>CM053028.1:594832239-595432239 GCA_028564925.1 Lithobates sylvaticus | reverse complement strand
GTGTGTATACTGTGTGTACATGTATGTGTATACTGTGTGTGTGTGTGTGTGTGTGTGTATACTGTGTGTGTATATACTGTGTGTGTGTATACTGTGTGTGTGTGTATACTGTGTGTACATGTATGTGTATACTGTGTGTGTGTGTGTGTGTGTGTGTGTATACTGTGTGTGTGTGTGTGTGTATACTGTGTATGTGTGTATACTGTGTGTGTGTGTATACTGTGTGTGTGTATACTGTGTGTGTGTGTGTATACTGTGTGTACATGTATGTGTATACTGTGTGTGTGTGTGTATATACTGTGTGTGTGTATACTGTGTGTGTGTGTATATACTGTGTATGTGTGTATACTGTGTGTGTGTGTGTGTACTGTGTATATACTGTGTGTGTGTGTGTGTGTATACTGTGTGTGTGTATACTGTTTGTGTGTATACTGTGTGTGTGTGTATACTGTGTATGTGTGTATACTGTGTGTGTATACTGTGTGTGTGTGTGTATACTGTGTGTGTGTGTATACTGTGTGTGTATACTGTGTATGTGTGTATACTGTGTGTGTGTATACTGTGTATATACTGTGTGTGTGTGTGTGTGTGTGTGTGTGTGTGTGTGTGTGTATACTGTGTGTGTGTGTGTGTGTGTGTATACTGTGTGTGTATACTGTTTGTGTGTATACTGTGTATGTGTGTATACTGTGTGTGTATACTGTGTGTGTGTGTATACTGTGTGTGTGTGTATACTGTGTGTGTATACTGTGTGTGTGTATACTGTGTGTGTATATACTGTGTGTGTATATACTGTGTGTGTGTATACTGTGTATGTGTGTATACTGTGTGTGTATACTGTGTATGTGTGTATACTGTGTGTGTGTGTGTATACTGTGTGTGTGTGTGTGTGTATACTGTGTGTGTTTATACTGTGTATGTGTGTATACTGTGTGTGTGTGTACTGTGTATACTGTGTGTGTGTGTATACTGTGTGTGTATACTGTGTGTGTGTATACTGTGTGTATACTGCGTGTGTGTGTATACTGTGTATGTGTGTATACTGTGTGTGTGTGTGTGTGTGTGTGTATACTGTGTGTGTGTGTGTGTGTGTATACTGTGTGTGTGTATACTGTGTGTGTGTGTGTGTATACTGTGTGTGTATATACTGTGTGTGTGTATACTGTGTGTGTGTGTGTATACTGTGTATGTGTGTATACTGTGTGTGTGTGTATACTGTGTGTGTGTATACTGTGTGTATACTGCGTGTGTGTGTATACTGTGTATGTGTGTATACTGTGTGTGTGTATACTGTGTGTACATGTATGTGTATACTGTGTGTGTGTATACTGTGTGTGTGTGTGTATACTGTGTGTGTGTGTATACTGTGTGTGTGTGTGTATACTGTGTGTGTGTGTGTGTATACTGTGTATGTGTGTATACTGTGTGTGTGTATACTGTGTGTGTGTGTGTGTGTATACTGTGTGTACATGTATGTGTATACTGTGTGTGTGTATATACTGTGTGTACATGTATGTGTATACTGTGTGTGTGTATACTGTGTGTGTGTGTGTGTACTGTGTGTACATGTATGTGTATACTGTGTGTGTGTGTATACTGTGTATGTGTGTATACTGTGTGTGTGTGTGTATACTGTGTGTGTGTGTATACTGTGTGTGTATACTGTGTGTGTGTATACTGTGTGTATACTGCGTGTGTGTGTATACTGTGTATGTGTGTATACTGTGTGTGTGTGTGTATATACTGTGTGTGTGTGTGTGTGTGTGTATACTGTGTGTGTGTATACTGTGTGTGTGTATATACTGTGTGTGTATATACTGTGTGTGTGTATATACTGTGTGTGTGTATACTGTGTATGTGTGTATACTGTGTGTGTGTATTCTGTGTATGTGTGTATACTGTGTGTGTGTGTGTGTGTGTGTGTATACTGTGTGTGTGTATACTGTGTGTATACTGCGT
The DNA here is from genome assembly GCA_028564925.1 of Lithobates sylvaticus. Classification (NCBI taxonomy): domain Eukaryota; kingdom Metazoa; phylum Chordata; class Amphibia; order Anura; family Ranidae; genus Lithobates; species Lithobates sylvaticus. Next base: position 595,430,280 of record CM053028.1, on the reverse strand, counting down.
GTGTGTGTATACTGTGTATACTGTGTGTATATGTGTGTGTGTATACTGTGTGTGTGTATACTGTGTGTGTGTGTATACTGTGTGTACATGTATGTGTATACTGTGTGTGTGTGTGTGTATACTGTGTGTGTGTGTGTATACTGTGTGTGTGTGTATACTGTGTATGTGTGTATACTGTGTGTGTATGTATGTGTATACTGTGTGTGTGTATACTGTGTGTGTGTGTGTACTGTGTATGTGTGTATACTGTGTGTACATGTATGTGTATACTGTGTGTGTGTATACTGTGTGTGTGTGTGTGTGTATACTGTGTGTACATGTATGTGTATACTGTGTGTGTGTATACTGTGTGTGTGTGTGTGTGTGTATACTGTGTGTGTGTGTATACTGTGTGTGTGTGTGTGTATACTGTGTGTGTGTGTGTGTATATACTGTGTGTGTGTGTGTGTATACTGTGTGTGTGTGTGTGTGTATACTGTGTGTGTGTGTGTGTGTGTGTGTGTGTGTATACTGTGTGTGTGTATACTGTGTGTGTGTGTATACTGTGTGTGTGTGTGTGTGTATACTGTGTGTGTGTGTGTGTGTGTGTGTGTATACTGTGTGTGTGTGTATACTGTGTGTGTGTGTGTGTGTGTGTGTATACTGTGTGTGTGTGTATACTGTGTGTGTGTGTATACTGTGTGTGTGTGTGTATACTGTGTGTGTGTGTATACTGTGTGTGTGTGTGTGTATACTGTGTGTGTGTGTGTGTGTATACTGTGTGTGTGTGTATACTGTGTGTGTGTGTGTGTGTGTGTGTATACTGTGTGTGTGTGTATACTGTGTGTGTGTGTATACTGTGTGTGTGTGTGTGTGTGTGTGTGTGTTGTGTATACTGTGTGTGTGTGTATACTGTGTGTGTGTGTATACTGTGTGTGTGTGTGTGTGTATACTGTGTGTGTGTGTATACTGTGTGTGTGTGTGTGTGTGTGTGTATACTGTGTGTATACTGTGTGGCCCCATAATCTCCTATTGCCCGGGGGCCCCATGAGTTGTCAGTCCGCCCCTGGGTGTCAGATCCTGGCCACGCCCCCCCACCTCATGACTACCCCCTCCCTCCCCCCCCCTCCGCCTTGTTGTGTTGTTAGATGTTGAAGGAAATGTACATTTTCCAGGTAGCTTTCTCCGCACTCTGAACAGGTTTAAGGTCGCTCACGCTTGTGGGTTCTCTCGTGTAGGTGAAGTTTTCCTTTATGAGCGAAACCTTTCCCGCACACTGGGCATGAAAAAGGATATTCCCCCGTGTGGCGGCTCAGGTGCATAACAAGCTCATTCCTCCGGGTGAAGGTTTTCTCGCACTCCGGACAGGCGAACGGCCTCTCCCGAGGGGTGACTTTCACGTCATCAGTTGCGTCTCCTTGCCCCGCGAAACCCTTGTGCGTTCTCTCGTGTGTGTGAAGTTTCCCTCTATGAGAGAACCCTTTCCCGCACCCCGAGCATGAAAAAGGATAGACCCCCGTGTGAAAGCTCTGGTGCATAACCAGTTCATTTCTCCGGGTGAAGCATCTCTTACACACCGGACAGGAGAACAACTTCTCGTGAGCGTCCTTGTGTGTTCTCTCGTGTACGTGAAGCTTTCCTTTATGAGAGAAACCTTTCCCGCACACCGAGCATGAGAAAGGGTAATCCCCAGTGTGGTCGTTCAGGTGCATGAGAAATTCATTTTTCCGGCTGAAGGATCTCTCGCACTCCGTGCAGGAGAACGGCTTCTCCCCAGTGTGGACTTTCATGTGATTAGTGAGGTTCCCGTGCCGCGTGAAGCCTTTCCCGCACTCTGGGCATGAAAACGGCAGCTCGCCGGTGTGGCTTTTCTGGTGGATGAGAAGTTCCGACTTTACTACGAATCCTTTCTGGCATTGGGGGCATGAAAAGGGCCTCTCACCGGTGTGACTCCTCTGGTGGATAATAAGACGGGATTTGTTTCCGCACACTTTCCCGCACTCCGAGCAAGGGAAGATCTCTTTACCGGCGTGGACTTTCTGGTGTATGGTGAATTCAAAGAGAGTATCAAAAGTGATCCGGCACTTTGTGCAAGTATGCGGCTTTTCCCCGGAGTGGCTCCTCAGGTGTTCCGCGAGTTTATCGCTCCGCAAAAAACATTTCCCGCACTCTTTACAGGGAAAAGTTTCACCGCTGTGAACTCTGGCGTGTCTTTGCAGGTTACACTTCTGTTTAAAACTTTTACCGCACTCCGGGCACAAATAAGTCTTTTTTCTTCTCCGAGATTTCGTTTTGGATCCGTATTCTTCTCCGTCATAATCAGATGAAGCCGGAGACCAATCCGAGGAATTCCCAACATCACATCCATCTGTTAGAAAGAAAAACTTTATTATTATTTATCATCAACAAACATATTTCAATTGTTCGAAACGGAAGAACAAAGATCTGAGGAATGGAGATGGACCTTTCATATGTCATCTCCTCCAAGAGTTTACATACTATCGATGTCAGGCTGACTGGTCTGTAATTCCCAGGGATTAAAGATTGGGGGCTACATTGGCTTTTCTCCAATCAGCTGCTACCATTCCAGTCAGTAGACTGTAAACATCTCCTCATTTATTGGGAACATGACGTTATATTGGGGAATGGAGATGGACCTTTCATATGGTGTACAGTATCTCCTCCTCATTTGTTGGGAACATGACGTTATATTGGAGGAATGGAGATGGACCTTTCATATGGTGTACAGTATCTCCTCCTCATTTGTTGGGAACATGACGTTATATTGAGGAATGGAGATGGACCTTTCATATGGTGTACAGTATCTCCCCCTCATTTGTTGGGAACATGACGTTATATTGGAGGAATGGAGATGGACCTTTCATATGGTGTACAGTATCTCCTCCTCATTTGTTGGGAACATGACGTTATATTGGAGGAATGGAGATGGACCTTTCATATGGTGTACAGTATCTCCTCCTCATTTGTTGGGAACATGACGTTATATTGGGGAATGGAGATGGACCTTTCATATGGTGTACAGTATCTCCTCCTCATTTGTTGGGAACATGACATTATATTGGAGGAATGGAGATGGACCTTTCATATGGTGTACAGTATCTCCTCCTCATTTGTTGGGAACATGACGTTATATTGGAGGAATGGAGATGGACCTTTCATATGGTGCACAGTATCTCCTCCTCATTTGTTGGGAACATGACATTATATTGAGGAATGGAGATGGACCTTTCATATGGTGTACAGTATCTCCTCCTCATTTGTAGGGAACATGACGTTATATTGGAGGAATGGAGAAGGACCTTTCATATGGTGTACAGTATCTCCTCCTCATTTGTTGGGAACATGACGTTATATTGGAGGAATGGAGATGGACCTTTCATATGGTGTACAGTATCTCCTCCTCATTTGTAGGGAACATGACGTTATATTGGAGGAATGGAGATGGACCTTTCATATGGTGTACAGTATCTCCTCCTCATTTGTTGGGAACATGACGTTATATTGGAGGAATGGAGATGGACCTTTCATATGGTGTACAGTATCTCCTCCTCATTTGTTGGGAACATGACGTTATATTGAGGAATGGAGATGGACCTTTCATATGGTGTACAGTATCTCCTCCTCATTTGTTGGGAACATGACGTTATATTGAGGAATGGAGATGGACCTTTCATATGGTGTACAGTATCTCCTCCTCATTTGTTGGGAACATGACGTTATATTGGGGAATGGAGATGGACCTTTCATATGGTGTACAGTATCTCCTCCTCATTTGTTGGGAACATGACATTATATTGAGGAATGGAGATGGACCTTTCATATGGTGTACAGTATCTCCTCCTCATTTGTAGGGAACATGACGTTATATTGGAGGAATGGAGAAGGACCTTTCATATGGTGTACAGTATCTCCTCCTCATTTGTTGGGAACATGACGTTATATTGAGGATTGGAGAAGGACCTTTCATATGGTGTACAGTATCTCCTCCTCATTTGTAGGGAACATGACGTTATATTGAGGAATGGAGATGGACCTTTCATATGGTGTACAGTATCTCCTCCTCATTTGTTGGGAACATGACGTTATATTGGAGGAATGGAGATGGACCTTTCATATGGTGTACAGTATATACATACAGTATATATATAAAGTGATACTGTCCCTCTTGTCTTCCTATTGGAGCACACGCTTCGTGGAATAATGGACAGGGCACTTGAGGCAGAACAGCGGGAGGAAGAGGAGGACTTCCTTTCCTTTCAAGGCCTCCTTTATACAGATAGTATTCCTGCAGGCCCGCCAAACACACAGGAAGAGGAGGAGGATTGTGTCAGCATGGACATGGGGGATAACACTCAGCAGTAGTCTTCAAGGGATGGTTTTCAGTCCCCAGAAACCCAAGGAGTTGTACATGGCTGGGAGGAGGTTGTTACGGATCATGTGATCCTTAGTGACCCAGAGGACTCAGAATCGAATGCCTCTGCAAACTTACGCTGCATGAGCTCCCTGATTCTGCAAAGCCTGCAAAAGGACCCTAGGATTCGTGGTATCAAGGAGAGGGAACATTACTGGCTGGCAACCTTTCTTGATCCATGTTACAAGGGTAAGGTTGCAGAACTCATCCTGCCTTTGCAGAGGGAGCAGAGGATGAAACATCTTCAGGAGGCCTTGAAGAAAGGTTTGTGCAAAGCGTTTCCAGACCCTGGGAGGTTACAATTTCCTGGTGCTGGACAACGTGTTGCTGAGGCTTCGTTCAGTCAGAGGAAGAGCGGTGGAGAAGGTGGCCAGCTGACCGATGCCTTTAGACAATTTTTCAGTCCTTAGCACCAAGGTCTAATCGGTTCAAGCAACCATCGCCAATGTATGCATTACATGGTGCAGGAATATCTAGGGGCAAGAGCAGACTTAGAGACTGTGACAGGAGTGACTTTGGGTCGGGGGTTTGTGGAACTCAGCTTGCCCTGGAGAGTTCTGGAGGCTCCTTGTCCAGCTTTCCCGGACCTTCTTATGTTTAAATCACCCTGTGTCTCTAGGGCACAGGGTGAATGAGAACCCCACTATAATCTGTGCTAGTCAGATTCAATGCAGGATATATGTAAAGACTATTCTTAGTTTGTTGATGAACTCAAGATGTTAATTGAGAAAGCTGATCACATTGTCCTCTGTACAATGTAGGAGATGGGCCGACTCCTAATGGAGCTCCTGCTGTCTTGTAGAGTTGATAATATTAGCATCTAACATGTGTTAAGCTCGGTGACAACAAGTCTGACCTGTGGTGAAATCCTGATGGGCACAGAGTCACATCGGCTGCTTAAAGGGATTAGTTAATTAGCTCATGTTAATTTGTTACAGGTGTATTGTTGGAGTAAAATGAGCAGGAGGGGGGACCTCCTCTTTTACTGTATATAAATACTTGTCAGTTTGGTTTTAATAAAACAGTCCATGTTGAGCAGCTAAGCAAGTGTCGTCTCGTTTGGTGCTTGGGAGCGGTTGGAATATCTGAGATCCATATCCAGACTGGGAGGAAGTGGTATATGACGAAAGCACACAAGAGGAGTGTGGGAGCGTTTTGTCACAGAGACCTTTCCAACAGACCATCCACTGGGTTACTGGGTCTTGAGGATGGACCACTGGCCAGAACTTGCTCAATATGCAATTGTGCTACTGGCCCGTCCTGCATCCAGCGTTCTTTCTGAACACACATTCAATGCTGCTGGAGGGTTTGTAATGGATCATAGACTGCGCCTGTCCACAAACTCTGTTGATAGGCTCACATTCATAAAAATGAATCAGTCTTGGATCAGCAGCTATCAAGCACCTGATGCGGATGTAACCGATTGATTTTTCTATGGATGTGGGATCCCTTGAAGACTGCCTATGCTGAGCGACTATCCTATTCCTCCTCAATCATGATGATGCTAGCTTCCAACAATATTTTTGGTTTAGGGCACCACCACCACTGCAAGGCCCAATTTTTCTGTCCCTGTTTAACAGGGGCATGTAATTACAATTTTTGATCTAATATTTCACAGCAGGGCCTGTTCCTGCGCCCAACAAGAGTATCTGTGAGGGGTTACAGTGCTCTGGTACCACCAAAACCTAAGGCCCAATTTTCTGAAGAGTATATAGGGCAGACCGTATAGTATATATACTTTTGTTCAGAGTATACAGTGCTTGGGGGCCCCCCCACACACCATTTTTTGGGTGCGGGGTTCCCCTAAATATCCATAACAGACCCAAAGAGCCTGGTAATGGGCTGGGGGGACGACCCATGTCGTTTTTCTCAATGATTTTCATCTATAATGCGGGACCCGACAATACATTACAACCGCAAGCAATTTTTCCTTTAGAAATTTCATTTTGCTGTGTTATTGTTCTAAACACAAATTTGCCACTTTACAGGCATACTAAAGACACCCCCAGGCACAATTAGTGCTCGGCTCATCCCTAGGTGTACAGTATCTCCTCCTCATATGTTGGGAACATGACGTAATATTGAGGACTGGAGATGGACCTTTCATATGGTGTACAGTATCTCCTCCTCATTTGTTGGGAACATGACATCATATTGAGGAATGGAGATGGACCTTTCATATGGTGTACAGTATCCCCCCCTCATTTGTTGGGAACATGACATTATATTGGAGGAATGGAGATGGACCTTTCATATGGTGTACAGTATCCCCCCCTCATTTGTTGGGAACATGACGTTATATTGGAGGAATGGAGATGGACCTTTCATATGGTGTACAGTATCTCCTCCTCATTTGTTGGGAACATGACATTATATTGGAGGAATGGAGATGGACCTTTCATATGGTGTACAGTATCTCCCCCTCATTTGTTGGGAACATGACGTTATATTGAGGAATGGAGATGGACCTTTCATATGGTGTACAGTATCTCCTCCTCATTTGTTGGGAACATGACGTTATATTGGAGGAATGGAGATGGACCTTTCATATGGTGTACAGTATCTCCTCCTCATTTGTTGGGAACATGACATTATATTGGAGGAATAGAGATGGACCTCTTATATGGAAACTATTTTATCATTGCTGAGGGACTAAAAAGGTTTAATCCAAATGGCCAGATTTTAGTTAATCATTACCTGGATAGGTCTATTTCTTAAATTTGATTCACCAAAAGACAATTAAAAATGATTCAGTCTAATAGAAGACAGATCGTCCTAAAATGAACAAGATTACAGGGAATAAAAGTGAAGTAAATATACTCTCCTTACCCGGTGATGTGAGGGGCGGCTGATTGTCCAATATGACGTCCTTGTGGAGATCCTTGTGTCCTTCTAAATAATCCATTACACCATACTCCTCATTCTCCTCTTTAACAAGAGTATTGTAATTCTTAATGTTTCCACTCTGAAAATGTAATAAAACATCCATTGTAACAAACATGATTGTGTATAAATCATAACTATCAATAATTGTCAATCATCTACCTGATGATTTTGATTGTGACCTTCCTGTGTGGGACATCTCTCTGGTGGGTTCCTGTAGCTGGATGACTCCACCATGGTGTCCTGGTACAGATATTTGTGTTCTTCCTCCATCACCCCATCCTCATCATCCTTCTCTTTTATCTCTTCTTTAACCTCAACTTTAGGATCTCTCAGGTTTCCACTCTGAATATATAATAAAAATGGCATCAATGGTAACAATGCAGATAATGTACAGATCCTAATGATACTATCAGTGATTGTTCCTCATCTACCTGATGATGGTGAGGGATGGTGTGACCTTCCTGTGTGGGATCCCGGGGATACAGAGGAAGTGGACATCTCTCTGGTGGGTTCCCATTACTGAATCCATCTGTAGGAAACACACACACTGACTGAATACATTGTTTCTATGTGTTTATCAGATGATGGGGGATCTAGGTGGAGCCTCCGTATTGCTCTCTCCTTTACAATAAAGTCTCCTCTTACCCGGTGATGTGAGGGGCGGCTGATTGTCCATCATGACGTCCTTGTAGAGATCCTTGTGTCCTTCTAAATACTCCCACTCCTCCATGGAGAAATAGACAGTGACATCCTGACACCTTATAGGAACCTGACACACACAATGATACAGTCACCATCCAGACACATCCCTTGTCTGTTACTGGATAATCTCCCAGAATCCTCCTCACCTCTCCTGTCAGCAGCTCCATCATCTTCTTGGTGACTTCTAGAATCTTCTCCATGTTGTGTCTCTCAGGTTTTAGGGAGTCACATGGAGGCACTGTGATGGTCATATGATCACCGGACTTCACAGGAGGAAATCTCTGTATTGGGGAACCAATAGGAATATCATGTTAGAATCCCAGAATCCTCCTCACCTCTCCGGTCAGGTGTGTGTATTATCAATACAGATAAGAGTGATGTCATGTGACCTCCCAGAATCCTCCTCACCTCTCTGGTCAGGTCTGTGTTTTATTAATAGAGATAAGAGTGATGTCATGTGACCTCCCAGAATCCTCCTCACCTCTCCGGTCAGGTCTGTGTTTTATTAATAGAGACAAGAGTGATGTCATGTGACCTCCCAGAATCCCCCTCACTTCTCCGATCAGGTCTGTGTTTTATTAATAGAGATAAGATTGATGTCATGTGACCTCCCAGAATCCCCCTCACCTCTCCGGTCAGGTCTGTGTTTTATTAATAGAGATAAGAGTGATGTCATGTGACCTCCCCAGAATCCTCCTCACCTCTCCGGTCAGCTGGTAGATGATCTCCAGGGTCAGGTTCATTATGTTCTCCATACTGTGACTCCAGCCCTTGTCCATCATCAATGAGGTGGTCATATGATTTGTACAGAACACTCCTGTTCGAAGGTCATAAACTGAAAATTTTATATCAATTTAAAATTTCAGAATTTCAGATGGAAGAGAAAGCCCCTGGAGTGCTGAGCGCAGTCCAAGTTCTGATCATCACACAGAAAACCAATGGTTGTGTTATCGGTAAGAGGTCCTCCATTCCAAGACTCTCCTATTCTCCGTTACATTATCTTCCTTATCAGAGGAAAGGACTATTACTACCAGCCGAGTTCTCAATGATAAAATTAAACATTTATTTGAACACATTGAAAAACATTTTAATACTAATATCAGTAGACTACAATGAACTCTCTGTATTACTATCTAGCGTTCATAGGAAATATGAGCTCAGTTTTAGAAAGAATGAGTGTGAGGAAGTGGTGAGACATCCAGACTGATATGTCAGATAACAGAAAATCCAATACTTACCTTTCCGTAATTTTCCTTTCCTGGTGCCTATTCATGGCAGCATATGAATGAATATGCTGCCATGAAGGCACCGGGGAAGTAAGTTAGTGATGGGTGAGGAAGGGTAAGCTGAGGAGTATAGAGATAGAGTTGGGTGCCACCCGCATAGAGGTGGTATTAGAAGCCATGGACAATCAGCAGTCCCCGGGAGGAGTTTTGGATAGAGAATGGAACACGTCCAAGGACAGAGCATTGGGGGACCCCTATGAAGTCCTGGCCAACTTCAACCTCGATCAACCTCCTCCAAAACTAGTCTCAGCTTCCCCATCCCACCCAGACAACAATCCGAGACTCACACAATCTGGATGATCGGGAACTCTCAACACAGCTTGAAAGGTAAGCGTGTCAGTTGACATGTCCCACTTGATACAGTGATGGGTGAGGTAGTGATGTCACATAGTGGTCTCTTCTGTGTACTTACGCAACCAGCATAGGGCAGATTCAGACGAGTCTTCTTTATATCACTTCCATTCTCCTGATGGTCAGTAAATTAGCTTCTGGTGATGGTAGATCCATATAAAAATGATAAACCCAGACGTAGTACGTAGGGTATATATTGATGGGCTCCAAAATTGGTTGGTTACGTAATAAATATTGATATGTGCGTTTGGAATGGAAGTAGATATTAGATACATATATTTTGATGTATGTAGTGTAAAATTATTATATTTGTATCTTATTACCTCTATAATACCTTACTACCGCCTCGTCTATCCCAGCGCCGTCTCCTCTCTACTTCCTCACGACTCACCTCTCCCTTGGAAGTTCCTATTTATACCTGACATCACTTCCTGTCTGTAGCTGACATCACTTCCTGTCCATAGGGATCATTGAGACTTCCTGTGTGTGTGTGCTCTTCTCAATATAAGTGAGATTGCCACCTTGTGGAGATTATAGGGACTGCAGTCCTTGACGGGCCTGGTTCTACCTTTTATCAATCCGGATCACATTTCAGTTAACCCCTTGAGTGTCTGAATCCTTTTCTTCCTATATGCCCTTGAGTTCATCCCAGAGCATTTTTTTTCGTTCAATAGTTTTTTTTATTGAAAATTTTACAAAATAAGTGAAAAATAAACAGGTTACAAATAGCAATCTGATGACAGTAGAATTGACAGGTAGGCAAATTGTGGAAAATATATGTATGAAGGAAAACACAAGGGATATAACGTACATGTCCCATTGAGGAGAGGACCTAGGCATAGGTAATGCTAGAAGCAGGAGAAGTATACCAATAGTCTGGTTAGACTTAAGACGTTCTATATTCAATACCATTGGCCTCATTCAAGTATTGGAGGTACGTTTCCATATTCTTGTAACATTTTGCGGGCCACTAGCAAGCCGAAGGCAATCAGCCCCCCGAAACGCTACACCAAAACAGGTCACTTGTACCTTATATATGTAGCGGCCATCAGGGGCGGACTGACAACTAATGGGGCCCCCGGGCAATAGGAGATTATGGGGCCCCCAGGCAATCAGAGATTATGGGGCCACACAGTATACACACACACACACACACACAGTATACAACCACACAGTATACACATACATGTACACACAGTATACACAGACATGTTTCTTTTGGCTGAGAAGGTACTGGAGAGGCGGAGCAGCTATAATCTCTGGATTTTTAGACCAAAAAGATGTCGGTAGGGGCCATTTCAGAGACAGATGTAAAACAAACACAAATGTTTACATAGTGTCCCTGGTTTTACTGAGGCTGGCAACCCTGATGGGGCCCCCTAGTAGCCTGGGGCCCTCGGGCAGTGCCCGAGTGGCCGAATGGTCAGTCCGCCCCTGGCAGCCATAACCCCTTGAGGGGCGGCCTTGACTTTTGGGCTTACCAGTTACCTCCTCATGGCTTGTCAACGAATGTCCAGGGGTTCCCAGGGTTAGTACCCAACAACTTCGGATGCTGACACAATAAAAAGTCCTTTTAAGGTTTTTATTCTGCAGTGGTAACATCCAACATAACACAGTCTCTGATGGGAATAGAGGGGCACGGGTGAAGAAACTCAGGCACCTTGAACTGCTGACATCCACGGAATGTCTCTAATCGAACCCAGAGAGTAGCCACTCGCAGCTGGACGCTTCAATGCCAGATAGACCTCTAGCCAGAGGTATGGCAGCCAACAACGAGATCCGGAAACTTGTAAAAGTCTCTGACACAGAATAAACTTGCAACTGAAGGTGAAAGGGAACCTTTTTCACAGTACCTGGAACTTTCTCTGTCTCCTTTGGAGTACTGTGGAAGTGTGGATTCTTTAGTGTCCATACAACTCAGCTTCCAGGCTCTTTGTACGAATGAATGTGTTCTCTCCTGAAGAGTCCTCCCCCGGTCACTTGTATGAGCTGTGGTGCCCCTCCAACACCGAGAGCACACCGGGACGCCTTGAATCCTCCTTCAGTTACTGGGCCTCGGGCTAACCGGCTCCGAGACTCGGGAACAGATGGATCCCTGCCCCAGACCATGCGGGTCTATGGGGCTGGTCAGACTGACCATGTTTGCGGGACGGCAAACGCTCCCAGGCCCGCGACCCCTCGCGGGGCTACCCCGGTCCAGAACCAGGAACAGACAGCTACGGCCGAACCCCCAACATGTGACTTCAGCACCTTAAGTACTCTTCCCCAGACAACACAGCGGGGCCAGACGCGTCCACTGATGGGCCCAGAGGAAGACTGATACCCAAGATGTCCAACCAGGCTTGGTTCTTGACCTGTCATGGTTACCTAACTGCACCCATGACCAGGCAGAACCCTAGTACAGCCCAGCCAAACTAAACCTATACAATTAACCCTGAATAAAAACTAAATTTCCACATATAGCGCACACTTGTAAATGTGTGACCGCTAAATATAATTGTATGAATGAATGTGTTCTCTAGATCAATCCCTGAGTTTTCTTGTCAAACATTCAATGATGATCAGCCTCCGTCACGGGAAGGGGGGGCCATTGCATCATGTAAGTCACCAATACTTGCCTATCCCTTAGTCAACAATAGGAAGGAGTATAGTTACAAATAGAGAAAAGGGGCTGAAGGTTTGATGATGTTTTTATGCTGTATATGTTTCTCTGTTTTTCGTCTAACTATGCATATTTTATAACGATGAGATTGTGTTTGCACGTACAAGCGTAATCAGCAGAAATAGTTCCCTTCGAGAACATCTTAAACACTGCTGGAATGTATCGTATGACTTTAACTCAGACCAGTTTCAAACGGTCTACCCCCTATTGGTTTTACCTGTTCATAAGCTCGGAATTTCTCTTGAATAAACTGAACATGTTTTGACCTCATCTTGTGTGTGTGGTGTCATTGTGTGTTCCCGGAGCTCCTCAGCCGTCCGGTTCTGAAAGTCCTCCAACAGGGGCCAGATGTCCTAGAAACACACCTCCCAACATTTTGAGATGAGAATGATGGACACCTACAAACAAACGTATGTAGGCATAGGACACGCACTCTGTCGCACCCCCTTAACCACTTCGCATCCGGAGGCCGTCATATGACGGCCTCCACTTTGCGGGGGTATATCTGAATGATGGGTGTAGCTACAGACATCATTCAGATATTGCCGTTTTCAGACAGCGATTCCCTGCACCATAAGAATGATCATAGCGGCTGTTCCGCCGCTTGATCGTTCTTATGGGCGGCGGGAGGGGACGCCCCCCCCCCCTCCCGCCGCCCTCCGTTGCTTCTACCGACTCACCGCTTCCATCGGTGAGTCGGACACAGGATCCGCCGGCCCCCGGATGATGACCATAGAGATTTCCGGTGGACCAGATGGTCAGATGTCGGGTCTTATTGACGTTTTTTTTTTTTAATTTTAGGCTTCCCAGCCTAGAGGTGAGATGTCGGGTCTTATTGACCCCCCCATATCTCACTGTAAAGAGGTCCCATTCATGTAATATTCCTATTACTAAGGGATGTTTACATTCCTTGTAATAGGAATAATTTTATTTATTTATTTTTTTAAATTGTCAAACTCAAAAAATAAAAGTCAAATTAACAATTAAAAAAAAAAATTTTTTTTTAAAGCGCCCCTGTGAGCTCGTACGCAGAAGTGAACGCATATATGAAAACGGTGTTCAAACCACGCATGTGAGGTATCGCCGCGAACGTTAGAGCTAGAACAATAATTCTAGCCCTAGACCTCTCTAACTCAAAACATTTAACTAGTAAACATTTTTAAAGCGTCGCCTATGGGGATTTTTAAATACCAAAGTTTGGCACCATTCCACGACCGCGTGCAATTTTGAAGCGTGACATGTGGGTATCTATTTACTCGGCGTATCTTCATCTTTCACATTATGAAAAAAAAATTGGCCTAACTTTACTGTTTTGTTTTTTTTTAAGAAAAAAACGTGTTTGAAAAATTTCTGCGCAAATACCGTGCGAGATAAAGAAGTTGCAACGAGCGTCATTGTATTCTCTAGGGTCTTTGCTAAAAAAACATATATAATATTTGGGGGTTCTATGTAATTTTCGAGCAAAAAAAATGAATTTTACATGTAGGAGAGAAATTTCAGAATTGGCCTGGATGCGAAGTGATTAAAGGACAATTAACAAAAAAAAAAAGTAAATTAAATCCACAAGGATTTTTTTTTTTACCACTACTATTCCTTTATATTGTCTCTTAACCGCTTCCCGACCGCCACATGTAAATATACGTCGGCAAAATGGCACGGCTAGGCATAAGCACGTATATATACGTGCCCTTTAATTGCCTGGCGGCGCGCTCGCGACCCAGTCGGGAGCTCCGTGACCACCAGCGGACCCGATCGCCGCTGGTGTCCCACGATCGGGTCACAGAGCTGAAGAATGGGAGAGGTCTGTGTAAACAAACCGCTTCCTACACTGCCTGTCATTGATCGGCTGTTCCCTGTCATTGGGAACAGCCGATCAGTGATGTCAGACGTCAGCCACGCCCCCTACTGTAAAAAAAAACCACAACACGTCACACTGACTCCTCCCCGCCCCCCAGTGGTTAACTCCTTCACTGCCATTTACATAGGAATCAGCGCTATTTAAATAGCACTGATTTCTGTAAAATGACAATGGTCCCAAAAATGTGTCAAAAAATGTCCGATGTCGCAGTCACAAAAAATCGCCGCCATTACTAGTAAAAAAAAAAATATTAATAAAAATGCTATAAAACTCCCTATTTTGTAAACGCTATAACTTTTGCGCAAACCAATCAATTTTTTTTTTTTACCAAAAATATGAATACGTATCGGCCGAAACTGAGGAAAAAAAAATGTTTTTTTGGGGATATTTATTATACAAAAAGTAAAAAATATTGAATTTTTTTTACAATTGTCGCTCTATTTTTGTTTATAGCGCAAAAAATAAAAACCGCAGGGGCGATCAAATACCACCAAAAGAAATCTCTATTTGTGGGAAAAAAAGGACGCCAATTTTGTTTGGGAGCGACGTCGCACGACCGCAATTGTCAGTTAATGCGAATCGCAAAAAGGGGCCTGGTCCTTTGGATGCCAATTGGTCCGGGGCTGAAGTGGTTAAAATGTACAAATGCAGCAATTTAGAAATTGTATGAAAGGTTTAGTGCTGGGAAACACTTTTTGAAAGATAAAAAGTACGTTTTATATACAATTATGAATATCAGACCAAAATGAGGGACAAATGAGGAGGAATGAGGGACAGGGACATTGCTCCAAATCAGGACAGTTGGGAGCTATGCTAAAAAGCAAAGGTGGAAGAAGCGGAAAAGGGGGAAAGGAACTTTGCGCTCCAGCCTTCACTGCCTAATAGTCAATCTAAGTGGGCAAAGTCCAGGGACCAGTAGTCAGATAGTTGATCCATGGATCCCACACTTTTTCAAAACAGCTTTGTTTTGTCATTTAGTATAGCCATTAACCTTTCATTTATCATAATCCAGGAGAGTTTGTGCTTAAGCTGATCAAAAAGGTGATGACTGACGATTTCCAGGACTTGGCAATGGTAATAGCACAAATATAGAAGTGAGGAGTCTCCGCTGATGTTCTCGAAGTCTCCTCCACCACACTACCTAGTAACGCCTGTTTCGGAGATTTCATCAGGCTAATTTGTGTGAAGGGAAAAAATGAAATGATATACTCTTATCCAAAAACGCCTCACTTTGGGCCACTGCCACCATATGTGTAACACTGTCCCCTCCTGACCGCAGCCTCTGAAGCACAGCGGAGAGGACCCCTCCGGGACACAGGCGGCCAGCCTAACTGGCACTCCGGTGGATGAGGCGCACCATAAAGCATCCTTAAAGCAACACAGCACCCACCAGGCACTGTCAATGTCCTCCTGTGAATGAGTTCCACAGAAGAGTCCGTTCAACACAACGAAGTGTGTGATGGCAGACTGTGGTACAAAGTCTTTAAGTTCTGGTTCCAAGGCCCTGGGCCTCCCAGAAAACATGCAAAGCAGTTTCCTCCTGGATGATACAAAAAGGGCAGTGCCTGTATCTGCAAAGGTTTCTGGTATGCATTAATGTCCTGAGCGGCAACCCCCCTTGGATTGCCATCCATGCCAGATCTTTGTGCCTGTTGGTGAGTCTCTTTAAATAAACATTCCTTCAGACCACTTTGCAAGTGGCTGAAGGGAGGCCTGGAACAGTCTCAACAATGTCTGATGTTCTAATAAACTTGTGGATAGTTTTTGGCTTCCGCAAGTCGGGCTTAACTTCACGCAGCCCCAGCTCTGTGATAAACTTAAAAGTGTCCAAGTAATACCAAGGAGTGTCCCAGTTGTAGGGGGTGGAACTGTCCCATTTGTCCTATCCTAGGGACCTCCAAAGAGGCAAGAGGAAAAAACGGGACATGGAGTTACCGCCAGAGTCCAAAGTTCTGTCAGCCAAAGTCCTGCGGATGCAGTTACAAGCAACGAACACCCTCAGTAGAGTAGTGATGTCAGGCACGCCCTTACCACCCTTGAGAGGTTCCTTAAACATAACCGCCCGCTTCACTCTGTCCATTTTATAGCTCCAGATGAAGTGAAACACAACCCTGGTGATGGCCTTGCAGGTGTTAACCCGGGCGAGGTACTGCAACACAGGGAGAATCTCGCTGCGGAGTACCAGTGTTTTACCTTTGATAGTGAGTTCTCTGAAGCTCCAAAGTCCGAATTTCTGAGGCATCATGGCCAGTCTCTCCTCCCAGGACTTTAGGGCTGCACCCTCAGCTCCAAAGCAGACCCCAAGAATTTTGATGAAGTCTGTTTTGACGCTGAAAGGAATGGGTGCAGAAGGCAGGAACCACTTTCCAAAGAGCATGACTTTTGACTTGACCTTTGCCCCTGAAGCTTTGCCGAAAGTCCTCACAGGTCAGGGTGAGCGTGTCGATGAGCACAGAACACCATCACATCATCCATGTAGAGTGAGCACTTTACCTCCCGTCCTCCTTGTCTGACCCCAGAATGAACTGGAAAGGGGTCAGTTTTCCAGCCATTCACCAACACCAAACTACAGATGTCATTATACATTACATTCACATATGAACAAAACATTTCCCCAAGACCAAACCTGCACAGAGCTCTGCACATAAACTCATGGGAGACACGATCAAAAGCCTTCTCCTGGTCAAGACTGACCAGGGCCGTGTGCACACGCTGGCCATGAATGTACTGGACCATGTCCCGGACAAGTGCCAGGCTGTCCGCAATCCTGTGACCAGGAATGCCACAAGTCTGAGCCGGTTCGACGATCTGTCCGATGACAGATTTCAGCTTGTTGGCTAAAACCTTGGTGAGGATTTTGTAGTCAGGTCCAGTCTTTCCCCCTTCCATTTATACAAAATCATGATCATCCCCTCCCTCAGCGACGGGGGCATTCTGCCCTCCACCACCATCTCCTCATAGAGCTCGAGCAGGTCCAGGCCCACGAGATGCCACAGTGCTACATAGAGCTCTGCTGGGAGACCATCGCAGCCCAGGGTCCTGCCCCGCCTAAAGGATCTAGCGGCAGAGTGCAGCTCCCCCAACGCCAAGGGAGCTTTGGTGGCCGATGAACCTGCAGGGTCAAGTGGGTAAGAGATCCCTGACAAGAACCTGTCGGCCACCTTTGTGTCTGTTGCTTTCGGGGAGTAGAGGTTGGTGTAGTAGTCGCTGACCACTTGTATCACAGCCTCCTTCCCCTTCTGGAGTGTTCCGCTCTCGTCACACAGCTCTGACAAGGGTGTGTGTCCTGAGTGAAGTTTCCTGAAAAAGAAAGAATTACATTTCTCACCTTTCTCAAGATTCTCCACCTTGGCACGAAAGAAAATGTGCCTGGATTCTTCCTCGAAGTGCCCTTTCAGGCTCTTCTTGGTGTCCTCCAGGTCCTGCCCAATGTCCCAGCCGCAGTGGTGAAGGTCCTGCAGGGACTGCAACTGACAGTGCAGTCTCCTGAGTTCCCTCTTCCTGGCACACACTTGCTGGCATCCCCTTGCCTGAAAGAAGCTGCGCAGCTTGACTTTCACAAACTCCCACCACTCACTTACCCTTCAAAAGAATCTCTTTTCCTCCTTCCAGGTGGCATAGGCCTCCCTGAGTTCCCCCATTAGTTCCGCACTTTCCAGGATTCAGCTTCCAGGAACCCAGGCCGCGGGCAACGCCCTCGCCCAGGCCACCTCAAAAGTGAATGGCCCTGTGGTCAGAGAAAAAGCAGGGGACAATGGAGAACTCACGATGCCTGACTGCCCTTGAAGTGAGCGTGAAGTCAATCCTGGAACGCACAGATCCGTCGGGTCGCACCATGAATAGTTCACTGAACTTTTCCCTATGAATCCCATGGTCATGGGCGTCCGCAGAACTTTTTTCAGGGGGGGGGGGGCATCATTTTAGGGTCACCCATGCACCACCCCTTTTCAACAATGTCATTATCACATTATCATGGTCAGAGACTGCAGACGTAGTACAGTCCCTAGGATAAGTAATGGATAATGGCCAACAGGCCCTCTTACCAGACCCAGGGAAACTACAGCAGTGATCCCTCCGGCTGGATGATCGCTCACTCTGGCGACTCTGGGCAGTAGTGTAGCATGTCTGTACTGCGGTAGTGGCTCAGTCTTTCTCTCTCTGGTGGTGCTGGGCAGCGTGGCTCTCTCTGGTGGTGCTGGGCAGCGTGGCTCTCTCTCTGGTGGCACTGAGCAGCGGGGCTCTCTCTCTGGCTTCTGCCCAGCACACTCCTCGTTCTTTGTCCTGTAGCACTCTCTCCCTCAGCTCTCAATCTCTCTCTTGATCGAGCTGTAGCCTCCTCCCTGTGGAAAATGGGACCGCCAATCTTTGAGACTACATGTCCCATGATGCTCTACTCTCCTAGTCTCCTTTCATTGGCCCTCAGTTATGGCCAATAGGGAAGGAACGGAGTGGGCAGGAAGCTGGGTGGGGAACCTGGTGAGAGCCAGCCGTCTCTTCTCCCTGACAGGAGAAAGGAAGGACAAGCGGGGGAACCTCTGACAGCATGCAGCTCGCCTTTCTCCTGTTACAGAGTTCTCTGCTGGACTGAGCAGGGAAAAGAGTTGAAGTCACACTACACTGTGATGGGGGGGCTTGACAGCCCCTTTGATGTTGTCACCCCACTGGCGGGTGGCACCTGGGTGCGGGGTTGCCTGCACCCCGATAGTGAGGCAACTGTGCTGAAGTTAAGATCCGATCCCTGATTCCAGGGGGGGGGGGGCACTTGACCCCCCTTGCCCCTATCTGCGGACGCCCATGCCCATGGTATCCAGCAAGGAAGCCTCCGAGATCATCTCCCTGAGCAGCCTAGAAATGGCATTGAGTTTTGCATACATGCTGGAGCTGCGCCCGTCCTCCTCGATCGGACACTTAAAATCACCGCCAATCACTACTGTTCTGGTGGTGACGAGTTGGGTCCGCATGGTCTGGGAAAGTTCCAGCCGCAAATTCTTATCTGGGGGGGCATACACATTGATGAGCCTAACTGGCTCTCCCACCCACGAGCTGTCTATGACCAAAAGACAGCCACAGACTAGCTCATGGATAGAGTCAACCGTGAAGCGCCCACCCCTAACAAGAATGGCTACCCCTGCGGATTTATAATCGCCACCCCCAGACCAGGAGGGAGGAGGGACCAAAGGTTCACTGGGAGGACAGATGAGTGTACCTCCTCAAGGGAGGAAGAGTGCACTCCTCAAGCATGTAGACATCTGGAGTAGAAAGAAAGGTAAGCACTGCTTGCCTTCTAGATGTATCCTTGATACTCCTCACATTAATGGAAAAGATGGAGATCTCAGCCATAATGAAAAAGGGAATGAGGAGGGGGGGGGGGGGACTCTTCCATTGCATCCGCTGCCTGTCCTGTGTTCTAGATCAGACCCAGCTCCTCAAGGACAGCATCCATCATCTGGTTGAGGGTGATGTCAGGCTCTGGGTCGGTCATGATCTCCTCCTCTCCCGCAGACTCAAGGTCCTCCATTACTGGCTCTGGTCCATCGCTGTCGCGCTGGAACCTGTTGGGCCGTTTGGTGGAGGTGGCGGGTTCCTCTGCTGTTGGGCTTTCTGGTTTCTGTCTACCTGTTGGGCCACTGGCAGGGGTGGGGGTGGGAAGGGGGAGTGAGGGCAATGACTCCTCCGGAACGGAGGGGTTGGGTAGGGGGCGACTTACCTGAGGCCTTCCGAGGCTCCTTTGGCTTCTTTTCTGGCGGCTTACTCCCGGTGCTGGAAGATGACGTAACCTGGATCCGGGCTCCTGCATAGGTCCGGGTTCTCTGGGGGCAATCTCTGAAGATGTGCTCTGCCAATCCACAGAGGTTGCAGGCTTTGGACAGTTCTTGGTTTCGTGGCCTGCAACCCGACAGAACCTGCAAACAAGCTCTGTGTAATCCTTACCTACGCGTCCAAGATGGCCACATCTGATACATGCTGGAGTAGTAGAGGCTTCCTGCGGAGTTGCCCAGGGAGAAGCACGGCTGCAGGTTCTGGAGGTCCCCTGAAGGAGTCTCTCCTTGGCCTGCAAAACACACTCCTCTTACCTATCCAGAAGCTTCTGGCATTGAGGATTCGGACTGGGTCCTTTGCCACGATGCAGAACCTCTTGAGGTAGGTGGCTATGTCCTTTCCTTGGATATGGGGGTTCCTCATGGTCACAGTCACCCGCACTTCGTCCCGTTGTATGGGACAGTTCGCAACAAAGTTACGGAAAGGGGATTCCGGGCCACAAGTCTTCACCTTCTCCCAGAATCGTCTCCAGACCTGAAAGGAAACAAAAGTTATAAAGAATATACCTTTTGTAAAGGTCTGCATGGACAGCATCTCCGCTTTGCTGAACCCCTGCTCCAAAATCATCTTCTTTCCGGAGATCTCCAGGGTCATGTTGGGGACACTTCCGTCCACCTCCTTCAGCTGCAGCATGGCAGTCTGCTTCATTCAAGGCTCCAGGATTGGGAGCCTGTCTGCAGGCAGGTACAGCTTGGCTGGTCTCGGCAGGCTGGAGCCAGCTGGGGCAGGAGTGGTGGTTCAGGCAGCGACCTGCTCGGGGGCTTCGGACGAAGTGGCTGGGGCGGGGTTCTTCTTCATCGTCTTGTTGCTCTTACCCATCGTCGAGGATTTGGATATCGCTTCAGGGGTTCTTAGGCGGCTTTCTTCTGGCTCCTCAACATCTTTTCGTAGCCTTTATAAAGGCTCTAGAGCGTCTACTGCCTGAAGGTAGTAATGCAAGGTGGGGGGGAGGGAAGACCGCAAAAACTCGTTCCCTGTGGGGGACTTAGCCTCTGCCCAATAGCATCAAGTAGGTGAAGCTGAATTGAATCAACGATCCTACAAGGCAGAGCAGGGGGTTCACTACAAGGACCAAATGGCTTGGATAGATACAAGTGGTTCTCAACGTCCTAGCTGTAAAGCAGAGACACCCTAAAGGCTATAATTGATACTACACTTGATCTTAGTCAAAAGGCCGAGAAGCATAGTAACGTACTCAAGAAAGGTACTATCTGAACATATCTTCTGATGTTTCTCCAGTAAGACTTGTTTTGTTAATATACCTTTATGATCACCAAGATCAGCTATGTGTAGAAAACCTTTATTAGTCCACCAAAAGTCTGGGGTGAGAGGCCCTGGGGTGAACCCTCTGTTCCGAGGCAGCATTTTTTCTTTTAAACATGATTTTTTTTATTGTGATTTTTTTTTTTTTTTTTAGGAGAAACAGGTTTACTACATACTACAAATGACGCAACCCACGCAGGGGAGGTCACTTGTGACAATGTACAATCTACAAGTAAAAGAAAAACAAACAATGCAAAAACACAACTTAGTGATCCATAGCATTAATGTTGAAGATATCAGAGCATTTCCCCAGTTTTGTGTCCCCCCCCCCGGAAGGTGAACTGAAGACAAGGAATCCGGTTCAGGCCTTATTATGGTTCTTGTTGAGAGTAATAAAGCTAAAATCCAGGAATTCAGCAAGTGGGCAAAAAGTGCAGGCACACTATGAGTTAGGTCCAATTAGGTGCATGTCACCTCCGGGACTTATCTCTGTTACTTATATGGGCAGCACAGTTGCTAAGTGGTTAGCACTTTCGCCTAGCAGCACTAGGGGCGTGGGTTTGCATCCCAATCATGGCACTACCTGCCTGGACTTTGCTTGGATTTCCTCCCACACTCCAAATACATGCTGGGAGGTTAATTGGCTCCTGTCGAAATTGGTCCAAGTATGTTTATGTATGAATGTGAGTTAGGGACCTTAGATTGTATGTTCTTTAAGGGGAAGGAACTGATGTGAATGTGCAATATATGAATAAAGCGCTGCATAAATGGAAGACGCTATACAAGTACATGTAATTAATATAGGAGATTTATTACACTCCGACTGTGAGAGGCGAGAAGGACACAGAGCAGCTATGCCCTTCTCTGGCCCATTCACAGAAGCCTTTTTTTATTTTATTGAATGAGTTCACATAATGCAAAGGCTTCTGGTAATGGGCAGAAAGAGGGGAGGGGACAGCATTGCAATTCCAGCGACTCTACTCTTCAAGGAACGGAGACCACAGTGAGCAGTGTTGGAGATCTGTAAGCTATCTTCCTGGAGCAGAGTAAACCGGTCAGATGTGAATAATAGGGATAAGTCTACGAAGCGGCTCCTCGTTAGACTTAACTCATGGCATGCCTGTTGTTTTTACAAAGTAGCCGAGTTCCTGGAATTCAGCTTTAATGGACTGGATCCAAAGTCGTTGATGGCTCCTCTAGCCACTTTATCCCGACATCAGTGAAAATTTTTCCTTAAACTCGTTTTCATATGCGTCTTGATATAGAGGAAGGTTAGAGTTTACCAAATGAGTCCAAAAGGAGAAAGAAGGAGGCGATTATTTTTTCCCCAAGTCATGGTGATAGCCATCCGGGCATAAACGAGCGGTAGGCCTAGCAGGGTTCTCTCAGCAATAGTGAAAAGCCAAGTCTTCTACTTGATCCAGTAAGCAGAAGACATTCCTTGCCTTCTCCGGCCCATTCACAGAAGCCCTTTTTTTTATTTTATGAATGAGTTCACATAATACAAAGGCTTCTGTGAATGGGCAGAAGGAGGGGAGGGGTGGGCATTGCAGTTCCAGCGACTCCGAGACCACAGTGATCAGCTCCGTAAGCTATTCCCTGGAGAACAATAAACCTGTCAGATGTGAATAATAGAGATAAGCCTACGAAGCAGCGGGCACCTCGTTAGACTTAACTCATGCCATGCCTAAAGTTTTTACAAAGTAGCCGAATTCCTGGAATTCAGCTTTAAGGGACTGGATCCATAGTCGTTGATGGCTCCACTAGCCACTTCATCTAGACATTGGTGAATATCAAGACATAGAGGAAGGTTAGAGTTTACTAAATGTGTCCAAAAAAGATAGAAGGAGGCTCTTTTTTTTCCCCCCAAGTCATGGTGATAGCCATCCAGGCATAAAAGAGCAGTAGACCTAGCAGTGTCCTCTCAGCAATAATGAAAGCCAAGTCTTCTACTAGATCCAGTAAGCAGATTTTCTTTGGTGGAGTAAGGTGGGCCAAAGCCCGAAGTCCACTATTTCCTTTCAGAATAGAGAAACATAAGGACAGGTCTATGGAAAAAGTCCCCATCACGATGACCCCAACACCATCAGGCAGAAGATAGGGCAGGGCTCAATTTGTGGAACCTATGGGGAGTGTAGTCTGCTCTATGAAGAATTTGGAACCGTATCAACCTCCTGTCAAGTCCTCATCAATTATATCTGGTATGCGAAGTTGCCATTTACTTTGGAGGTTGGGTCAAGAAAGAGGAATTAAGGTGACTTGTTGACAGAAAGATAAAGCTGGCTTCAGTAGCTGGTCACACAACAAATTCTCCTGCGCTCTGGTGTCTGGTCTCTAGATTGCTGATGTAAACAATTCCTCAAGGTAATGCCTAGTGCCTTGCAGTCCTCCTCAGAACAATGGGTGTTCATGAACACTATAGAAAAAAGAAAAACAGAAGGGCGCACCGACCTTTGTGCATTACCACTAAAGAGGCTTTAATAAAAAGAATAAAACAGCAGATTTTCTACCCACAAACGAGTATAAGTTGAAGGCAAATACATAGATAAAAGCGTCAACTGCTAGGAACTTCCGACCTCAAATCCTAAATACCGAGGGAATCTGATGCTTCCTCTAGCGAATTGCTGACGCGTTTCTGGGGAGAACCCCTTTCCTCAGAGCCTACAAGTGGGCAATGATCTCCCATCCCATCAGATCATTGCCCGCTTGTAGGCTCTGAGGAAAGGGGTTCTCCCCAGAAACGCATCAGCCATTCGCTAGAGGAAGCATCAGATTCCCTCGGTATTTAGGATTTGAGGTCGGAAGTTCCTAGCAGTTGACCCTTTTATCTATGTATTTGCCTTCAACTTATACTCGTTTGTGGGTAGAAAATCTGCTGTTTTATTCTTTTTATTAAAGCCTCTTAAGTGGTAATGCACAAAGGTCGGTGCGCCCTTCTGTTTTTCTTTTTTCAGTAGCTGGTCGGCATGTAGGTTTTCATGGTGAAAAACAAACGGCAATGAAATGCCCTGAGCTTTCATAAGTGAATACACAACGTTCTACTGACCAGACTGAGGTGGTCTCCGATAATAAGGGGTGCTGATCAGAGGAGCCCCGGTTGAGCTTGTGGGTGTCCAACCTTGTGGATGCAGCACCCGGGGCATCAAAGAATCTGTCTGTCTCGCCCTCCCTCCAGGATATGGAGTCGGCTGGGATATATGAGGCTGTATTTCATGCCATTATCCCGGAGATTCTTCTGAATGTCCGTGAAGGATCTACTGTATCTGGCGTACCTCTGGAGCGTAATTGGGGGAAGAGCGAGATCTTGGCATTTTCAAAAACAAGACTTGGGTAGGTTCTAGGCTAGGCTCAAGTTCCAACCTCCATAGTTTAGTAATCGGATGAGAAAGGGTCTTGGGATCGGTGGTGCTGGAGGGGAACACAATGTGTGTGCTAGATGTCAGATCCTGGCCACGTCCCCCCAACTCATGACTACCCCCTACCTCTCCCCCGCCCGTTGTGTTGTTAAAGTGGAAGTAAACCCCCCTATCGTTTTCAGCCAAGGAAGCTGCCATCTTTGCCTCTGTTTAATCTTCAACTGCCACGGTGCTGCACATGTGATCCGTTATGACACCAGCCATTGGATGGTTTGGTTGAGAGCACAGCCAATGTGCAGTTAGCATTCCCGACATGCCTTTTTTTTTTAAACTGTTAAATCGATGGGTTTACTTCCGCTTTAATTAGATGTTGAAGGAAATGTACATTTTCCAGGTAGGTTTCTCCGCACTATGAATAGGTTTAAGGTCGTTCACGCTTGTGAGTTCTCTCGTGTACGTTAAGTTTTCCTTTATGAGCGAAACCTTTCCCGCACACTGAGCATGAAAAAGGATAGTCCCCCGTGTGGACGCTCATGTGCATAACAAGCTCATTTCTCCGGGTGAAGGATTTCTCGCACTCCAGACAGGAAAACCGCCTTTCCCCAGTGTGGACTTTTATGTCATTAGTTAAGTTCCCCTGTCGGGAGAGACCCGTGTGTGTTCTCTCATGTACGTGAAGTTTTCCTTTATGAGAGAAACCTTTCCCGCACACTGAGCATGAGAAAGGGTGATCCCCAGTGTGGTCGTTCAGGTGCATAACAAATTCACTTTTGCGGGTGAAGGATTTTTCGCACTCCGGGCAGGAGAACGGCTTCTTCCGTGTGTGGACTTTCATGTGATTAGTGAGGTTCCCGTGCCGTGTGAACCCTTTCCCGCACTCTGGGCATGAAAATGGCAGCTCGCCGGTGTGACTTCTCTGGTGTATGATAAGTTCTGACTTTACTACGAATCCTTTCTGGCATTGGGGGCATGAAAAGGGCCTCTCACCGGTGTGACTTCTCTGGTGGATGATAAGACGGGATTTACTTACACACAATATCCCGCACTCCGAGCAGGAAAAGATCTCCTTACCGGCGTGGGCTCTCTGGTGTATGGTAAATTCAGTTAGAGTATCAAAAGTAATCCCGCACTCCGAACATGAATGGGTTCTCCTGACCATGTGAATTTTCTGATGGCTGCAAAGATCGCTTTTCTGATTGGAGCTCTGGCCGCAGTCTGGACAGGGAAGCGGGTTATCATCTGTGTGGGTCTTCAGGTGTCTGATGAGTCTATATTTCCGCGAAAAACTTTTCCCGCACTTTGTACAAGTATGCAGCTTTTCACCGGTGTGGTTCCTCAGGTGTTCCGTGAGTCTATCGCTCCGCGAAAAACATTTCCCGCACTCTTTGCAGGAAAAAGTCTCACCGGTGTGAACTCTCACGTGTCTTTGCAGGTTGCTCTTCCGTCTAAAACTTTGACCGCACTCCGGGCACAAATAAGTCTTTACTCCCTGAGATTTTGTTTTGGATCCATATTCTTCTCCGTCATAATCAGATGAAACCTGAGACCCCTCTGAGGAATTCCCAACATCACATCCATCTGTTAGAAAGAAACATTATTATTATTTATCATCAACAAACATATTTCAATTGTTCGCAACGGTGCAACAAAGATCTGAGGAATGGAGATGGACCTTTCATGTGGTGTACAGTATCTCCCCCTCATTTGTTGGGAACATGACGTTATATTGAGGAATGGAGATGGACCTTTCATATGGTGTACAGTATCTCCCCCTCATTTGTTGGGAACATGACGTTATATTGAGGAATGGAGATGGACCTTTCATATGGTGTACAGTATCTCCTCCTCATTTGTTGGGAACATGACATTATATTGAGGAATGGAGATGGACCTTTCATATGGTGTACAGTATCTCCTCCTCATTTGTTGGGAACATGACATTATATTGGAGGAATGGAGATGGACCTTTCATATGGTGTACAGTATCTCCTCCTCATTTGTTGGGAACATGACGTTATATTGGGGAATGGAGGTGGACCTTTCATATGGTGTACAGTATCTCCTCCTCATTTGTTGGGAACATGACATTATATTGGAGGAATGGAGATGGACCTTTCATATGGTGTACAGTATCTCCTCCTCATTTGTTGGGAACATGACGTTATATTGGAGGAATGGAGATGGACCTTTCATATGGTGTACAGTATCTCCTCCTCATTTGTTGGGAACATGACGTTATATTGGAGGAATGGAGATGGACCTTTCATATGGTGTACAGTATCTCCTCCTCATTTGTTGGGAACATGACGTTATATTGGAGGAATGGAGATGGACCTTTCATATGGTGTACAGTATCTCCCCCTCATTTGTTGGGAACATGACATTATATTGGAGGAATGGAGATGGACCTTTCATATGGTGTACAGTATCTCCTCCTCATTTGTTGGGAACATGACGTTATATTGGAGGAATGGAGATGGACCTTTCATATGGTGTACAGTATCTCCTCCTCATTTGTTGGGAACATGAGGTTATATTGAGGAATGGAGATGGACCTTTCATATGGTGTACAGTATCTCCTCATTTGTTGGGAATTAAGGATGGGCTGAACAACCCCCCCCCCCCCCCCCCGGTTTGCTCCAGAATACAGCAAACCCTATTAAAGTCTATGGGACACGAACATGAAAAATCAACAGTGCTAATTTAATTAATTTAAACTGACTGTATTTCAGGAGCATTGATTTTAATAATGCTTAAAGGGAAACAACAAAAATTAAAAAAATCCTCTAAATATCGTGCCTGTGGGATCCCCTTAGTCTGCCTGTAAAGTGGTGCATCTGTTCGACATGTAGAACATGCCGCAGCAATAATGACATTTCTGAAGAAAAAAATGTAATTTAAACTTGCTCGCGGCTGTAATGTATTGTCGGCTCCAGGCAATATAGATGAAAAGTCAATGCATGGATTTTAAGGGGAACTCCACACCAAAATAAAAATTGCGTGTTTTCCCCCTTAAAATCCATACCAGACCCTTAGCCAAACATGCAGCCTGGAGGTCCGGATAGAGGGGGGGGGGGGCAAGCGAGTGCCCCCACCCCTCCTGAACTATACAAGTTCACATTCCATCAACATGGGGAGGGTGATTTTGGGGTCCCCCACAAAGCACCTTGTCCCCATGTTGATGGGGACAAAAGCCTCTTCCCATCAACCCTGGGTTGTGGTTGTCGGGGTCTGCGGGCGGGGGGGGGGTTATCGGAATCTGGAAGCCCCCTTTATCAAGGGGACCCCCAGATCCCACCCCCCCATGTGAATGGGTATCGGGTACATCATACCCCTACCCATTCACCAAAAAAAGTGTCCAAAAGTAAAAACCACAACAGACAGTTTTTGACAATTCCTTTATTAAAAAAGAAAAAAAAAAAAAAAAAAGTGTCCCGCGATGTCCATCCATCTTCAATCACGCCGCCCGACAGACCTGAAAAATAGAAAAAACTATGACTCCATGGGGGGCCTCTTAGGGACTGCAGTCTTTTTGCTTTGACAGCTCTTATGTAGGCAAGGTCATCCACTAATGTAACTGGATGACCACGCCCCCTCTCTGTTGTCACATGTCATTAGAAGGGGGTGGGGGGGGTCACTCGGTTACATCACCGGGTAGGCCCACCCTTGCCTATATAACAGCTGTCAAAAGCCAAGACACAGCAGTCGCCAGGAGGCCTCCCATCGAGGCAGAGTTTTTTAAAATTTTATAAATTTTTCGGGTCTGTCGGGTGGAGTGATTGAAGATAGATGGACATTGCTGGACACTTTTTTTTTTCTTTTTTAATAAAGGAATGGTCAACAACTGTGTGTTGTGGTTTTTACTTTTTTACACTTTTTTTGGTGAATGGGTAGGGGTACAATTTACCTGTTACCCATTCACATAAGAGGGGGGGGGGGGGAGAGAATCTGGTGCCCCGTTGTTAGGGGGCTTTCCAGATTCTGAGAAGCCCCCGCCCGCAGACCCCGACAACCACAACCCAGGGTGGTCGGGAAGAGGCTGCTCTTGTCCCCATCAACATGGGGACAAGGTGCTTTGGGGTGGGCGGTGCAGAGCCCCCCTGCCCCAAAGCACCCACCCCCTTGCATTGAGGGCATGTGGCCTGGTATGGTTCAGAAGGAGGGCGCTGCTCGCTCGTCCCCCCCTATCCTGACCTCCAGGCTGCATGCTCAGATAAGGGTCTGGTATTGATTTTGGGGGACCCCTAAGCCAATTTTTTTTTCAAGATTAGGCGTGGAGTTCCTCTTAAAATCTATTCCAGACCCAAAGGGCCTGGTATGGATTTTGGGGGGGACCCCGCGCCGTTTTTTTCTTAATTCTGTCATAGGGTTCCCCTTAACCACATCAATACACTGTATAATATACTCTGCACTGCACTATATACCCTGTACTGCATTATATATACACACACTATACTGACTGCACTAAATATTCTCCACTGTATTATATATACACTACACGGACTGCACTATATACTCTGCAATGTATTATAAATACTACACGGACTGCACTATATACTCTGCAATGTATTATATATAATACACAGACTGCATTATATATATACACACTACATGGACTGCACTGTATACTCTCCACTGTATTATATAGAGGTAGCCTATAGGGGCTGCTAAGTGTTGTGGCCCTCCTGTCACCCTGCCTGGCCCGGCGTTCACCTCTCAAACACTCCAAGACAGAAAAACAGCCCATGTGCTTGTTTTTATGTTTTATTGAGTGATTTGAAATTGGGTGGGGTATAGGAAGTATGGGATGCCCAATGGAATTTTGCAGAACTTGCTGGGACAACTATACACACTCCTCTTTCCTCCTGCACATCACTTCCTTTCTAATGTTCAGGCACAGTTAGCACAAAGTGGATAAACCTGACACTGGCTCTGCCAGGCCTTGGCAATAGCCCTTTACTATAGGGGCCCACGGTTCCTGCCTGTATAGCAAGATAGAAAGTCTCTGGTGCTAACTGTCCTACATGCAGCTACTGAGCCCTGTCAGCCATCTTCAGGCCCTGCCAGCCCTCCTGGCTGCAGCTGTCCTTGACACCACAGTCCATTGCTCTGGCTCTGCACCCATCTCAGACTGCATCCTCCCAGTCCTCTCAGGCGTGCCTCTCCAGTTCTCTCAGGTCTGTGCATGCCACTCACCAGCCCTCCCAGCTGCGACCAGTCATTCCTCTCCCTGGGGACTTGCCTGGCAGTGCTCTCTCCTGCTGTCGTCTCTTGCTCCTCCTGTCCCTCCTGTCCAGGACACCCCCATGGTTTTTACGAGGGTCCCGTCCACACCCGAGCCCAGGCCCAAGGTCACCAAGAACACTGTTACCCCTCACAGTTGTTGGACGCAGGAACGGGCCCTGCTGTTAAAAATTTGTAAAAAAAATGATATTACATGCTCCTGTCAAACAGGTGCAGAAAAACTGGGCCTTGGGTGTTGGCAGTACCAGAACACTAACCCCTCACAGTTACTCTTGTTGGGTGCAGAAACGGGTCCTGCTATTAAAAATTTGTGAAAAGATTGTAATTACATGCCCCTGTTAAACAGGTGCAGAAAAATTTGGTGTTGGTGGTGCCCTAAACCCAAAAAATTGTTGGAAGCTAGCATAATCGAGATTCAGAAATATGATAAGCAGCATAGGCAGTCTTTAAGGGATTCCAATTCCCTAGCAAATTCAATCAGTTTCATTAGCATCAGGGGCTTGATAACTGCTTATCCAGGACTGATTAATTTTGATAAATGTCAGCCTATCAACGGAGTCTGTGGACAGACGCACTCTTTGGTCGGTCACAAACCCTCCAGTAGCCCTGAATGTCTATTCAGAAAGCACGCTAGATGCAGGACAGGTCAGTAACTTGATTGCATATTGAGCAAGTTCTGGCCAGTGGTCCATCCTCAAGACCCAGTAACCCAGTGGATGCTATGTTGGAAAGGTCTCCAAGTCTGCTCTTGCCCTTAGATATTCCTGCACCATATAATGCAGACGCTGCTGATGGTTGTTTAAACCTAACAGCCCTGGGCGCTGAGGACTAAAGAATTGTTTAAAGGCATCGACCAGCCAGCCACCTTCTCCACCGCTCTTCCTCTGACCGAACAAAGCCTCAGAAACACATTGTACAGGAAATGGTAACCTCCCAGTGTCTGGAAAGGCGTTACACAAATTTTTTCTTCAAGGCATCCTGAAGTTTCATCCTCTGCGAAGACAGGATGAGTTCTGCAACTTTACGCTTGTAATGTGGATCAAGAAGGGTTGCCAGCCTCTCCCTGATACCACGAATCCTCGGGTCCTTTCGCAGGCTTTGCAGAATCAGGGAGACCATGCAGCGTAAGTTTGAAGAAGCATGAGATTCTGAGTCCTCTGGGTCACTAAGGATGACATTGTCAGTTACTATGTCCTCCCAGCCACGTACAACTCCTTGGGTTTCTGGGGACTAAAAATCATCCCTTGAAGACTGCTGTGTGTTATCCTCTACATCCATGCCGACACAAGCCTCCTCCTGTGTGTTTGGTGGGCCTGCAGGAATGGAATCTGCATAAAAGGGGGCCTTGAGAGGAAAGGAAGTCCTCCTCTTTCTCCCACTGTTCTGCCTCAAGTGCCTTGTCCATGATTCCACAAAGCGTGTACTCCAGCAGGAAGACTATATGGACAGTGTCACTGATGCATGCATTGTCGCTGCTCACCTTACTTGTGGCCTCCTCAAATGGTGACAGAAAGTGCATGCATCCTTGATCAGTAGCCACTGGCGTAGTGCAAAGAAGCCAAGCTCCCCTGACCCTGTCCTGGTGCCATACTCAGTTACTCATTGATGGCTCTTTGCTGTGTGTGCAGCCACTGCAGCATTACCAATGTTAAGTTCCACATGGTGGGCATGTCACTAATGAGGCGGTTGGTGGACAGGTTTAATTCCCATTGAATGTCAGCCAGCGGAGCACTGGCATTGTATGACCGCCGGAAATGCCCACAGACTATTCTGGCCTGCCTCAGAAGATCTTGTAAGCCTGGGTACCTGGTCAAGAAACACTGCACCACCAAATTCAGGACATGTGCCAAGCATGGAACATGTGTCAAGTTCCCTGACGAAGGGCCGAGAGGTTGGTGCAATTGTCGCATACAATCATTCCTGGCGCAAGCTGCCATGGCGTCAACCACCTCTGAGCCTGCCTCTGCATAGCTGATAGAATCTCACATCCCACATGGCATCTTTTAGCCTGAATGCTCAGACAGATGTGGCAGAATCACCACCATTTTTTTGGAGGTGTGGTGGCGGAACCCGGTCCTGCATCCTTTCCAGCTGCCAGCAGTTACCCAGTGCGCCATGAATGAAAGGTAATGTCCCTCACCATGCCTGTTGGACCATGAGTCAGTGGTAATGTGAACCTTACTGCTGACCGCCCTGTCCAACGAGGCCAAAACATTGCCTTCCACATGACGGTAGAGAGCTGGAATGGCCTTACGTGAAAAGAAATGTCTTTTTGGAACCTGCCACTGTGGTACAGCACATTCCACAAATTCACAAAAGGGGGCAGAGTCTACCAGCTGAAAGGGCAGCAGTTGCAGTGCTAGCAATTTGGCCAAGCTAACATTTAGATGCTGAGAATGTGTATGGCTGGGACATTTTTTTTACGGTTCAGCAACTGAAGTAGTGAAATATGCCTTCTGAAATCAACTGATGGTGTACTAATAGCAGATTGGCTGCAAGTACTTGTGGCACCTATTGCTATACCTTAATACCTTAATTCCTCTCAGTGCAGGTTTTTGAGAGGACTTGAGGTATAGTGGGGTTGGACATCCCAGATGAGGAGCGAGGATAAGTCAGCCTTTTTTATGATGTGGGTCTTTCAGGTGCTGTTGCCAACAGACTGCATGGCAGGTCATCATATGTCTTGTCAAGCATGTGGTGTTGTGGCCATGCTTGATCCGCTTCAGACATAGATTGCAAACAGCAACGGTGCGATCTACTGCACATGTGTTGAAAAAAGCCCACACCAATGAACTTTTGGAAGTCAGCAGCACCCTGCATCTGTGGAGCTCTGTGGTGTGATGCAGTAGGGTAGCTGCCCTTAAGCTGGCCTCTGGAGGACATCCTCCTTACTTTCCTCCTCTCTTCTCTGAGGCACCTAAGTACAGTCAGTGACCTCATCACCTCCCTCCCTCCTCGTCAATGGAGCAAACTTGGCAGTATGCTGCAGCTGGGGGAACATGACTGCCAGTTTCTTGTCATTCTGTGGCACCCCCTCTCTCTAGGCTCACATTACTCTCTTTCTCAACCTGGGAACCAACATCTGAGCCTTCAAATTGCTGCGCATCCTCCAGCAGCATGTAACCGACACTATGGTTGAATAACGACTGCACTGTATTATATACTGTGTACACCGCCTGCACTTTAGTATATACTGTACACCGCCTGCACTGTAGTATATACTGTACACTGCCTGCACTGTAGTATATACTGTACACTGCCTGCACTGTAATATATATATATATATATATATATACTACATTGCCTGCACGCCACTAACTAACCTGCCTAATCTATCTCAAGTTCTCACATTAACACACTACATATGGCCGCCGTGTAAGAAGCCTTATATAGTGTGGGGCATGGACTTAGCCCCTGAGCCATGATTGGCCAAAGGCACCCTGAGGAATGGAGATGGACCTTTCATATGGTGTACAGTATCTCCTCCTCATTTGTTGGGAACATGACGTTATATTGAGGAATGGAGATGGACCTTTCATATGGTGTACAGTATCTCCTCCTCATTTGTTGGGAACATGACGTTATATTGAGGAATGGAGATGGACCTTTCATATGGTGTACAGTATCTCCTCCTCATTGGTTGGGAACATGACATTATATTGGAGGAATAGAGATGGACCTTTCATATGGTGTACAGTATCTCCTCCTCATTTGTTGGGAACATGACGTTATATTGAGGAATGGAGATGGACCTTTCATATGGTGTACAGTATCTCCTCCTCATTTGTTGGGAACATGACGTTATATTGGGGGAATGGAGATGGACCTTTCATATGGTGTACAGTATCTCCTCCTCATTTGTTGGGAACATGACGTTATATTGGAGGAATGGAGATGGACCTTTCATATGGTGTACAGTATCTCCTCCTCATTTGTTGGGAACATGACATTATATTGAGGAATGGAGATGGACCTTTCATATGGTGTACAGTATCTCCTCCTCATTTGTTGGGAACATGACGTTATATTGGAGGAATGGAGATGGACCTTTCATATGGTGTACAGTATCTCCTCCTCATTTGTTGGGAACATGACATTATATTGAGGAATGGAGATGGACCTTTCATATGGTGTACAGTATCTCCTCCTCATTTGTTGGGAACATGACGTTATATTGAGGAATGGAGATGGACCTTTCATATGGTGTACAGTATCTCCTCCTCATTTGTTGGGAACATGACATTATATTGGAGGAATGGAAATGGACCTTTCATATGGTGTACAGTATCTCCTCCTCATTTGTTGGGAACATGACATTATATTGGAGGAATGGAGATGGACCTTTCATATGGTGTACAGTATCTCCTCCTCATTTGTTGGGAACATGACGTTATATTGAGGAATGGAGATGGACCTTTCATATGGTGTACAGTATCTCCTCCTCATTTGTTGGGAACATGACATTATATTGGGGAATGGAGATGGACCTTTCATATGGTGTACAGTATCTCCTCCTCATTTGTTGGGAACATGACGTTATATTGGAGGAATGGAGATGGACCTTTCATATGGTGTACAGTATCTCCTCCTCATTTGTTGGGAACATGACGTTATATTGGAGGAATGGAGATGGACCTTTCATATGGTGTACAGTATCTCCTCCTCATTTGTTGGGAACATGACGTTATATTGAGGAATGGAGATGGACCTTTCATATGGTGTACAGTATCTCCTCCTCATTTGTTGGGAACATGACATTATATTGGAGGAATGGAGATGGACCTTTCATATGGTGTACAGTATCTCCTCCTCATTTGTTGGGAACATGACGTTATATTGGAGGAATGGAGATGGACCTTTCATATGGTGTACAGTATCTCCTCCTCATTTGTTGGGAACATGACGTTATATTGAGGAATGGAGACGGACCTTTCATATGTCATCCCCTCCAAGAGTTTACATACTATCGATGTCAGGCTAACTGGTCTGTAATTCCCAGGGATGTATCTTGGCACTTTTATAAAGATTGGGGGCTACATTGGCTTTTCTCCAATCAGCTGGTACCATTCCAGTCAGTAAACTGTAAACATCTCCTCATTTGTTGGGAACATGACGTTATATTGGAGGAATGGAGATGGACCTTTCATATGGTGTACAGTATCTCCCCCTCATTTGTTGGATGGGGATCTAGGTGGAGCCTCTGTACTGCTCTCTCCTTTACAATAAAGTCTCCTCTTACCCGGTGATGTGAGGGGCGGCTGGTTGTCCATCATGACCTCCTTGTAGAGATCCTTGTGTCCTTCTAAATACTCCCACTCCTCCATGGAGAAATAGACAGTGACATCTTGACACCTTATAGGAACCTGACACACACAATGATACAGTCACCATCCAGACACATCCCTTGTCTGTTACTGGATAATGTCCCAGAATTCCCAGCACCGCTCACCTCTCTTGTCAGAAGATGGACCATCATGGCGGTCAGTTCCAGGACCTTCTGCTCATTCTGTCTCTCAGGTATGAGGGATGGAGATGGGGGGATGGTAATGAGGATCTGGCCTCTCCTCTGTCTTGTAGAGGTTTGGTGATGTCTCCTCCTTGTGTTATGTTCAGATTTCTTCATCACCACTTCACAGTCCTGGGTTACAGAAGGAGAAATATTACTGCCCCATCTTCCCTCACCCAAAAATTGTGCCTGTTCCAGCACAGGAGGGACTATGAAATGAAAGCAATCTGCTGTCTGGCAAGGGGGACACCAGTACAGGTTTACATCAGAGGGCAGACTGTGGAGCATGAAATGTAGATAATGGTGTACCATGTGGAGAAGTGCAGAATATAATAAGTTGTGGACCATTATGGAATATGGAGAGTACAGCACAGTATAGAGTATATAAACATACAGCGCAGTGTCCTGTGTGGAGCAGTATGGAGTATAGAATGTACAGCACAGTGCTGGTGACAAAGGTTGGAGTAATGGGAGGTGGAGTAGGACATGTTGGAGGTGGAGAATGCATCATGGCTTCCAATGCTGGACAGAAAGAGAGATCAGAATATCCTGGGGTCAGGGGGAGAGGATTAAAGAAAACCTGTCTCACAGGCAAAAGCACAAGTTGCTTTATTAGGAATCTGAACAAAATACATCCCGGTGTAAATCAAATATTAACCCCTTCATTCCACCCACCTCTCTAGTCAGCAGGCTGAGGACCTCCAGGATGAGGTTCAATATCTTCTCATTCCAGGGAAATTCCTTCCTCTCAATCGTCACAAAACTCAAAGGCGGCTGATTCTCTACCATGACGTCCTTGTAGAGATCCTCCTGTCCTTCTACATACTCCTTCATCACTCCATAATCCTCATCCTCCTCTTTATACTCTTCTTTAACAATAATATTATAATCCTCGAGGTTTCCACTCTGAATATATTAAAAACATTCATTTTAACAAACATGCTGTGTATAAATCAGAACTACCAATAATTGTCAATCATCTACCTGATGATGGTGGGGGATAATGTGACCTCCCTGTGTGGAATCCCAGGAATACAGATGGGGACATCTCTCTGGTGGGTTTCTGTAGCTGGATGACTCCACCATGGTGTCCTGGTACAGATCTTTGTGTTCTTTTAGAGACTCTGACTCCTCCATCACCCCATCCTCCTCTTGTATCTCTTTTTTAACCTCAACTTTATCATCTCTCAGGTTTCCACTCTGAATATATAATAAAAATGACATCAATGGTAACAATGCAGATAATGTACAGATCCTAATGATACTATCAGTGATTGTTCCTCATCTACCTGATGATGGTGGGGGATGGTGTGATCTTCCTGTGTGGGATCCCGGGAATACAGAGGACGGGGGGATCTCTCTGGTGGGTTCCCATTACTGGATCCATCTGTAGGAAACACACACACTGACTGAATACATTGTTTCTATGTGTTTATCAGATGATGGGGGATCTAGGTGGAGCCTCCGTACTGCTCTCTCCTTTACAATAAAGTCTCC
This sequence comes from Lithobates sylvaticus, assembly GCA_028564925.1. NCBI lineage: Eukaryota > Metazoa > Chordata > Amphibia > Anura > Ranidae > Lithobates > Lithobates sylvaticus. The sequence goes on along the minus strand of CM053028.1, from coordinate 595,393,438 downwards.
TCTTACCCGGTGATGTGAGGGGCGGCTGATTGTCCATCATGACGTCCTTGTAGAGATCCTTGTGTCCTTCTAAATACTCCCACTCCTCCATGGAGAAATAGACAGTGACATCCTGACACCTTATAGGAACCTGACACACACAATGATACAGTCACCATCCAGACACATCCCTTGTCTGTTACTGGATAATGTCCCAGAATCCTCCTCACCTCTCCTGTCAGTAGATGGACCATCATGGTGGTCAGTTCCAGGATCTTCTTCTCAGGTATGGAAAAACAAGGGGGAGGCACCATGGTGGAGCTCTGGGTTTTGCTCCATCCTCCTGAGATTGGCTCCCCACTAGACTTCTTCACTACAACATAATCCTACAGATCAGGAGAAAGATAAACCGACATCAATCATCTGACATCATCTAAATGTCTCCAATAAAAACATGGACTATTGACCAGAGTAGACCAGAGTGATGTCATGTGACCTCCAGAATCCTCCTCACCTCTCCGGTCAGGTCTGTGTTTTATTAATAGAGATAAGAGTGATGTCATGTGACCTCCCAGAATCCTCCTCACCTCTCCGGTCAGGTCTGTGTTTTATTAATAGAGATAAGAGTGATGTCATGTGACCTCCCAGAATCCTCCTCACCTCTCCGGTCAGGTCTGTGTTTTATTAATAGAGATAAGAGTGATGTCATGTGACCTCCCAGAATCCTCCTCACCTCTCCGGTCAGGTCTGTGTTTTATTAATAGAGATAGAGAGTGATGTCATGTGACCTCCCAGAATCCTCCTCACCTCTCCGGTCAGGTCTGTGTTTTATTAATAGAGATGAGAGTGATGTCATGTGACCTCCCAGAATCCTCCTCACCTCTCCGGTCAGGTCTGTGTTTTATTAATAGAGATGAGAGTGATGTCATGTGACCTCCCAGAATCCTCCTCACCTCTCCGGTCAGGTCCGTGTTTTATTAATAGAGATAAGAGTGATGTCATGTGACCTCCTCCCAGAATCCTCCTCACCTCTCCGGTCAGGTCTGTGTTTTATTAATAGAGATAAGAGTGATGCCATGAGAACTCCCAGAATCCTCCTCACCTCTCCGGTCTGGTCTGTGTTTTATTAATAGAGATAAGAGTGATGTCATGTGACCTCCTCCCAGAATCCTCCTCACCTCTCCGGTCAGGTCTGTTTTATTAATAGAGATAAGAGTGATGCCATGAGAACTCCCAGAATCCTCCTCACCTTTCCGGTGAGCAGGTAGATGATCTCCAGGGTGAGATTTAATATCTTCTCCATCCTTTGACTCCAGTCTTCCTCCATCCTGATTGTGGTGGTCATGTGATCTGTACAGTACACTCCTCTTCATAGATGGGTCAAAAACTGAAAATGTTATACCAATGTTATTATCTCCAAGAATCAGTATAGACCGCAGAATGAAAAGACACCTTTGGAAGTGTTGACTGTGGCCCGTATTCTGATTATCAAAGAGAAGTTGAATGGTTGTGTGAGGTCTATGAAGTCTTCCAAGCCAGGACTCTCCTATTCCTCGTTACATCATCTCCATCGGGTGAAAGGATTATTACTACCAGCCGAGTTCTAAATAATAAAATGAAACATTTATTAAACACATTTAAAACCATTTTTTATATTAATAACAGGAGACTACCTTGAACCCTTTTGCATTCATAGGAAATATTACAAGCAACGTTGTGGAAATACGGAGGTTGAGAAAGTGATGAGACTTGATATTTCCGATAGCGATAGGTGAGGAATCTGAAGGGGTGAGTTGAGGAGTATAGAGATGAGGTTTTGTCAGCATAGGGATGGTATTGTAAGCCGCGGCCAACCAACTGACCCCGGGAGGTGTAGAGGACAGAGCCTTGGAGGAACCCCTATGGCCACTTCCAGCCTTAACCAATCTCAACCCAAACTAGTCTTAGCAATGCCATCCCACCCAAAACAGCAACCCAAGACATATACTATCTCGAAGACTGACCGGATGTCCGGGAACCATAAAGCACAGCGTGGACGGTAAGTGTGTCCGATGGTTGAAGTGGCCTTCATGAAACAGTGATGGGTGACATGTTGGAACGCACGTAGTGATGTCACATGGTGGCCTCTCCCATGTACCCACACACTCGTAGGGCAGATTCAGACGAGTGTCTTCTTTATGTCGTTTTCACGTTCCTGACGCTCAGTAAATTGTCTCCCGGTGATGGTAGATCCATATAACAATGTTATACCCAGACGTATAGTATGTCCCTACGTATTGATCAGCTCCAAGATTAGATCTGATTCCTATATTTATTATGCAATAAACATCGATATGTGTGTGTGGCAGTCGATATTGGATGTATATATTAATGTATGTAATAATATTATATTCACATATTATTAATTCTATAAGATCTTATTACCTCCTCATCTGTCTCAGCAGCGACTCCTCTCTACTTCCTCCCGACTCGCCTCTCTCCCGGAAATTCCTATTTATACCTGACATCACTTCCTGTGTGTACCCGACATCCCTTCCTGTCTGTGGTGGTCATAGAGACTTCCTGTGTGCTTTCCACTCCATATAAGCGAGATCCCCACCTTGTGGAGATGGTAGGGACTGCCGTCTTTGGTCCTTCTGTTTTTGGCAGGTCTCCTTGTATGTCTTCCAAATCCGGATCACATTTCAGTTAACCCCTTCAGTCCCTGGGACTTTTTCTCCCCATATAAGGTTCTCCTTAGATTTTTTTAGTTTTATAGATCATATTTTTTTTCACACCGATGGGTCTTTAATTTAACACATTTGAATTGATATAAATATTTAAATAACACATTAATTCATGAATGCAATATAATCTGTACAATATTCCTTATTCTAGAATCACATGAAGAGAAGACAGAAAAAGGATCCCAAATTCAGAAGAAAAAACCCCCTTTATTAGGTGCACCTTGCTAGTAGCGGGTTGAACTCCCTATATTAGATCCTCCTTGCTAGTAGTGGGTTGGACCCCCTTTATTAAGTCCCCCTTGCTAGTAGCAGGTTAAACCCCCTTTATTAGGTCCACCTTGCTAATAGCGGGTTGAACTAAGCCCAAAGTGTGCCCATCCCCCACACCATTACACCCCCACCACCAGCCTGAACCAGTGATATCCCATCCCCAACACCATTACACCCCCACTACCAGCCTGAACCGGTGATACCCCACCCCCCACACCATTACACCCCCACCACCAGCCTGAACCGGTGATACCCCATCCCCCACACCATTACACCCCCACCCTGAACCAGTGATATCCCATCTCCCACACCATTACACCCCCATCACAAGCCTGAACCGGTGATACCCCATCCCCCACACCATTACCCCCCACCACCAGCCTGAACCGGTGATATCCCATCCCCCATACCATTACACCCCCATCACCAGCCTGAACCAGTGATATCCCATCCCCCACACCATTACACCCCCACCACCAGCCTGAACCGGTGATCCCCCATCCCCCACACCATTACACCCCCACCACCAGCCTGAACCGGTGATACCCCATCCCCCACACCATTACACCCCCACCACCAGCCTGAACCGGTGATACCCCATCCCCCACACCATTACACCCCCACCACCAGCCTGAACCGGTGATTTCCCTTCCCCCACAGCATTACACCTCCACCACCAACCTGAACCGGTGATACCCCATCCCCCACACCATTATACCCCCACCACCAGCCTGAACCGGTGATATCCCATCCCCCACACCCCCACCACTACCACCACCCTGAACCGGTGATATCCCATCCCCCACACCATTACACCCCCCACCACCAGCCTGAAACAGTGATATCCCATCCCCCACACCATTACACCCCCCACCACCAGCCTGAACCAGTGATATCCCACCCCCACCACCAGCCTGAACCAGTGATATCCCATCTCCCACACCATTACACCCCCACCACCAGCCTGAACCGGTGATACCCCATCCCCCACACCATTACACCCCCACCACCAGCCTGAATCGCTGATATCCCATCCCCCACACCATTACACCCCCCACCACCAGCCTGAACCGGTGATACAAGGCAGGATGGATCCATGCACCAAATTCTGACCCCACCATCTGAATGTCGGAGTTGAAATCCAGACTCCCCCACGTTCAAAGTCACCGAGATCCCCTTTTTTCCCCATTCTGATGCTTGGTTTGTAACTTCAGCAAGTCGTCTTCACCATGTCTAGATGCCTAAATGCATTAAGTTGCTGCCATGGGATTGGCTTCTAACACACAAAGAAAAAAGCATTTTTCTAAATTTTTGGTCTTTTTTCATTTATTTAGCAAAAAAAATAAAAAATCCCAGTGGTGATTAAATACCGCCAAAAGAAAGCTCTGTCTCAAAAAATGATAATTTCATATGGGTACAGTGTTGCATGACTGGGTAATTGTCATTTGAAGTGTGAGAGCGATGAAGGCTGAAAATTGGTGAAAAGGGGGTGAAAGCGTCGAGTATCAAAGGGGCTACTGAAGAGCTTGGTCCATCTGCATGGTGTCCAAAACCAAAAAATGTGGCCAAAGTAGGCTTGCTATCTGGGGAAGAAAGCTAAAGAACAGTCCTGCTTAGCACATTGCCGGTCCTGGCTTAAAGGTCCACAACGGGCCTGTAAGTGGGGCTGAAGATGCTTAAAGGTCCACAACGAGCCTCTAAGTAGGGCTGAAGATGCTTAAAGGTCCACAACGAGCCTGCAAGTGGGGCTGAAGATGCTTAAAGGTCCACAACCGGCCTGTAAGTGGGGCTGAAGATGCTTAAAGGTCCACAATGAGCCTCTAAGTAGGGCTGAAGATGCTTAAAGGTCCACAACCGGCCTGTAAGTAGGGCTGAAGATGCCTAAAGGTCCACAACGAGCCTCTAAGTGGGGCTGAAGATGCTTAAGGGTCCACAACGAGCCTCTAAGTAGGGCTGAAGATGCCTAAAGGTCCACAACGAGCCTCTAAGTGGGGCTGAAGATGCTTAAAGGTCCACAACGGGCCTCTAAGTAGGGCTGAAGATGCTTAAAGGTCCACAACGAGCCTCTAAGTAGGGCTGAAGATGCTTAAAGGTCCACAACGAGCCTGCAAATCGGGGGTGAAGATGCTTAAAGGTCCACAACGGGCCTCTAAGTAAGGCTGAAGATGCTTAAGGGTCCACAACGAGCCTAAGTAGGGCTGAAGATGCTTGAAGGTCCACAACGAGCCTGCAAATCGGGGCTGAAGATGCTTAAAGGTCCACAACGGGCCTCTAAGTAGGGCTGAAGATGCTTAAAGGTCCACAACGAGCCTCTAAGTAGGGCTGAAGATACTTAAAGGTCCACAACGAGCCTCTAAGTAGGGCTGAAGATGCTTAAATGTCCACAACGAGCCTGCAAATCTGGGCTGAAGATGCTTAAAGGTCCACAACGAGCCTAAGTAGGGCTGAAGATGCTTAAAGGTCCACAACGAGCCTCTAAGTAGGGCTGAAGATGCTTAAAGGTCCACAACGAGCCTGTAAGTGGGGATGAAGATGCTTAAAGGTCCACAACGAGCCTCTAAGTGGGGCTGAAGATGCTTAAGGGTCCACAACGAGCCTAAGTAGGGCTGAAGATGCTTAAAGGTCCACAACAAGCCTCTAAGTAGGGCTGAAGATGCTTAAGGGTCCACAACAAGCCTAAGTAGGGCTGAAGATGCTTAAAGGTCCACAACGAGCCTCTAAGTAGGGCTGAAGATGCTTAAAGATTCACAACGAGCCTGTAAGTAGGGCTGAAGATGCTTAAGGGTCCACAACAAGCCAAAGTAGGGCTGAAGATGCTTAAAGGTCCACAACGAGCCTCTAAGTAGGGCTGAAGATGCTTAAAGATTCACAACGAGCCTGTAAGTAGGGCTGAAGATGCTTAAATGTCCACAACAAGCCTCTAAGTAGGGCTGAAGATGCTTAAAGATCCACAACGGGCCTGTAAGTGGGGATAAAGATGCTTAAAGGTCCACAACGACCCTCTAAGTAGGGCTGAAGATGCTTAAAGGTCCACAACGAGCCTGTAAGTAGGGTTGAAGATGCTTAAATGTCCACAACGAGCCTCTAAGTAGGGCTGAAGATGCTTGAAGATCCACAACGGGCCTGTAAGTGGGGATGAAGATGCTTAAAGGTCCACAACGAGCCTCTAAGTAGGGCTGAAGATGCTTAAAGGTCCACAACGAGCCTCTAAGTAGGGCTGAAGATGCTTAAAGGTCCACAACGAGCCTGTAAGTGGGGCTGAAGATGCTTAAAGGTCCACAACAAGCCTCTAAGTAGGGCTGAAGATGCTTAAAGGTCCACAACGGGCCTGTAAGTGGGGCTGAAGGTGCTTAAGGGTCCACAACGAGCCTGTAAGTGGGGCTAAAGATGCGTAAAGGTCCACAACGAGCCTCTAAGTGGGGATGAAGATGCTTAAGTGTCCACAACGAGCCTACAAATCGGGGCTGAAGATGCTTAAAGGTCCTGTCAGAAACCATGAAATCAGGCCGAGACAGAAGTACAGTTAAATCACACTTGTTTAATAATAAAAGTAAAAAAAAACAAAAGTAGTCAAAACATAGCCAAAGTTCAGTAACCGGAACGGATAGTCAGCCAAGCCAGAAGTCAGGGGTCAATGTAGTGGAACAGCAAGCAGGATCTGAAGCCAGACGGGATGTCAGCAAAGCAAGTCTTCAACAGGATCGCTGGAGATCTAAGTAAGATCTAACTAAGATTATTTACGACGGATTTTGTCCGACACTGGTGTTGCATACACACGGTCAGACAAAGTTGTCGGAAAATACGATCATCCTTAACGTGGTGACGTTCGTTGCGTACGACGGGACTACGTATGGGCTAGTAGTCAATAGCTTTGGTCTTGTAATGTGATCTGAGCATGCGTGGCACTTTGTCCGTCGGAAATTCGCTACACACGATCGGAAAAAGTCCGATAGGACTTTGTTGTCAGAAAATTTGAGAGCAGGAGATAAAACTTTGTCCGTCGGAAAATCCGACAGGAAAAAGTCCGATGGAGCCCACACACGGTCGGAATTTCCGACAACATTGTCCGATAGGACATTTTCCGTCGGAAAATCCGACCGTGTGTACGGGGCATTACTCTGAGCACACACAGAATAGGCAGCCATGAAGGCAGTTACATCAGCACCTAGACTAGGCCACCAGAATTGTTGGGAAATGGCCCATAAGAGTTGATTCTTCCCAGGGTGGCCAGCAGCCTTGGGAGAAAGGTAAGTCTGGAGCACGGCAGTACGGAGACTCTCTGAGACAAAGCAGCGGTCACAAGGTTTCTCAGGAGGAGCATGGACCTGAGCAGCAATAATTTTGTCACCCAAAGGGGAAGCCAAAATACAATCAGGAGGAATCTCAGGAACCGACTCCAACTTGAAAGTGGAGGAAAATTGGTGTGACACAGCGTCAGCCCTTACATTCTTAGTACCGGGTAAGAATCAGACAATGTAATTGAAACTTGACAAGAAAAGAGCCCATCGCGCCCTTCTGGGAGAGAGGCATTTAGCCTCAGACAAGAATGAAGAGCCCAGCTTTTCCCTTGCATCAGAGGGGGCGGGGTCACCCTTACATCACTGGGGAAGCCTGGGTTTCCCCAGTGACGTACGGGTGACCCCGCCCCCCTCTGATGTAACGCAGGTTTCCGTTACATCAGAGGGGGCGGGGTCACACGTACGTCACTGGGGAAACCCAGCTTCCCCCTTGCCTTGTGTCAGAGGGGGGCGGGGTCAGGTGACGAGTGGCCCGGTCCTCCTCTGCTAAGACGGGATTACCTCAGTGTCTCCATGGAGACAGGATGCGCTGCGCTGGACGTCGTCGGAAGAGATCAGCCATCGCTGGACCCCGGAGAAGAGATCACCCATCGCTGGATAGCAAGAGTGGATTACCACCGCTGGAATCTTTTTTTTTATTGTTTTTATTTTTAATAAAGGACTTTTCCCAACGGTGTCAGTGTGTTTTTTAACAATTTTTTACACTTTCTTTGTGAAATGGTAGGGGTACTTTTGTACCCCCTTACCATATCAAACAGGCGGAGGGCGGGATCTAGGTGTCCCCTTGTTAAAGGGGGCTTCCAGATTCTGATAAGACCCCCACAACCACCGGCCAGGGTTGTGGGGATGAGACCCTTCTCCTCATCAACATAGGGACATGGTGCTTTGAGGGGTCACAGAACCCCAAAGCATCCTCCCAATGTTGAGGGAATGTGGCCTGGTACGGTTCAGGAGGGGGGGGCGCTCTCTCGTCCCCCCTATTTTCCTGCGGCCTGCCAGGTTGCATGCTCGGATAAGGGTCTGGTATGGATTTTGAGGGGGACCCCATGCCATTTTTTTTTTAATTTGGTGTGGAGTTCCCCTTAAAATCCATACCAGACCTGAAGGGCCTGGCAATTGAATTTGGGGGGGAACCCCACGCTTTTTTTTTTGACTGTTCTCTGTATTACGGGAGCCGACAATTCATTATAGCCACGAATGATTTTAAATAGCTTTTTTTCCTGCAAAAATGACACTTTTTGCAGGGACAGTTCTAAGCATGGGAAACATGCGCCCCTTTACAGGCATACTATAAACACCCCCCCAGGTATGAAATTTAAAGGAATATTACACTTTTATTGTTTCACTTTAAGCATTATTAAAATCACTGCTCCTGAAAAAAAGGCAGTTTTTAAAACTTTTTTTTGCATTGATACATGTCCTCTGGGGCCGGACCCAGGTCCCCAAACACTTTTTATGACAATAACTTGCATATAAGCCTTTAAAATTAGCACTTTCGATTTTGAACGTTCGAGTCCCATAGACTTTAATAGGGTTCAAAAGTTCCCACGAACTTTAGGTCTGGTCGCAGGTTCTGGTGCGAACGGAACTGGGGGGTGTCCCTAATAATGGCCTGTTCTGGTATTAAACACAGTTTTCCATTCGTCGCCCTCCTTAATCCTCACAAGATTGTATGCCCCTCTCAAATCATGCTTTGTGAAAACCGTTGCTCCTTTGAGGCGGTAAAATAACTCCGTAATCAACAGATCTGGATAGGCATTCTTAATCGTGAAACGATTGAGACCCCTATAATCAATACAAGGTCTCAGTTCTTCACAAAGAAGAAACCGGCACCAGCAGGAGACGAGGATTTGCGGATGAAACCTCGAGAAAGTGCGTCTGCAACATACTCCTCCACGGCCTTATCCTCCAAGACCGACAAAGGGTAAACCCGGCCAAGAGGGGGTATGGCAACAGGTTGAAGGTCAATTGCAAAATCAGTCGGTGTGGAGGCAAACTACCGGCTTGACCTTTGTTAAAGTGGAAGTAAACCCATCGATTTAACAGTTTTAAAAAAAGGCATGCCGGGAATGCTAACTGCACATTGGCTGTGCTCTCAACCAAACTGTCAAACCATCCAATGGCTGGTGTCATAACGGATCACATGTGCAGCACTGTGGCAGTTGAAGATTAAACAGAGTCAAAGATGGCAGCTTCCTTGGCTGAAAACTATAGGGGGTTTACTTCCACTTTAAAGACATCGCTAAAATCGTGGTACTCCTCCGGCAGGGAGGAGAATTAAGAGGTGCACAGGGTCTCACTGCATTGTGGTCACCAGGAGAGAACCTCAGCACAGAGCCAATCAAAAGAGGGGTTGAAAGTGGTAGATAACCACTAACCAGCGGAAAACTTAGGTGAGGAAATAACTTGGAATTGGATTATCTCATGGTGAAGAGCCCCTACAGCCATGGACAATGGAAACATCTCATGAGTCACATGGGCAGGCTGCAGATGTCTCCCATCAAGAGCCTCAATGGCAAGTGTAGTGTCACGCAGCTGCAGTGGAATCGAGTGCTTCGATACAATGGCAGCCTCAATGAACAGGCCTGTAGCCCCAGAGTCGATTAGAGCCTGTATCTCGACGGACGACTCAGCCCAAGAAAGGGTAATCGGAACCAGGGGCTTAGCCTTCTGGATAACTGGGGATGAAACAACGCCACCTAAGGTCTGTCCATGACAGGACCTCAAGGTTCGGGCGTTCCTTGGATGGGTAGGACAAAACTTCAAAAAGTGACCTGCCTGACCACAATCTCTACCTCCTCCTAAAGGTTCTCTCATCTGCTGAGAGACTCGTGAAACCCAAGTGCATGGTTTCCCCTTCACTGGCCGACTCGGTACCAGGAGGCATGGGTGGGACTGCAAAGCTCAGAGACGAACGTACAGGATTCTTCCGCAAGCGCTCCTTAAAAGAGAGTCTTTCTCTGAGTCTGGAGTCAATGAGGATGGCAAACGTGATCAACTTCTCCAGCTCAGTGGGTATATCTCGGGCTGCTATCTCATCCCTGATGGTATCCGAGAGACCATGAGAAAAATCAGCCACGAGGGCCTCATTGTTCCACGCAACCTCTGCTGACAGAGTATGGAATTCAATGGCGTAGTCGGCAACAGTTCTCGTACTCTGTTTGATGGACATGAGGCACTTGGCAGCAGAAGCGGAGCGTGCAGAAACGTCAAATACCCTTTTAAACGAAGCCACAAACTCAGGGTAGCTCAAGACAACAGGTTTTTGCGTCTCCCATAGAGGGTTTGCCCAGGGCAAGGCTCTCTCAGAATACAAAGATATCAAGAAACCTACTTTTCTTCTGTCCGTGGGAAACGCCTGGGACAGCATTTTAAAGTATATCTCAACCTGGTTGAGAAACCCTCTGCATTGGACTGGATCGCCCCCCAAATCACTGGGGAAGTGGAGCGGAACCAGACATACATTTTATAGAGGTAATACTCAAGGCGGGTGCCTGCACAGAGACTGGAGCAGCAGCAGGGTCGGCCTGCAACACAGGTTGTACCAGAGCGGCCACAGTGGGAGATTCCAGGTGAGCCGTGCAACTCAGGAGCGTTTGTAACGCCATGGAAAACTGATCTATGCGGTGATCCAGTTCATCCAATCTTGAAAAAATATTACAGTTACTGTGATGTTGACCAAGGCGAAGGCAGAGATCCCCTGGACTGGACAGCTTAAGTAGGCAGGACTGATGAGCAGGATATCATCAACAGCTGAGTAACTGTGGAGAGATAGGAGAGATAGGAGCTGGCAATTAGCCGACAGCTGAGCGGCCAGCTCAGAGAAGGAAGGGCTGAGCCCAGCCCTGACACATCCACAACGAGCCTCCAAGTGGTGATGAAGATGCTTAAAGGTCCACAATGAGCCTCTCAATGGGGATGAAGATGCTTAAAGGTCCACAACGAGCCTGCAAGTGGGGCTTAAGATGCTTAAAGGTCCACAACGAGCCTGCAAGTGGGGCTTAAGATGCTTAAAGGTCCACCACGAGCCTGTAAGTGGGGCTGAAGTTGCTTAAAGGTCCACAACGAGCCTGCAAGTGGGGCTTAAGATGCTTAAAGGTCCACAACGAGCCTCTAAGTGGGGCTTAAGATGCTTAAAGGTCCACAACGAGCCTCTAAGTGGGGCTTAAGATGCTTAAAGGTCCACAACGAGCCTCTAAGTGGGGCTTAAGATGCTTAAAGGTCCACAACGAGCCTCTAAGTGGGGCTTAAGATGCTTAAAGGTCCACAACGAGCCTGCAAGTGGGGCTTTAGATGCTTAAAGGTCCACAACGAGCCTGTAAGTGGGGCTGAAGATGCTTAAAGGTCCACAACGAGCCTGTAAGTGGGGCTGAAGATGCTTAAAGGTCCACAACGAGCCTCTAAGTGGGGCTGAAGATGCTTAAAGGTCCACAACGAGCCTCTAAGTGGGGCTTTAGATGCTTAAAGGTCCACAACGAGGCTGTAAGTAGGGCTGAAGATGCTTAAAGGTCCACAACGAGCCTGTAAGTGGGGCTTTAGATGCTTAAAGTTCCACAACGAGCCTCTAAGTGGGGCTTAGGATGCTTAAAGGTCCACCACGAGCCTCTAAGTGGGGCTTAAGATGCTTAAAGGTTCACCACGAGCCTCTAAGTAGGGCTGAAGATGCTTAAAGGTCCACAAAGAGTCTGTTAGGGGTAGAGTTACCACCTTTTCTTCAAGCCAAACCGAACAGTTTAGCGGCCTGGGACACGGCATCGAACAGTGGGTGTGGCCAAATTGCTGTTGCTGACATTATAGCCCTGCGCCCATGTGATGCCAAACTTGCCCCTGGACATACGCCCGCAGCTCCTGGACAGCAACAGATTTGTGTGCGACTATCTTGGTTACTTAGGGACCCACAGCCTGGTCTGAATAATGAATAATTCTTTCCGCCTGAAACCTGAACACATGATTCCAAACCTGGACTGTCTGGGTGAATCCCAGACAGGTGGCAACCCTAGTTAGGTGGCCTAAAGATGCTTAAAAGGTAGGTGTCCGCCTGGCCTCCCTAATGTGCATTAGGGAGGCCAGTGACAGACCCTGTATGTCTGTCACTGTTGCTATAGTGGTGAGCCCCTAGGTCAGTGATGGCGAACCTTGGCACCCCAGATGTTTTGGAACTACATTTCCCATGATGCTCCACTACACTGCAGAGTGCATGAGCATCATGGGAAATGTAGTTCCAAAACATCTGGGGTGCCAAGGTTCACCATCACTGCTCTAGGTGATGCTACAGGACAAGTCATCAGTAGTCAGGCTCGGAGAACCAGAAAAATCCATCAATTTTAAGGCTTGGCGTGTTTGGTATCCATTTACTCGACACAACCCCCAACCTTTATTTTTTTCCCCCAAAAATCTGTATTTTATTGTACTTGTGTGCACGAGAATTCATTTTAGAGTATTTTTCCTAAAAACATATATAAGATAAACAGTTGTGTGACATTAAAACATTGCAGTTGCCAACTTCTTCTTCTACGGGGTCTCCTCTCCCATCAAATATAAAATTGTTTGCAGGTTTTCATTTTCTAGAAAAATTGGGTAATATACATCTGAACACGGAGCATTTTTGCCTAAAAATATCCTTGAGTCTATATAAGGTTTTTTTTAGTCTGATGAAGGAGGAGCTTCAGTCTGATAAAGGAGGACATTCAGTCTGATGAAGGAGGGGCTTCAGTCTGATAAAGGAGGGGCTTCAGTCTGATAAAGGAGGGGCTTCAGTCTGATAAAGGAGGGGCTTCAGTCTGATAAAGGAGGGGCTTCAGTCTGATAAAGGAGGGGCTTCAGTCTGATGAAGGAAGGGCTTCAGTCTGATGAAGAAGGAGCTTCAGTTTGATGAAGGAGGAGCTTCAGTCTGATGAAGGAGGGGCTTCAGGCTGATGAAGGAAGGGCTTCAGTTTGATAAAGGAGGACCTTCAGTCTGCTGAAGGAGGGGCTTCAGTCTGATGAAGAAGGAGCTTCAGTCTGATGAAGAAGGAGCTTCAGTTTGATGAAGGAGGGGCTTCAGTCTGATGAAGGAGGGACTTCAGGCTGATGAAGGAGGACCTTCAGTCTGATGAAGGAGGGGCTTCAGTCTGATGAAGGAGGGGCTTCCGTCTGATGGAGGAGGAGCTTTTCTAATCCGAAACGTGTTGAACATTTTATGTGTTGTTGCTAAAGAACCCTTAAAGCATTTTGGACTATTTACGTTTTGGCTTGCTGATTCTGTTGTATTCTCCTTTTAAGTTTATTTCAGTCTAAAGGAGGGGCTTCAGTATGATGAAGGAGGGGTTTCAATCTGATGTAGGAGGGTATTCAGTTTGATGAAGGAGGGTATTCAGTCTGATGAAGGAGGACCTTCAGTCTGATGTAGGAGGGGCTTCAGTCTGATGAAGGAGGGGCTTCAGTCTGATGAAGGAGGACCTTCAGTCTGATGAAGGAGGGGCTTCAGTCTGATGGAGGAGGGGCTTTTCTCATCCGAAACGTGTTGAACGTTTTATGTGTTGTTGCTAAAGAACCCTTAAAGCATTTTGGACTATTTACGTTTTGGCTTGCTGATTCTGTTGTATTCTCCTTTTAAGTTTTTTTCAGTCTAAAGGAGGGGCTTCAGTATGATGGAGGGGTTTCAATCTGATGTAGGAGGGGCTTCAGTCTGATGAAGGAGGGGCTTCAGTCTGATGAAGGAGGATCTTCAGTCTGATGAAGGAGGACCTTCAGTCTGATGAAGGAGGACCTTCAGTCTGATGAAGGAGGACCTTCAGTCTGATGAAGGAGGGGCTTCAGTTTGATGAAGGAGGAGTTTCAGTCTGATGAAAGAGGGGCTTCAGTCTGATGAAGGAGGAGCTTCAGTTTGATGAAGGAGGGGCTTCAGTCTGATGAAGGAGGGGCTTCAGTTTGATGAAGGAGGAGTTTCAGTCTGATGAAGGAGGACCTTCAGTCTGATGAAGGAGGGGCTTCAGTCTGATGGAGGAGGAGCTTTTCTAATCCGAAACGCGTTGAACGTTTTATATGATGTTGCTAAAGAACCCCTAAAGCATTTTGGACTCTTTACCTTTTGGCTTGCCGATTCTGTTGTATTCTCCTTTTAGTATAAAATGCTTTCAGAGCACGGGAAAACTTGCTGAGTTCTCTGGTGAACGGCAAAGGATATGTTTATCAATGAAACATTTCCCGCACTTTCGGTCAGGAAAGAGGACACCGCCCAGTGTGAACTGGTGAACGGCAATGATATGTTTATCAATGAAACATGACCCGTGGGACTTTTCCTGTACCTACGTAGGCGTCCTTCACCAGTCTAAGATTTATATGAAAAAGGATGCCCCCCAGTGGGCCTGCACCGGTGTTTAACAAGAAAAGATTTCTTTGGGAAACATCTCCCGCACTCTGAGCATGGAAAGGGGCGTTCTCCGGTGTGGCTTCTTAGGTGGATAATAAGATCTGAATTTTTTAGGAACGTTTTTCCGCACTCTGGACAGGTGTATGGTCGCTCACCCGTGTGGGTTCTCTGGTGTCTATAAAATTTTCCTTTATGAGAGAAACCTTTCCCGCACCCTGAACATGAAAAGCGATGTACGCCCGTGTGGCTGTTCAGGTGCACGGCCAGTTCACCCTTTTCGATGAAGGATTTCCCGCACTCCGGACAGGAGAACGGCTTCTCTCCGGTGTGCATTTTCACGTGTTTTTTAAAGCACCTTTGTTGTAAGAAACGCTTCCCGCACTCTGGGCATGAAAAGGGCATCTCGCCGGTGTGACATCTCTGGTGTATGGTGAGTTCCGACTTCACCACAAATGATTTCTGGCATTGGGAGCACGAGAACGGCTTCTCACCGGTGTGACTCCTCTGGTGGATGACAAGATGGGACTTCCTGTCACACAAGATCCCGCACTCCGAGCAGGAGAAGACCTCCTTCCCGGCGTGGCCTCTCTGGTGAATGGCAAGTTCATATTTATTATCGCAAGAAGTCCCGCACTCCGGACACGTCAAGGAACTCTGGTGGGTTTTCTGATGGCTGCAGAGGTTGCCTTTCTGATTGAAGCGTTTCCCGCAGTCCGGGCAGGAAAACGGCTTCTCGCCCGTGTGGGTTCTCAGGTGCACTACAAGTCCCTCTTTCCGTATGAAACTTTTCCCGCACTCTGGGCATGTATGCGGCTTTTCGCCCGTGTGGATCTGCTGGTGTATGTAGAGTTTATCTTTCCGCAAAAAGCACTTCCCGCACTCTTCACATGGAAAACCTTCGCGCGTGTGAATTCTTAAATGTCGATGCAGATGATCCTTCCGTTTAAAGCCTCGGCCGCACTCCGAGCACAAAAAGGGCCTTTTCTTCTCAGAATCTGTTGGGATTCCACTATCTTCTCCGTCATAGTCTGTAGAAGAAATCCGGGGCCCCTCTGAGGAATTCCCAACATCACATCCATCTGTGAGAGAGAAACATTTTATCACCATCAAAAGAATTTTCATTGTTCAAGTTATTGAATGTTGGTCTAGAAGTCACCGATGTAAAATAAATCTGAGGAACGGAGATGGACCTTTCATATGTCATCCCCTCCAAGAGTTTACATACTATCGATGTCAGGCTGACTGGTCTGTAATTCCCAGGGATGTATCTTGGCACTTTTATAAAGATTGGGGGCTACATTGGCTTTTCTCCAATCAGCTGGTACCATTCCAGTCAGTAAACTGTAAACATCTCCTCATTTGTTGGGAACATGACGTTATATTGGAGGAATGGAGATGGACCTTTCATATGGTGTACAGTATCTCCTCCTCATTTGTTGGGAACATGACGTTATATTGGAGGAATGGAGATGGACCTTTCATATGGTGTACAGTATCTCCTCCTCATTTGTTGGGAACATGACGTTATATTGGAGGAATGGAGATGGACCTTCATATGGTGTACAGTATCTCCTCCTCATTTGTTGGGAACATGACGTTATATTGGAGGAATGGAGATGGACCTTTCATATGGTGTACAGTATCTCCTCCTCATTTGTTGGGAACATGACGTTATATTGGAGGAATGGAGATGGACCTTTCATATGGTGTACAGTATCTCCTCCTCATTTGTTGGGAACATGACGTTATATTGAGGAATGGAGATGGACCTTTCATATGGTGTACAGTATCTCCTCCTCATTTGTTGGGAACATGACGTTATATTGGAGGAATGGAGATGGACCTTCATATGGTGTACAGTATCTCCTCCTCATTTGTTGGGAACATGACGTTATATTGAGGAATGGAGATGGACTTTTCATATGGTGTACAGTATCTCCTCCTCATTTGTTGGGAACATGACGTTATATTGGGGAATGGAGATGGACCTTTCATATGGTGTACAGTATCTCCCCCTCATTTGTTGGGAACATGACGTTATATTGAGGAATGGAGATGGACCTTTCATATGGTGTACAGTATCTCCTCCTCATTTGTTGGGAACATGACGTTATATTGAGGAATGGAGATGGACCTTTCATATGGTGTACAGTATCTCCTCCTCATTTGTTGGGAACATGACGTTATATTGAGGAATGGAGATGGACCTTTCATATGGTGTACAGTATCTCCTCCTCATTTGTTGGGAACATGACGTTATATTGGAGGAATGGAGATGGACCTTTCATATGGTGTACAGTATCTCCTCCTCATTTGTTGGGAACATGACGTTATATTGGAGGAATGGAGATGGACCTTTCATATGGTGTACAGTATCTCCTCCTCATTTGTTGGGAACATGACGTTATATTGAGGAATGGAGATGGACCTTTCATATGGTGTACAGTATCTCCTCCTCATTTGTTGGGAACATGACGTTATATTGGAGGAATGGAGATGGACCTTCATATGGTGTACAGTATCTCCTCCTCATTTGTTGGGAACATGACGTTATATTGGGGAATGGAGATGGACCTTTCATATGGTGTACAGTATCTCCTCCTCATTTGTTGGGAACATGACGTTATATTGAGGAATGGAGATGGACCTTTCATATGGTGTACAGTATCTCCTCCTCATTTGTTGGGAACATGACGTTATATTGGAGGAATGGAGATGGACCTTTCATATGGTGTACAGTATCTCCTCCTCATTTGTTGGGAACATGACGTTATATTGAGGAATGGAGATGGACCTTTCATATGGTGTACAGTATCTCCTCCTCATTTGTTGGGAACATGACGTTATATTGAGGAATGGAGATGGACCTTTCATATGGTGTACAGTATCTCCTCCTCATTTGTTGGGAACATGACGTTATATTGGAGGAATGGAGATGGACCTTTCATATGGTGTACAGTATCTCCTCCTCATTTGTTGGGAACATGACATTATATTGGAGGAATGGAGATGGACCTTTCATATGGTGTACAGTATCTCCTCCTCATTTGTTGGGAACATGACATTATATTGAGGAATGGAGATGGACCTTTCATATGGTGTACAGTATCTCCTCCTCATTTGTTGGGAACATGACGTTATATTGAGGAATGGAGATGGACCTTTCATATGGTGTACAGTATCTCCTCCTCATTTGTTGGGAACATGACATTATATTGGAGGAATGGAGATGGACCTTTCATATGGTGTACAGTATCTCCTCCTCATTTGTAGGGAACATGACGTTATATTGGAGGAATGGAGATGGACCTTTCATATGGTGTACAGTATTTCCTCCTCATTTGTTGGGAACATGACGTTATATTGAGGAATGGAGATGGACCTTTCATATGGTGTACAGTATCTCCTCCTCATTTGTTGGGAACATGACATTATATTGGGGAATGGAGATGGACCTTTCATATGGTGTACAGTATCTCCTCCTCATTTGTTGGGAACATGACGTTATATTGGAGGAATGGAGATGGACCTTTCATATGGTGTACAGTATCTCCTCCTCATTTGTTGGGAACATGACGTTATATTGGAGGAATGGAGATGGACCTTTCATATGGTGTACAGTATCTCCTCCTCATTTGTTGGGAACATGACGTTATATTGAGGAATGGAGATGGACCTTCTATATGGTGTACAGTATCTCCACCTCATTTGTTGGGAACATGACGTTATATTGGAGGAATGGAGATGGACCTTTCATATGGTGTACAGTATCTCCTCCTCATTTGTTGGGAACATGACGTTATATTGGAGGAATGGAGATGGACCTTTCATATGGTGTACAGTATCTCCTCCTCATTTGTTGGGAACATGACGTTATATTGAGGAATGGAGATGGACCTTTCATATGGTGTACAGTATCTCCTCCTCATTTGTTGGGAACATGACGTTATATTGAGGAATGGAGATGGACCTTTCATATGGTGTACAGTATCTCCTCCTCATTTGTTGGGAACATGACATTATATTGAGGAATGGAGATGGACCTTTCATATGGTGTACAGTATCTCCTCCTCATTTGTTGGGAACATGACGTTATATTGGAGGAATGGAGATGGACCTTTCATATGGTGTACAGTATCTCCTCCTCATTTGTTGGGAACATGACGTTATATTGAAGAATGGAGATGGACCCTTCATATGGTGTCCAGTATCTCCTCCTCATTTGTTGGGAACATGACATTATATTGAGGAATGGAGATGGACCTTTCATATGGTGTACAGTATCTCCTCCTCATTTGTTGGGAACATGACATTATATTGAGGAATGGAGATGGACCTTTCATATGGTGTACAGTATCTCCTCCTCATTTGTTGGGAACATGACGTTATATTGGGGAATGGAGATGGACCTTCTATATGGTGTACAGTATCTCCTCCTCATTTGTTGGGAACATGACGTTATATTGGAGGAATGGAGATGGACCTTTCATATGGTGTACAGTATCTCCTCCTCATTTGTTGGGAACATGACGTTATATTGAGGAATGGAGATGGACCTTTCATATGGTGTACAGTATCTCCCCCTCATTTGTTGGGAACATGACGTTATATTGAGGAATGAAGATGGACCTTTCATATGGTGTACAGTATCTCCTCCTCATTTGTTGGGAACATGACGTTATATTGGAGGAATGGAGATGGACCTTTCATATGGTGTACAGTATCTCCCCCTCATTTGTTGGAAACATGACGTTATATTGGAGGAATGGAGATGGACCTTTCATATGGTGTACAGTATCTCCTCCTCATTTGTTGGGAACATGACGTTATATTGGAGGAATGGAGATGGACCTTTCATATGGTGTACAGTATCTCCTCCTCATTTGTTGGGAACATGACGTTATATTGGGGAATGGAGATGGACCTTTCATATGGTGTACAGTATCTCCTCCTCATTTGTTGGGAACATGACATTATATTGGAGGAATGGAGATGGACCTTCATATGGTGTACAGTATCTCCTCCTCATTTGTTGGGAACATGACGTTATATTGAGGAATGGAGATGGACCTTTCATATGGTGTACAGTATCTCCTCCTCATTTGTTGGGAACATGACATTATATTGGAGGAATGGAGATGGACCTTTCATATGGTGTACAGTATCTCCTCCTCATTTGTTGGGAACATGACATTATATTGAGGAATGGAGATGGACCTTTCATATGGTGTACAGTATCTCCTCCTCATTTGTTGGGAACATGACGTTATATTGAGGAATGGAGATGGACCTTTCATATGGTGTACAGTATCTCCTCCTCATTTGTTGGGAACATGACATTATATTGGAGGAATGGAGATGGACCTTTCATATGGTGTACAGTATCTCCTCCTCATTTGTAGGGAACATGACGTTATATTGGAGGAATGGAGATGGACCTTTCATATGGTGTACAGTATTTCCTCCTCATTTGTTGGGAACATGACGTTATATTGAGGAATGGAGATGGACCTTTCATATGGTGTACAGTATCTCCTCCTCATTTGTTGGGAACATGACATTATATTGGGGAATGGAGATGGACCTTTCATATGGTGTACAGTATCTCCTCCTCATTTGTTGGGAACATGACGTTATATTGGAGGAATGGAGATGGACCTTTCATATGGTGTACAGTATCTCCTCCTCATTTGTTGGGAACATGACGTTATATTGAGGAATGGAGATGGACCTTCTATATGGTGTACAGTATCTCCACCTCATTTGTTGGGAACATGACGTTATATTGGAGGAATGGAGATGGACCTTTCATATGGTGTACAGTATCTCCTCCTCATTTGTTGGGAACATGACGTTATATTGGAGGAATGGAGATGGACCTTTCATATGGTGTACAGTATCTCCTCCTCATTTGTTGGGAACATGACGTTATATTGAGGAATGGAGATGGACCTTTCATATGGTGTACAGTATCTCCTCCTCATTTGTTGGGAACATGACGTTATATTGAGGAATGGAGATGGACCTTTCATATGGTGTACAGTATCTCCTCCTCATTTGTTGGGAACATGACATTATATTGAGGAATGGAGATGGACCTTTCATATGGTGTACAGTATCTCCTCCTCATTTGTTGGGAACATGACGTTATATTGGAGGAATGGAGATGGACCTTTCATATGGTGTACAGTATCTCCTCCTCATTTGTTGGGAACATGACGTTATATTGAAGAATGGAGATGGACCCTTCATATGGTGTACAGTATCTCCTCCTCATTTGTTGGGAACATGACGTTATATTGAAGAATGGAGATGGACCCTTCATATGGTGTCCAGTATCTCCTCCTCATTTGTTGGGAACATGACATTATATTGAGGAATGGAGATGGACCTTTCATATGGTGTACAGTATCTCCTCCTCATTTGTTGGGAACATGACATTATATTGAGGAATGGAGATGGACCTTTCATATGGTGTACAGTATCTCCTCCTCATTTGTTGGGAACATGACGTTATATTGGGGAATGGAGATGGACCTTCTATATGGTGTACAGTATCTCCTCCTCATTTGTTGGGAACATGACGTTATATTGGAGGAATGGAGATGGACCTTTCATATGGTGTACAGTATCTCCTCCTCATTTGTTGGGAACATGACGTTATATTGAGGAATGGAGATGGACCTTTCATATGGTGTACAGTATCTCCCCCTCATTTGTTGGGAACATGACGTTATATTGAGGAATGAAGATGGACCTTTCATATGGTGTACAGTATCTCCTCCTCATTTGTTGGGAACATGACGTTATATTGGAGGAATGGAGATGGACCTTTCATATGGTGTACAGTATCTCCTCCTCATTTGTTGGGAACATGACATTATATTGGAGGAATGGAGATGGACCTTTCATATGGTGTACAGTATCTCCTCCTCATTTGTTGGGAACATGACGTTATATTGGAGGAATGGAGATGGACCTTTCATATGGTGTACAGTATCTCCTCCTCATTTGTTGGGAACATGACGTTATATTGGAGGAATGGAGATGGACCTTCATATGGTGTACAGTATCTCCTCCTCATTTGTTGGGAACATGACGTTATATTGGAGGAATGGAGATGGACCTTTCATATGGTGTACAGTATCTCCTCCTCATTTGTTGGGAACATGACGTTATATTGGAGGAATGGAGATGGACCTTTCATATGGTGTACAGTATCTCCTCCTCATTTGTTGGGAACATGACGTTATATTGAGGAATGGAGATGGACCTTTCATATGGTGTACAGTATCTCCTCCTCATTTGTTGGGAACATGACGTTATATTGGAGGAATGGAGATGGACCTTCATATGGTGTACAGTATCTCCTCCTCATTTGTTGGGAACATGACGTTATATTGAGGAATGGAGATGGACTTTTCATATGGTGTACAGTATCTCCTCCTCATTTGTTGGGAACATGACGTTATATTGGGGAATGGAGATGGACCTTTCATATGGTGTACAGTATCTCCCCCTCATTTGTTGGGAACATGACGTTATATTGAGGAATGGAGATGGACCTTTCATATGGTGTACAGTATCTCCTCCTCATTTGTTGGGAACATGACGTTATATTGAGGAATGGAGATGGACCTTTCATATGGTGTACAGTATCTCCTCCTCATTTGTTGGGAACATGACGTTATATTGAGGAATGGAGATGGACCTTTCATATGGTGTACAGTATCTCCTCCTCATTTGTTGGGAACATGACGTTATATTGGAGGAATGGAGATGGACCTTTCATATGGTGTACAGTATCTCCTCCTCATTTGTTGGGAACATGACGTTATATTGGAGGAATGGAGATGGACCTTTCATATGGTGTACAGTATCTCCTCCTCATTTGTTGGGAACATGACGTTATATTGAGGAATGGAGATGGACCTTTCATATGGTGTACAGTATCTCCTCCTCATTTGTTGGGAACATGACGTTATATTGGAGGAATGGAGATGGACCTTCATATGGTGTACAGTATCTCCTCCTCATTTGTTGGGAACATGACGTTATATTGGGGAATGGAGATGGACCTTTCATATGGTGTACAGTATCTCCTCCTCATTTGTTGGGAACATGACGTTATATTGAGGAATGGAGATGGACCTTTCATATGGTGTACAGTATCTCCTCCTCATTTGTTGGGAACATGACGTTATATTGGAGGAATGGAGATGGACCTTTCATATGGTGTACAGTATCTCCTCCTCATTTGTTGGGAACATGACGTTATATTGAGGAATGGAGATGGACCTTTCATATGGTGTACAGTATCTCCTCCTCATTTGTTGGGAACATGACGTTATATTGAGGAATGGAGATGGACCTTTCATATGGTGTACAGTATCTCCTCCTCATTTGTTGGGAACATGACGTTATATTGGAGGAATGGAGATGGACCTTTCATATGGTGTACAGTATCTCCTCCTCATTTGTTGGGAACATGACATTATATTGGAGGAATGGAGATGGACCTTTCATATGGTGTACAGTATCTCCTCCTCATTTGTTGGGAACATGACATTATATTGAGGAATGGAGATGGACCTTTCATATGGTGTACAGTATCTCCTCCTCATTTGTTGGGAACATGACGTTATATTGAGGAATGGAGATGGACCTTTCATATGGTGTACAGTATCTCCTCCTCATTTGTTGGGAACATGACATTATATTGGAGGAATGGAGATGGACCTTTCATATGGTGTACAGTATCTCCTCCTCATTTGTAGGGAACATGACGTTATATTGGAGGAATGGAGATGGACCTTTCATATGGTGTACAGTATTTCCTCCTCATTTGTTGGGAACATGACGTTATATTGAGGAATGGAGATGGACCTTTCATATGGTGTACAGTATCTCCTCCTCATTTGTTGGGAACATGACATTATATTGGGGAATGGAGATGGACCTTTCATATGGTGTACAGTATCTCCTCCTCATTTGTTGGGAACATGACGTTATATTGGAGGAATGGAGATGGACCTTTCATATGGTGTACAGTATCTCCTCCTCATTTGTTGGGAACATGACGTTATATTGAGGAATGGAGATGGACCTTCTATATGGTGTACAGTATCTCCACCTCATTTGTTGGGAACATGACGTTATATTGGAGGAATGGAGATGGACCTTTCATATGGTGTACAGTATCTCCTCCTCATTTGTTGGGAACATGACGTTATATTGGAGGAATGGAGATGGACCTTTCATATGGTGTACAGTATCTCCTCCTCATTTGTTGGGAACATGACGTTATATTGAGGAATGGAGATGGACCTTTCATATGGTGTACAGTATCTCCTCCTCATTTGTTGGGAACATGACGTTATATTGAGGAATGGAGATGGACCTTTCATATGGTGTACAGTATCTCCTCCTCATTTGTTGGGAACATGACATTATATTGAGGAATGGAGATGGACCTTTCATATGGTGTACAGTATCTCCTCCTCATTTGTTGGGAACATGACGTTATATTGGAGGAATGGAGATGGACCTTTCATATGGTGTACAGTATCTCCTCCTCATTTGTTGGGAACATGACGTTATATTGAGGAATGGAGATGGACCTTTCATATGGTGTACAGTATCTCCTCCTCATTTGTTGGGAACATGACATTATATTGAGGAATGGAGATGGACCTTTCATATGGTGTACAGTATCTCCTCCTCATTTGTTGGGAACATGACATTATATTGAGGAATGGAGATGGACCTTTCATATGGTGTACAGTATCTCCTCCTCATTTGTTGGGAACATGACGTTATATTGGGGAATGGAGATGGACCTTTCATATGGTGTACAGTATCTCCTCCTCATTTGTTGGGAACATGACGTTATATTGGAGGAATGGAGATGGACCTTTCATATGGTGTACAGTATCTCCTCCTCATTTGTTGGGAACATGACGTTATATTGAGGAATGGAGATGGACCTTTCATATGGTGTACAGTATCTCCCCTCATTTGTTGGGAACATGACGTTATATTGAGGAATGGAGATGGACCTTTCATATGGTGTACAGTATCTCCTCCTCATTTGTTGGGAACATGACGTTATATTGGAGGAATGGAGATGGACCTTTCATATGGTGTACAGTATCTCCTCCTCATTTGTTGGGAACATGACGTTATATTGGAGGAATGGAGATGGACCTTTCATATGGTGTACAGTATCTCCTCCTCATTTGTTGGGAACATGACGTTATATTGGAGGAATGGAGATGGACCTTTCATATGGTGTACAGTATCTCCTCCTCATTTGTTGGGAACATGACGTTATATTGAGGGAATGGAGATGGACCTTTCATATGGTGTACAGTATCTCCTCCTCATTTGTTGGGAACATGACGTTATATTGGAGGAATGGAGATGGACCTTTCATATGGTGTACAGTATCTCCTCCTCATTTGTTGGGAACATGACGTTATATTGGAGGAATGGAGATGGACCTTTCATATGGTGTACAGTATCTCCTCCTCATTTGTTGGGAACATGACGTTATATTGAGGAATGGAGATGGACCTTTCATATGGTGTACAGTATCTCCTCCTCATTTGTTGGGAACATGACATTATATTGGGGAATGGAGATGGACCTTTCATATGGTGTACAGTATCTCCTCCTCATTTGTTGGGAACATGACATTATATTGAGGAATGGAGATGGACCTTTCATATGGTGTACAGTATCTCCTCCTCATTTGTTGGGAACATGACATTATATTGAGGAATGGAGATGGACCTTTCATATGGTGTACAGTATCTCCTCCTCATTTGTTGGGAACATGACGTTATATTGAGGAATGGAGATGGACCTTTCATATGGTGTACAGTATCTCCTCCTCATTTTGTTGGGAACATGACGTTATATTGGAGGAATGGAGATGGACCTTTCATATGGTGTACAGTATCTCCTCCTCATTTGTAGGGAACATGACGTTATATTGGAGGAATGGAGATGGACCTTTCATATGGTGTACAGTATTTCCTCCTCATTTGTTGGGAACATGACGTTATATTGAGGAATGGAGATGGACCTTTCATATGGTGTACAGTATCTCCTCCTCATTTGTTGGGAACATGACATTATATTGGAGAAATGGAGATGGACCTTACATATGGTGTACAGTATCTCCTCCTCATTTGTTGGGAACATGACGTTATATTGGAGGAATGGAGATGGACCTTTCATATGGTGTACAGTATCTCCTCCTCATTTGTTGGGAACATGACGTTATATTGAGGAATGGAGATGGACCTTCTATATGGTGTACAGTATCTCCACCTCATTTGTTGGGAACATGACGTTATATTGGAGGAATGGAGATGGACCTTTCATATGGTGTACAGTATCTCCTCCTCATTTGTTGGGAACATGACGTTATATTGGAGGAATGGAGATGGACCTTTCATATGGTGTACAGTATCTCCTCCTCATTTGTTGGGAACATGACGTTATATTGGAGGAATGGAGATGGACCTTTCATATGGTGTACAGTATCTCCTCCTCATTTGTTGGGAACATGACGTTATATTGAGGAATGGAGATGGACCTTTCATATGGTGTACAGTATCTCCTCCTCATTTGTTGGGAACATGACATTATATTGAGGAATGGAGATGGACCTTTCATATGGTGTACAGTATCTCCTCCTCATTTGTTGGGAACATGACGTTATATTGGAGGAATGGAGATGGACCTTTCATATGGTGTACAGTATCTCCTCCTCATTTGTTGGGAACATGACGTTATATTGGAGGAATGGAGATGGACCTTTCATATGGTGTACAGTATCTCCTCCTCATTTGTTGGGAACATGACGTTATATTGAAGAATGGAGATGGACCCTTCATATGGTGTCCAGTATCTCCTCCTCATTTGTTGGGAACATGACATTATATTGAGGAATGGAGATGGACCTTTCATATGGTGTACAGTATCTCCTCCTCATTTGTTGGGAACATGACATTATATTGAGGAATGGAGATGGACCTTTCATATGGTGTACAGTATCTCCTCCTCATTTGTTGGGAACATGACGTTATATTGGGGAATGGAGATGGACCTTCTATATGGTGTACAGTATCTCCTCCTCATTTGTTGGGAACATGACGTTATATTGGAGGAATGGAGATGGACCTTTCATATGGTGTACAGTATCTCCTCCTCATTTGTTGGGAACATGACGTTATATTGAGGAATGGAGATGGACCTTTCATATGGTGTACAGTATCTCCCCCTCATTTGTTGGGAACATGACGTTATATTGAGGAATGAAGATGGACCTTTCATATGGTGTACAGTATCTCCTCCTCATTTGTTGGGAACATGACGTTATATTGGAGGAATGGAGATGGACCTTTCATATGGTGTACAGTATCTCCTCCTCATTTGTTGGGAACATGACGTTATATTGGAGGAATGGAGATGGACCTTTCATATGGTGTACAGTATCTCCTCCTCATTTGTTGGGAACATGACGTTATATTGGGGAATGGAGATGGACCTTTCATATGGTGTACAGTATCTCCTCCTCATTTGTTGGGAACATGACGTTATATGGAGGAATGGAGATGGACCTTTCATATGGTGTACAGTATCTCCTCCTCATTTGTTGGGAACATGACATTATATTGGAGGAATGGAGATGGACCTTCATATGGTGTACAGTATCTCCTCCTCATTTGTTGGGAACATGACGTTATATTGAGGAATGGAGATGGACCTTTCATATGGTGTACAGTATCTCCTCCTCATTTGTTGGGAACATGACGTTATATTGGAGGAATGGAGATGGACCTTTCATATGGTGTACAGTATCTCCCCTCATTTGTTGGGAACATGACGTTATATTGGAGGAATGGAGATGGACCTTTCATATGGTGTACAGTATCTCCTCCTCATTTGTTGGGAACATGACGTTATATTGGGGAATGGAGATGGACCTTTCATATGGTGTACAGTATCTCCTCCTCATTTGTTGGGAACATGACGTTATATTGGGGAATGGAGATGGACCTTTCATATGGTGTACAGTATCTCCTCCTCATTTGTTGGGAACATGACGTTATATTGGGGAATGGAGATGGACCTTTCATATGGTGTACAGTATCTCCTCCTCATTTGTTGGGAATATGACGTTATATTGGGGAATGGAGATGGACCTTTCATATGGTGTACAGTATCTCCTCCTCATTTGTTGGGAACATGACATTATATTGAGGAATGGAGATGGACCTTCTATATGGTGTACAGTATCTCCTCCTCATTTGTTGGGAACATGACGTTATATTGGAGGAATGGAGATGGACCTTTCATATGGTGTACAGTATCTCCTCCTCATTTGTTGGGAACATGACATTATATTGAGGAATGGAGATGGACCTTTCATATGGTGTACAGTATCTCCTCCTCATTTGTTGGGAACATGACGTTATATTGGAGGAATGGAGATGGACCTTTCATATGGTGTACAGTATCTCCTCCTCATTTGTTGGGAACATGACGTTATATTGGAGGAATGGAGATGGACCTTTCATATGGTGTACAGTATCTCCTCCTCATTTGTTGGGAATATGACGTTATATTGGGGAATGGAGATGGACCTTTCATATGGTGTACAGTATCTCCTCCTCATTTGTTGGATGGGGGATCTAGGTGGACACACTTACCCGGTGATGTGAAGTGACGAGGCTGATTCTTCATCATGATGTCCTTGTAGAGATCATTGTGTCCTTTTAAAAACTCCATCACCCCATACTCCTCATCCTCCTCTTTATACTCTTCTTTAACGACAATATTATCTCCAAGGATTCCACTCTGAATATATAATAAAACATTCATTATAACAAACATACTTGTGTATAAATCATGACTACCAATAATTGTTCCTCACCTACCTGATGATGGTGGGGGATGGTGTGACCTCCCTGTGTGGCATCCCGGGAATACAGAGGACGGGGGGATCTCTCTGGTGGGTTCCCATTACTGGATCCATCTGTAGGAAACACACACACTGACTGAATACATTGTTTCTATGTGTTTATCAGATGATGGGGGATCTAGGTGGAGCCTCCGTACTGCTCTCTCCTTTACAATAAAGTCTCCTCTTACCCGGTGATGTGAGGGGCGGCTGATTGTCCATCATGACGTCCTTGTAGAGATCCTTGTGTCCTTCTAAATACTCCCACTCCTCCATGGAGAAATAGACAGTGACATCCTGACACCTTATAGGAACCTGACACACACAATGATACAGTCACCATCCAGACACATCCCTTGTCTGTTACTGGATAATGTCCCAGAATTCCCAGAATCCTCCTCACCTCTCCTGTCAGCAGCTCCATCATCTTCTTGGTGACTTCTAGAATCTTCTCCATGTTGTGTCTCTCGGGTTTTAGGGAGTCACATGGAGGCACTGTGATGGTCATATGATCACCTGACTTCACAAGAGGAAATCTCTGTATTGAGGAACCAATAGGAATATCATGTTAGAATCCCAGAATCCTCCTCACCTCTCCGGTCAGGTCTGTGTATTATTAATAGAGATAAGAGTGATGTCATGTGACCTCCCAGAATCCTCCTCACCTCTCCGGTCAGGTCTGTGTTTTATTAATAGAGATAACAGTGATGTCATGTGACCTCCCAGAATCCTCCTCACCTCTCCGGTCAGGTCTGTGTTTTATTACTAGAGATAAGAGTGATGTCATGTGACCTCCCAGAATCCTCCTCACCTCTCCGGTCAGGTCTGTGTTTTATTAATAGAGATAAGAGTGATGTCATGTGACCTCCCAGAATCCTCCTCACCTCTCCGGTCAGCAGGTAGATGATCTCCAGGGTGAGGTTTAGTATCTTATCCATGCTGTGACTCCGGTCCTCCTCGATCCTGATTGTGGTGGTCATGCGATCTGTACAGGATGCTCCTCTTCATAAAAGTCCCAGGACTCTCCTATTCCCTTCTTACATCATCCCTATCAGGGGAAAGAATTGTTACTACCAGCCGAGTTCTCAATGATAAAATTGAACATTTATTTAAACACATTTAAAACCATCTTCGATATCCGCCAACTACAATGGACTCTTTATATCTAACGTTCATGTGAACTGTCACCTTTGTCATGGACTCATGGTATTGGATTTTTAGTTTTTTTTATAACCGCATGTCTCCAGGAGAGAATATGCCTAAGGCTCACCTCACTCCAATCCCAACCACTAGCTCGGTGTACGAAGGATGACCCTACTCCTAAGCCTTTCACATAGAGCGCGGGAGGTGAACTTTCTTTAAAAAGCTCCACTCCCTTGGCATCTGTGACTTTGCTCTTTCCTGGTTCTTCTCCTACCTATCTCAGCGTTCCTTCACTGTCACCTATAACTCAGTCTCCTCCCTTACTTGAGGGGTCTCTTTCCATCGGGGTTCCCCCAAGGTCCTATCCCCAGGACTGCTGCTCTACTTCTTCATGGAGATCAAATGTACAACTATCAGTACTGCCTCTTATAGCCAGGGTGTTAGGTGTAACCCTGGGCTCTGACCTCCTCATGCATGGTGTCCCCCATCCCTCTCCGTCAGTCCATCCACTGGCTTTCATTCAGTGTTCTCCACCTCTCTCTGCCAATAGAGGTCCTCCTTTATCCCACTGGTGACCCCTCTAGTGATATAAAATCTATAGAGAGGAATCAGGACCTCCTTCCTCCTCCTGGTGATCCCTCTAGTGATATAAAGATCCTTATAGAGGAATCAGGACCTCCTTCATCCTGCTGGTGATCCCTCTAGTGATATAAAGATCTATATAGAGGAATCAGGACCTCCTTCCCCCTGCTGGTGACCCCTCTAGTGATATAAAGATCTATATAGAGGAATCAGGACCTCCTTCCTCCTGCCGGTGACCCCTCTAGTGATATAAAGATCCTTATAGAGGAATCAGGACCTCCTTCCTCCTCCTGGTGACCCCTCTAGTGATATAAAGATCTATATAGAGGAATCGGGACCTCCTTCCTCCTCCTGGTGACCCCTCTAGTGATATAAAGATCCTTATAGAGGAATCAGGACCTCCTTCCTCCTGCCGGTGATCCCTCTAGTGATATAAAGATCTATATAGAGGAATCAGGACCTCCTTCCTCCTGCCGGTGATCCCTCTAGTGATATAAAGATCTATATAGAGGAATCAGGACCTCCTTCCCCCTGCCGGTGACCCCTCTAGTGATATAAAGATCTATATAGAGGAATCAGGACCTCCTTCCTCCTGCCGGTGACCCCTCTAGTGATATAAAGATCTATATAGAGGAATCAGGACCTCCTTCCTCCTCCTGGTGACCCCTCTAGTGATATAAAGATCTATATAGAGGAATCAGGACCTCCTTCCTCCTCCTGGTGACCCCTCTAGTGATATAAATATCTATATAGAGGAATCAGGACCTCCTTCCTCCTGCTGGTGATCCCTCTAGTGATATAAAGATCTATATAGAGGAATCAGGACCTCCTTCCTCCTGCTGGTGACCCCTCTAGTGATATACAGATCTATATAGAGGAATCAGGACCTCCTTCCTCCTGCTGGTGATCCCTCTAGTGATATAAAGATCTATATAGAGGAATCAGGACCTCCTTCCTCCTGCTGGTGATCCCTCTAGTGATATAAAGATCTATATAGAGGAATCGGGACCTCCTTCCTCCTGCCGGTGATCCCTCTAGTGATATAAAGATCTATATAGAGGAATCAGGACCTCCTTCCTCCCTCTGGTGACCCCTCTAGTGATATAAAGATCTATATAGAGGAATCAGGACCTCCTTCCTCCCTCTGGTGACCCCTCTAGTGATATAAAGATCTATATAGAGGAATCGGGACCTCCTTCCCCCTGGTGATCCCTCTAGTGATATAAAGATCTATATAGAAGAATCAGGACCTCCTTCCTCCAGCCGGTGACCCCTCTTGTGATATAAAGATCTATATAGAGGAATCAGGACCTCCTTCCTCCTGCCGGTGATCCTTCTAGTGATATAAAGATCTATATAGAGGAATCAGGACCTCCTTCCTCCTGCTGGTGATCCCTCTAGTGATATAAAGATCTATATAGAGGAATCAGGACCTCCTTCCTTCTCCCGGTGACCCCTCTAGTGATATAAAGATCTATATAGAGGAACCAGGACCTCCTTCCTCCAGCCGGTGACCCCTCTAGTGATATAAAGATCTATATAGAGGAATCAGGACCTCCTTCCTCCAGCCGGTGACCCCTCTTGTGATATGGCCTCCATTCAGTGTCCTCCAGCCCTCTCTGGCTTCCAATTGCCCAACAAATAAAATTCAAAATATTAACAACATACAAAGTCATTTGCACCTCTGCCCCGAGCTTCACCACCAACCTCATCTCATAATATCATCCAAATCGTCCCCTTCATGACTTCTATAACATAATATCGTATAACCTCCTCGTCTGTTCCACCAACGTCTTCTCTGCACTTCCTTCGGGGTAGCGGCCAGTTCCTACCCAGTAGAAGGTCCTGGTGATGTCAGCAGACCATGTGACTGTTCCGTCGGGCTCACCTCCTACCTACTTCCTATATGATGTCACATCACTTCCTGTCTGTAGGTGTCATAGAGATTTACAGTGTGCGTCCCCTCACTATCAGTAAGGTTGCCATCTTGTGGAGGGAATAGGTATTGCAGTTATAAATCTTTTATTTATTTTTTTGTCCTTGTCATACATCTTCCCATTACATTTACTGTCATTATTACAGATCCAGATGACATTTTAGTTAAAGGAAAAAGACAGATGAGACTAACAAGGAAACATTTTTTTATCTTGCTGTTTTTAACGTTTGTCTAAGAGCAGATCTATGTTTGTCTAGAAAATGTTTGAATCCACTTACTGCTGAATGACTCAATACCTCTGCTGGAAGTCTAATCCAAGCATCAACTACGCTTTCAGCAAAATAATACTTTCTAAGGTTAGTTTTCAGAATTCCTCCTGATCGTTGGAGGTCATGTCCCCGTGCTCTTCATCCTGGCTTCAGATTGAAAATACCTCCCACCTGAACCTTATTCACACCCTTCAAGTATTTAAAGATCTCAGTCACACCCTTCCTTTCCTCCAGACTGTACATATAACGTTCTAGCAGTCTCTCCTGATATGTTTTATCCATTAGAACCTTCACATTTGATGTTGTCCATCTCTGGATTCGTTTTTCTAAATGAGGTCTAACTAAATATATATATATGTAGCAGAGCGTCCCAGAGAGAGCCAGGAGAAGTTTTGTTCGGGGGTTTATACATCTCCCAGGCTCCTCTTATATACATTCAGAGGTCTCTGAGACATGATCCAGTTCGGGTCTTAGTCCTCTTCCCCAGGCTAATTTAAGCTCACCTGAGCAGACAGCCTTTGCTCTCTGCCTGGGACACACAAACAGGGATGGTTTGTGAGGAGCCAAAAGGTTGGTAAAACCCTTTAAAACTCTTTACAGAAACTGACAAGCGGTAGGCTTGCTCAGCCTGATAGTTAGAGACGGTGTATGGTATAGTTAGAGCCGAGACACGACTAGGACTTTTGTTTGGTTATTTCTGTTTTGATGTGTTTTCTGGAAGACTGTGCAGCACCTGTGTATGGACTTGTATTTAAATCAAAAAAACCCAGCACTGTTTTCACTACCTCAAGTGGATCTGGTATCTGTGCCTTACTAAACAGCCCATCCCAGGGAGCTTTGTACCTGCTACCTGTCCCCAGGTTACAATATATAGAGGAATCAGGACCTCCTTCCTCCTCATGGTGATATAAAGATCAATATAGAGGAATCAGGACCTCCTTCCTCCTGCTGGTGATCCCTCTAGTGATATAAAGATCTATATAGAGGAATCAGGACCTCCTTCCTCCTGCCGGTGACCCCTCTAGTGATATAAAGATCTATATAGAGGAATCAGGACCTCCTTCCTCCTGCTGGTGATCCCTCTAGTGATATAAAGATCTATATAGAGGAATCAGGACCTCCTTCCTCCTGCTGGTGACCCATCTAGTGATATAAAGATCTATATAGAGGAATCAGGACCTCCTTCCTCCTGCTGGTGACCCCTCTAGTGATATAAAGATCTATATAGAGGAATCAGGACCTCCTTCCTCCTGCTGGTGACCCCTCTAGTGATATAAAGATCTATATAGAGGAATCAGGACCTCCTTCCTCCTGCCGGTGATCCCTCTAGTGATATAAAGATCTATATAGAGGAATCAGGACCTCCTTCCTCCGGCTGGTGATCCCTCTAGTGATATAAAGATCTATATAGAGGAATCAGGACCTCCTTCCTCCTGCCGGTGATCCCTCTAGTGATATAAAGATCTATATAGAGGAATCAGGACCTCCTTCCTCCGGCTGGTGATCCCTCTAGTGATATAAAGATCTATATAGAGGAATCAGGACCTCCTCCTCCTGCTGGTGATCCCTCTAGTGATATAAAGATCTATATAGAGGAATCAGGACCTCCTTCCTCCTCCTGGAGATCCCTCTAGTGATATAAAGATCTATATAGAGGAATCAGGACCTCCTTCCTCCTGCCGGTGATCCCTCTAGTGATATAAAGATCTATATATAGGAATCAGGACCTCCTTCCTCCTGCTGGTGACCCCTCTAGTGATATAAAGGTCTATATAGAGGAATCAGGACCTCCTTCCTCCTCCTGGTGATATAAAGATCTATATAGAGGAATCAGGACCTCCTTCCTCCTCCTGGTGATATAAAGATCTATATAGAGGAATCAGGACCTCCTTCCTCCTGCTGGTGACCCTCTAGTGATATAAAGATCTATATAGAGGAATCAGGACCTCCTTCCTCCTCCTGGTGATATAAAGGTCTATATAGAGGAATCAGGACCTCCTTCCTCCTGCTGGTGATCCCTCTAGTGATATAAAGATCTATATAGAGGAATCAGGACCTCCTTCCTCCTGCCGGTGACCCCTCTAGTGATATAAAGATCTATATAGAGGAATCAGGACCTCCTTCCTCCTGCCGGTGATCCCTCTAGTGATATAAAGATCTATATATAGGAATCAGGACCTCCTTCCTCCTGCTGGTGACCCCTCTAGTGATATAAAGGTCTATATAGAGGAATCAGGACCTCCTTCCTCCTCCTGGTGATATAAAGATCTATATAGAGGAATCAGGTCCTCCTTCCTCCTCCTGGTGATCCCTCTAGTGATATAAAGATCTATATAGAGGAATCAGGACCTCCTTCCTCCTGCTGGTGACCCATCTAGTGATATAAAGATCTATATAGAGGAATCAGGACCTCCTTCCTCCTGCTGGTGACCCATCTAGTGATATAAAGATCTATATAGAGGAATCAGGACCTCCTTCCTCCTGCTGGTGATCCCTCTAGTGATATAAATATAGAGGAATCAGGACCTCCTTCCTCCTCCTGGTGATATAAAGATCTATATAGAGGAATCAGGACCTCCTTCCTCCTGCCGGTGATCCCTCTAGTGATATAAAGATCTCTATAGAGGAATCAGGACCTCCTTCCTCCTGCCGGTGATCCCTCTAGTGATATAAAGATCTGTATAGAGGATCTGTGAAGAACGTGCTGATCTGCTCAAAGCACATTGAAAAGTAACTTTTAAA
Source organism: Lithobates sylvaticus (assembly GCA_028564925.1). Lineage (NCBI taxonomy): Eukaryota > Metazoa > Chordata > Amphibia > Anura > Ranidae > Lithobates > Lithobates sylvaticus. The sequence continues at coordinate 595,358,167 of CM053028.1, read as the reverse complement.
ATTGAGCAAATTCAGGTAAATGTATTTTAATTTTGAAAAAAGTGCCAGAATTGGAACAAATGTTACTCAATAAAAACGAATACAAGGATGTCTGTTAAATTCTGGGTACCCCCCTTGGCTTCTCTCCTAGTTACAGCTCTAGCTGGGATGGTGGACACGAATGGGAGGTTCATAACATTTAAAGTTCCCGTTTCCATGTGATCACTGTGATTGGCTAATGATGGTGATCACTGTGATTGGCTAATGATGGTGATCACTGTGATTGGCTAATGATGGTGATCCCTGTGATTGGCTAATGAAGGTGATCACTGTGATTTGCTAATGATGGTGATCCCTGTGATTGGCTAATGATGGTGATCCCTGTGATTGGCTAATGATGGTGATCACTGTGATTGGTTCCCCGTCATCTCTCCAGGACTTGAGGCTCATTTTCGAAAGACATCAGCACTCGCCGTCCCAGACTTCACATACGTAACTCATTCAGAATTCTTTTCTCTCTTCTTCTTTTGTGTCTTACGTAAGTTCTTGTATTATACAGAGAGAGAAAAAAGAAGCAACGAGAAGACCTCATCGTGGCCGGGAGGACCCAAAGTGGGCTGAGACAGAGTCAGGAAACTGGGGACTTTGTTGTCACCAGCAACTGATGGCTTGAATCCCATCAATATGTGTCCCAGCATTCACGCCGGGGGGGGGGGGGGGAGAAATTTGCCTGTGTGACATCTTTGGATTAACGTAAATATTTTGTGAATGTGGAAAAGTGTGTGAAGCAGGTTGGCTTCTTCAGGAGAGAACATGGAAAAGCATGCTCCCCCAACGTGGCTTTGCAGGCGTACAAGAAGGTATCAAAGGCATTTAGAGGACGGGAGAGGCCGCTTACTCCTGTGGCTTCTCTGGTGTACAGCAAGATCGCGTTTATTATTGAAACATTTCCCGCACTCTCCACAGGAAAGAGAAGGCTCGTCGGTATGGCTCTTCTGGTGCCTACGGTAGTGCCCTTCGATAATGTAACATTTCCCGCACTCTGAGCACGAAAAAGAGCGCTCCCCGGTGTGGCTTTTCTTGTGTATATCAAGATCGATTTTCCTTGGGAAACAATTCCCGCACACCGAACATGAAAAAGGCCGCTCCCCCGTGTGGCTTCTCAGGTGTTCGAGAAGATGGTTGTTCTGCAGGAAACTTTTTCCGCACTCTGAACAGGCGTATGGCTTCTCACCCGTGTGGGTTCTCTGGTGCCTATTGAGTTTTCCTTTATGCATGAAACCTTTCCCGCACTCTGAACAGGAAAAACGGTGTATGCCTGTGTGAATGCTCAGGTGTGTAACAAGGTCGCTTTTCCGACTGAAGGATTTCCCGCACTCTGTACAGGAGAATGGCTTCTCCCCAGTGTGCAGTATCATGTGGGCGTTTAAGTTGTCTTTTTGTGAGAAACATCTTCCGCACTCGGTGCATGGGAAGGGCTTCTCACCGGTGTGAGTCCTCTGGTGTACCACCAGTTCTGACCTTACCATGAAGGATTTCTGGCAGTGGGAACACGGAAACGGCTTCTCACCGGTGTGACTTCTCTGGTGTATGGTAAGCTGAGATTTACTTATATACAGTTTCCCACACTCCGAGCACGGGAAGATCTCCTTACCGACGTGTACTCTCTGATGTATATTCAGATCGGACCTCGTTTGAAAACATTTCCCGCACTCGGAACATGACAAGGAGCTCTTGTCCATGTGCTTTTTTCCATGTAGGGTAAGACTGTATTTCCTGCAGAAACATTTCCCGCACTCTAGACAGGAATACGGCTTCTCGCCTGTGTGGATTCTCATGTGTAGGAGGAGTCCCTCTTTCCGTATAAAACATTTCCCGCACTCTGTACACCTATGCGACTTTTCACCCGTGTGGGTTTTCAGGTGTTCTGCGAGTTTCTCTTTCCGTAAAAAACATTTCCCGCACTCTTCACATGGGAAATTCTCACCGATGTGAGCTCTCACGTGTCTTATCAGATGGTGCTTCTGTTTAAAAGTCTGACCGCATTCCGAGCACAAATAAGGTCTTTCTCCCCGAGAATGTGTTGGGATTCCAATATCTTCTCCAGTATAATCCGCAGAGGAAATTCGGGGACCCTCCGAGGAATTCCCAACATCACCTCCATCTGTGAGAGAGAAACATCATCAAAGGATTTTCATTGGTTACGTTGTACAGTCAGTCTACAAAGAGCTAAGGAATGGAGATGGACCTTTCATATGGTGTACAGTATCTCCTCCTCATTTGTTGGGAACATGACGTTATATTGGAGGAATGGAGATGGACCTTTCATATGGTGTACAGTATCTCCTCCTCATTTGTTGGGAACATGATGTTATATTGGAGGAATGGAGATGGACCTTTCATATGGTGTACAGTATCTCCTCCTCATTTGTTGGGAACATGACGTTATATTGAGGAATGGAGATGGACCTTTCATATGGTGTACAGTATCTCCTCCTCATTTGTTGGGAACATGACATTATATTGGAGGAATGGAGATGGACCTTTCATATGGTGTACAGTATCTCCTCCTCATTTGTTGGGAACATGACGTTATATTGGAGGAATGGAGATGGGCCTTTCATATGGTGTACAGTATCTCCTCCTCATTTGTTGGGAACATGACGTTATATTGGGGAATGGAGATGGACCTTTCATATGGTGTACAGTATCTCCTCCTCATTTGTTGGGAACATGACATTATATTGGAGGAATGGAGATGGACCTTTCATATGGTGTACAGTATCTCCTCCTCATTTGTTGGGAACATGACATTATATTGGAGGAATGGAGATGGACCTTTCATATGGTGTACAGTATCTCCTCCTCATTTGTTGGGAACATGACATTATATTGGAGGAATGGAGATGGACCTTTCATATGGTGTACAGTATCTCCTCCTCATTTGTTGGGAACATGACATTATATTGAGGAATGGAGATGGACCTTTCATATGGTGTACAGTATCTCCTCCTCATTTGTTGGGAACATGACGTTATATTGGAGGAATGGAGATGGACCTTTCATATGGTGTACAGTATCTCCTCCTCATTTGTTGGGAACATGACGTTATATTGAGGAATGGAGATGGACCTTTCATATGGTGTACAGTATCTCCTCCTCATTTGTAGGGAACATGACGTTATATTGGAGGAATGGAGATGGACCTTTCATATGGTGTACAGTATCTCCTCCTCATTTGTTGGGAACATGACGTTATATTGAGGAATGGAGATGGACCTTTCATATGGTGTACAGTATCTCCTCCTCATTTGTTGGGAACATGACGTTATATTGGGGAATGGAGATGGACCTTTCATATGGTGTACAGTATCTCCCCCTCATTTGTTGGGAACATGACGTTATATTGGAGGAATGGAGATGGACCTTTCATATGGTGTACAGTATCTCCTCCTCATTTGTTGGGAACATGACGTTATATTGGGGAATGGAGATGGACCTTTCATATGGTGTACAGGATCTCCTCCTCATTTGTTGGGAACATGACGTTATATTGAGGAATGGAGATGGACCTTTCATATGGTGTACAGTATGTCCTCCTCATTTGTTGGGAACATGACATTATATTGGAGGAATGGAGATGGACCTTTCATATGGTGTACAGTATCTCCTCATTTGTTGGGAACATGACGTTATATTGGGGGAATGGAGATGGACCTTTCATATGGTGTACAGTATCTCCTCCTCATTTGTTGGGAACATGACGTTATATTGGGGGAATGGAGATGGACCTTTCATATGGTGTACAGTATCTCCTCCTCATTTGTTGGGAACATGACGTTATATTGGGGAATGGAGATGGACCTTTCATATGGTGTACAGTATCTCCTCCTCATTTGTTGGGAACATGACGTTATATTGGAGGAATGGAGATGGACCTTTCATATGGTATACAGTATCTCCTCCTCATTTGTTGGGAACATGACGTTATATTGGGGAATGGAGATGGACCTTTCATATGGTGTACAGTATCTCCTCCTCATTTGTTGGGAACATGACATTATATTGAGGAATGGAGATGGACCTTTCATATGGTGTACAGTATCTCCCCCTCATTTGTTGGGAACATGACGTTATATTGAGGAATGGAGATGGACCTTTCATATGGTGTACAGTATCTCCTCCTCATTTGTTGGGAACATGACGTTATATTGGAGGAATGGAGATGGACCTTTCATATGGTGTACAGTATCTCCCCTCATTTGTTGGGAACATGACATTATATTGAGGAATGGAGATGGACCTTTCATATGGTGTACAGTATCTCCTCCTCATTTGTTGGGAACATGACGTTATATTGGAGGAATGGAGATGGACCTTTCATATGGTGTACAGTATCTCCTCCTCATTTGTTGGGAACATGACGTTATATTGAGGAATGGAGATGGACCTTTCATATGGTGTACAGTATCTCCTCCTCATTTGTAGGGAACATGACGTTATATTGGGGAATGGAGATGGACCTTTCATATGGTGTACAGTATCTCCTCCTCATTTGTTGGGAACATGACGTTATATTGGGGAATGGAGATGGACCTTTCATATGGTGTACAGTATCTCCTCCTCATTTGTTGGGAACATGACGTTATATTGGGGAATGGAGATGGACCTTTCATATGGTGTACAGTATCTCCTCCTCATTTGTTGGGAACATGACGTTATATTGGGGAATGGAGATGGACCTTTCATATGGTGTACAGGATCTCCTCCTCATTTGTTGGGAACATGACGTTATATTGGAGGAATGGAGATGGACCTTTCATATGGTGTACAGTATCTCCTCCTCATTTGTTGGGAACATGACATTATATTGGAGGAATGGAGATGGACCTTTCATATGGTGTACAGTATCTCCTCCTCATTTGTTGGTAACATGACGTTATATTGGGGGAATGGAGATGGACCTTTCATATGGTGTACAGTATCTCCTCCTTTGTTGGGAACATGACGTTATATTGGGGGAATGGAGATGGACCTTTCATATGGTGTACAGTATCTCCTCCTCATTTGTTGGTAACATGACGTTATATTGGGGGAATGGAGATGGACCTTTCATATGGTGTACAGTATCTCCCCCTCATTTGTTGGGAACATGACGTTATATTGAGGAATGGAGATGGACCTTTCATATGGTGTACAGTATCTCCCCCTCATTTGTTGGGAACATGACGTTATATTGGGGGAATGGAGATGGACCTTTCATATGGTGTACAGTATCTCCTCCCCATTTGTTGGGAACATGACGTTATATTGGAGGAATGGAGATGGACCTTTCATATGGTGTACAGTATCTCCCCTCATTTGTTGGGAACATGACGTTATATTGGAGGAATGGAGATGGACCTTTCATATGGTGTACAGTATCTCCCCCTCATTTGTTGGGAACATGACGTTATATTGGAGGAATGGAGATGGACCTTTCATATGGTGTACAGTATCTCCTCCTCATTTGTTGGGAACATGACGTTATATTGAGGAATGGAGATGGACCTTTCATATGGTGTACAGTATCTCCTCCTCATTTGTTGGATGGGGGATCTAGGTGGAGCCTCCGTACTGCTCTCTCCTTTACAATAAAGTCTCCTCTTACCCGGTGATGTGAGGGGCGGCTGATTGTCCATCATGACGTCCTTGTAGAGATCCTTGTGTCCTTCTAAATACTCCCACTCCTCCATGGAGAAATAGACAGTGACATCCTGACACCTTATAGGAACCTGACACACACAATGATACAGTCACCATCCAGACACATCCCTTGTCTGTTATTGGATAATGTCCCAGACTTCCCAGAATCCTCCTCACCTCTCCTGTCAGCAGATGGACCATCATGGTGGTCAGTTCCAGGATCTTCTGCACATTCTGTCTCTCAGGTATCGGGGATGGAAATGGGGGGCTGGTAATGGGGTTCTGGCCCCTCCTCAATATTGTAGAGGTTTGATGATGACTCCCTGTTGTGTCACGTTCAGTTGTTTTCTTCAATACTAATTCACAGTCCTGTGTTAAACAGATAGAAAAGTCTCACTCCTCCCATCATCCTTCACATCTATGGTCAGGTCTATATTTACTAAGGACTGGTAAAAGTGTGCCCATATCGGCACAGGAGAGACTGTGAAGTTGAATGCAATCTGCCATCTGGCAAGGAGAGGAAAGAGTCTACTGCAGGTATACATCAGAGAGGTAAATGTAATCAAGCACAATTTCACACAAGAATTAAGGTAGCAAAGTGCAGTGTAGTCGTAGAGGAGGATGCTACGGTTGGGGGGTTGATACTAGTTTGGGTAATGGGAGTACATGTAGGACAGGAATTGTTGGAGGAACAGGGGGTGGAGAACAAAAGACCCCATTTTGCAGGATACAGAAGAGCAGGACTATGGGGGCTGGGGAGGGGTGGCAAGCAGTAGGCAGAGACCACTTGGTCTACAGTGGGATTCGTGCGAGTGAGTACCGAGGATTTTCCTTGGCTCTCGGCACTGGACAGAAAGAACAACCTCACCTCTCCAGTCAGCAGGCTGAGGACCTCCAGGGTGAGGTTCAATATCGTCTCATTCCGGGGAAATTCCTTCTTCTCAATCTTCCCAAAACTCAAAGTCTGTTGATTGTCCATCATGAGGTCCTTGTAGAGATCCTTGTGTCCTTCTAAATACTCCCACTCCTCCATGGAGAAATAGACAGTGACATCCTGACACCTTATAGGAACCTGACACACACAATGATACAGTCACCATCCAGACACATCCCTTGTCTGTTACTGGATAATGTCCCAGAATTCCCAGAATCCTCCTCACCTCTCCTGTCAGCAGATGGACCATCATGGTGGTCAGTTCCAGGATCTTCTGCTCTTTGTTCCTCTCAGGTGTGGGAGAAGGAGGGGGAGGCCCCATGGTGGGGCTCTGGGTCCTCCTCCATCCTCCTGAGATTGGCTCCCCACTAGACTTCTTCACTACAACATAATCCTACAGATCAGGAGAAAGATAAACCGACATCAATCATCTGACATCATCTAAATGTCTCCAATAAGAACATGGACTACTGACCAGACTAGACAAGAGTGATGTCATGTGACCTCCCAGAATCCTCCTCACCTCTCCGGGCAGGTCTGTGTTTTATTAATAGAGATCAGAGTGATGTCATGTGACCTCCCAGAATCCTCCTCACCTCTCCAGTCAGGTCTGTGTTTTATTAATAGAGATAAGAGTGATGTCATGTGACCTCCCAGAATCCTCCTCACCTCTCCGGTCAGGTCTGTGTTTTATTAATAGAGATAAAAGTGATGTCATGTGACCTCCCAGAATCCTCCTCACCTCTCCGGTCAGGTCTGTGTATTATTAATAGGAGATAAGAGTGATGTCATGTGACCTCCCAAATCCTCCTCCCCTCCCCGGTCAGGTCTGTGTTTTATTAATAGAGATAAGAGTGATGTCATGTGACCTCCCAGAATCCTCCTCACCTCTCCGGTCAGGTCTGTGTTTTATTAATAGAGATAAGAGTGATGTCATGTGACCTCCCAGAATCCTCCTCGCCTCTCCGGTCGGGTCTGTGTTTTATTAATAGAGATAAGAGTGATGTCATGTGACCTCCCAGAATCCTCCTCACCTCTCCGGTCAGGTCTGTGTTTTGCTAATAGAGATGAGAGTGATGTCATGTGACCTCCCAGAATCCTCCTCACCTCTCCGGTCAGGTCTGTGTATTATTAATAGAGATAAGAGTGATGTCATGTGACCTCCCAGAATCCTCCTCACCTCTCCGGTCAGCAGGTAGATGATCTCCAGGGTGAGGTTTAGTATCTTCTCAGTCATGTGACTCCGGCCCTCCTCCATCCTCATTGGTCATGTGATCTGTACAGGTTTTGTAAGAGAGAATGATCTGGACTGTACTGGTTGTACAATATTAGAATGGGGGTGTATGGAGGGGGGGGGGGGGTAATATGAGGGTTTCTATCAGGGAAGAACGGTCCCCATTGAGATCACACACAGAGGAACATACAGTTTAGGGTTTGATATATTTTTGGGGCCTGGGAGCCTCTAACTCTTTGGCTTATGGGATCAGAAATCCAATGAAAAGTCAGTTTTTTTTTTAATAGTTTGTTTAGCTTTTGATTAAACAAAGCTGAACAAGATTCTAATGTCTACATAAACCTTCCCATCCCTTGGCCTCCCAATAAAAGTCATACAACCCGTTAGTATAGACTGATGAGGTGATTGGTGGGAAAGGTGACACATTTCCAAAATGAAGAGAATGTTCCGGCCCCGTAATTGGGGGAATGTTCTGCCCCTGAAGGGGTTAATCTAGGTTTCCGCACTATATATGTGTGTATCATCATCTGCTGGAGATAAAAGAGGTCACAGTGACTATGGAGGAAGAGGACGGACATGACGGGGGGGGGGGGGGGGGGTGGGCGGGGAGGGGGGGGGGGGGGGGGCGGGGGGGGGGCGGGGGCGGGGGGCCGGGCGGGGGGGGGCGGGGGTTACTGGGTGTAAATAGAAAATAAGATCTTATTACCTCCTCAGCTGCCACTTCCAGGGATGTCTCCTCTCGACTTCCTCCCGACTCACCTCTCACCTAGAACTTCCTATTTATAACCTGACATCACTTCCTGTCTTCAATAGAGACTTCCTGTCTGGGGTAGAAGTGAGATCACCACCTTGTGGAGCTCAGAGGAACTGCCGCCCTGAGAAACGTCTCGTAGGGTGAACACGGCCTTGTTCTGTGTGTGTATGTATGTACTGTATTATCCCTGTTAGATATGGGCTGAACGCTTCGTACCAGAACTCCAGAACAGAGAAAAAGTTCTGACCCAAACAGTAAACCCCATTGAAGTCTATAAGAGTCGAACATGAAAAATCAAAAGCCCCCATTTTGAAGGCTTATATGCTAGTTATTGGCCATAAAAAGGGGTATGGGACTCCACGAGAACCTCAGCACGGAGCCAATCAAAAGAGGAGTTGTGCCTCTGTAACCAAGGATAAACAATAACCAGCGGAAACTTAGGTGAGAAAATAACTTGGAAATGGATTATCTCATGGTAAAGAGCCCCAAGGCCATGGACAACAGAACTGTCTCATGAGTCACATGGGCCGGCTGTAGAGGTCTCCCTTCAAGAGCCTCGATGGCAACTGGAGTGCGGAATCGCGTGCTTCGATACAAAGGCAGCATCAATGAACAGGCCTACAGCCTCAGAGTCGATTAGAGCTTGTATCTCGACAGACGACTCAGCCCAAGAAAGGGTAACCGAAACCAGGGGCTTATCCTTCTGGATAACTGGGGATGAAACAAAGCCACCTAAGGTCTGTCCATGACAGGACCTCAAGGTTCGGGCGTTCCCTGGATGGGTAGGACAAAACTTCAAAAAGTGACCTGCCTGACCACAATAAAGGCACAATCTCTCTCAAGGTTCTCTCATCCGCAGAGAGACGTGTGAAACCCAAGTGCATGGGTTCCCCTTCACTGGCCGACTCGGTACCAGGAGGCATGGGAGGTGAGGGAGGCACGGGTGGGGCTGCAAAGCTCGGAGACAAATATACAGGAGGCTTCCGCAAGCACTCCTTAAAAGAAAGTCTTTCTCTGAGTCTGGAGTCAATGACGATGGCAAATGTGATCAACTTCTCCAGCTCAGTGGGTATATCTCGGGCTGCTATCTCATCCTAGATTGTGTCTGAGAGACCATGAGAAAAAGCAGCCACGAGGGCCTCATTGTTCCACGCAACCTCTGCTGCCAGAGTACAGAATTCAATCGCCTAGTCGGCAACAGTTCTCGTACTCGGTTTGATGGACATGAGGCACTTGGCAGCAGAAGCAGAGCATGCAGGAACGTTAAATACCCTTTTAAAGGAGGCCACAAACTCAGGGTAGCTCAAGACAACAGGTGTTTGTGTCTCCCATAGAGGGTTTGCCCAGGCCAAGGCTCTCTCAGAAAGCAAAGATATCACGAAACCTACTTTGCTTCTGTCCGTGGGAAACGCCTGGGGCAGCATCTCAAAGTAGATCTCAACCTGGTTGAGAAAACCTCTGCATGCAACTGGATTGCCCCCAAATCGCTGGGGAATTGGAGCGGAACCAGACAGACCAGACTCAAGGCGGGGCCTGCACAGAGACTGGAGTAGTAGCAGGGACGGCCTGCATCACAAGTTGTACCGTGCGACTCCCGGCATCTTCTGAATTCATGGCCTTCGCCTACTGTCAGAAGCCATAAAATCAGACTGAGACAAGTACAGTTAAATTACACTTGTTTAATAATAAAAGTAAAAAGACCAAACGTAGTCAAAACATAGCCAGAGATCAGTAAACGGAACGGATAGTCAGCCAAGCCAGAAGTCAGGGATCAAAGTAGTGGAACAGCAAGCAGGATCTGGAGCCAGAAGGGATGTCAGCAAAGCCAGTCTTTAACCAGGAATGCAGGAGATAGTTTCTTGTGATGTGAACAAGGCGAAGGCAGAGCTCCTCTGGACTGGATGGCTTAAGTAGGCTGGACTGACGAGCACGATCATCAACAGCTCAGTAATTGTGGATAGAGATGGGAGCTGGCAATTAGCCGACAGCTGAGCGGCCAGCTCAGAGAAGGAAGGGCTGAGTCCAGCCCTGACAGGAGTAAAGCCAACGTGGCACCAATATTTAAAATAGGACTAAGATATATCCCTGGGAATTACAGACCAGTTAGCCTAACATCAATAGTATGCAAGCTCTTGGAGGGGATGATAAGGGAATATATACAAGATTTTAGTAATGAGAACAGTATCATTAGCAGTAATCAGCATGGATTCATGAAGAATCGTTCTTGCCAAACCAATCTACTAACCTTCTATGAGGAGGTGAGTTGCCATCTATATAAAGGAAGGCCCATAGACGTGGTGTATCTGGATAAAGGAAGGCCCATAGACGTGGTGTATCTGGATAAAGGAAGGCCCGTAGACGTGGTGTATATAGATAAAGGAAGGCCCGTAGACGTGGTGTATCTGGATAAAGGAAGGCCCGTAGACGTGGTGTATCTAGATAAAGGAAGGCCCGTAGATGTGGTGTATCTGGATAAAGGAAGGCCCGTAGACGTGGTGAATCTGGATAAAGGAAGGCCCGTAGACGTGGTGTATCTGGATAAAGGAAGGCCCGTAGACGTGGTGTATCTAGATAAAGGAAGGCCCGTAGACGTGGTGTATCTAGATAAAGGAAGGCCCGTAGACGTATTGTATCTGGATAAAGGAAGGCCCGTAGACGTGGTGTATCTAGATAAAGGAAGCCCCGTAGACGTGGTGTATCTGGATAAAGGAAGGCCCGTAGACGTGGTGTATCTAGATAAAGGAAGGCCCGTAGATGTGGTGTATCTGTATAAAGGAAGGCCCGTAGACGTGGTGTATCTAGATAAAGGAAGGCCCGTAGACGTGGTGTATCTGGATAAAGGAAGGCCCGTAGATGTGGTGTATCTGGATAAAGGAAGGCCCGTAGACGTGGTGTATCTAGATAAAGGAAGGCCCGTAGACGTGGTGTATCTAGATAAAGGAAGGCCCGTAGACGTGGTGTATCTAGATAAAGGAAGGCCCGTAGACGTATTGTATCTGGATAAAGGAAGGCCCGTAGACGTGGTGTATCTAGATAAAGGAAGCCCCGTAGACGTGGTGTATCTGGATAAAGGAAGGCCCGTAGACGTGGTGTATCTAGATAAAGGAAGGCCCGTAGATGTGGTGTATCTGTATAAAGGAAGGCCCGTAGACGTGGTGTATCTAGATAAAGGAAGGCCCGTAGACGTGGTGTATCTGGATAAAGGAAGGCCCATATACGTGGTGTATCTAGATAAAGGAAGGCCCGTAGACGTGGTGAATCTGGATAAAGGAAGGCCCGTAGACGTGGTGTATCTGGATAAAGGAAGGCCCGTAGACGTGGTGTATCTGGATAAAGGAAGGCCCGTAGAACAAAGCAAACAGAATATTGGCATTAAAAAGGGGATCCAGAGATAAAAGGATAATTCTCCCCCTCTACAAGACTCTGGTCCGGCCGCACCTGGAGTATGCTGTCCAGTTCTGGGCACCAGTCCTCAGGAAGGATGTACTGGAAATGGAGCGAGTACAAAGAAGGGCAACAAAGCTAATAAAGGGTCTGGAGGATATTAGTTATGAGGAAAGGTTGTGAGCACTGAACTTATTCTCTCTGGAGAAGAGACGCTTGAGAGGGGGTGTGATTTCAATTTATAAATACCGGACTGGTGACCCCACAATAGGGAGAAAACTTTTTTGTGGAAGGGAGTTTAACAAGACACGTGGCCACTCATTAAAATTAGAAGAAAAGAGGTTTAACCTTAAACTACATAGAGGGTTCTTTACTGTAAGAGCGGCAAGGATGTGGAATTCCCTTCCACAGGCGGTGGTCTCAGCGGGGGGCATCGATAGTTTCAAGAAACTATTAGATAATCACCTAAACGGCCGCAACATACAGGGATATACAATGTAATACTGACATATAATCACACACATAGGTTGGACTTGATGGACTTGTGTCTTTTTTCAACCTCACCGACTATGTAAATGTCAAGCGCAGCACCTGAACCCCATTGAAGGCAATGGGAGCCAAATCTTTATTTTTTTTTAAAACAGCTTTATTTCTTTCTTTTTTATTTTCTTAAAAGGTACAAAGCATACAAATCGACAAAATTGCGATCCATTGAAGACAAAGCAATGTTTGTATTAGTACAGAGAGGTGTAGTTATAAAAACATTATATACCCGGCTCCAGTTCAAATGTTATTTATTGGTACAGAATAGAGAGAATCAGGAAAATACATCCCTATAGCCACTAGATGGAGCTGATGGTCATAGGGAATAAGCATTTATTTGCCATCATCGTCAGCTCCATCTAGAGGCGGTAATGTGGTATTTTCCAGACTCACTCTATCCTGTATGAAGAAGTAACATTTGACTTGGAGGGGAAACAGCCGAATAACGTTCATTTTTTTTTTTTTTTTTTTGCCTTCATTCACACACGCAATTTTTCTTATAAATACACCCCTGAGGATACAGCTAATAAAGTATTCCGTCAGCTGACTTTATCACACCACCGTGTTGTGTCTTCTTCTGATTGGATGGTTGATGGAAGTTCTGATCGCACCGCGTATAGACACAGCATTGTACAACATTCCAACCTTCCTCTACAAGAAGAATGGGGAAGGGGGAGGGGAATAGAGGAGAGATATGGGGGGGGGGTGGGGAAGCAGGAAAGAGAAAAGAGGTGGGAGAGGGGAAGCGGGCAAGTAAAAGAGGAAACAGGTGGGCGGGGGTTGGGGGAAGCCGGCAAGGGGACAGGAAAAGAGGAAAGAGTTGGGAGACGGGAAGCAAAAAAATCAAAAACAGAGAAGAGAAAAATGATAAGGGAGGGAAAGCGGGAAAGGGATACGAGGAAAGGGTATAGGGGAGAGGAAACAGGAAAGAGATGGGGGAGGGGAAGTGAGAAAAGAGGAAATAGATGAGAGAGAGGAAGTGGGAAAGGGAAAAGTGGAAAGTGGTAGGGGGGAGCGGGAAAGTGATAAGAGTAAAGAAATGGGGGAAGGGAAGCAGGTAAGGTAACAAGAAAAAAGGAAAGCAATAGGGCAGGGATAAGAGATGAGAGAAAGGAAGCAGTAAAGGGAAAAGAGGGAAGAGGGGGGAGCAGAAAAGTTATAAGAGTAAAGATATGGGGGAAGGGAAGCGGGTAAGGGAACAGGAAAAGAGTAAAGAGAGGGGAAATGGACAAAGGAACGGGAAAAGGAGGAAAGAGATGGGAGAGGGAAAGCGGACAAAGGAACGGGAAAAGAGGAAAGAGATGGGAGAGGGGAAGCGGACAAAGGAACGGGAAAAGAGGAAAGAGATGGGAGAGGGGAAGCGGACAAAGGAATGGGAAAAAGAGGAAAGAGATGGGAGAGGGGAAGCGGACAAAGGAACGGGAAAAGAGGAAAGAGATGGGAGAGGGGAAGCGGACAAAGGAACGGGAAAAGAAGAAAGAGATGAGAGAAAGAAAGCGATAAAGGGAAATGAGGAAAGAGATGGGGGGAGCAGGAAAGTGATAAGAATAAAGATATGGGGGAAGGGAAGCGGGTAAGGTAACAGGAAAAAAGTGTAAAGAGATGGGAGAGAGGAAGTGGACAAAGGAACGGGAAAAGAGGAAAGAGATGGGAGAGGGAAAGCGGACAAAGGAACGGGAAAAGAGGAAAGAGTGGGGAAGTAGACAAAGGAACGGGGAAAGAGATGGGAGAGGGAAAGCGGACAAAGGAACGGGAAAAGAGGAAAGAGATGGGAGAGGGAAAGCGGACAAAGGAACGGGAAAAGAGGAAAGAGATGGGAGAGGGGAAGCGGACAAAGGAATGGGAAAAAGAGGAAAGAGATGGGAGAGGGGAAGCGGACAAAGGAATGGGAAAAAGAGGAAAGAGATGGGAGAGGGGAAGCGGACAAAGGAACGGGAAAAGAGGAAAGAGATGGGAGAGGGAAAGCGGACAAAGGAACGGGAAAAGAAGAAAGAGATGAGAGAAAGAAAGCGATAAAGGGAAATGAGGAAAGAGATGGGGGGAGCAGGAAAGTGATAAGAGTAAAGATATGGGGGAAGGAAAGCGGGTAAGGTAACAGGAAAAAAGTGTAAAGAGATGGGAGAGGGGAAGTGGACAAAGGAACGGGAAAAGAGTAAAGAGATGGGAGAGGGGAAGCGGACAAAGGAATGGGTAAAGAGGAAAGAGATGGCAGACTGGAAACGGCAAGGGAGCAGAAAAGAAGTGGGGGGAGAGGAAGTAGAAAAAAGGAAATGAGGAAAGAGTTGGGGGAGGGGGAGCAGGAAAGGGAAAAGAGGTGGGGGAGGGAAAGCCACAAGAGCAAAAAGAAATGGGGGAGGGGATTTGGGCAAGGAAACAGGAAAAGAGGAGAGATCTGTGAGAGGAAAGCGGGCAGGGAAACGAGAAAAGTGATGGGGGACAGGGAGCAGAAAAGAGATGGAGGATGGGAATTAACGTAAGAACAGATGGGGGATAGGAAGCTGGCATGGAAACAGGAAAAAAGAGGAAAAAGATGGCAGATGGGAAGCCGGCAAGGGAACATGATAAGAGATGGGGGATGTGAAGTGGTAAGGGAATAGGAAAAAAATGGGAGAGGGGAAGTGGGGGAGGAAAGGCTGGAAAGCAACCAGAGGAGAGAGATAGGGGAGAGGAAGTGGAAAAGAGGAAAGAAATGGGGAGAGGAAGTAGTAAAGAGGAAAGAGATGGGAGCAGGAAAGGGAAACAAGGTGGGGGAGGGAAGGCAACAAGAGGAGAGAGATGGGGGGAGAGGAAGTGGTCCCAGAATCGGAGTACCCGGTTCCAGTGGGTCGCAGAATTGGAGTACCAGGTTCAGGAGTTGGGCAGCAGAAGAGACCAAGTGGTGAGGATGGGGAGAAGAAAAGTAACAGAAGGAACAAATAAGATCAAACAATTGTCGTCAATATATCTCAAACAACATATGTAATCATCAACAACAGCAGTCCCTGTGGGACTATAAACCAATAAAAAAACAGACGGGGGTTCTAAGGAGTCACCTATAATTGTCGAAGTTAGTAGAGACCGTCAGGTCTTGTCTATAACAGGTGAGAGAAACACCATTGAGCTTAGGGGGGGGGGGGGGGGTAAGGTGGCCAATATGGTAAATAGGTATCGTAAAATATCTGGCTAATGTGGAGCTGAAAGCAGCTAAAAACTAATAGTAAATTTAGGGGAATTAAGGTGTCAATTCTCAATTTTTTTTAGGTGTCTCCCGAGATACCCAAAGATGCCTCAAGCATTCCAACAGCCCTTATTAATAAACACCATAATGTGTGTAATATGTGTATTTCTAGCTCCACCTAGTGGCCATAATTCAGTATTTCCCTGGAATGAGGTAATTTGGGAAAATACTTTATTATGGCCACTGGATGGAGCTGCTGATCATAAGAATATTACACACATTACGTAGATTGTCCGTGATGGCTGTGCAAGTGCTTGAGGCATCATGTGGTATCTCAAGGGAAGAAAGTCATTGTATCTTCTAGTGACAACTAACTAGGAGATGCCAGGGAGACAACATGGCCATGTAGGGTTCAAAGGGGCCTCGAAAATTAAAGGGTATAATAGAGTGCGGGCTCATGACCTAATCAGGGTTTGCAATACCAGCATTGTAGCACCATCAAAGCATAGCATAGCACCATGGGAACCATCAGCGACAGTAAAGGAGAGCAGAGTAATTCTTGTGGCCTCATGGACATAAAATATAATACAGGGAAATGCCATGCCAAAAGTTGTAGGAAATAAGGGCTCACCCCTTTTGTGGGTGAAACTTGTCATAGTGAGTCTTGGACTTGGTGGACTTTTCTGTGGTCTAGTCCTGGAATAATAAATCTTTGTGATGGCTGATGCCATTAGAGTGTGGCCATTCCATGTGGGGAGCATTGAGGAGCTCCTCTGGCCGGCACCACAAAACACAGATATGCAAGTTTTGAGTGGCAGTTCCTTAGGACATACAACCCAATTGGGACTATACCCCAACAGGATCATGGGATCCCCCCCCCATACATTGACCTCTGCAAGAGTAATACTAGAAGGGAGTACCGAGTTCTGCAGAGAGAGGCTCAGAAATTCAGGTACCCTTACTAGACCAATGTCTACTGACTAAGTCTCTGAAAACGGAGAGGTTCCTTTCTTGAAGGTTGAGCCTTAGGAAGCAAGAAGGGAAAGAGTTCTTACTCTGATGGAAAGGGTGGGCTCCATGATTTGGAGAAGTTCCTTTTTGAAGGATCAGTCATAGGAGGCAAGAAGGGGAAGAGTTCTTTCTCTGATGGAAAGGGTGGGCTCCATGATCTGGTGAAGTTCCCTTTTTGAAGGATCGGTCTTAGGAGGCAAGAAGGGGAAGAGTTCTTTCTCTGATGGAAAGGGTGGGCTCCATGATCTGGTGAAGTTCCCTTTTTGAAGGATCGGTCTTAGTAGGCAAGAAGGGGAAGAGTTCTTTCTCTGATGGAAAGGGTTGGCTCTATGATCTGGAGAAGTTCTCTTTTTGAAGGATCAGTCTTAGGAGGCAAGAAGAGGAAGAGTTCTTTCTCTGATGGAAAGGGTGGGCTCCATGATCTGGTGAAGTTCCCTTTTTGAAGGATTGGTCTTAGGAGGCAAGAAGGGGAAGAGTTCTTTCTCTGATGGAAAGGGTGGGCTCTATGATCTGGAGAAGTTCCCTTTTTGAAGAGTTCTTTCTCCGATGGAAAGGGTGGGCTCTATGATCTGGAGAAGTTACCTTTTTGAAGAGTTCTTTCTCCGATGGAAAGGGTGGGCTCTATGATCTGGAGAAGTTCCCTTTTTGAAAGTTCAGTCTTAAGAGGCAAGAAGGGGAAGAGTTCTTTCTCTGATAGAAAGGGTGGGCTCCATGATCTGGAGATGTTCCTTTCCTGAAGGTCCATTCTTAGGAGGCGAGAAGGGGACGAGTTCTTTCTCCGATGGAAAGGGTGGGCTCCATGACCTGGAGAAGCTGGAAGGCATGTAGACCATGCTCTCTCAAAAAAAAACACATGGAAGCTAGGAGTCTGAGGGAGCCAGGATGGACAGTCGTGTATGATCACAGGAAGGCAGCTTTGATCTTTAAGGATTGCTGGTGGTGCAGAAAAAGAAGGTCCACAAATGGGGCAATCAACGAGTGGTAAAACCCAAAAGGCACATTGTCTACCCAAGCACTTTTCAAGATTAAGAAAACAAACGATAGCACCTTGTCACCAAAGAGGACATCTTGTCATCTTTTCCAGTTTTTTCATCCGGGCTGATTGGCAAGCTTTTGGGGGAAAAGGGGGATACAGCGAGCTGTACACTGCCATGGAGGACATGTAACAATGCAATCTTAAAAAAAAAAAAAAAAAACATAAAAAATACACAGTTCCTTTAAATACCAGGCTTGGGGACGCCATATACACGCATCTACTAAAGCAAAAAATTACATTTACAAAAAAAAAGAATTACTGCTAAATTTCCCAGTTGCTTTATTCTGTTCATAAGCACCGGGGGGTTCCCCTCAAAGTCCATACCAGAGCCTTACCTAGAAGAGATCTGGTATGGATTTAAGGGGGAACCCCACAAAAAAATGGCATGGGGCCCCCCCTCAAAATCCATACCAGACCCTAAACCTAGAGGAGATCGGTATGGATTTAAAGGGAACCCCACAAAAAAAATGGCATGGGGTCCCCCACCCAAAAATCCATACCAGACCCTAAACCTAGAGATCGGTATGGATTTAAGGGGAACCCCACAAAAAAATGGCATGGGGTCCCCCCCCAAAATCCATAACAGATCCTTAACCTAGATGAGATCTGGCATGGATTTAAAGTGAGAACACTCACTCAAAAGAATGGCATGGGGTCACCCCAAAATCCATACCAGACCCTTAACCTACAGGAGATCTGGTATGGATTTAAGGAAGAACCCCCACAAAAAAAGGCATGGGGTCCCCCCAAAATCCATACAACATTCTTAACCTAAATGAGATCTGGCATGGATTTAAAGTGAGAACACTCACACAAAAGAATAGCATGGGGTCACCCCAAAATCCATACAACATCCTTAACTTAGTGGTCACCCCAAAATCCATACCAGACCCTTAACCTACAGGAGAAATGGTATGGATTTAGGGGGGAACCACAAAAAAAGGCATGGGGTCCCCCCAAAATCCATACAACAGTCTTAACCTAAATGAGATCTGGCATGGATTAAAAGTGACAACACTCACACAAAAGAATAGCATGGGGTCACCCCAAAATCCATACCAGACCCTTAACCTACAGGAGAAATGGTATGGAATTAAGGGGGGACCACAAAATAAAGGCATGGGGTCCCCCCAAAATCCATACAACATTCTTAACCTAAATGAGATCTGGCATGGATTTAAATTGACAAAACTCACACAAAAGAATAGCATGGGGTCACCCCAAAATCCATACCAGACCCTTAACCTACAGGAGAAATGGTATGGAATTAAGGGGGGACCACAAAATAAAGGCATGGGGTCCCCCCAAAATCCATACAACATTCTTAACCTAAATGAGATCTGGCATGGATTTAAAGTGAGAACACTCACACAAAAGAATAGCATGGGGTCACCCCAAAATCCATAGCAGACCCTTAACCTACAGGAGAAATGGTATGGAATTAAGGGGGGACCACAAAAAAAGGCATGGGGTCCCCCCAAAAGCCACACCAGATCCTTAACTTAGTGGAGATCTGGTATGGATTTAAAGTGAAAACACCCACACAAAAGAATAGCATGGGGTCACCCCAAAATCCATACAACATCCTTAACTTAGTGGTCACCCCAAAATCCATACCAGACCCTTAACCTACAGGAGAAATGGTATGGATTTAAGGGGGAAACACAAAAGCCATACCAGATCCTTAACTTAGCAGAGATCTGGTATGGATTTGAAAAAAAAAAAAGCATGGGGTCACCTCAAAGTTCATTCCAGATCCATAACCTAGAGGAGGTCTGGTATGGATTGAAGTGGAACCCCCACAAAAAAAAGGCATGGGGTTCCCCCAAAATCCATAACATGACCCTAAACCTAGAGATCATCTGGTATGGATTTAAGGGGGAACTCCCGCAAAAAAATGGCATGGAGTCTCCCCAAAATACATACCAGAGCCTTAACCTAGAGGAGATCTGGTATGGAATATATAATATGTGTTAATTGAACATAAAACTAAAGTCCATATATCAAAGATTCCAAATGATTCCAGTGACCCAAAACAATCAGTGTTGCAATGAAGACCCCCACCGATAGGGAGGACACACACTGACCCTTACCCTAAGCGTTGGACTACCCAGATAAAGTAGTCAAAACGGCTTTATTTTCAATATGGGCACGAATTTCCTCCAAATCCACCACGACTGAGATCAACGAGTAGAGTCTCCTTCCCAGATGTTAATCGAATCTCACAGAGATGTAAAACATAAAACACTTCTGTAGCAAGGTTTCAAGGCCTCCTCCAGTCTAATGGGAACTTTCAGGGCCAACGATAGCTGACATCCTTCTGTATGTGGTGGGTTGTGAGGCATAGTGGATGCAAGATGGATAAAGTTATTGGGGCGCCAGACACTTCTTGAATGCAAAAGAGACGTTTATTTCTCTTACAATCTTTTATGGGGGGGAAAAAGAGGGCTAGGGCCAGGACACCCTTAAGTAGTTTGCAGATTCAATTGGCAGACTCCGAGACCTCAATAGGAGGACAGCCGTACAGGGAAAGGCCTCCAGCAAGGCGCCACATCTGCACGTGCAGGAATACTGTCTCCTATGGCAACAGTCTTTAACAGTTCCTAACACAAACGTAACAGTTTCTTCAGCTTCACTACAACTGCCTCTTGTAGTTCTTCACCACTGAGCACCCGGTCTCTCACTAGACCCTCTGATTCACTGACTCTGAATCCCTTGAGCTCCTCCAAACTTTACGGTGGTATCTTACTCAAGTGTCACCCAAGCGTCTCTGCTGGGTCCCTAGCTTGGCACTCCAGATACCTCTCTAGCGTCACCCCACTTCTTTGCTGGGTCCCTAGCTTGGCACTCCAGATACCTCTCTAGCGTCACCCCACTTCTTTGCTGGGTCCCTAGCTTGGCACTCCAGATACCTCTCTAGCGTCACCCCACTTCTTTGCTGGGTCCCTAGCTTGGCACTCCAGATACCTCTCAAGCGTCACCCCACTTCTCTGCTGGGTCCCTAGCTTGGCACTCCAGGTACCTCTCTAGCGTCACCCCACTTCTTTGCTGGGTCCCTAGCTTGGCACTCCAGGTACCTCTCTAGCGTCACCCCACTTCTTTGCTGGGTCCCTAGCTTGGCACTCCAGGTACCTCTCTAGCGTCACCCCACTACTCTGCTGGGTCCCTAGCTTGGCACTCCAGGTACCTCTCTAGCGTCACCCCACTTCTCTGCTGGGTCCCTAGCTTGGCACTCCAGATACCTCTCAAGCGTCACCCCACTTCTTTACTGGGTCCCTGGCTTGGCACTCCAGATACTTCTCAACCTTCACCCCACTGACCGGCTCGTTCCCTGGCTTGACACACAAGGCTGCTCTGCAAGCGTCACCTCCGCTGGTTGGGTCCCTGACTTGATCACCGCCTGAAGGTTCCCGATTCCTCACCGCGCCCGTTCGGTGAGAATACTGCTCCGGTACTTGCTTCAGTTACTCATTGAGGTCCCTGGTAATAAGATGGTTGGTCCCTTAGTGGTGACAGCTTCCCCTCTACCTCCAACCGCGACAGGTTCTCCGGCCGGCAGAACTGTCCCTTTCTGGTTGGACTGCAAGCCGCAATCCCAACCCTGCGCTGCTCTCTTGCTGCTGGATAGACCCTCACACAGCATAGCAGCCAGACGCCCCCGGGATAGGCCCAATCTCCGGCCTAGCTGCCCGGGGCACACGTCCACCCAGACAGCCGTCCGGGTGGCACAGAACATCGATCAATTGACCTCACTCAGGCTCTCCCAGCAGGCCAAGGGATTCAAGAAAACCCCTGCCCATTGGCTGAGAGACACCATATACCCATAACCTGACCTTGGGTTGTCCTTCTCGTATCTAGAAGCACCAAGTACCCGGCCACCTAGTGGTAGAAGAGAAAAGTGCAACAAGGCCCAACTTTGGGAGAAATCAATGGATCTCTAACAATCAACCAGGGTAATTATTCCTGGCGAGTAAATTTGTGAGGAGCATCCCTGCCTAAACCCCAGGGTGATACACTTCATTGCACAGTATTACTGTTAAGGTGCTTTAATAAAAAAAAGTGCCAAAAGTACTCCCAAACAGCATTGGACTACCCAGATAAAGTAGTCAAAACAGCTTTATTTTCAATATGGGCACGAAGCGCCTCCAAATCCACCACGACTGAGATCAACAAGTAGAGTCTCTTTCCCAGTATTACTGTTAAGGGGCTTTAACCGCTTCCCGACCGCCCACTGCATATATACGTCAGCAGAATGGCACGGGCAGGCAAAACCACGTACCTGTACGTGGCCCTTTAAATGCCTGCCCGTGGGTCGCGCTCGCGACCCGGTCGGGAGCTCCGTGACCCCGGTCGTGGGACCAGCTGACCCGATCACCGCTGGTGTCCCGCGATCGGGTTACGGAGCTGAAGAACGGGGAGAGGTCTGTGTAAACAAACCTCTCCCCGCGCTTCCTACTCTGCCTGTCATTGATTGGCTGTTCCCGGTCATCGGGAAAGCCGATCAATGACGTCAGACGTCAGCCCCACCCCCTAATGTAAAAAAAACACACACACGTCACAGCCCATAACCCCTCCCCTCCCCCTAGTGGTTAACTCTTTCACTACAACTGTCATTTACACAGGAATCAGTGCATTTAAATAGCATTGATTGCTGTATAAATGACAATGGTCCCAAAAATGTGTCAAAAATGTCCGATGTGTCCGCCATAATGTCGCAGTCACAATAAAAATCGCTGATCGCCGCCATTACTAGTAAAAAAAAAAATATTAATAAAAATGCTATAAAACTATCCCCTATTTTGTAAACGATATAACTTTTGCGCAAACCAATCAATAATCGTTAATTGCGATTTTTTTTTACCAAAAATATGTAGAAGAATACGTATCGGCCTAAACTGAGGAAAAAAAATGTTTTTTTTATATATTTTTTGGGGATATTTATTATAGCAAAAAGCAAAAAATATTGAATTTTTTTCAAAAGTGTCGCTCTATTTTTGTTTATAGCGCAAAAAATAAAAACCGCAGGGGCGATCAAATACCACCAAAAGAAAGCTCTATTTGTGGGAAAAAAAGGACGCCAATTTTGTTTTGGAGCCACGTCGCACGACCGCGCAATTGTCAGTTAAAGCGACGCAGTGCCGAATCGCAAAAAGGGGCCTGGTCCTTTGGCTGCCAACTGGTCCGGGGCTGAAGTGGTTAATAAAAAAGTGCCAAAGTACTCACAAACATCGAATATGAAATCACATTTGTGTCCACTGACAGCAATGAGGAGTAAAAAAAAAAAAATACGATCGTTTCCAACCAACACAATGTCCGAACGTCAAACGTGGCGACGTCACAAAGCTCGGCACCTCCCTAGGCGTTTCGTCATCATAGACGTCATCAGGGGCGTGATGTCCTTGGAAACGGTCGTTTTTTTACTCCTCATTGCTGTCAGTGGACACAAATGCGATTTTATATTCGATGTTTGTGAGAGACGTTGGCGCTTTTTTATTAAAGCCCATTAACAGTAATGCTGGGAATGAGACTCTACTTGTTGATCTCAGTCACGGTGGATTTGGCGGAGCTTCGTGCCCATATTGAAAATAAAGCCGTTTTGACTACTTTATCTGGGTAGCCCAATGCTTAGGGTAAGGGTCAGTGTGTGTCCTACCTATCGGGGGTTGTCTTCATTGCAACACCGATTGTTTTGGGTCACTGGGATCGTTTGGAATCGTTCATATATGGACTTTATGTTCAGTTAACACACTCTTCACTCAGTGATCTCATCTAGTATAAGCGCAGCATTTTTATTGCCAATTACCTAGGTACGGTCCGGACCCCCGCCCCCCCCCCCCATAGCGGCGCCACTGCCAGAACCTGAAGCTCTTCCCTAATATCAAGGTGTGCTTCCTCCCGTTCTGAGATCTGTGATGTACGGCAAAATATGGTTCATAGAGAAGATCTTTCCTGAACTCAGGACACTAACACCTCCACGGTCGTGTGGGTTCTCTGATGTCTGGAAAGGCAGGGCTTCTGTGAAAAACATTTCCCGCACTCAGGACAGGAGTACGGCTTCTCCCCAGTGTGAGATCTCTGATGGGTGGCAAGTTCCGATTTCCGCGGATAACATTTCCCGCACTCGGGGCAGGGAAATGGCTTCTTGCGCGTGTGGCATATTTGATGTCCGTTAAGATGGGACTTCTGGGAAAAGCATTTCCCGCACTCAAGGCAAGAATACGGCTTCTCCCCCGTGTGACATCTCCGATGTGCATCGAGAAGTGATTTACGTACGAAACATTTCCCGCACTCAGAACAGGAATACGGCTTCTCCCCCGTGTGAGATCTCTGATGTATAACAAGGTCTGATTTCTGCAGATAACATTTCTCGCACACAGGGCAGGAATACGGCTTCTTGCCTGTGTGGCATATTTGATGTCCGTTAAGATGGGACTTCTGGGAAAAACTTTTCCCACACTCAAGACAAGAATAAGGCTTCTCCCCCGTGTGCAATCTCCGATGTGCATCAAGAAGCGGTTTACGTACAAAACATTTCCCGCACTCAGGACAGGTATACGGCTTCTCTCCTGTGTGAGATCTTTGATGTATAACAAGGTCTGATTTCCGTAGGTAGGATTTCCCACACTCTGGACAGGAATGTGGCTTCTCTCCTGTGTGGCATATCTGGTGTCCAGTTAGATGGGACTTCCGTGAAAAACATTTCCCGCACTCGGGACAAGGATACGGCTTCTCTCCCGTGTGACACCGCCGATGTGCAGCAAGAAGTGGCTTTCGTACAAAACTTTTCCCGCACTCGGAGCAGGAATACGGCCTCTCTCCTGTGTGAGATCTCTGGTGTATAATGAGGTCCGACTTCTGTAGATAACTTTTCCCACACTCAGGGCAGGAATGCGGCTTCGTCCCTGTGTGGCATCTCTCGTGTCGGGAAAGATTAGACTTCCCCGAAAAACGCTTCCCGCACTCACGACAGGAATACGGCTTCTCTCCCGTGTGAGATCTTTGATGTCTGACAAGCTGTGGTTTAGACGGAAAACTTTTCCCGCACTCGCTACAGAAATATGGCCGTTGACCAGTGTGACACCTTACATGTACACAGAGGCTGGACTTAAAACGGAAACGTTTCCCGCACTCGGTACAGGAAAACTTCTTTTCTTTTTGAGGGACGGTCTGAGGTTCCTCAGGATTTGAGGAATACGATGGTCCATCCACAATGTGGGGCACCACCAGGATATACGAGGTTGTGGGATTTTCTGAATACTGTGTGATGTCCTCATCTTCTACTTTACACTCTGGAGACAAAGTGAGACAATCCTCTGAGGTTTTCCTCATCTCCCGTCCATCTACTAAAATAGAAACACAAAGATTATTGTTAGATATGAGTAGGTAGGTTGGTTCTCCTAAAACAGCACTCAATCCACATTAGTCAGCTTTCTTGCTGAGGATCATTCCTGGTAAATGGTTCCTCGTGATCTCCAACCAGCTCATGTCTCCATTCATAGACTCTTGCCGGTGATAGATCCAATGAGAACTGTACTTTATAGGATTGGCAGTGGTCTGGGGATTTTGGGAGGAGACTCCCCGTCCCCTCCTTCATTCATTATAATCTTGATAACACAAGATCCTTCCTTATTTAAGTCATTCGTAACAGCAGAGCTGGGATCTATCACAAGTCAGAGAATGAGGAACCTGGTCCTGATGAAGGACTTCTTCTGAAGACCACCATTATTGAGCTATTGACTCATCACTCATTATCTTCTGACAAAGGTTCCACAATTTGAGGACACATAACTGCCAGACCAATAGTACTTTCATAAGGAAGTGTAGCCATGGCAGCCCTCGTTTCTCTTTCAGTACAGGGCCCAACTCTGGACCAATCAGTGAGCAGTATGGATGGAGGAATGTATTTAGTGTGAATGACCCACCTGTGCTGATCTCTGTAGGAGTGCCCTCCGCTCTAAATGTCCCCGTTATTCCATCACCCTCCACAGACTGCCGATCATCCCTCACGAGTGTCTCTTCTTCTTCTTTAACCTCAACTTTTATGTTTAACGGATCTTCACCCTAAACCAAAGACATTGAGAACAACATTTTTGTAGTATAAGCTTTCACGATCTGGGACCACATAGAAAACATCATCTTGTAGGTCCATACATCAGGCTTCATTTACGGACGTAAATGGAAAGGCAACAGTGTGGTCAAAGACGACTCCTGTTTGGTGAGGCACATCTTATGCAGCAGAGGCTTTATTTTGGAGGGAGCCAGATGCCTGGCCAGCAGTCGGTTGCGTCAGGTCTGTCAGCAGGGAACCCTGTGTGTTACTAAGTAACAAAAAAAGTACAAAAAAGTGGTCACCGCCCCCCCCCCCCCCCCCCCCCACCTATAACTGGTCTTTGCAGCAAGGAGCACTGAAAGGGTGGCGTATGTCAAACTAAACCAAAGAAATTTCCCAGCTCAACTTACCGGCTAGCCTACGACCAAATGAATAGAGCAAACAATATGACAATATGTGTTAAAAACAGGGGTTTAATGTTAGTAAGTCACTTAGTTTTAAGGATTTATTGCCTGTATTCTTTTACTGTCTTGTTCCTAGTCTTTGCAAATAAATTTAATGTAACAAGTGGTGCTGAACCAAACTTCAGGGGCATTTAAGCCTCTGAAAGTAAATTGTTTGCCAACATCCCTGAGTGAATATTTAGAAAATGGAGCCTCTACTAATAGAGGACCCCTAGTACCCTCCGGTACAGTTGGGATTTTTCAGGCGAAACACAACAAAATTGTTGAAAAGAACAAAGAATATAAAAATATATTTTAAATTATTTATTAATAGAAAAATATGTATATAAATGAATAAATATCAAAGAAAACAAAGTAAACAAAAGAAAAAAGGGGTAAATGTGTACATACAAATTTGTTAAAAACAATTGTAATACAACCTTTTAGTTTACAGATGTTACATGTGGATATGACATATATAAATGGAAAACGAAAGAAAAAGATAGAAAAAACACATCCCTCAGTTGCCTAACATGTTTCGGGAAACTCAAACGATCCCTTCTTCAGAGGCATTTTAGGTGGAGATTGAATGTGGAAAAAGAGGTCTGGGGAAAAAACACAAAAAACAAAAACAGACAAATATGAGCATTTCAGGGGAACCTGGGGGAAAGGGAGAAAAAGCCATTGCATAGAATGCCTGGACACATGCGTTTATACATACCAATATCCATAAGGATAAAAGGTTAATACATCGAAAATCAAGGTGAGTTTCTTCATACGATGAAAAATAGCGACAGGCCAGGAGTTGTTGCAGGAGGCTCTAGGACCATATAAAGCAGGTCCTAGACCTCTCAACACAAGGGGGGGGGGGGGGGGGGGGGGGAATTGTTTTTGAGGGTTTTTTTTAGGAAAAGAAGGGTTTGTGGCCCTCCAAGTGGTGATCTCCAAGGGTAAGGCCCACACAAGGATCAACCTAGTGACCCATCTCCGCGTGGTGAAGCAAGATGGTAAGCCCGGTAATCAGGATGTCTAAAAATATAAAGAAAACAAAATATATATCAAAAAATGGTAAAAATAAGATATACATGTGTTCAAACTACATATTAAAACAGCCAAGAAACTGTTTATTGCCAAATAGCGAAGACGCGAAGGTATTACTAAACATGTTTGAACTAATGTTGAACAGAAAAAAACAGTTTGTTGTATTTTAAATGGATTCGCATTAGTGAATCACATACTATATTTTAATGAACCATCATAGATCAAAAATATGTATAGAAGAGATTTCTTTAAAGACAACAAGTTGTGATAATTAAGGCATCAAAGATTATACATAAGCCACAAAACAAACTGAACTTACAAAATTGATGCACACCCCAGGAGTACTGCAATGGAAAAAACGCCTGGTTTTATCTCAGCAGGAGCAATCGCTGCTGACCTGTTGTGAGGACGGTTATTTATGAGGCATAGTGAGTACATTGCGCATGTGCCTGTGAATTGAATGAAGATACGAAACAGCTGAGGTGGAGGCGTCGCCTCTGGGACTCAGTGCCGGCCTCGAAATGTCAAAAGGCGGGTCTGTGGCCAATGGGCGAACGGAGGCGGGGCTATTAAGGAAGAGCCTTTCCTATCTATCCAGTCACATGAGTCTACTAGGACTCAATAAGAAAGGGAGAGACCGGCGTCCAGCTGGGCAGGAAATCTCTTCTATACATATTTTTGATCTATGATGGTTCATTAAAATATAGTATGTGATTCACTAATGCGAATCCATTTAAAATACAACAAACAGTTTTTTTCTGTTCAACATTAGTTCAAACATGTTTAGTAATACCTTCGCGTCTTCGCTATTTGGCAATAAACAGTTTCTTGGCTGTTTTAATATGTAGTTTGAACACATGTATATCTTATTTTTACCATTTTTTGATATATATTTTGTTTTCTTTATATTTTTAGACATCCTGATTACCGGGCTTACCATCTTGCTTCACCACGCGGAGATGGGTCACTAGGTTGATCCTTGTGTGGGCCTTACCCTTGGAGATCACCACTTGGAGGGCCACAAACCCTTCTTTTCCTAAAAAAAAACCCTCAAAAACAATTTCCCCCCCCCCCCCCCCCCCCCTTGTGTTGAGAGGTCTAGGACCTGCTTTATATGGTCCTAGAGCCTCCTGCAACAACTCCTGGCCTGTCGCTATTTTTCATCGTATGAAGAAACTCACCTTGATTTTCGATGTATTAACCTTTTATCCTTATGGATATTGGTATGTATAAACGCATGTGTCCAGGCATTCTATGCAATGGCTTTTTCTCCCTTTCCCCCAGGTTCCCCTGAAATGCTCATATTTGTCTGTTTTTGTTTTTTGTGTTTTTTCCCCAGACCTCTTTTTCCACATTCAATCTCCACCTAAAATGCCTCTGAAGAAGGGATCGTTTGAGTTTCCCGAAACATGTTAGGCAACTGAGGGATGTGTTTTTTCTATCTTTTTCTTTCGTTTTCCATTTATATATGTCATATCCACATGTAACATCTGTAAACTAAAAGGTTGTATTACAATTGTTTTTAACAAATTTGTATGTACACATTTACCCCTTTTTTCTTTTGTTTACTTTGTTTTCTTTGATATTTATTCATTTATATACATATTTTTCTATTAATAAATAATTTAAAATATATTTTTATATTCTTTGTTCTTTTCAACAATTTTGTTGTGTTTCGCCTGAAAAATCCCAACTGTACCGGAGGGTACTAGGGGTCCTCTATTAGTAGAGGCTCCATTTTCTAAAAATGCAAATAAATTTAATGTGCGTTTCATGGGAAATGGCTGTTTGTACTTCCTGTTTAAAATGTTGTTTACCCTTCTCGGGAGTCACATACTTTCCACTGCTGAGCTAATCTCTCACAACTGGCGGAGAATGCGGGCAACTATGTAAGCAGCTTTAGTAAATCAGCCTCAATGTATATAGTCTTTGCAAATAAATTGAATGTGTGTTTCATGGGAAACGGTTGTTTGTTCTCCCTGTTTAAAATGCTGTGTACTCTTCTCGGGGGTCACGTACTTTCAACTGCTGAGCTAATCTCTCACAGCTGGTGGAGAATGCGGGCAACTGTGTAAGTAGCTTTAGTAAATCAGCCCCAATGTAAATAGTCTTTGCAAATAAATTGAATGTGTGTTTCATGGGAAATGTCTGTTTGTACTTCCTGTTTAAAATGTTGTAAACTCTTCCCATGAGTCACGTACATTCCACTGCTGAGGTAATCTCTCACAACTGGTGGAGAATGCGGGCAACTGTGTAAGCAGCTTTAGTAAATCAGCCCCAATGTAAATAGTCTTTGTAAATAAATTGAATGTGTGTTTCATGGGAAATGTCTGTTTGTACTTCCTGTTTAAAGTGTAAACTCTTCCCATGAGTCACGTACATTCCACTGCTGAGCTAATCTCCCACAACTGGTGGAGAATGCGGGCAGCTGTTTAAGCAGGTTTACTTAAGACCAGCATGGCAGAGTTATTAAGACAGTTTGTTCTGCCAAACGCCAATCAGCATACAGAGTTTTGGCAGCAAGAGCTGGAGAAGCAGTTGCAACAGAGCTTTGCAGCTCAACAGCAAGCCCAGTAACAGAACCATGCAGCTCAACAGCAAGCCCAACAACAAAGCCTTGCTGTCCAGCAATAAGCTGAGGCTCCACCACAGAGAGTTGCTGCTACTGTAGGACAAGAGTGGTTCCAAGGAAGCCACTTATTGCCAAAGATGACTGTAGCTAGTGAGCCTGCAGCATTTTTAACCACTTTTCAAAGGACTACTGAAAGAAGAAGTTGGCCTTAAGAACAGTGAACTGGCCTGGTAGCCCCACTATTATCTGGAGATCCTGCAGCATTTTTGACCACTTTTCAAAGGACTACTGAAAGAAGAAGTTGGCCTTAAGAACAGTGAACTGGGCTGGTAGCCCCACTATTATCTGGAGATCCCAAAATGCCTTATATGACCTACAGCCTGCAGAAGCAAGGGATTATGCTCACTTGAAAGCAGACATTTTGGCTTGGGTAGATGTGTAACTCTGGATGTACAGGCTCAGTGTGTTCACAACTGGACAACTGGTATGGCCTAATCCATTTGACTAGGAAGTGGCAGCCAGAGGTCCACACACTGTGGAACATGTGGTCATGGATCAATTTCCGAGATCACACCATTTAGAAATGGGTGGGTCTAGAAGATCTGAAAAAACAGTGAACAAACTTTTGGACCTGGTTGAAAAAGTACCCAGGCATAGAAAACCTCCTCTCTCACAGATTTTCACCCCAAAGAACACACTTTCCCAAGCTCTGGATAAGATTTTACCAAGTGATGGGGTTGGGAGAGTCAAAAAGGGGGAACTAAAGGCACTGGAAGGACTCAATCCAATGTCTGTTGGGAGAAGCCTGGAAGAGCAATTCCACAGGAGGCTGCCAGAGAGATCATTTATTACTGCTCCCAGAAAGAGGAGCATGTTGCTTTAAATTGCCCAGTCGTTGAAAAGCCAATGATTTTCTAATGCCTCGTACACGCGATCGGACTTTCCGGCGGGACTGTCCGCCGGACCTAGTCCGGCGGACAAACCGCCGGACCTTCCAGCGGGGCTTCGCCGGACTTGAAAGCGAACGGACTTGACCACACACGATCACGATAAAAGTCTTGTGTTAGTAGACATTTGGTTAGAGACGATTCGCGCTTTTCAGACTTCAGCTTAATTCGCTCGTTTTCTGAGGTTCAGTCTGTGCATGCGTCCTTTTTGGTCCGCCGGACCATCATACAGACAGTCTTATTTGAAAACAAAACTTCAAACTTAGTCCGCCCCACACACGGTCGGACTGTCTGGCGGACTCTAGTCCGGCGGACAATCCCGCCGGAAAGTCCGCTCGTGTGTACGAGGCATAGGAGATGGATATGAGTTGCTATCTATGATGGCTGCTTGCACTGCAATATGGAAAAGTGAGAAACATTTATGTAAAATGTATATTAATGGTAAAAAATGTTGTTGGATTGCTGGATTCAGGTAGCCTCGTAATACTGGCAAAAGCTGAACTACTGGCTACAAAGGTCCCTCGCCATAGAAGAGTGGTGGTAATTGGTGTACATGGAGACGCTAAAGGGTATCCTATTGCAATGGTGTCCTTTGAGACCAGCCCATTTAACCTTTGTCCTCAAGTGGGTGTAGTGTCCACCTGCCACGTGAGGCCACTGTGGGAAGGGATTCTCCCAAATTCGAATGCCTTGTACACACGGTCGGACATTTCGACCACAAAATCCGTCATATTTTTTCTGATGGATTTTGTCCGAAACTGGTGTTGCATACACACAGTCAGACAAAGATGTTGGAAAATCCGATCGAGCATGAGTGGCACTTTGTGCGTCGGAATTCTTTACACACGATCGGAAAAAGTCCAATCGGATTTTGTTGTCGGAAAATTTTAGATCCTGCTCTTAAATTTTTTCTGTCGGAAAAAGCCCGCTAGGGCCCACACACGACCGGATTTTCCGACAACATAATCCGATCGGACTTTTTCCATCGGAATATCCGATCGTGTGGCATTAGACTCTTGGATTGCCCAGACCACCCCTTAATCGCTTCTTTAGTGCATGAAGGTGCTCCCAGGGACTCCTCTAATTTTTATGAGGACTTTCCTGAGTTTCCCTTGTCTATGTTAGCAGGGGAAGCAACAAGGCCTAAAGACGAGCCTGCATCCTCAGAAGAGGATCAACAGCTTCTGGAATTTGCCGATTTGGAAGTACACAGAAACAATTTTGCAATTAAACAATCGAAGGGTGGGGTACTAACCTAGATGAGAGGGTTGCTCTCTGATACTTCATCATGGAAAAGGGACCTATTATACTGGGTGTCACAGAGGGTAGAGGAGATCATTGAAAAGATTGTGGTGCCTAAACTTTACTTAATGTTGGCCCATGGGCAAATTCTATTGAGAAGACCTGACAGAGAACAGTACAGAGATTTTATTTGCCTGAGGTTGCTAAGAAGGTAGGAAAGTACTATTCTTCTGCCCCCTACCAAACTTCCACAGCCACTTCCGCTCCTCATAATTAAGGCCCTTTTCGAGAGGATCACCATAGGTTTGGTCACCTCTTTGTTGAACGCAATTAGGGGGCATCAGCATAATGCAGCAATAATGTACTATGCTACCTCTCTGATCACTCTCTGAAGCATCTCAGCCAAAACATTAGCCAAAGAGTTGCTTCAGGTTTTAAGTCTTGTAGGCATTTCCAAAGAGATCCTTACAGACCACGGTACCCTATTCATGTCTTTGGTATCTAATAAGCTTTGAAAATTACTGTAGGTAACTCAATTACGTGCTTTAGCATGCCATCCTCACACAGGTTGGTCTAAAGGTTCAAGAAAACGTTGAGGTAGATGGGGGATGATGATGGAAAGAATTGGGACTGTCTGATAACTTGCTTGATGCACGCAATTGCAGAGGTCCTCCAATCATCCACAGGGTTCTGTATGGGAGGCATTCTAGGAGGCTGTTGTCATTTGATAGAGAAACTTGGAAAAGTGATAGTTCCCCTTATTGAAGAATGACTGGGCATGTCATGTAAACGCAAAATAAAATTTCACAGGTAATGCCAATCGTGAAAGAAACATTTGGCCAAAGCACAGTTGACTTAGCAGAGGATTTACAACTGTGGGGTATAGTTACTTATTTTTTCCCCTGGCGGAAGGGTGTTGGTTCTGGTCAAAATGCATGGTGGAAAGTAAATTTCTAACAAAATGGCAAAGGCCCTATCAAGTGAGGGGAAAAAGTAATTTGACGTAACACCAGATTTCAAGGCATGAGATAGATAATAAGTTGACTGATCGCCTGGGAACAGCCCGATACATGACCACGTTGGACCAAGATGGACTTGACCAAAGCTTATTGGCAGATTCCCCTCTTCGAGTCAGCCAAGAAAAAAAAAAACAGCATTTGTAACTCCCAGTGGGGTGTTTTGGTATTTGAGAATGTCCTTTGGATTACAGAAAGCTCCAACAACCCTTCAAAGGACGATGAATAGGACAATTCGACCCATCAAAAGTATATTGCTGCTTACCTAGATGCCGTGATCATCCATAATAAGGATGAGGCCTCTCATTTGTCGCACCTTATTAAACACTATACAGGACGTTGAGTTTACAGACAATCCTAAAATATGTACCATTTGGTTAGAGGGAGCTAAATATCTGGGGTGTATCATTGGAAGGGGCATATCAAAACCCCAGGGAAACAAAGTGGAAGCTATCCAGTTTGGCCGTGCCCCACCAACAAGAGTCAAGCATTAGTACATCATCGGCTAGATTGGTTCTTGGATCATGACTGGTCACTCACAAGTGGACAGACAATCTAATTGTACCCTAGTGTTTTATCCATACTTTTGTTTTATCATCTCTTAAAGCAGCCTCATCGTTTCAGAATGGTCCGTTTCATGTTCTAGATGTTCTACCTCACCTACCTGATGATGGTGGGGGATGGTGTGACCTTCCTGTGTGGAATCCCGGGAATACAGAGGATGGGGACATTGGGTTGGACGTGGGTTTCTGTAGCTGGATGACTCCTGGTACAGATCTTTGTGGTCTGACTCCTCCATCACCCCATCCTCACCATCCTCCTCTTTTATCTCTTCTTTCACAATGATTTTAAGATCATTCAGATATCCACTCTAAATATATGATAATAACAGAAAAAATGGTAACAATGCAGATAATGTACAGATCCTAATGATACTATCAGTGATTGTTCCTCATCTACCTGATGATGGTGGGGGATGGTGTGACCTTCCTGTGTGGAATACAGAGGACGGGGGGATCTCTCTGGTGGGTTCCTGGTATTAGGTGGCTCCATCCTATCCTTGTGTCCTTCTGAAAACTCCTCCATCACTCCATACTCCTCATCCTCCTCTTTATATTCTTCTTTAACAACAATATTATAATCTTCAAGGTTTCCGCTCTAAATAAAAAATAATTAAAAAAAAACAATTGTAACAAACATGCTTGTGTAGAAATGCTAACCACCAGTGATTGTTCCTCATCTACCTGATGATGGTGGGGGATGGTGTGACCTTCCTGTGTGGGATCCCGGGAATACAGAGGACGGGGACATCTCTCTGGTGGGTTCCCATTACTGGATCCATCTGTAGGAAACACACACACTGACTGAATACATTGTTTCTATGTGTTTATCAGATGATGGGGGATCTAGGTGGAGCCTCCGTACTGCTCTCTCCTTTACAATAAAGTCTCCTCTTACCCGGTGATGTGAGGGGCGGCTGATTGTCCATCATGACGTCCTTGTAGAGATCCTTGTGTCCTTTTTGGTGGTCCTCCTATTTAAAGGAAAGAAGCGGACAATGAAATGTCATTTGCTGGCAATTTTCTTCGCAGATCTCAGTACTGATGCAGCTCTTTCTGTACGTCACAGAGATGCCCCTTTACAGGCAGGATTAGGACCCCCAAGGCATGTTATTTAAAGGAATCGGACATTTTTAATATTTCACTTTATAAACAAAAAAATTGCCTACTCTTAATGAATTTTTTTTTATTAATTATTTTTTTTGCATTGGTATATGATCCCCAGGCAGTGCCTGATGCCCCCCCCCCCCTTGCTATTTTTCCGACACCCCCTTGCTTATTAGCCAATAAAACCCTCCCCTATATAAATCCCCCATCCCTCCCGTTTAGTATAGACTGATGAGGTGAGAAGGTGATTGGTGGGAAAGTCTCCAAAATTAGGAGAATGGTCCGACCCCGTAAGTGGGGGAATGTTTTGCCCCCTGAAGGGGTTAATCTAGGTTTCCAAACTATATATGTGTGTGTATCATCGTCTGCTGGAGATAAAAGATGTCACAGTGACTATGGGGGAAGAGGACGGACATGACGGGGGGGGGGGGGGGGATTACTGGGTGGAAATAGAAAATAAGATCTTATTACCTCCTCTGCTGCAACTTTCAACAACGTCGCCTCTCTACTTCCTTCCGACTCACCTCTCACCCAGAACTTCTTATTTATACCTGACATCACTTCCTCTCCATCACTGACATCACTTCCTGTCTATTATGGAGACTTCCTGTCTGGGTTGAAGTGAGATCGCCACCTTGTGGAGCTCAGAGGAACTACAGCCCCCAAAAAACGTCTCGTAGTATAGTATCCAAAACAGAGTTTGGGAACAACCACCTTCTCCCAAATAGTAAAATAGAGGTGAGTCGAAAGAGGGTGCATAGTAAGT
The DNA here is from genome assembly GCA_028564925.1 of Lithobates sylvaticus. Classification (NCBI taxonomy): domain Eukaryota; kingdom Metazoa; phylum Chordata; class Amphibia; order Anura; family Ranidae; genus Lithobates; species Lithobates sylvaticus. Next base: position 595,322,706 of record CM053028.1, on the reverse strand, counting down.
CCGGCCTGAGGGTGTTCCATTGTGCCGTTGGAGCCAATCTGGCCTCCAGGTGATAGAGCCAAAGGATGGGAAGTCCAAGGTCGCCTGAATTCTGAGGTTAATAACATATATATATACCTAGTGTCATAAACAGAGCTATAGAGAATACAGGGACAAGGGAGGGTGGTCAATACATAAAGACACTGGCAGAGCCCAGAGTCCCGAGAATCCAAAGTTTCTTAATCCAGACACAGGTAATAACCATAAAAACAGCACTCTATGATCCCATGGCTGTCACCAGATATCTGGATGGACACCCGTGGCAGCTCACTAAATGGGGCAAAGACCTTGTTTGAAGGAGGAATGAGAATGGGCCTTACTTTGAACAGGTAAAGAAATGCTATGAAGCACAACCAACGCCTTTTTCCTTTGCTTCTCTGAAGGGAAGTCCTCATGCCGTTTTATTTCTTTCTTCTATTTTTTTAGCTTTGGGTTTACAATACAGGCTTAGGGTTTACAATTCATCCCAAACCTAAAAGGCCTGGTATAAATTATAGGGAACCCCCAAGATGTTTTTTGTTTCTATCTCTGGCTCCTTTGTTTACATGGCTAGGTATTCCTTTCATCTATACCCCTTATTCTAGATGAGGGTCTGGTATAGATTTTAATGGGAGACCCACACGCACACATCTCTATTTACTGACCCCCCCCCCCATGGTAAAGAGAAATTGCAGACATTTGGATGGAGACAAGTGTTCCACGTCTTTACTATAAATGACGAAAGGAAGGTGTTACTAAATAGTGGCTCCATACATGGTGACAAATCCACATACTGCACCCAATAAACACCTTCACATTCACCGAGGGAACATCTACATTACAGACAAACTTATTAGAATAGAGAAAAAAGTAACCAATGGCATCCTAAGGGGGAAGATGTAATTTAATGGCAGTAGTGCTATAGAAGTCGGAGGTTCAGGTGGGCAAACTAACCCAATCTAGCTATATAGCAGCCAATGGAAAACAGTTGGGTGTGGGTTAAACTTAAGGGTGTCCCAAACCTGCAGCTTATTCCTAAGAAACATATAAAAATACAAAAAACATATCACAAAATAATATTGTAACTAATGCAGGCCATACATGGGTCAAATTCTGAACAAATTTTCCTTCGAAAATCAGAAATTGTGTGCGTTTTGTGATCCGATGGTGTGATTCTTAGTTTAAATTTTGGAAAATTCTTTCGGAATTCGACCCATGTATGGCTGGCTTAAATAAGCAAAATCAAGAAACACTGCAAGCAGAACGGGAGACCTTGATGTTCTTATAGATTGAGAATGTAGTTGGCATTCCAGAAACACGGCTTGACTCCTCACAAGACTGGGCTGTTTGTATTCAGGCTGATCCTCTTGTTTAGAGGGACATAGAAAAGATGGAGGGGTGTTTCTATATGTTAGATATGATGTGAAAGGGAGGAAGAAAGATGATCTTGTGGTTGGAGGTGGTGATGGTGTGGAGGAGGAATTATGGCTGGAATGATAGATGGGTCCATGAACTGACTGACTTATAATTGGAGTATAATACAGATATCCTGAGATTTATGGGGAGGGTGAGAATCAACAACCAATCTGGCTCACTTGTGGTAGAAAAGGGGTAAGAGGAAATAAACATTTAATATAACAAATCCAAAGTCAAACTTTTATTAATCAACTTACAAAGAATATCCCCCTTAGTCCCCCATGGACTACCAGTTAATAACATTGTTTGGGAAAACCAATAATTTAGTCAGTGTTCCAGAAACATGGCTTGCCTACTCACAAGACTGGGCTGTTGGCATTCATGCCGATCCTTTTGTTTAGAGGGACACGGGACATAGAAAAGATTGAGGGGCGTTTCTCTATGTTAGATGTGATCTAATACAGATGATCTTGTGGTTGGAGGTGGTGATGGTACAGAGGAGGAATTATAGATGGGAATGAGAATGCAGTTTGGTGTTCCAGAAACATGGCTTGACTCCTCACAAGACTGGGCTGTTGGTATTCATTCCGGTCCTTTTTTTTTTTAGAGGGACACGGGACTTAGAAAAGATGGAGGGGGGTTTCTCTATGTTAGATGTGATCTGAAAGTGAGAAAGAAAGATGATCTTGTGGTTGGTGTTCCAGAAACACGGCTTGGCTCCTCACAAGACTGGGCTGTTGGTATTCATGCCGATCCTTTTCTTTAGAGGGACACAGGACATAGAAAAGATTGAGGGGGGTTTCTCTATGTTAAATGTGATGTGAAAGTGAGGAAGAAAGATGATCTTGTGGTTGGAGATGTGGTTGGTGTTCCAGAAACACGACTGACTCCTCACAAGACTGGGTTGTTTGTATTCATACTGATCCCCTTGTTTAGAGGGACACAGGGCATAGAAAATATGGAAGGGGGGTTTCTCTAGCTTTGATGTGATCTAATACAGATGATCTTGTGGTTGGAGGTGGTGATGGTACAGAGGAGGAATTACGGGTGTAATTATAGATGGGAATAAGAATGCAGTTGGTGTTCCAGAAACACAGCTTGACTCCTCACAAAACTGGTCTGTTGGTATTCATTCTGATCCTTTTGTTCAGAGGGACACGGGACATAGAAAAGATGGAGGAGGGGTTCTCTATGTTAGATGTGATGTGAAAGTGTGAAAGATGATCTTGTGGTTGGTGTTCCAGAAACATGGCTTGGCTCCTCACAAGACTGGGTTGTTGGTATTCATGCTGATCCTTTTGTTTAGAGGGACACAGGACATAGAAAAGATTGAGGGGGGATTTCTCTATGTTAGATGTGATGTGAAAGTGAGGAAAAAAGATGATCTTGTGGTTGGAGATGTGGTTGGTGTTCCAGAAATATGACTTGACTCCTCACAAGACTGGGCTGTTGGTATTCATGCTGATCCTCTTGTTTAGAGGGACACTGAACATATAAAAGATTGAGGGGGGTTTCTCTATGTTAGATGTAATGTGAACGTGAGGATGAAAGATGATCTTGTGGTTGGAGGTGGTGATGGTGTGGAGGAGAAATTACGGGTGGAATGATAGATGGGAATGAGACTAGTTGGTGTTCCAGAAACACGGTTTGACCCCTCACAAGACTGGGCTGTTTGTAGTCAGGCTGATCCCCTTGTTTAGAGGGACACAGGGCATAGAAAAGATTGAAGGGGGGTTTCTCCATCTTTGATGTGATCTAATAAAGATGATGATCTTGTGGTTGGAGGTGGTGATGGTACAGAGGAGGAATTACGGGTGGAATTATAGATGGGAATAAGAATGCAGTTGGTGTTCCAGAAACACAGCTTGACTCCTCACAAAACTGGTCTGTTGGTATTCATTCTGATCCTTTTGTTCAGAGGGACACTGGACATAGAAAAGATGGAGGGGGGGTTCTCTATGTTAGATGTGATGTGAAAGTGAGAAAGATGATCTTGTGGTTGGTGTTCCAGAAACACGGCTTGACTTCTCACAAGACTGGGTTGTTGGTATTCATGCTGATCCTTTTGTTTAGAGGGACACAGGACATAGAAAAGATTGAGGGGGGATTTCTCTATGTTAGATGTGATGTGAAAGTGAGGAAGAAAGATGATCTTGTGGTTGGAGATGGTGATGGTGTGGAGGAGGAATTATGGCTGGAATGATAGATGGGTCCATGAACTGATTTACTTATAATTGGAGTATAATACAGACGTCCTGAGATTTATGGGGAGGGTGAGAATCAACAACCAATCTGGCTCACTTGTGGTAGAAAAGGGGTAAGAGGAAATAAACATTTAATATAACAAATCCAAAGTCAAACTTTTATTCATCAACTTACAAAGAATATCCCCCTTAGTCCCCCATGCACTACGAGTTAATAACATTGTTTGGGAAAACCAATAATTTAGTCAGTGTTCCAGAAACATGGCTTGCCTCCTCACAAGACTGGGCTGTTTGTATTCATGGCGATCCTTTTGTTTAGAGGGACACGGGACATAGAAAAGATTGAGGGGGGTTTCTCTATGTTAGATGTGATGTGAAAGTGAGGAAGAAAGATGATCTTGAGGTTGGAGATGTGGTTGGTGTTCCAGAAACATGGCTGGACTCCTCACAAGACTGGGTTGTTTGTATTCATACTGATCCCCTTGTTTAGAGGGACACAGGGCATAGAAAATATGGAAGGGGGGTTTCTCTATCTTTGATGTGATCTGATACAAATGATCTTGTGGTTGGAGGTGGTGATGGTACAGAGGAGGAATTATAGATGGGAATAAGAATGCAGTTGGTCTTCCAGAAATGTGGCTTGACTCCTCACAAGACTGGGCTGTTTGTAGTCAGGCTGATCCCCTTGTTTAGAGGGACACAGGGCATAGAAAAGATGGAAGGAGGGTTTCTCCATATTTGATGTGATCTAATACAGATGATCTTGTGGTTGGAGGTGGTGATGGTACAGAGGAGGAATTACGGGTGGAATTATAGATGGGAATAAGAATGCAGTTGGTGTTCCAGAAACACAGCTTGACTCCTCACAAAACTGGTCTGTTGGTATTCATTCTGATCCTTTTGTTCAGAGGGACACGGGACATAGAAAAGATGGAGGGGGGGTTCTCTATGTTAGATGTGATGTGAAAGATGATCTTGTGGTTGGTGTTCCAGAAACATGGCTTGGCTCCTCACAAGACTGGGTTGTTGGTATTCAGGCTGATCCTCTTGTTTAGAGGGACTCGAGACATAGAAAAGATGGAGGGGGGTTTCTCTATGTGAGATGTGAAAATGAGGAAGAAAGATGATCTTGTGGTTGGAGGTGGCGATGGTGTGGAGGAGGAATTACGGGTGGAATGATAAATGGAAATGAGACTAGTTGGTGTTCCAGAAACACGGCTTGACTCCTCACAAGACTGGGCTGTTTGTAGTCAGGCTGATCCCCTTGTTTAGAGGGACACGGGACATAGAAAAGATGGAAGGGGGGTTTCTCAATCTTTGATGTGATCTAATACAGATGATCTTGTGGTTGGAGGTGGTGATGGTACAGAGGAGGAATTACGGGTGGAATTATAGATGGGAATAAGAATGCAGTTGGTGTTCCAGAAGCACAGCTTGACTCCTCACAAAACTGGTCTGTTGGTATTCATTCTGATACTTTTGTTCAGAGGGACACGGGACATAGAAAAGATGGAGGGGGGGAGGGTTCTCTATGTTAGATGTGATGTGAACGTGAGAAAGATGATCTTGTGGTTGGTGTTCCAGAAACATGGCTTGGCTCCTCACAAGACTGGGTTGTTGGTATTCATGCTGATCCTTTTGTTTAGAGGGACACAGGACATAGAAAAGATTGAGGGGGGGATTTCTCTATGTTAGATGTGATGTGAAAGTGAGGAAAAAAGATGATCTTGTGGTTGGAGATGTGGTTGGTGTTCCAGAAATATGACTTGACTCCTCACAAGACTGGGCTGTTGGTATTCATGCTGATCCTCTTGTTTAGAGGGACACTGAACATATAAAAGATGGAGGGGGGTTTCTCTATGTTAGTTGTGATGCGAAAGTGAGGAAGAAAGATGATCTTGTGGATGGAGGTGGTGATGGTGTGGAGGAGGAATTACAAGTGGAATGATAGATGGGTCTATGAACTGATGGTCTTATCATTGGAGTCTACAACAGACATCCTGATATTTATGGGGAGGGTGAGAATCAACAATCAATGTGGCTCACTTGTGGTACAAAATAAATAAATGAAAATAAACATTCAATATATCAAATCCTAAGCCAAAATTGTTATTAATCAACTTAGACTACGAGTTAATAAATTTTTTTGGGAAAACCCATCATATATTTGGTGTTCCAGAAACGCGGCTTGTCTCCTCACAAGACTGGGCTGTATGTATTCATGCTGATCCTCTTGTTTAGAGGGACTCGGGACATAGAAAAGATGGAGGGGGGTTTCTCTATGTGAGATGTGAAAATGAGGAAGAAAGATGATCTTGTGGTTGGAGGTGGCGATGGTGTGGAGGAGGAATTACGGGTGGAATTATAGATGGGAATAAGAATGCAGTTGGTGTTCCAGAAACACAGTTTGACTCCTCACAAGACTGGGCTGTTTGTAGTCAGGCTGATCCCCTTGTTTAGAGGGACACAGGGCATAGAAAAGATAGAAGGGGGGTTTCTCCATCTTTGATGTGATCTAATACAGATGATCTTGTGGTTGGAGGTGGTGATGGTACAGAGGAGGAATTACAGGTGGAATTATAGATGGGAATAAGAATGCAGTTGGTGTTCCAGAAACACAGCTTGACTCCTCACAAAACTGGTCTGTTGGTATTCATTCTGATCCTTTTGTTCAGAGGGACACGGGACATAGAAAAGATGGAGGGGGGGAGGGTACTCTATGTTAGATGTGATGTGAACGTGAGAAAGATGATCTTGTGGTTGGTGTTCCAGAAACATGGCTTGGCTCCTCACAAGACTGGGTTGTTGGTATTCAGGCTGATCCTCTTGTTTAGAGGGACACGGGACCTTGTTTAGAAAGACACGGGACATAGAAAAGATGGAGGGGGTATCTCTGTTAGATCTGAAAGTGAGGAAGAAAGCTGATCTTGTGGTTGGAGATGTGGTTGGTGTTCCAGAAACACGGCTTGACTCCTCACAAGACTGGGCTATTGGTATTCATGCTGATCCTCTTGTTTAGAGGGACACTGAACATATAAAAGATGGAGGGGGGTTTCTCTATGTTAGATGTAATGTGAAAGTGAGGAAGAAAGATGATCTTGTGGTTGGAGGTGGTGATGGTGTGGAGGAGGAATTACGGGTGGAATGATAGATGGGAATGAGACTAGTTGGTGTTCCAGAAACACGGTTTGACTCCTCACAAGACTGGGCTGTTTGTAGTCAGGCTGATCCCCTTGTTTAGAGGGACACAGGGCATAGAAAAGATGGAAGGGGGGTTTCTCCATCTTTGATGTGATCTAATACAGATGATCTTGTGGTTGGAGGTGGTGATGGTACAGAGGAGGAATTACGGGTGGAATTATAGATGGGAATAAGAATGCAGTTGGTGTTCCAGAAACACAGATTGACTCCTCACAAACCTGGTCTGTTGGTATTCATTCTGATCCTTTTGTTCAGAGGGACACGGGACATAGAAAAGATTAAGGGGGGGGGGGGATTTCTCTATGTTAGATGTGATGTGAAAGTGAGAAAGATGATCTTGTGGTTGGTGTTCCAGAAACACGGCTTGACTTCTCACAAGACTGGGTTGTTGGTATTCATGCTGATCCTTTTGTTTAGAGGGACACAGGACATAGAAAAGATTGAGGGGGGATTTCTCTATGTTAGATGTGATGTGAAAGTGAGGAAGAAAGATGATCTTGTGGTTGGAGATGGTGATGGTGTGGAGGAGGAATTATGGCTGGAATGATAGATGGGTCCATGAACTGATTTACTTATAATTGGAGTATAATACAGACGTCCTGAGATTTATGGGGAGGGTGAGAATCAACAACCAATCTGGCTCACTTGTGGTAAAAAAGGGGTAAGAGGAAATAAACATTTAATATAACAAATCCAAAGTCAAACTTTTATTAATCAACTTACAAAGAATATCCCCCTTAGTCCCCCATGCACTACGAGTTAATAATATTGTTTGGGAAAACCAATAATTTAGTCAGTGTTCCAGAAACATGGCTTGCCTCCTCACAAGACTGGGCTGTTTGTATTCATGGCGATCCTTTTGTTTAGAGGGACACGGGACATAGAAAAGATTGAGGGGGGTTTCTCTATGTTAGATGTGATGTGAAAGTGAGGAAGAAAGATGATCTTGAGGTTGGAGATGTGGTTGGTGTTCCAGAAACATGGCTGGACTCCTCACAAGACTGGGTTGTTTGTATTCATACTGATCCCCTTGTTTAGAGGGACACAGGGCATAGAAAAGATTGAGGGGGGTTTCTCTATGTTAGATGTGATGTGAAAGTGAGGTAGAAAGATGATCTTGTGGTTTGAGATGTGGTTGGTGTTCCAGAAACACGACTGACTCCTCACAAGACTGGGCTGTTGGTATTCATTCTGATCCTTTTGTTTAGAGGGACACAGGACATAGAAAAGATGGAGGGGGGTTACTCTGTTAGATGTGATCTGAAAGTGAGAAAGAAAGATGATCTTGCGGTTGGTGTTCCAGGAACACAGCTTGACTCCTCACAAAACTGGTCTGTTGGTATTCATTCTGATCCTTTTGTTCAGAGGGACATAGAAAAGATGGAGGGGGGGGGGGTTCTCTATGTTAGATGTGATGTGAAAGTGAGAAAGATGATCTTGTGGTTGGTGTTCCAGAAACATGGCTTGGCTCCTCACAAGACTGGGTTGTTGGTATTCAGGCTGATCCTCTTGTTTAGAGGGACACGGGACCTTGTTTAGAAAGACACGGGACATAGAAAAGATGGAGGGGGTATCTCTGTTAGATCTGAAAGTGAGGAAGAAAGCTGATCTTGTGGTTGGAGATGTGGTTGGTGTTCCAGAAACACGGCTTGACTTCTCACAAGACTGGGCTGTTGGTATTCAGGCTGATCCTCTTGTTTAGAGGGACACGGGACCTTGTTTAGAGGGACACGGGACATAGAAAAGATTGAGGGGGGTTTCTCTATGTTAGATGTGATGTGAAAGTGAGGAAGAAAGATGATCTTGTGGTTGGAGATGTGGTTGGTGTTCCAGAAACACGACTGACTCCTCACAAGACTGGGTTGTTTGTATTCATACTGATCCCCTTGTTTAGAGGGACACAGGACATAGAAAATATGGAAGGGGGGTTTCTCTATCTTTGATGTGATCTAATACAGATGATCTTGTGGTTGGAGGTGGTGATGGTACAGAGAAGGAATTATAGATGGGAATGAGAATGCAGTTGGTCTTCCAGAAACGTGGCTTGACTCCTCACAAGACTGGGCTGTTGGTATTCATTCTGATCCTTTTGTTTAGAGGGACACGGGACATAGAAAAGATGGAGGGGGGTTTCTCTGTTAGGTGTGATCTGAAAGTGAGAAAGAAAGATGATCCTGTGGTTGGTGTTCCAGAAACACGGCTTGGCTCCTCACAAGACTGGGCCGTTGGTATTCATGCTGATCCTCTTGTTTAGAGGGACACTCGTCGGCTCGTTCCAACAAGTACATTTTGGAAAAATAAAAACACAAGAATAATTCTAACTAAAATCTGAAGGTGCACTTTAATCCATCGCCTTACAAAGAATATCATCATATTAAAAATATCCCATATACTTTATTATCCATTTGTGTGATAGTAAAAAGAATAAGCATTGCATATTTACCTGATAAAATTGCAAATAAATTAACAATGTCTCATTTAAAAATGTAATATTTGCCACTTTCATCCAGCAGATGGCACTCTCCAGGCACTTAGACAGAATTTTGAGAACATTTCCCACACTCAGGACAGGAATACGACTTCTCTCCTGAGGATATGTAAAATGATTTTCATGGAGAAGACGTTCTTCACCCAGGTCAGGAACAGGGCTTCTCTCTTGAGTGAGACTTCTGATGTCTGGAAAGATAGGACTTCTGTGCAAAACATTTCCCGCACTCAGGACAGGAATACCGCTTCTCCCCCGTGTGCAGTCTCTGATGTGCGGTAAGAGAGGACTTATGTGAAACACATTTCCCGCACTTAGGACAGGAATACGGCTTCTCTCCCGTGTGCAGTCTCAGGTGTGCGGAAAGAATGGACTGCTTTAAAAAACATTTCCCGCACTCGGGGCAGGAATACAGCCTCTCGCCTGTGTGCAATTTCTGATGCGCGGAAAGATAGGACTTCTGCGAAAAACATTTCCCGCACTCAGGACAGGAAAACGGCTTGTCCCCCGTGTGTAAGCTCAGATGTGCGGAAAGAGAGGATTTCTTAAAAAAACATTTCTCGCACTCAGGGCAGCAATACAGCTTCTCCCCCGTGTGCATCCGCTGGTGTGCGGAAAGAGAGGACTTCTGTGAAAAACCTTTGCCGCACTCAGGACAGAAATGCAGCTTCTCACCGGTGTGCAGTGTTTGATGTATGGAAAGGCTGAACTTCCGTGAAAAACATTTCCCACACTGAGAGCAGGAATACGGCTTCTCCCCCGTGTGCGATCTCTGATGTATGGAAAGAGTAAACTTCCGTGAAAAACTTTTTCCGCAATCAGGGCAGGAATACGGCTTCTCCCCAGTGTGAGTTGTTTGGTGTTCATCTAATTCTGATTTAGCGGCAAAACATTTCCCGCACTCAGGGCAGAAATTTAGATTCTCACCCGTGTGTAATCTCTGATGCTTGACAAGAGTGGACTTATGTGAAAATAATTTTCCGCACTCAGGACAGGAATACGGCTTTTCGCCCGTGTGAGACGGCAGGTGTTTATCCAAGTCTGATTTTATGACAAAACATTTCCTGCACTCGGGGCAGGAATACGGCTTCTCCCCCGTGTGAGACCTCATGTGTATGGCAAGAGAAGACTTCTGTGAGAAACATTTCTCGCACTCAGGACACGAACACACCTTCTCTCCCGTGTGAGATCTTTTATGCAAATTAAGACGGGACTTAAAATGGAAATGCTTCCCACACTGAGCACAGGAAAACCTCTTATCTGTTGGAAGGACGGCACAGTCCCGCACAGTCTGAGGTTCCTCAGGATAAGAGGAATACGATGGTCCGGCACCGTCCCGCACAGTCTGAGGTTCCTCAGGATAAGAGGAATACGATGGTCCGGCACCGTCCCGCACAGTCTGAGGTTCCTCAGGATAAGAGGAATACGATGGTCCGGCACCGTCCCGCACAGTCTGAGGTTCCTCAGGATAAGAGGAATACGATGGTCCGGCACCGTCCCGCACAGTCCCGCACAGTCTGAGGTTCCTCAGGATAAGAGGAATACGATGGTCCGGCACCGTCCCGCACAGTCTGAGGTTCCTCAGGATAAGAGGAATACGATGGTCCGGCACCGTCCCGCACCGTCTGAGGTTCCTCAGGATAAGAGGAATACGATGGTCCGGCACCGTCCCGCACAGTCTGAGGTTCCTCAGGATAAGAGGAATACGATGGTCCATCTACACTGTGTGGTGCCGGATGGACATTTGAGGTAGTCGGGTTTTCTCCTGGACTATACTGTGTGATGTCCTCATCTTCTACTTTACAGTCTGGAGACAAAGTGAGACAATCCTCTGAGGTTTTCCTCATCTCCCGTCCATCTACTAAAATAGAAATACAAAGATTATTACTAGACATGAGCTGATTGGTTCCCCTAAACCAGGACTCCGCCCACATCAGGCAGCTTTGTCTCTGAGGATCTTACAATTCCCCCCTCAAGGTAACTAGTAAATGGGTCTCTGATCAGGTCTGGCGGAGGTGCCCAGCTGGGGTATCCAAGATCTGTCACAGTCAGAGAGTGAGGAAACAACGAGAACTGTCTTTTATAGGAGTGACAGTGATGAGGGGATTATAGGACGAGTGTCAGGACTTTGTAATGTACAACATAGAGTATATAGTGCAGCCCTGGTATAGTATGTATCTCTGCGCTTGCCTGGTGAATAAATAGGGCTAATGGAATACTGCGGCAAAGCACTGATAGGAACTGTATAATAAAGCTGTAGAGACTAAGGTATATTAAATAGGTATGCACACAAGTAAGTGCTGATTATGCAGAAGATAGTGGATGGTGTGAATTTTTTTGCTTAAATCACATAAAATCGCATAAACGTGACATAGCTTAAAATTGCATAAAATTGCATGAAATCGCATAAAACATCATATTCAAAGGATAAATCCGTGAAAGGTGTGAATTTTTGTGCATAAATCACATAAAATCGCATAAACGTGACGGCTTAAAATTGCATAAAATCGCATGAAATCGCATAAAACATCATATTCAAAGGATAAATCCGTGAGAGGTGTGCAGAGGTGTATCAAGTGAGAATGATGTGGGTGAATCTGTGATGGGCGTGCATAGAGTGCTGCGGTCAAGTACAAGTGGTTAAAAAAATATGACACATAAAATAGTCGCAATAAAAATTGCATCGGTGCATAAAACCAACTAGGTGGATAAGGATGTGTAAAAGGTAAGCATAGCCAGAAAAATTGAATACAATCAATAAATAAGTAATGCAAAAGTGCAAGAACAGTCCATGGGGGTGAGCCCTTTCCTAGTGTGGGCAAAGTGTGGTTTGCTATGGCGCTGGTGACAAATCCTGGTGGGGTATAACGGTATCGGTGCTGGTGGTTATTGTGACCAGTAGCTGCAGGTGGTTCCTGATCTTCCGTGGAATATAGTAATGGATGTGCCCTTACCTTACCGCTGTAAGGTAACAGCGTGTATATGTGTTAGCTGGCTCTCAATGGGGCTTCTGTGTCCTATGGCGGGCGGCTCCCTTTAAATCCAGGTGTTTGGGCGTCTCTTTTACTGGGGTGTACGCTCTAGTTCAGGTGTATGTGTCTCGCAAAAATGGATAAGGAGAGGAAGGGTCTCGATAGTGTAGTACGTTTTTAAAAGGTTTTATTCAATACAAGTAAAATACAGTAAACTCACATTTATGTTGCTCAAAATTGCATGGGATAAACGAGCATCGAGCTCGTACCTCGCTTCCGGTATCTAGTGTCCCTTTACGCGTATTCGTCACTGTCACATGACTTCTTCAGAGTGCTCGTTTATCCCATGCAATTTTGAGCAACATAAATGTGAGTTTACTGTATTTTACTTGTATTGAATAAAACCTTTTAAAAACGTACTACACTATCGAGACCCTTCCTCTCCTTATCCATTTTTGCGAGACACATACACCTGAACTAGAGCGTACACCCCAGTAAAAGAGACGCCCAAACACCTGGATTTAAAGGGAGCCGCCCGCCATAGGACACAGAAGCCCCATTGAGAGCCAGCTAACACATATACACGCTGTTACCTTACAGCGGTAAGGTAAGGGTACATCCATTACTATATTCCACGGAAGATCAGGAACCACCTGCAGCTACTGGTCACAATAACCACCAGCACCGATACCGTTATACCCCACCAGGATTTGTCACCAGCGCCATAGCAAACCTCACTTTGCCCACACTAGGAAAGGGCTCACCCCCACGGACTGTTCTTGCACTTTTGCATTACTTATTTATTGATTGTATTCAATTTTTCTGGCTATGCTTACCTTTTACACATCCTTATCCACCTAGTTGGTTTTATGCACCGATGCAATTTTTATTGCGACTATTTTATGTGTCATATTTTTTAACCACTTGTACTTGACCGCAGCACTCTATGCACGCCCATCACAGATTCACCTTATTTTAATGTAACGCTTGATGCAACTTTATGCGATTTTTATGCGCTTCTATGCAATTTTAAGAGATGTCATTTTTATATGATTTTATGTGATTCACCCACATCATTCTCACTTGATACACCTCTGCACACTTCTCACGGATCTATCCTTTGAATATGATGTTTTATGCGATTTCATGCGATTTTATGCAATTTTAAGCCATGTCACGTTTATGCGATTTTATGTGATTTATGCACAAAAATTCACACCTTTCACGGATTTATCCTTTGAATATAGTGCAGCCCTGCCCCTGGCACCAATGCTGGGGGTTATTATTTCAGTCACTGACATATCATGGAAGTTACTGACACCAATGCTGGGGGTTGTCGTGGTAGTTACTGGCACCAATGCTGGGGGTTGTCGTGGTAGTTACTGGCACCAATGCTGGGGGTTGTGGTGGTAGTTACTGGCACCAATGCTGGGGGTTGTCGTGGTAGTTACTGACACCAATGCTGGGGGTTATCGTGGTAGTTACCGACACCAATTCTGGGGGTTATCATGGCAGTTACCGACACCAATGCTGGGGGTTATCATGGCAGTTACCGACACCAATTCTGGGGGTTATCATGGCAGTTACCGACACCAATTCTGGGGGTTATCATGGCAGTTACCGACACCAATGCTGGGGGTTATCATGGCAGTTACCGACACCAATTCTGGGGGTTATCATGGCAGTTACCGACACCAATTCTGGGGGTTATCATGGCAGTTACCGACACCAATGCTGGGGGTTATCATGGCAGTTACCGACACCAATTCTGGGGGTTATCATGGCAGTTACCGACACCAATGCTGGGGGTTATCATGGCAGTTACCGACACCAATGCTGGGGGTTGTGGTGGTAGTTACTGACACCAATGCTGGGGGTTATCGTGGTAGTTACCGACACCAATTCTGGGGGTTATCATGGCAGTTACCGACACCAATGCTGGGGGTTATCATGGCAGTTACCGACACCAATGCTGGGGGTTATCATGGCAGTTACCGACACCAATGCTGGGGGTTATCATGGCAGTTACCGACACCAATGCTGGGGGTTATCATGGCAGTTACCGACACCAATGCTGGGGGTTATCATGGTAGTTACCGACGCCAATGCTGGGGGTTATCATGGTAGTTACCGACGCCAATGCTGGAGGTCATTATTGCTAAATCTACTTTGTAGCACCAAAAAGTACTTAATAAATATTATTTTTCTTGAATGAGTTTGTGAAGACGACAATCTTTCTGATATATCCGACACTCTCTATCTCTTTCTGTGTTGTCTCAAGGAGAGTAATCTGCCATCCCTGTCCTTATCGTCTCACTACACAACGATCGGCCTTTATGTTGTGGAGATGGGAGAATGGTTGGGACTGAGTAGTTGGGCAAAAGAATACAGGACAAGGCTGACACCACTCAGCCTACAAAAATGCTGTCTGTTGTCTGTCCCACAACAGGACTTACATGTATTCCTGGCAAATCTAGGGGTCATTTTCTGTACTTATAGGGACATAAGATGGAAATATGTTTATGTATTGAATGTTTTTTTTCCTGTGTCCTGCCATACACATCATGACCCACCTGTGCTGATCTCTGTAGGAGTGTCCTCCTCTATAAATGTCCCCGTTATTCCATCCTCCTCCATAGACTGCTGATCATCCCTCACATACCTCTCTTCTTCTTCTTCTGATTTAACCTCAAATTCTATATCGAGTGGATCTCCACTCTAAATCAAGAGAAGGATAGAAAAGAACACCTTGTAAGGGCCAAAGATCATCTCCGTGAGTCAGTTTCATGGTCTAGATGTTCCGTCCCACCTACCTGATGATGGTGGGGGATGGTGTGACCTTCCTGTGTGGCATCCCGGGAATACAGAGGACGGGGACATCTCTCTGGTGGGTTCCCATTACTGGATCCATCTGTAGGAAACACACACACTGACTGAATACATTGTTTCTATGTGTTTATCAGATGATGGGGGATCTAGGTGGAGCCTCCGTACTGCTCTCTCCTTTACAATAAAGTCTCCTCTTACCCGGTGATGTGAGGGGCGGCTGATTGTCCATCATGACGTCCTTGTAGAGATCCTTGTGTCCTTCTAAATACTCCCACTCCTCCATGGAGAAATAGACAGTGACATCCTGACACCTTATAGGAACCTGACACACACAATGATACAGTCACCATCCAGACACATCCCTTGTCTGTTACTGGATAATGTCCCAGAATCCTCCTCACCTCTCCTGTCAGCAGCTCCATCATCTTCTTGGTGACTTCTAGAATCTTCTGCATGTTGTGTCTTGTAGGGAACGGGGATGGAGGTGGGGGGATGGTGATGGGATTCTGGATTCTCGAGGATCTTGTGGTCATATTATGAGATCTCCTTCTTGTGTCCTTTTTAGTAGATTTCTTCATGACTTCTGTAAAGTTCTGTGTTATACAAAGATAAGTATCACTCTCCAGGGCAAGGTCTAGCCTGTCTGATGTGGGGGTGCAGTGAAAAAAATGTCAGGGGGCAGATGGGAGCTCAGCAGGGCAGTGTACAGGGGTCAGTAAGGCAGTGTACAGTCAGCAGGGCAAAGGGTGGAGGGTCAGTAGGGCAGTACAGGGGTCAGCAGGGTGGAGGACAGGGGTCAGCACGGTGGAGGACAGGGGTCAGCAGGGTGGAGGACAGGGGTCAGCAGGGTGGAGGACAGGGGTCAGCACGGTGGAGGACAGGGGTCAGCAGGGTGGAGGACAGGAGTCAGCACGGAGGAGGACAGGAGTCAGCACTGGGGAGGACAGGGGTCAGCAGGGTGGTGGACAGGGGTCAGCACGGTGGAGGACAGGGGTCAGCACGGTGGAGGACAGGAGTCAGCAGGGTGGAGGACAGGAGTCAGCAGGGTGGAGGACAGGAGTCAGTAGGGTGGAGGACAGAAGTCAGCAGGGTGGTGGACAAGGCTCAACAGGGGGGAGGACAGGAGTCAGCAGAAGGGAGGATAGGGGTCAGCACGGTGGAGGACAGGGGTCAGCATGGTGGAGGACAGGGGTCAGCACGGTGGAGGACAGGGGTCAGCATGGTGGAGGATAGGGGTCAGCACGGTGGAGGACAGGGGTCAGCACGGAGGAGGACAGGGGTCAGCACGGAGGAGGACAGGGGTCAGCACGGAGGAGGACAGGGGTCAGCACGGAGGAGGACAGGGGTCAGCACGGAGGAGGATAGAGGTCAGCAGGATGAAGGACAGGGGTCAGCACGGAGGAGGACAGAGGTCAGCACGGTGGAGGACAGAGGTCAGCACGGTGGAGGACAGAGGTCAGCATGGAGGAGGACAGAGGTCAGCACGGAGGAGGACAGAAGTCAGCAGGGTGGTGGACAGGAGTCAGCAGGGTGGTGGACAGGAGTCAGCAGGGTGGAGGACAGGGGTCAGCACGATGGAGGACAGAAGTCAGCAGGGTGGTGGACAGGGCTCAACAGGGGGGAGGACAGGAGTCAGCAGAAGGGAGGACAGGGGTCAGCATGGTGGAGGACAGGGGTCAGCATGGGGAGGGGGAGGACAGGGGTCAGCATGGTGGAGGACAGAGGTCAGCACGGTGGAGGACAGAGGTCAGCACGGTGGAGGACAGAGGTCAGCACGGTGGAGGACAGAGGTCAGCACGGTGGAGGACAGGGCTCGACAGGGGGGAGGACAGGAGTCAGTATGGTGGAGGACAGGATTCAGCATAAGGGAGGACAGGGGTCAGCATGGGGGGGGGGGGAGGACAGGGGTCACAATGGTGGAGGACAGGGGTCAGCATGGGGGGGGAGGACCGAGGTCAGCAGGATGGAGGACAGGGATCAGCAGGGCAGAGGACAGGGGTCACTGCTAGCAGGGCACTTGGCAGAGCTTCTCCCATCTGTGCACAGCGGCTGGCTTGGAGGAGAGAGGTGAAGGCGGGGGACTTTGGCTTCTACAAATGTAAATGGGAAGCGAAGGAGAGATCCCAACTATAGCAATGCGGCAGGACCAGTATGGACAGTGTTGGGCAGCAGCCTCAGATAGGCAATGAGTGGCAGTGATCTTTTTTCTCTCATGCTTAATCCTTAAAGGGAGTGATAGGAGTGTGGAGGATCACAGTCCCGGGACCCCTGAGCCAGGAGATGTAGCGGCGGTCCTGGGGCAGAGATGAGGGAGAAGTATGCACAGTTCTCTAGCCTAAGGCACACACTGATTGGACTAAAGCTGACATTGCTCTATTCTATAACCATTGCCGCAATCTTGTGCTACAACCAAATATCATAGAGTACATACCCTTCGTGTATTCATAGTACTTGTGTGGATGTCGTTATTGATTAGAAGAACATCAGGAGACTTAAAGTGACTCTGAACACATCCCAGTGTACAGCGGAGTCAGATTTACCCCCTTCATTCCACTCACCTCTCCAGTCAGCAGGCTGAGGACCTCCAGGATGAGGCTCAATATCATCTCATTCCAAGGAAATTCCTTCCTCTCAATCGTCACAAAACGTAAAGTCTGCTGATTGTCCATCATGACGTCCTTGTAGAGATCCTTGTGTCCTTCTAAATACTCCCACTCCTCCATGGAGAAATAGACAGTGACATCCTGACACCTTATAGGAACCTGACACACACAATGATACAGTCACCATCCAGACACATCCCTTGTCTGTTACTGGATAATGTCCCAGAATTCCCAGAATCCTCCTCACCTCTCCTGTCAGCAGCTCCATCATCTTCTTGGTGACTTCTAGAATCTTCTCCATGTTGTGTCTCTCAGGTTTTAGGGAGTCACATGGAGGCACTGTGATGGTCATGTGATCACCTGACTTCACAAGAGGAAATCTCTGTATTGAGGAACCAATCGGAATATCATGTTAGAATCCCAGAATCCTCCTCACCTCTCCGGTCAGGTCTGTGTTTTATTAATAGAGATAAGAGTGATGTCATGTGACCTCCCAGAATCCTCCTCACCTCTCCGGTCAGGTCTGTGTATTAGTAATAGAGATAAGAGTGATGTCATGTGACATCCCAGAATCCTCCTCACCTCTCCGGTCAGGTCTGTGTTTTATTAATAGAGATAAGAGTGATGTCATGTGACCTCCCAGAATCCTCCTCACCTCTCCGGTCAGGTCTGTGTATTAGTAATAGAGATAAGAGTGATGTCATGTGACCTCCCAGAATCCTCCTCACCTCTCCGGTCAGGTCTGTGTTTTATTAATAGAGATAAGAGTGATGTCATGTGACCTCCCAGAATCCCCCTCACCTCTCCGGTCAGGTCTGTGTATTATTAATAGAGATAAGAGTGAGGTCATGTGACCTCCCAGAATCCTCCTCACCTCTCCGGTCAGCAGGTAGATGATCTCCAGGGTGAGTTTTAGTATCTTCTCAGTCATGTGACTCCGGTCCTCCTCCATCCTCATTGGTGCTGTCATTTGATCTATACAGGTAAGGAATAATTGATAATGTAGATATATATATATATATTATATATATATATATAAGAATGTTCGGCCCCTGAAGGGGTTAATCTAGGTTTCCACACTATATATGTGTGTATCATCATCTGCTGTAGATAAAAGACGTCACAGTGACTATGGAGGAAGAGGACGGACATGACGGGGGGGGTTACTGGGTGTAAATAGAAAATAAGATCTTTTTTACCTCCTCTGCTGCCACTTCCAGCGATGTCTCCGCTCTACTTCCTCCTGACTCAGCTCTCACCCGGAACTTCTTATTTATACCTGACATCACTTCCTGTCTGTACCTGACATCACTTCCTGTCTTCCATAGAGACTTCCTGTCTGAGTAAAAGTGAGATCACCACCTTGTGGAGCTCAGAGGAACTGCAGCCCTGAATAATGGAAAATTGAATACTTGCTCCAGTCACTGCTTACTGCCAGATGCTTGGCAGTGTTTGCTCTGTGTTAGATGAGCCAAGTTTGCTGCAGCCCTGGGCATCAGTTAGCCTAGACCTGGTTCTAGATTTATTAAAGCTCATAGTGGAGAATAATTTTTCACACAGGTATGTACTTCCAAATAAGCACATGACACGTTTGAACAGCTTGGACAGCTCTGGAAAAGTGGCTGGTAACTCTCTCAAAAACTGAGCTATCATTTCTGTGTTTCCTGTGCATCTCTGAATTTGGCTTTGAGGTCAGTGCTGCATTGCAGATCTATAAGTCCATTTGCAGCACATTTGGAGCACTGTTCACATCAAAAGAAAATGGGGTCTGCAAACATCTGGAAAGTTGCGTTGTGGATAGCGAAGTCAGAAAAACGCTGATCAAATTCCTGTTGAAGGTTCTCCATGGCAGTGACATATTTATCATACAAAGCACAGAAAGATCTTCACACTTTTCTTCAAATACAGACTTGAATGTTGGAAAATGGCTGAGGTTTTTTTGGGTGAACTGTGTTTTCCCTAATTGCAGCTTTAGGGTGAATGCTTTCACATTGTCAAAAGCCACAGTGACAAATTGGTTTGGGCCCTGCAGATTCAGATTCAGTTTGTTGAGCACCTGTGTCATATCAACCAAAAATGCTAAGTCCAGGATCCACTCGGGATCATCAAGTTCAGGAACATCCAGCCTTCCGTCCATCAGAAATGTCTTGATTTCCTGCCTTAGCTCAAAAACCTCTGTGGCCTCTGCTCAGCTCAGAGGAACTGCAGTAGTTAATACATTTCACCACAACTGGCATAACATTGTCAACATTCAAGCATTTGCTGCAAAGTGCCTGTTGATGAATAATGCAGTGCAAAGCAATAGCTGGATCTGCATTCTCTTCTTCCAGTTTTCTTTGCATCAGCGCCACTAGGCCATTTCTTTTCCCAGTCATTGATGGGGCACCATCTGTGGTTATCCCATGCATTGGAATTAAACTGAGCAACTCTTCAGTCACTTCAAAACTGGTCATTAATACCTCTGACAAATAAGAGCAAGCTGAGCAGTGTCATTTATGTCAGTGCTCTCATCAAGAGCCAGTGAATAGAAACAGAACTTTGTTCCTTTATCGCACAATTGATGATATATGTTCTCTGACAACTCACTGATCCTCTCTGCCACTGTATTTGCCGATAGGCTGATGTTTCTGAACAGACTTGCCTTCTCAGGACAAAGTATATCGGCAACCTTTACCATGCAATCTTTAAGAAACTGCCCTTCAGTAAATGGCTTTCCAGCTTTTGCAACTTGCTCACACACCACATAGCTAGCTTCAAACCGCTGCATCACATTCCTTTTTTTGCACGCTTAAAGAGATTTTTGCTGCATGGACAGTGCTTTCTGAAGTTGGACAATTTGTCTCTCCTTTTCTTTTCCCTCATACTTTGCATATTGATCAGCATGTTTAGTATTATAATGCCGCTTAAGGTTATAATTCTTTCAGAACAGCAACCTTTTCCTTGCAGATCAGGCAAGTAGCCATCTTTATTAAACTCCACAAAAAAATAATCACTTGTCCACCTCTCTTGAAATTTCCTCTGTTCAGCATCAACTTTTCTTTTAGATTTAACAGACATGATTATGGCGTATTACAAGAATAAAGCTCTGCTGATGTTATCATCCATTTCCGTAAATTTTCCTTTCCTGGTGCCTATCCATGGCAGCATACACATGGTTGGTTACTCCGCCCCCCAACCAACCCACAGGACCAACGTTAACTCGATAAAAAAAAAAAGTCAGCCTTAGGACCATTCTTGTAACTAGAAGGGAGGGCGTATGCCGCCATGGATAGGCACCAGGAAAGGAAAATTATGGAAGGGTATATGTTCAATTTTTTATTTTCCTTTACCTATACACATGGTAAATAACTCGCACACAGGGAGGGTTGCTGCAAAAACCTTTTCATTTTGATTACAGAGCAGACAACTGCAAAGCTTTTTTCCCAAAGTCACGAGACGTAAGCGCGGCTGGATCTAGCCTATAGTGGGTCATGAATGTGGTGAAAGCCGCCCAGGAAGATGCCATTCCCCGCGTCGGGTGAGCATTGATTGATTTTGGAACCGGAAGACCACTAGCCCTCTTCTTGCTCCCTTGGGGATCACAAAGAGACATTGATCTTTACGAAAAGAACATGTTAGTTCAATGTAATGTTGGAGAGTCCTTGCCACGTCCAGCTCGTGCAGCTTTGATGTTGCTGAATCTTCCCCCGAAAGCTGGGAACACCCATTCTTGGCTCAGATGGTATACAGAGGGAACTTTAGTAACAAACTGGTGAATCGGTTGGAGGACCACCCTGTCTGGAAAAAAACGTAATGTAGGGGTCCTCAGCTGGTAAGGCTTGGATCTCCGAAGACTCTTCGACGGGAGGTGATGGTTATTAGAAATGCTGCTTTGAGAGTGATATCTTCTAGAGACCATTTTTCCGTAGGTGCGAATGCAGTACTAAATGCAGATTCCACTTTGGATATAGAGACTTTCTTGGAGGTCTTAATCTAAGGACTGCCCTCAAAAAACGTTCTATTAGCGGGTCTATAGCCCATCTTGTGTCTGTTAGGGCTGATAAGGCCAAGGCCTGAACCTTCAGGGAGCTAAGCCCCTGGTCTAGATCTATCCCGTTTGAAGAAACAAAAGAACTTTGTGGACCCCTGCCTTTAACGGGTTGAAATCGTTAGTTTCCGCAAACTCTGAAAATTTTTGCCAAACCTTGTAGTAAGTGCTATTGGTGGAAGCTTTTCTGGCTTGGAGCAATGTCTCTATCACTCTGTGGGAGCAACCCAATTTTTCCAGTCTCTCCCACTCAATTTCCAGACCCTCAAATCCAGGATTTTGGGATGTGGATGGAAGAGGTTCCTCTGGGACAGAAGGTTGTGTGTGACCGGAAGTGTTAAGGGATTGCAAAGAGACAGCTTGGTTAATAGAGTAAACCAGGGTCTTCTTGGCCAGTAAGGGATTACTGCTAAGATGGTTACCTGTTCTTCTGTTATTCGTTGTAGAAATCTCAGTATCAGATGGATCGGAGGGAATGCATATCCTACTTGGAAGATCCATGGTTGGACAAGGGCATCCACCCCCTGCTGAATTATGGACTGGGAAACTTGTGAAGAAGCCGGGTATTTTGGCATTTAGAAAAGACGCAAAAAGGTCTATTTGAGGGGATGCCACATTGGTGGTAGACCTCCTGGTTCAAGGACCATTCATTGATGTTGATGAGCTTCGTTGATAGGCAAACTGCCTGGGGATTTTCGAGAGCTGGGATATAAGATGCTCTTTGGTTGGTGAGATTCTTTTCGGCCCAGAGTATTATAGGGGTGACCTCATTGGACAATGACCTGCTGTGCGTCCCTCCCTGGTTCTGGACATAGACTTCTGCCGATTTGTTGTCCATCTGCAGCAAGATGGACTTGTCTCTCAGAGAGGATGCCAGATGAGACATCGCCATCCAGGCTGCAATTAACTCCGAAATGTTGGACACTATGCCCATCGCGTCAAACTGCCATTTCCCCTGGATTAACTGATTTTCGAAGGGGGCGCCCCAACCCAGACGACATGCATCTGATGTAAGAGTTATCCAAGAGATGGGGCCAAGATGGCAATGATTTAACAGGTTGTGGGGTCTTGTTCACCACCATAGGCTGGATTTTATTGAACACGTAATCAGAATCTTCTGAGATAAGGCTCACCTCTTCCACTGGGAGAGAAACCCTCCCTGAAAAATGCGGAGGTGCAACCGGGCCCACTTCACTATTGGGATGCATGAGGAAAATTATCCCAGGAGATTCAGACACTTCGCTGCTGGTAGTAGGAAGGTGGCCGAAGCCATGTTGGAACATCCGATAGCAGGAAGGTGGCAGAGGCCATGTTGGTACACCTGGCAGTAGGAAGGTGGCGGAGGCCATGTTGGTACACCGAGCAGTAGGAAGGTGGGGGAGGCCATGTTGTTACACCGAGCAGTAAGAAGGTGGCGGAGGCTATGTTGGTACACCCAGCAGTAGGAAGGTGGCAGAGGCCATGTTGGTACAACCAGCAGTAGGGAGGTAGAAAATGCCATGTTGGTACAACCAGCAGTAGGAAGGTGGAAGAGGCCATGTTGGTACACCCAGCAGTAGGAAGGTGGCAGAGGCCATGTTGGTACAACCAGCAGTAGGAAGGTGGAAGAGGTCATGTTGGTACACCAAGCAGTAGGAAGGTGGCCGAGGCCATGTTGGTACACCCAGCAGTAGGAAGGTGGAAGAGGCCATGTTGGTACACCAAGCAGTAGGAAGGTGGAAGAGGTCATGTTGGTACACCAAGCAGTAGGAAGGTGGAAGAGGTCATGTTGGTACACCAAGCAGTAGGAAGGTGGAAGAGGTCATGTTGGTACACCAAGCAGTAGGAAGGTGGAAGAGGCCATGTTGGTACACCCGGCAGTAGGAAGGTGGAAGAGGCCATGTTGGTACACCAAGCAGTAGGAAGGTGGAAGAGGTCATGTTGGTACACCAAGCAGTAGGAAGGTGGAAGAGGCCATGTTGGTACACCCGGCAGTAGGAAGGTGGAAGAGGCCATGTTGGTACACCTGGCAGTAGGAAGGTGGCGGAGGCCATGTTGGTACACCCAGCAGTAGGAAGGCAGTGGAGGCCATGTTGGTACACCCCACACTGCTCAGTGCTAAGCCTTTAGGCTTTCAAAATTAAACATCCAAACACCATCACAGATGTTAACATACTGTTTTTATTTATATACACTCACTTTATTGCTAAAATTACTCTGAAATTCAAGATGTAGCTGGGTGTAGTAAGATGTCCGCTGCCGCCTTCTGACTGCAGGTGTTCTGTCACATTAGCAGAGCTGGTATCGGTAGAATGCATGCGCAGCTGGCGGAACGTCATTTCCGTTACCTAATCTAATGGGTTCGCTGTCGTGTAATGTTGGAAAAGTGGTGGAACGCATAGTGTGGTTGGACACATGCGCAGTCAGTTTTTTTGGGGGTCGGAACGTCACTTCCGTTACCTAATCTGATGGGTCGCCGATTCTGAGGGAACACCGACACAAGTTCTTCCAATGATGTGGAACTCCACTCCCTCCCACGCTGCTAAAGCATGAAGTAGACTGGCCATACCGTCCTGTTCCCATTCTCCGCCTCCTTGCTTTGGCTGCCCATAGTTGGCATGAAGTGTTAAGAGTTCATGCATGGCCAATCACTTGTTTTCTAATAACTCAGAGGTGGCTGTGCATGCGCGGTGTGCATGGGGGACTGGGGTGGTCAGGGGGCATACTGGAGCACAGCATGACAACAGAAGCTTTTAGAGCAGACATGAAGCCATTTCTACTGGTTGCCAACCACTGATCTGGAGAGTGCCTGTGGTGAGCCCCCATATGACAGCGCTGCGCCCCTCCTGCCCACCCCTTGACCCTGCCTTGGCTGGATGTTTGATTGCCTCTTCCTGCTGCTATTTCTACTGAGTATCATGTGAGGGTCCTCAGTGTTGGTGTCCCCAATCTGAACCGATTTATTTATTTTATGTATTTATATAGAACTGTCAGTTTACACAGCACTTTACATGCTATTCACTCCCATCGGGTCCTGCCCTCAGGGAGCGTACAGTGTAGGGTCCCTCTCTTATATGCTCACATACCGTATACTAAACCAGGGGTCTCCAAAATTCTAACAAAAGGGCCAGTTTACTGGTCTACAGAAATTGGGGGGGGGGGGGGGGGGGGGGGGGACTGTGGCCAGTGGTGGTAGAAAAGGTCTTGATGTCCATCGGAAAAAAATAATGCCCCATCGTTGGTGTCACTGGCAGAAATTGTGCCCCATCATTGGTTACCATTGTTGGTGTCAGTGGGAGGAATTGTGCCCAATCGTTGGTGTCACTGGCAGAAATTGTGCCCCATCATTGGTGCCATTGGGTACCATTGTTGTTGTCAGTGGGAGGAATTGTGCCCCATCATTGGTGTCACTGGGAGGAATTGTGCCCCATCATTGGTGTCACTGGGAGGAAATTGTGCCCCATCATTGGTGTCACTGGCAGAAATTGTGCCCCATCATTGGTGTAGAAGGTAGAGAAATCTGCGCTTGGTGGGTCACAATTGGGGCAGCTGGACACTATAACCCAGATACCGGGCAAAAAGCAATAAAAAAGAAAAAAAGTGCAGCGCTCAAGTGTAGAAAAAAAAATTCTACACTTGAGCGCTGCACTTTTTTTTTTTTTTTTTTTCTTTTATTGGTGTCATTGGGTGCCATTGTTGGTGTAAGTGGGAGGAATTGTGCCCCATTGTTGTTGTCACTGGCAGAAATTGCGCCCCGTCATTGGGTACCATTCTTGGTGTCAGTGGGTGGAATTGTGCCCCATCGTTGGTGTTACTGGCAGAAATTGTGCCCCATCATTGGTGTCATTGGGTACCATTGTTGGTGTCAGTGGTAGGAATTTTGCCCCATCGTTGGTGTCACTGGCAGAAATTGTGCCCCATCATTGGTGTCATTGGGTACCATTGTTGGTGTCAGTGGGAGGAATTGTGCCCAATCGTTGGTGTCACTGGCAGAATTTGTGCCCCATCATTGGGTACCATTGTTGGTGTCAGTGGGAGAAATTTTGCCCCAGCATTGGTGTCACTGGCAGAAATTGTGCCCCTTCATTGGTGTTAGTGGGGGGGAATTTTGCCCCATTGTAGTTACTAGTGGATGAAAAAGCGCCCAAGGGCCGGATTAAAGTAAGCAAAGGGCCGTATCTGGCCCCCCGGCTGCAGTTTGAAGACCACTGTACTAGAAAGGGGCCAATTAACCTGCCAGCGTGTCTTCAAAGTGTTGAAGGAAACCCAAGCACCTAGAGCAGTGATGGCAAACCTTGGCACCACAGACGTTTTGGAACTACATTTCCCATGATGCTCATGCACTCTGTAGTGTAGCTGAGCATCATGGGAAATGTAGTTCCAAAACATCTGGGGTGCCAAGGTTCGCCATCACTGACCTAGAGGAACCCAACCCAAGCACAAGGAGAACATGCAAACTCCATGTAGATCATTATAAAGTTGGTAAGGTTAACTAAAGACACCAGTGTCTTGGTTGGGGTTCAAACCGAGACCTTGCTTTGTGCACTGGTCCAAATCATTTGGTGGAGGGGGGGATTATGGTGTGGGGTTGTTTTTCAGGGGTTGGTCTTGGCCCCCTTAGTTCGAGTGAAGGGAACTCCTAAGGCATCAGCATACCAAGACATTTTGGACAATGTCAAGTTCCTCCACCCCAAACTCGCTCATCCATGTCTTTATGGACATTGCTTTGTACACTGGTGGGCAGTCATGTTGGAACAGGAAGGGGCCGTTCCCAAACTAAGGAGCCAAACCCAACCCCTGAGGGGCCAAGCCCACACCATAATTCCCCCTCCACCAAATGATTTGGAGGGGTGACCCAATACTTCTGTCAATATAGTGTGGATGAGCAAGTTTGGGGTGGAGGAACTTGACTGGCCTGCACCCCCTGGGTGTGGGGTTGTTTTTTTGCTGGCGTTGGGCTTGGCCTCTTATGCGGCGTACACACGGTCGGAATTTCCAATGGAAACAGTCCGATGGTAGCTTTTCGTCTGATATTTTCTGACGGTGTGTACGCCCATCGGTCTTTTTCTGTCGGCATTTCCGACGGACTTTGGATTGAGAACCTGTTCTTAATTTTTCCGACGGAAAACCTTCCTATCGGATTTTCCGATGGTGTGTATGCAATTCCGACACGCAAAATTCCGACGCATGCTCGGAAACAATTCGACGCATTCTCGGAAGCATTAAACTTCCCTTTTATAGTGGCGTAGAACGTGTTGTATGTGGTATTGACCGTCGGAATTTGGTGTGACCGCGTGTAGGCAAGACAGTTTGAGCTAAATTTCGATGGGAAAACCATCGGGGCTTTTTCCAGCGAGAATTCCAACCGTGTGTACGCGGCGTTAGACCCAGTGAAGTTGGGTACGTGAAAATTGTCCAAAATGTCTTGGTATGCTGAAGCCTTATGAGTTCCCTTCACTGGAACTCAGGGGCCAAGCCCGACCCCCTGAGGGGCCAAGCCCAACCCCCTGAGGGGCCAAGCCCAACCCCCTGAGGGGCCAAGCCCGACCCCCTGAGGGGCCAAGCCCAACCCCCTGAGGGGCCAAGCCCAACCCCACACCATAATCCCCCCCCCCTCCACCAAATGATTTGGACCAATGCATATAAAGTTTTCTGGAGACCAACACAACTTTATTTTGTGCCCTGAAAACAATGACTTTATTATCCATATAAGCAAAAGCAAAAAAATAAAAATATTAAAATAAAAATTTGAAAAATTGATTTTCCTCCTAGTCTGTCCAATGACAGCGCAGAAAAAAACATTTCATTCTCCGATTTGGCTAATTGATAAGGAGATTACAATTACAGATCTGATACAAAAGAAGAACAAAAAGACATCCGCATTGAAATAAAGGCAACTTTTATCATATAAATGTGGAGCATTTTGTAATAATAATAATGCTCAAAAAGGCAACAAAAACAAACATTCAAAAAAAAAATGTATAAAAAAATAAAATAAAAAAATAGGAGGATTTATTTCATTAGGAACGATTAATCTTAATAAAGAAAAAAGGGAAAACCCCCTGAGGGTGGGACTTTTTTGGTAGTGCCCATAAACAGTTTTTTCCTTTATCTGTTTTTTGGTAGTGCCCTTGAAGTCCCACCCTCAGGGGTTTTCCCTTTTTCTTTGTCCTTCATTGAATGGGGCACACCGGGAAATCTGTATTATCAGAATTTTCTCTCAATCTTAATAAAAGAACAATTTTTAATAAAAATTATAAACTTTTTTACCCCCCCATATGAAATGCCTTTAAGTGACGCTCTGTACAGTATAAAGCAAACGTCATGTGACCTGCACACCGCACAGCAAATGTAAATACAATGCAACAACGTATCCATCAATAATCCCAGAAAGTAGGGGTCGTCCTTTCTTCAGGGGTTGATTACAAAATGACCAATGGGTGTCACCAATGATAGAAGCAGAAGGGCGGAGCCAAGGTAACAACAGCACCGGGGAATATGAGGTATGTCCAAGGAACTTAGAAGACATATGTCCAATTGAAGAATATTCTGTACCAAGTCATCAGGGAGAGGTGGGAGAGTAAGACCCGGCGGTCGCCAATGATAGAAAGCGAATGGTTGAGGAATGGGAAGAGCACCAGGGCATATAAGGTATGTCCAAGGAATTTAGGATTACGCATGTCTAGTTTCCTGATTGAAGTATTTTCTGTACCCAACTATCAGGAAGAGGGCACTGAGGTTAACACAGTGGATGGGAAGACATGGGTGTCACCAATGATAGAAGCAGAATGGCTGAGGAAGGGGGGAAAAACACCAGGGCATACTAGGTATGTCCAAGGAACTTAGATGACGCATATCCAATATTTTCTGTACCCAGCCATCGTGAAGAAGGCAGTAAGGATAACAGAGAAGATTGGGAGTAAGACATGGGTGTTGCCAATTATAGAAGCAGAATGGCTGAGGAAGGAGAAAAGCACCAGGGCATACAAGGTATGTCCAAGGAACTTAGAAGACATATGTCAAATTGAAGAATATTCTGTACCAAGTCATCAGGAAGAGGTTAACAGAATAGATGGGGGGAGTAAGACACGGACGTCCCTATTGATAGCCATTGACGTCATTGACGTCGCCATTGATAGAAAACAGAATGGTTGAGGAATGGGAAGAGCACCAGGGCATATGAGGTATGCCCAAGGAATTTAGGATTACGCATGTCTAGTGTCCTGATTAAAGTATTTTCTGTACCCAACTACCCAAGTAAGACACGGGTGTCACCAATGATAGAAGAAGAATGGCGGAGGAAGGGGAAAAAGGAACCAGGGCATACAAGGTATGTCCAAGGAACTTAAGATGACGCATGTCACATGTCCTGATTTAAGTATTTTCTGTATCCAGCTATCAGGAAGAGGGCACTGAGGTCAACAGAGCAGATGGGGAGTAAGACATGGGTGTTGCCAATGATGGAAGCAAAATGGATGAGAAATGGGAAGAGCACCAGGGCATACTAGGTATGTCCAAGCTACTTAAATGGCGTATTGGCCAACGTCTTGAAAATATTTTCTGTACCCAACCATCAGGAAGAGGGCAATGAGGTTAACAGAGCAGATGGGGAGTAAGACATGGGTGTTGCCAATGATAGGAGCAGAATAGCTGAGGAAGAGGGAAGAGCACCAGGGCATACTAGTTATGTCCAAGGAACTTAGATGATGGATGTCCAATATTTTCTGTACCCAGCCATTGGGAAGAAGGCAGTAAGGATAACAGAGGAGATTGGGAGTAAGACATGGGTGTTGCCAATGATAGAATCAGAATGGCTGAAGAAGGGGAGATCACCAGGGCATATAAGGTATGTCCAAGGTACTTAGATTACGTATATCCAGCATCCTGATTAAAGTATGTTCTGTACCCCGCCATCAGGAAGAAGGCAGTGAGGGTAAAAGATCAGATGGGGAGTAAATCATGGATGTCACCAATAATAGAAGCAGAATGGCTGAGGAAAGGGGAAGAGCACCAGGGCATATGAGGTATATCCAAGGTAATTAGATGACACATGTCCAATGCCCTGATTAAAGCATATTCTGTACCCAGCCATCAGGAAAAGGGCAGTGAGGTTAACAGAGCAGATAGGGAGTAAGACATGGGTGTGGCCAGTGATAGAAATAGAGTGGCTGAGCCAGTAGAAGAGTACCGGGGTGTACAAGGTATGCCCAAGGAACTTAAGATGACGCACAGCCAATGTCCTGATTAAAGTATTTTCTGTGCCCAGCTATCAGGAAGAGGGCAGTGAGGTAAACAGAGCCTATGGGGAGTAAGACATGGGTGTCACCGATAATAGAAGCAAAATGGCTTAGGAAGGGGGGGGGGGGAGCACCAGGGAATACAAGGTATGTCCAAGGAACTTAAGATGATGGATGTCCAATATTTTCTGTACCCAGCCACCGGGAAGAAGGCAGTAAGGATAACAGAGGAGATTGGGAGTAAGACATGGGTGTTGCCAATGATAGAATCAGAATGGCTGAAGAAGGGGAGATCACCAGGGCATATAAGGTATGTCCAAGGTACTTAGATTACATATATCCAGCATCCTGATTAAAGTATGTTCTGTACCCCGCCATCAGGAAGAAGGCAGTGAGGGTAAAAGATCAGATGGGGAGTAAATCATGGATGTCACCAATAATAGAAGCAGAATGGCTGAGGAAGGGGGAAGAGCACCAGGGCATATGAGGTATATCCAAGGTAATTAGATGACACATGTCCAATGCCCTGATTAAAGCATATTCTGTACCCAGCCATCAGGAAAAGGGCAGTGAGGTTAACAGAGCCTATGGGGAGTAAGACATTAGTGTCATCAATAATAGAAGCAAAATGGCTGAGGAAGGGGGTGAAGAGCACCAGGGCATACTAGGTATGTCCAAGGAACTTAAGATGATGGATGTCCAATATTTTCTGTACACAGCCATCGGGAAGAAGGCAGTAAGGATAACAGAGGAGATTGGGAGTAAGACATGGGTGTTGCCAGTGATAGAAGTAGAATGGCTGAGGAAGGGGTAGAGTACCAGGGCATACAAGGTATGTCCAGGGTACTTAGATGATGTATATCCAATATTTTCTGTACCCAGCCATCAGGAAGAAGGCAGTAAGGTAACAGAGCAGATGGGGAGTAAGACATTATTGCAACACAGGACTGAAATGGTCCTGTAGTCTAGAGGGACCAACCTAAGAAACATCTTCCACCACTCCCCTGTGAAGCTTCTGCTGATAAATAGTCTTTATGGACCTCGCTTTGTGCACTGGTGGGCAGTCACATTGGAACAGGAAGGGGACATCCCCAAACTGTTTCCACAAAATTGGGAGCATGAAATTGTCCAGAATGTCTTGGGATGCCTTAAGAGTTCCCTTCACTGGAACTAAGGGGCCAAGACCAACCCCTGAGGGGCCAAGACCAACCCCTGAAAAACAACCCCACACCATAATCCCTCCTCCACCACATGATTTGGAGGGGTGGCCCAATACTTCTGGTAATATAGTGTGGATGAGCAAGTTTGGGGTGGAGGAACTTGACTGGCCTGCACCCCCTGGGTGTGGGATTGTTTTTTTCAGGGGTTGGCCTCTTAGATCCAGTGAAGGGAACTCTTAAGGCGTCGGCATACCAAGACGTTTTGGACAATTTCATGCTCCCAACTTTGTGGGAACAGTTTGGGGACGGCCCCTTCCTGTTCTAACATGACTGAGCACAAAGAAAGGTCCATTAAGACATGCAGTCTCCACTCTAATTCACCTCAAAGGTGTTCAATTGGGTTGAGGTCAGGACAGTCAAGTTCCTCCACCCCAAACTCGCTCATCCATGTCTTTATGGACCTTGCTTTGTGCACTGGTCAAAATCATTTGGTGGAGGGGGGATTATGGGTTTGGGGTTGTTTTTCAGGGGTCAGACTTGGCCCCTTAGTTCCAGTGAAGGGAACTCTTAAGGCATCAGCATACCAACATTTTGGACAATTTCATGCTCCCAACCTTGTGGGAACTGTGCAGGCCAGTCAAGTTCCTCCATCCCAAACTCGCTCCTCCATGTCTTTATGGACCTTGCTTTGGTGGAGGAGGGATTATGGTGTGAGGGTTGTTTTTCATGGGTTGGTCTTGGCCCCTCAGGGGTGGGGCTTGGCCCCTTAGTTCCAGTGAAGGGAACTCCTAAGGCATCAGCATACCAAGACATTTTAGACAATATCAAGTTCCTCCACCCCCAACTCGCTCCTCCATGTCTTTATGGACCTTGCTTTGTGCACTGGCGGGCAGTCATGTTGGAACAGGAAATGGCCGTCCCCAAACTGTTCCCACAAAGTTGGGGGCATGAAATTGTCCAAAATGTCTTGGTATGCTGACGCCTTAAGAGTTCCCTTCACTGGAACTAAGGGGCCAAACCCAACCCCTGAGGGGCCAAGCCCAACCCCTGAAAAACAACCCCAACACCATAATCCCCCCTCCACCAAATAATTTGGAGGGGTGACCCAATACGGATGACAATATAGTGTGGATGAGCACGTTTGGGATGGAGGAACTTGGCTGGTGGAGGGGGGATTATGGTGTGGGGGTTGTTTTTCAGGGGTTGGGTTTGGCCCCTCAGGGGTTGGGCTTGGCCCCTTAGTTCCAGTGAAGGGAACTCTTAAGGCATCAACATACCAAGACATTTTGGACAATGTCAAGTTCCTCCACCCCAAACTCGCTCCTCTATGTATTTATGGACTTTATGGCTTTGTGGACTGGTGGGCAGTCACATTGGAACAGGAAGGGGACATCCCCAAACTCTTCCCACAAAGTTGGGAGCATGAAATTCTTCAAAATGTCTTGGTATGCTGACGCCTTAAGAGCTCCCTTCACTGGAACTAAGGGGCCAAGCCCAACCCCCGAGGGGCCAAGACCAACCCCTGAGGGGCCAAGACCAACCCCTGAGGGGCCAAGACCAACCCCTGAAAAACAACCCCTCCACACCATAATCCCCCCTCCGCCAAATTATTTGGAACAGTCCACAAAGCAAGATCCATAAAGACATGGATGAGGGAGTTTGGGGTGGAGGAACTTATCTGCTAGACATGTGCAATTCGTTTCGTTTTTTTTTTTTCGTTTTTTTTTGTTATTTATTTAATTTTTTTGTTATTGTTCGAATCGTACGAATCCAATTAACGAATCATTCGAATCGAACGAATCCGAAAAAAAATAATTAGAAACAACGAATGTACTAATGAAGAAAATCCGAAAAACGAAAACTAACGAAATAATTCGTACATTCGTAACTTTTTTTTTTTTTGTTGAATTGGTAATTTTCCGTGTCCCTTACAATGGCGCTGCTTAACGTGCTTCGAATGGATTGAACGAAAAAATTCGTACATTCGTAACTTTTTTTTCGATTCGTAACTTTTTTTTTTTTCGATTCGTAACTTTTTTTTTTTTTTCGATTTGTAATTTCCGTATCTCTATTGAACGAAAAAATTCGTACATTCGTAAGTTTTTTTTCGATTTGCAACTTTTTCTTTTTCGATTCGTACCTTTTTTTTTTTTTCGATTCGTAACTTATTTTATTTATTTTTTTTCGATTTGTAATTTCCGTATCTCTATTGAACGAAAAAATTCGTACATTCGTAAAAAAAATTTTGCGATTCGTAACTTTTTTTTTTTCGATTCGTAACTTTTTTTTTCGATTCGTAAATTATTAAAATGTAATACTAGCACACACATTATATCAAATTATGAATTATGCTACGATTACGAATCTACGAATGTTACGAATGTACGAATAAATACGAATGCGTCCGAAAATTAAACTAACAAATCAACGAAAAAATAACTCTTCTTACGAATGTACGAATCGTTACGAATCCGAACACCGACGACTTACGAATGTACGAATCCGAACACCGACCACTTACGAATGTACGAATCCGAACACCGACCACTTACGAATGTACGAATTTTTTTCAGAAACGAAAAAAAAACAAACGAAAATAAACAAATTTTTTTGTTGTGCACATGTCTATTAACTGCCCTGCACAGAGTCCTGACCTCAATCAGATAGAACACTTTTGGGATGAGACTGCGAGCCAGGCCTTCTCGTCTAACATCAGTGCTGACCTTTGGAAGAATGGTCAAACATCCCCATAGACACCCTCCTAAACCTTGTGGACGGCCTTCCCAGAGGAGTTGAAGCTCTTATAGCTGCAAAGGGCCAACTCAATATTGAACACTACGGACTAAGACTGGGAGGCCATTAAAGTTCATGCAAAGGCAGGTGTCCCAATACTTTTGGTAATATAGTGCATCTTTATCAATTGTTTTTCATAGTCCATTTATAATCTATTATCATTTTAGGATATTTTATGTGGTTTTATTCTTCAGCCCTGATGAAGGGGGAATGCCGACCCCCGAAACGAGTTGGCTTTTTCTCCATTTACATTTTTTTTGTCGTCGGCAACAAAGACTTTTTAGGAGACTTGTAGCTTTTTCTCATCCATCTCCTCTCTCCCGGAAGAGTAACTCAGACAGAACTTTGAAGTCTTCGGTGATCTCTGAAGAGTTTCTTCCGTGGTAAAGATCGGAGGAGCGCTCAGCCGCGCGTTTTCCGGGTGTAGATCAAGGGGTGAGATCCCCCGATGTGTACGCAAAAATCCGACGATTCATATCAAAGACATTTCCCGCACCTGGTGGGTTTTCTGATGCTGGGTAAGGCAAAACCTTCGGGAGAAACATTTCCCGCACTCAGGGCAGCAATGCGGCTTCTCCCCCGTGTGCTTCATCTGATGTCTGTTGAGGTGAGTCTTCACTAAGAAACATTTCCCGCACTCGAGGCAGGAATACGGCCTCTCCCCCGTGTGGATTCTTCGATGGGTAACCAGGTCTCCGCTCCGCGTAAAACATTTCCCGCACTCGGCGCAGGAAAAGGGCCTCTCTCCCGTGTGGGACCGTCGGTGGACAACAAGCTGCGAGTTGCGCTTGAAACATTCTCCGCACTCGGGGCAGGGGTATGGCTTCACATCCGTGTGCAATCTCTGATGACTGTACAGGTGGCACTTCATATAAAAACTTTTCCCGCACTCGGCGCAGGAATACGGCCTCTCCCCCGAGTGGGACCTCTGATGCATAACCAGTTCTGATTTCTGGGCGTAACATTTCCCGCACTCAGCGCAGGAATACGGCCTTTCCCCCGTGTGTATTCTCTGGTGCCTGGAAAGGTTGCATGCCTTTGAAAAACATTTCCCGCACTCGGGGCAGGAATACGGCTTCTCCCCCGTGTGAGACCGCTGATGCACAGTAAGCTCGGTTTTGCGTAGAAAACATTTCCCGCACTCGGAGCAAGAAAAAGGTTTCTCCCCCGTGTGAGACATTTGGTGCGTGACAAGTTCAGATTTACTTCCGAAACATTTCCCGCACTCGGGGCAGGAATGAGGCTTCTTCCCCGTGTGAGACCTCTGATGTATGACAAGCCCTATTTTCTGCGCATAACGTTTCCCGCACTCCGCGCAGGCATGCGGCTTTTCCCCCGTGTGCAACATCCGGTGCCTGATGAGGTTGCACCCCTTCGAAAAACATTTCCCGCACTCGGGGCAGGAATACGGCTTCTCCCCTGTGTGAGACCTCTGATGTACAATAAGGTCCGTTTTACTTACAAAACACTTCCCGCACTCAGAACAGGAATGAAGCTTCTCCCCCGTGTGGGTTCTCTGATGTACGATAAGGTGATATTTATGTAGAAAACATTCCCCGCACATAGGGCAGGAATGAAGCTCCTCCCCCAAGTGAGATCTCCGGTGCGCAGCAAGACTTCGTTCTGAGCTAAAACTTTCCGCACATTCAGGGCAGGGAAAGGTCTTCTCCCCCTGAATTCCACCACCATCGCTCACAGTTGGAGGTTGCTCAGAGGGATTCCATGGTCTATCCACACTGTGAAGTCCACCATCCATAGAGGAGATCCTTGTCTTCTCTCCGGCACCGTCCCTCACAGTAGGAGGTTTCTCAGAGGGATTCCATGGTCTATCCACACTGTGAAGTCCACCATCCATAGAGGAGATCCTTGTCTTCTCTGCGGCACCGTCCCTCACAGTACGAGGTTTCTCAGAGGGATTCCATGGTCCATCAGCACTGTGAAGTCCACCATCCATAGAGGAGATCCTGGTCTTCTCTCCGGCACCGTCCCTCACAGTAGGAGGTTTCTCAGAGGGATTCCATGGTCTATCCACACTGTGAAGTCCACCATCCATAGAGGAGATCCTGGTCTTCTCTCCGGCACCGTCCCTCACAGTAGGAGGTTTCTCAGAGGGATTCCATGGTCTATCCACACTGTGAAGTCCACCATCTATAGAGGAGATCCTTGTCTTCTCTGCGGCACCATCCCTCACAGTAGGAGGTTTCTCAGAGGGATTCCATGGTCCATCCACACTGTGAAGTCCACCATCCATAGAGGAGCTCCTTGTCTTCTCTGCGGCACCATCCCTCACAGTATGAGGTTTCTCAGAGGGATTCCACGGTCCATCCACACTGTGAAGTCCACCATCCATAGAGGAGATCCTTGTCTTCTCTCCGGCACCGTCCCGCACAGTAGGAGGTTGCTCAGAGGGATTCCATGGTCTATCCGCACTGTGAAGTCCACCATCCATAGAGGAGATCCTTGTCTTCTCTCCGGCACCGTCCCTCACAGTACGAGGTTTCTCAGAGGGATTCCATGGTCTATCCACACTGTGAAGTCCACCATCCATAGAGGAGATCCTTGTCTTCTCTGCGGCACCATCCCTCACAGTACGAGGTTGCTCAGAGGGATTCCATGGTCCATCCGCACTGTGAAGTCCACCATCCATAGAGGAGATCCTTGTCTTCTCTCTGGCACCGTCCCTCACAGTACGAGGTTTCTCAGAGGGATTCCATGGTCCATCCGCACTGTGAAGTCCACCATCCATAGAGGAGATCCTGGTCTTCTCTCCGGCACCGTCCCTCACAGTACGAGGTTTCTCAGAGGGATTCCATGGTCCATCCGCACTGTGAAGTCCACCATCCATAGAGGAGATCCTTGTCTTCTCTCCGGCACCATCCCTCACAGTACGAGGTTTCTCAGAGGGATTCCATGGTCCATCCACACTGTGAAGTCCACCATCCATAGAGGAGATCCTTGTCTTCTCTCCGGCACCGTCCCGCACAGTAGGAGGTTGCTCAAAGGGATTCCATGGTCTATCCGCACTGTGAAGTCCACCATCCATAGAGGAGATCCTTGTCTTCTCTCCGGCACCGTCCCTCACAGTACGAGGTTTCTCAGAGGGATTCCATGGTCTATCCGCACTGTGAAGTCCACCATCCATAGAGGAGATCCTTGTCTTCTCTCCGGCACCGTCCCTCACAGTACGAGGTTGCTCAGAGGGATTCCATGGTCTATCCACACTGTGAAGTCCACCATCCATAGAGGAGCTCATTGTCTTCTCTCTGGCACAATCTCCTGTGATGTCCTCATCTTCTATTTTACAACCTGGAGATAAAGTGAGACGATCCTTTGAGGGTTTCTCCATGCCGTGTCCTGAAAAAAAAGATAAAAACATCATCAATAGGTATGAGAGGGTTCATTCACTTCCATCAAGATTCCATCTGGATCAGGTAGATGTGAGTGAGCAGATGTTCTCTGTGGAGGACCCAACCAGCTGAGACTCTTTCCCTCTCGAAAAAAGGTCAAAAAGGCCACAGATCCTCCTCCCAGATCACTTCTACCTTCACCCAGCCTTGTGATAGGAGAAGGAACCCATGGGGACTGGAGAATAGGAGTATGACCCACCTGTGCTGATCTCTGTAGGAGTGTCCTCCTCTATGAATGTCCTCCTCATTCCATCCTCCTCCACAGACTGCTGATCATCCCTCACATACCTCTCTTCTTCTTCTTCTTCTTCTTCATCCTCAACTTTCATGATAATCAGATCTTCACTCTAAACCAACAGAATGGCAGAAAATAAACATCTGTAACATAGAAGTATGCAAGATCACAAGATATCATCTGGTAGAAACCACACATGTCAGGGTGTTCAATCGCTTTATGTTCCCGACCCGCGACTCCACCTACCTGATGATGGTGGGGGATGGTGTGACCTTCCTGTGTGGAATACAGAGGACATCTCTCTGGTGGGTTCCTGGTATGTGATAGCTCCGGCAGGGTGTCCTTGTACAGATTCTTGTGTCCTTCTGAAAACTCCATCACTCCATACTCCTCATCCTCCTCTTTATACTCTTCTTTTACAACAATATTACCATCCCCGAGGTTTCCACTCTGAACATACAATAAGAAATTATTGTTTGTGTATAAATCATAACTACCAATGATTGTTCCTCATCTGTTCCTCATCTACCTGATGATGGTGGGGGATGGTGTGACCTTCCTGTGTAGAATCCCGGGAATACAGAGGACGGGGGGATCTCTCTGGTGGGTTCCCATTACTGGATCCATCTGTAGGAAACACACACACTGACTGAATACATTGTTTCTATGTGTTTATCAGATGATGGGGGATCTAGGTGGAGCCTCCGTACTGCTCTCTCCTTTACAATAAAGTCTCCTCTTACCCGGTGATGTGAGGGGCGGCTGATTGTCCATCATGACGTCCTTGTAGAGATCCTTGTGTCCTTCTAAATACTCCCACTCCTCCATGGAGAAATAGACAGTGACATCCTGACACCTTATAGGAACCTGACACACACAATGATACAGTCACCATCCAGACACACCCCTTGTCTGTTACTGGATAATGTCCCAGAATTCCCAGAATCCTCCTCACCTCTCCTGTCAGCAGCTCCATCATCTTCTTGGTGACTTCTAGAATCTTCTCCATGTTGTGTCTCTCAGGTTTTAGGGAGTCACATGGAGGCACTGTGATGGTCATATGATCACCTGACTTCACAAGAGGAAATCTCTGTATTGGAGAACCAATAGGAATATCATGTTAGAATCCCAGAATCCTCCTCACCTCTCCGGTCAGGTCTGTGTTTTATTAATAGGGATAAGAGTGATGTCATGTGACCTCCCAGAATCCTCCTCACCTCTCCGGTCAGGTCTGTGTTTTATTAATAGAGATAAGAGTGATGTCATGTGACCTCCCAGAATCCCCCTCACCTCTCCGGTCAGGTCTGTGTATTATTAATAGAGATAAGAGTGATGTCATGTGACCTCCCAGAATCCTCCTCACCTCTCCGGTCAGGTCTGTGTTTTATTAATGGAGATAAGAGTGATGTCATGTGACCTCCCAGAATCCTCCTCACCTCTCCGGTCAGGTCTGTGTTTTATTAATGGAGATAAGAGTGATGTCATGTGACCTCCCAGAATCCTCCTCACCTCTCCGGTCAGGTCTGTGTTTTATTAATAGAGATAAGAGTGATGTCATGTGACCTCCCAGAATCCCCTCACCTCTCCGGTCAGGTCTGTGTTTTATTAATAGAGATAAGAGTGATGTCATGTGACCTCCCAGAATCCTCCTCACCTCTCCGGTCAGGTCTGTGTTTTATTAATAGAGATAAGAGTGATGTCATGTGACCTCCCAGAATCCCCCTCACCTCTCCGGTCAGGTCTGTGTTTTATATAATAGAGATAAGAGTGATGTCATGTGACCTCCCAGAATCCTCCTCACCTCTCCGGTCAGGTCTGTGTTTTATATAATAGAGATAAGAGTGATGTCATGTGACCTCCCAGAATCCCCCTCACCTCTCCGGTCAGGTCTGTGTTTTATTAATAGAGATAAGAGCGATGTCATGTGACCTCCCAGAATCCTCCTCACCTCTCCGGTCAGGTCTGTGTTTTATATAATAGAGATAAGAGTGATGTCATGTGACCTCCCAGAATCCCCCTCACCTCTCCGGTCAGGTCTGTGTTTTATTAATAGAGATAAGAGTGATGTCATGTGACCTCCCAGAATCCTCCTCACCTCTCCGGTCAGGTCTGTGTTTTATTAATGGAGATAAGAGTGATGTCATGTGACCTCCCAGAATCCTCCTCACCTCTCCGGTCAGGTCTGTGTTTTATTAATAGAGATAAGAGTGATGTCATGTGACCTCCCAGAATCCCCCTCACCTCTCCGGTCAGGTCTGTGTTTTATTAATAGAGATAAGAGTGATGTCATGTGACCTCCCAGAATCCTCCTCACCTCTCCGGTCAGGTCTGTGTTTTATTAATAGAGATAAGAGTGATGTCATGTGACCTCCCAGAATCCCCCTCACCTCTCCGGTCAGGTCTGTGTTTTATTAATAGAGATAAGAGTGATGTCATGTGACCTCCCAGAATCCCCCTCACCTCTCCGGTCAGGTCTGTGTTTTATTAATAGAGATAAGAGTGATGTCATGTGACCTCCCAGAATCCTCCTCACCCCTCCGGTCAGGTCTGTGTTTTATTAATAGAGATGAGAGTGATGTCATGTGACCTCCCAGAATCCCCCTCACCTCTCCGGTCAGGTCTGTGTATTATTAATAGAGATAAGAGTGATGTCATGTGACCTCCCAGAATCCTCCTCACCTCTCCGGTCAGGTCTGTGTATTATTAATAGAGATAAGAGTGATGTCATGTGACCTCCCAGAATCCTCCTCACCTCTCCGGTCAGGTCTGTGTATTATTAATAGAGATAAGAGTGATGTCATGTGACCTCCCAGAATCCTCCTCACCTCTCCGGTCAGGTCTGTGTATTATTAATAGAGATAAGAGTGATGTCATGTGACCTCCCAGAATCCTCCTCACCTCTCCGGTCAGGTCTGTGTTCTATTAATAGAGATAAGAGTGATGTCATGTGACCTCCTCCCAGAATCCTCCTCACCTCTCCGGTCAGGTCTGTGTTTTATTAATAGAGATGAGTGATGTCATGTGACCTCCCAGAATCCTCCTCACCTCTCCGGTCAGGTCTGTGTATTATTAATAGAGATAAGAGTGATGTCATGTGACCTCCTCCCAGAATCCTCCTCACCTCTCCGGTCAGCTGGTAGATGATCTCCAGGGTGAAATCTAGTATTATCTCGGTAATGTGATTCCGGATCTCCTCCATCCTCATTTTTGCAAGTCATGTGGTCTACACGGGTTTCTGCCTAGACAGGTAAAAATGATAATCGATAACAGAGAATTATGTGGATTGTATTGGAGGTACAATAATAAAATGTGGATGGGGGAAGGTTGGAAGAAGATTCACAATCTCACAAATGGGAATCTCCCAAACTCCCATTGGGAGACACTTTGAAAGAAGTCATAATTACCAAATAGATGGTTTACCCTAATATTGCCTTTGATGGAAGTCACCTCAATCCCGGGGGAGATTCTGAGAACTTACTTTTGCAAAATGGTGCCAAATGGACCTTGTTGGGGCTACTACACCTTCTGCCCTAAATGTCCATATCAGTTTTGCCCTTTTTCTATAATGTATGGGTGACTGACCTCGTTCTTCATAGTGTTTCCTCCTTTCATTTGGTGTCTATATTGTATATGTAGCACCCAGTTTCCCTTTGTTGAGGTGGATGAGGACCCCCCCCCCCCCCCCCCCCCAGGTGGCTCGTATTTCAAACCTCAGGGCGGGATCCATGACTAAGCAATGGAAGAAGTTGGGCGCTGGTACCCAAAAGGCAAACACAAATTCAACTCCACATTTCTAATCTCAGCCAATACAGAGGCAAGGGCCTTTAAGCCAAAACCGTCAGTCTGCGCTCTTCAGACTGTAAAATGCCACCAGACATCATGTATACCATAAGAATAAGCCACAGCTTGCACCCAGGTCACCAGGACACGGGTCAACTTCTCAAGATGTTCCATGAAGGCAGCCATCTTCCAGCTCCACTCTTCCTGGAAGTACTCCTCAACTAAGGAAGTGTTGGGAGGCCCCCTACTTGTTAAGCCAGCTCCTGTTACTACAGGGACCTCTCACCTACTAGCTTTGCTGAGACAGCTCACCTAAAGTCCCACCTCATCCCACCAGTCTCCACTTATAGACTACTGAGGGTTCTCTTTACAGGTCCTAGATTGGATATGAGGACTTCCATGAGCATTATGGTGGCCCAGACACGGTCACAGCTGGAGCCAGGGAGACACCAGTGCCCGGGTGTTCTATTGGGTGCACCAGGGAGCTCATTATCACCATTCTGAATGTCCTCTAGGCAACATAACGCCCATCGGTCGGTGGGCGGCAAGCCTGCTGAACATGGCCCATTCCAGCAAACAGTAAAGCGTCACAAATACCCCGCAACCGCGTGCATTGCAGCATGCTTGTTTGGGGTTAAAACAGGCGGTGAGGTTAAGGTTACATTGCCCCCTCACTGCTTGTCTGCCAACCTCTAAAAAGGGACCTCCATGCAGATTGTTTGGTGGGTTAAAGCGGAGCTACACTGCCCCTGACGTTTTTTTTTCCACTGGTGATTGAATAACAAATTCTTTTGTAAATTATTAACTCACCTGTCCTGCTTGTCTCACTGTTGCCGTTCGTTTTTTCTGTCCAAAAAGCACTTTATATTCATTTCCGGTTTCTTCACCATCTTGCCTGTGGGCATTTGAATACTCCAGGGCATTCTCTTCCTGGATTTCAGCTCCTGTTGCCATCACAACGGCGGCGGCGTCGAAAGTCCCGCCCGTTGTGATAGCAGAGACCGAACGTGACTGTCGTGATGACGTCACGTTCGGTTTCAAGTCTCGCGCGATCTCGGGCCAGGCCGCCGCACTGACTCCTGGGAGCTATGACAAGCTCCCAGGAGACAGTGCGGGCTAGGGGATATTACGTAATAGCCGTAATATCCCCGCCCATATCCGAGGACCCGAGAACCAGGAAGCGAAGAAAACAACTAAAGGTAAGTAAAAAAAAAAAAAAAAAAAAAAAAAACTACCGTTTCGGATCGAGGAAGGTGAGTATTTTTTTTTTTTTATAGGTTGTAAAAACGGGTGGCGCTCCGCTTTAAGATGCATGGCTACATCTAAGCTTTGTGAAAA
Source organism: Lithobates sylvaticus (assembly GCA_028564925.1). Lineage (NCBI taxonomy): Eukaryota > Metazoa > Chordata > Amphibia > Anura > Ranidae > Lithobates > Lithobates sylvaticus. The sequence continues at coordinate 595,280,022 of CM053028.1, read as the reverse complement.
AAATCATTAAAAAAAATAAGAAGAATTGCGAAAACGATCTGAGGTTAAAAGTGGAGCCTTCCCACCCCCCACCACTAAAAAAAAGTGGTATAATCGGTTAATATATAGACTGATGAGGTGATTGGTGGGAAAGGTGACACATCTCCAAAATGAAGAGAATGTTCCCGGCCCCGTAAGTGGGGGAATGTTCTGCCCCTGGAGGGGTTAATCTAGGTTTCCACACTATATATGTGTGTATCATCATCTGCTGGAGATAAAAGACATCACAATGACTATGGAGGAAGAGGACGGACATGACGGGGGGGGGGGGGTTACTGGGTGTAAATAGAAGATAAGATCTTATTACCTCCTCTGCTGCTGATTCCAGCAATGTCTCCGCTCTACTCCATCCCGACTCACCTCTCACCTGGAACTTCTTATTTATACCTGACATCACTTCCTGTCTGTGCCTGACATCACTTCCTGTCTTCCATAGCAACTTCCTGTCTGATCAGACATGAGATCACCACCTTGTGGAGATCAGAGGAACTGCAGTCCCCGAGAAACGTCTCCTAGTGTGAACACGGCCTTGTGCTGTGTGTGTGTACTGTATATCCTTATAGATGGGGTCATCTCCACTCCCACCAAGGGGGAGAGAAATATATTACTGATCGGGATGAGTGGATTTCAAGGCAACTGACTTTGCAGCAAAATTACCAGTTTTGTTTAAAAATGACCCTCCACACCGCCAGTAACACCACGTGGATAACATGACTGCTGGGTATGTTGTCTCTCTAGACTTTTTTAGACGCTTTTAATCTCAAGGAGTTCCTGTCTTCCAAATTGGTTTCGGGCTGTCCGGCTGCTTCCAACCTCGGCTTAAATCCTTGGCTTGTATCCTTGACATGTTTCTGCTTTCTGAATTGGTACTCTGCTGCTGGCCTGTTACTGACCTCAGCTTGAATCCTCAACTCTGCTCTTGTTTCCAGAACTGGCACCTTTCTGTTTCCGACCTTGGCTTGTACGCTTGATTCTGTTCCTGCTCGGTATCATAGCTGCTCGGCTGTTACTGACCTCAGCTTGTACCCTCCATTCTGTTCCTCTCTCCTGAATCGGTACCAGGCTGCTCGGATGTTACTGACCACAGCTTGTACCCTCTATTCTGTTCCTCTCGTCTGAATCGGTACCAGGCTGCCCAGCTGTTTTTGACCTCAGCTTGTACCCTACATTCTGTTCCTCTCTCCTGAATCAGGACCAGGCTGCTCGGCTGTTACCGACCTCAACTTGTATGCTCCAATCTGTTCCTCTCTCCTGAATCAGTACTTAGCTGCGCATGTCTTACTATCCTCGGCTTGTATCCTCAACTTTTTCCATATCTCCTGAATTGGTACCCTGCAACCTGGTTGTTACCATCCTCAGCTTGTGTCCTCAAATCTGTTCCCGTCTCCTGACTTGGTACTGCCTGGGCTGTCTGATCTCAGCTGGAACCCTGGGTGTTCTTGTGTCCTGACTTTGCAGCACACTGCTTGGCGTTTACTGACCTCGGCTTGTACTCTGTTCCTGCCTTTCCGAATTGCTATTAGCGACCTCAGCCTAAATCCACGACTTTCTTCCTGTCCCTCTAGTTGGTGCCCCGCTGCCTGACTGTTACAAACCTCGGCTTGAAGTCTCAACTCTGTTCAACTTGAATCTTCGACTCTGTTCCCATCTCCTGAAATGGTACCTGACTCTTTGGTTGTTACTGGGCCCAGCTTGAATTCTTAAATCCTGTATCCTGAACTGCTACCCCTCTGCCTGGCTATTACTGTTCTCGGCTTGACTCTTAGAATCTCTTATCCCAATTTGTTACCCAGCTGCCCCACCTCAGTTGGTATCCTTGACTCTGCTCCTATCTTTTGAGTTGGTACCCAGATGTTACTGACCTTAGCATAAATCTTTGACTCTGTGCCTGTCTGCTGAAATGGTACCCCTCTGCTTGGCAGTTAGTGACCTCCATTTGAATCTTTGACTCTGTTCCTGTCTTCTGCATTGGTCCCCCAGCTGCCTGGCTGTACCATCCTTGGCTAGTATCTAGTCAACATTCCTCATCTGGCTCCTGTCCAATGATCTTCAGTCTTCTGAATTGTTACCCAAATGTGCAGCTATTACCAACCTCAGCTTGTATTCCTGAATTTGTTCCTTTCGTCTAAGTTGGTACCCAGCTGCCTGGCTGTTACCGCCATTGGCTTAGTATCTAGTCAACGTCCATGTTACCTGATACATTGGATTCCTGCATCTAGTTCCTGTCCAGTGATCTTCAGTCTTCTGAATTGTTACCCAACTGCCCAGCCGTTACCGACCTGAGCTTGTATTCTTCCCTTTGTTCCTTTCTCCTAAATTGGTACCCAGCTGCCTGGCTGTTACTGATCTCAACTCGAATCCTTGACTCCTTGTTCCCATCTCTTGGATTAGTACCTTGCTGCCCGGCTGTTACTGACCTTAGCTTAATCACTCAACTGTCTTCTTGCCCCCCGAGTTGATGCCCAGCTAACCGGCTGTTACCGACCTTACATGAATCCTCAACTCTGTTCCTTTCACCTGAATTAGTACTGCCCGACTGTTACTGATCTCAACTTGAATCCTCGACTCTGTTCCCATCTCCTGGATTAGTACTTCTCTACCCAGCTGTTACTGACCTCAGCTTAATCACTCAACTTTCTTCTTGGGATAACCCCCACCATACAACCTTGGGGGGGGGGGGGGGGGGGGGCGAGGAGGGATGGGATAACCCCTACCATACAACCTCATTCCTACCACCCCAGATCTGTAATCTGGGGCAGGCCGTAGTTGGTACTTGGGGTATCTCAGTAAATCCGAGGGAGTACTTGTTAGAGTTCCTGATAAAGCATAATAATTCTCTTAGCGTGCATCCAGTCAAATGAAGGCAGCAGCCGGGTTATCAAAAAAATATGTCTGTCCACCATTTATATATATACACACACACACACACACACACATTTTATTTTTCAGACAAACACAACTTTATTATGGCAATACTGTCCTGAAAAAAAGATTTTATTATCAATATAACCAATAAAAATACGTAATAAAATGATAAAAACAAACAACTTTCATTATAAATTAGGGTTTATTAGGGTTAACAAAGGGTTAGGTAAATTCTGATAAGTCAGCCCCCGCACCCCCATAACCACAGGGCCAGGGTTGTGGGGAAGAGGCCCTTGTTCTCATCAACATGGGGACAAGGTGCTTTGGGGGGGAGCCCCCTCTACCCCAAAGCACCCTCCCAGGGCATGTGGCCGGTATTGTTTGGGTGCCGTCCTGGCTTGCATGCTCAGATAAGGGTCTGGTATGGAATTGGGGGGCCCCCCTCGCCATTTAAAAAAATAAATAAATTGGCCGCTCCTTAACAACCTGCTATTCCCTAGTTGCTAAGGATCCTGGTGGCCGCCTGCTCCTTAACAACCTGCTATTCCCTAGTTGCTAAGGATCCTGGTGGCCGCCCACTCCTTAACCATAAGTTGCATCCAAGTCTCAACCATCCAAAGGAGTATCAAAGTTGCGACAAGTGCGAATGAAGTCCGATGCAACTTTGATGTGACTTGAGTGCCAGAGAGCATAAAGTCGCATTAAAGTGGCCTCAAAGTCAAACTACATGAACAGAACTACTTTCCTATTAGCAAAAACAAAAAAAAAAAAGCAAACACAAAAACTCATCAAAAACACAAAAAGCGTCTGAAAAATGACTCAACCGCAACCAAACTGCCCGGATTGAAGGCTTCTCTTGGGACTCCCATCTCTGTTGACTCTTTTCAATGCCCAGACACACCAGGCCAACTAACTCTGCCTGACCAGTTGGACAACCCCCCCCCGGCCACAAGGTAACCACCCCATGGGATGCTGCTTTGCACCCCTGTTTTGGAATGCTATAGTCGGGTTGACAATTCACTCAATGACTTCAAAGTCTGCTGTATTTATGCCTTTGAAACTGGGGAAGGCGTCAGGCCAATAGTGATGGGCTTAGGTGTGTTTGGATCGAACCCCCACAGGAAGCCGTCACTGCCCAGCGCCAAACATAGGCAGCAAGGCATTTCCCGACCGGCAGCTGAACATACACAGGGTTCGATCCGAACACGCCTGAGCCCATTCTTAATTACGAGTATAATGCACTTTACGACGCCAGCTCCGCGTTCTACGTTGCGTCCTTGTCAGATGGTGGGCACCCCGGTCCACTTGGGGAGTGGTTGTATAGAATGGCCAGCAGAGTGAGGGTAACCCTTGAGTGTGCTGCATAATGATATGAGGTCTCTCTGGTTCTTTGCCTGGATCCGGGCCCCTCAGCAGGACCCCCCAATCTCTGTTGACTATAAAATATGGAGGACCTGACCATCTACTCTGAACCAAGCTCCTCGGGTGAAGAGACACGGGGGTCATCCTTGGTTCTTGATGCTAAAAGATTCCACCCTAGACTTCCATGAGTTGGGGTGCTGACCCCCCCCCCCCCCCCTATCGTCTACAGGTCACGCAAGGGACTGGTGGGGGACCAACAATGTCTCCTCTCTACTTCCTCCCGACTCACCTCTCACCCGAAACTTCCTGTCTATAGCTGATATCACTTCCTGTCAGATGGTGAGCACCCCGATGTTGTATCATTAGCCGCCCCCCATCACGAAGTGTCCGCTGTGTACTGTACCCATATTCCAAAAAATTGCCGAGGATGAACGGCGCCTGCGCCGTGAGTCCACTTTCAAGCCCCACCATCCAAGTTGACATAGAGTTAGAATATAAAAGAGCCGAGCGCAGCGAGGCCGTGCCCGAAGCGCAGCGAGCCCGCGAGGGGCCCTCTAAGTTTCACTAACCCTATGTCCGCTTGGATGGTGGGGGCTTCACCTCGACTCATGGCGCAGGCGCCGTTCATCTTCCGACAATTTCCAAAAATCTTCATGCGCAGTACACTTCGGACACCTAGTGACAGCCGGACACTTCGTGATAGAACACCGGTCCTCTTGGGGAGTGGTTGTATAGAATGGCCAGCAGAGTGAGGGTAACCCTTGAGTGTGCTGCATACTGATATGAGGTCTCTCTGGTTCTTTGCCTGGATCCGGGCCCCTCAGCAGGACCCCCCCACTAACTGTTGACTATAAAATATGGAGGACCTGACCATCTACTTTGAACCAAGCTCCTCCGGTGAAGAGACACGGAGGTCATCCTTGGTTCTTGATGCTAAAAGATTCTACCCTATACTTCCATGAGTTGGGGAGCTGCCCCATCGTCTACAGGTCACGCAACGGACTGGTGGGGGACCAACAATGTCTCCTCTCTACTTCCTCCCGACTCACCTCTCACCCGAAACTTCCTGTCTGTAGCTGATATCACTTCCTGTCAGATGGTGGCCACCCCGGTCCACTTGGGGAGTGGTTGTATAGAATGGCCATCAGAGTGAGGGTAACCCTTGAGGGTGCTGCATAATGATATGAGGTCTCTCTGGTTCTTTGCCTGGATCCGGGCCCCTCAGCAGGACCCCCCACTAACTGTTGACTATAAAATATGGAGGACCTGACCATCTACTCTGAACCAAGCTCCTCCGGTGATTAGACACGGGGGTCATCCTTGGTTCTTGATGCTAAAAGATTCCACCCTAGACTTCCATGAGTTGGGGAGCTGCCCCCCCCCCCGTCCTCTACAGGTCATGCAACGGACTGGTGGGGACCACCTACTTTGGAAATCGCCACCTTTTGGAGTTAGTGCCTCACCTGAATGTTACCCTTTTCTTCTCCTACTCTGCTGTGGTATTAGTAGTGACCCCACACTACCTTCCCTAACTTTTATATACATATTTTCTGTGCACCCAGCCATCAGGGTGAGGGAAGTGTTCTCTGAGGTGTATATGAAGGTGGGCTCCTTCCCGGTGTCAGATCTCTGATGATTTAGCCTTTCCCGCACTGTGAATACTAACACACCTCAAGGGTTGTGTGGGACCTCCTATGTCTGGAAAGATTGGACTTCTGTGAAAAACATTTCCGGCACTCGGGGCAAGAATACGGCTTCTCCCCCGTGTGGCACCTCCGATGTGCATCGAGATGGGGTTTACGTACAAAACATCTCCCGCACTCCGGGCAGGGATACGGCTTCTCACCCGTGTGGGATCTGCGATGTATTACAAGGTCTGATTTCCGTAGATAACATTTGCCGCACTCGGGGCAGGAATGTGGCTTCTCACCCGTGTGGCATATTTGATGCCCAGCGAGATGGGACTTCCGCGAAAAACATTTCCCGCACTCAGGACAGGAATACGGCCTCTCCTCTGTGTGACATCTCCGATGTAAATCAAGGAATGGTTTACGCATAAAACATTTCCCGCACTCAGGACAGGAATACGGTTTCTGAGCAATATGACAACCCCGGTGTCTATCAAGAATCGGTTTACGTACAAAACATTGTCCGCACTCAGGGCAGGAATACGGCTTCTCCCCCGTGTGATATCGTTCATGTGTAATAAGGTCTGATTTCCGTTGATAAGATTTCCCGCACTCAAGGCAGGCGTGCGGCTTCTCGCCGGTGTGGCACATTTGATGTCCAGTAAGATGGGACTTCCGAGAAAAACACTTCCCGCACTCGGGACAGGGATATGGCTTCTCACCTGTGTGCAATCTCTGATGTCTGCAAAGATGTGACTTAGCTGAAAAACATTTCCCGCACTCAGAACAGGAATACGGCCTCTCTCCTGTGTGAGATTTTTGATGTATGACAAGTTCTGTTTTCCGTGTATAACATTTCCCACACTCGGAACAGGAATGCGGCTTCTTGTCTTTGTGGCATTTTTGATGTACAGAGAGGTTGGACTTCCCAGAAAAACGTTTCCCAGACTCATTGCGGAAAAATGGCTTCTCAATTGTGTGAGATCTTTGATGTCTGACAAGTCGTATTTTTTCATGAAAACACTTCCCGCACTCAGTACAGGAAAACCTCCTATGCATTGGAAGGGCGGCACCGTCCCGCACAGTCTGAGGTTCCTCAGGATAAGAGGAATACGATGGTCCGGCACCATCCCGCACAGTCTGAGGTTCCTCAGGATAAGAGGAATACGATGGTCCGGCACCGTCCCGCACAGTCTGAGGTTCCTCAGGATAAGAGGAATACGATGGTCCGCACCGTCCCGCACAGTCTGAGGTTCCTCGGGATAAGAGGAATACGATGGTCCGGCACCGTCCCGCACAGTCTGAGGTTCCTCAGGATAAGAGGAATACGCTGGTCCGGCACCCTCCCGCACAGTCTGAGGTTCCTCAGGATAAGAGGAATACGATGGTCCGGCACCGTCCCGCACAGTCTGAGGTTCCTCAGGATAAGAGGAATACGATGGTCCATCTACACTGTGTGGTGCCGGATGGACATTTGAGGTAGTCGGGTTTTCTCCTGGACTATACTGTGTGATGTCCTCATCTTCTACTTTACAGTCTGGAGACAAAGTGAGACAATCCTCTGAGGTTTTCCTCATCTCCCGTCCATCTACTAAAATAGAAATACAAAGATTATTGCTAGACATGAGCTGATTGGTTCCCCTAAACCAGGACTCCGCCCACATCAGGCAGCTTTGTCTCTGAGGATCTTACAATTCCCCCCTCAAGGTAACTAGTAAATGGGTCTCTGATCAGGTCTGGCGGAGGTGCCCAGCTGGGGTATCCAAGATCTGTCACAGTCAGAGAGTGAGGAAACAACGAGAACTGTCTTTTATAGGAGTGACAGTGATGAGGGGATTATAGGACGAGTGTCAGGAGTATGTAATGTACAATACACCGATCAGCCATTAAATCATAACCATTCATTTAATATTAAGTGGGTCCTCCTTTTGCCAAGATCCAAAACACATCCCCCAAGGTCCTAGGCCGAGCAACACCCATGCCAAAAATCAACATTTTGCTGCCAGCACAGAGAAGGAAGATTATCGGAGAGAAATACAGGAATACAGGACGGGGAACACAGCTCAGGAAAGTGACCAGGGGATTACAGGCTGATATCACCCAGTCCCCGCCCTACTCTGCACCAATCAGTGAGCAGTATGGGTGGAGGAATGGATTTAGTGTTAATGACCCACCTGTGCTGATCTCTGTAGGAGTGTCCTCCTCTATAAATGTCCCCGTTATTCCATCCTCCTCCATAGACTGCTGATCATCCCTCACATACCTCTCTTCTTCTTCTTCTGATTTAACCTCAACTTTTATATCTATCAGATCTTCACCCTAAACCAAGAGAATATAGATTATAACATATCGTACAGAGTTCATTCATCATCTTCATGAGTCACTTTTGTGTTCTAGATGCTCCGTCCCACCAACCTTGTAACAGTGGGGGATGGTGTGACCTTCCTGTGTGGGATCCCGGGAATACAGAGGACGGGGGGATCTCTCTGGTGGGTTCCCATTACTGGATCCATCTGTAGGAAACACACACACTGACTGAATACATTGTTTCTATGTGTTTATCAGATGATGGGGGATCTAGGTGGAGCCTCCGTACTGCTCTCTCCTTTACAATAAAGTCTCCTCTTACCCGGTGATGTGAGGGGCGGCTGATTGTCCATCATGACGTCCTTGTAGAGATCCTTGTGTCCTTCTAAATACTCCCACTCCTCCATGGAGAAATAGACAGTGACATCCTGACACCTTATAGGAACCTGACACACACAATGATACAGTCACCATCCAGACACATCCCTTGTCTGTTACTGGATAATGTCCCAGAATTCCCAGAATCCTCCTCACCTCTCCTGTCAGCAGCTTGATGATCTCTCTGATGACTTCTAGAATCTTCTCCATGTTGTGTCTCTCAGGTTTTAGGGAGTCACATGGAGGCACTGTGATGGTCATATGATCACCTGACTTCACAAGAGGAAATCTCTGTATTGGAGAACCAATAGGAATATCATGTTAGAATCCCAGAATCCTCCTCACCTCTCCGGTCAGGTCTGTGTTTTATTAATAAAGATAAGAGTGATGTCATGTGACCTCCCAGAATCCCCCTCACCTCTCCGGTCAGGTCTGTGTTTTATTAATAGAGATAAGAGTGATGTCATGTGACCTCCCAGAATCCCCCTCACCTCTCCGGTCAGGTCTGTGTTTTATTAGTAGAGATAAGAGTGATGTCATGTGACCTCCCAGAATCCTCCTCACCCCTCCGGTCAGGTCTGTGTTTTATTAATAGAGATAAGAGTGATGTCATGTGACCTCCCAGAATCCTCCTCACCTCTCCGGTCAGGTCTGTGTTTTATTAATAGAGATAAGAGTGATGTCATGTGACCTCCCAGAATCCTCCTCACCTCTCCGGTCAGGTCTGTGTATTATTAATGGAGATAAGAGTGATGTCACATGACCTCCCAGAATCCTCCTCACCTCTCCGGTCAGGTCTGTGTTTTATTTAGAGATAAGAGTGATGTCATGTGACCTCCCAGAATCCTCCTCACCTCTCCGGTCAGGTCTGTGTATTATTAATAGAGATAAGAGTGATGTCACGTGACCTCCCAGAATCCTCCTCACCTCTCCGGTCTGGTCTGTGTTTTATTAATAGAGATAAGAGTGATGTCATGTGACCTCCCAGAATCCTCCTCACCTCTCCGGTCAGCAGGTAGATGATCTCCAGGGTGAGGTTTAGTATCTCCTCAGTCATGTGACTCCGGTCCTCCTCCATCCTCATTTCGGCAGTCCAGTGGACTATACAGGTTTCTGCCTAGACAGATAACTAAGATTACCTATGATAAAAGTCATATAATCAGTTAGTATAGATGATAGCGATGGTGAACCTTGGCACCCCAGATGTTTTGGAACTGCATTTCCCATGATGCTCAGTTACACTGCATGAGCATCATGGGATATGTAGTTCCAAAACATCTGGGGTGCCAAGGTTTGCCATCACTGGTCCAGACTGATGAGGTGAGAAGGTGATTGGTGGGAAAGGTGACAAATATCCAAAATAAAGAGAATGTTCCGGCCCCCTAAGTGGGGGAATGTTTTGCCCCTGAAGGGGTTAATCTAGGTTTCCATGCTATATATGTGTGTATCATCATCTGCTGGAGATAAAAGACATCACAGTGACTATGGAGGAAGAGGACGGACATGACGGGGGGGTTACTGGGTGTAAATAGAAAATAAGATCTTATTACCTCCTCTTCTTCCACTTCCAACAATGTCTCCTCACTACTTCCTCCCGACTCACCTCTCACCCGAAACTTCCTGTCTGTAGCTGACATCACTTCCTGTCTTCCATAGAGATTTCCTGTCTGGGTAGAAGTGAGATCCCCACCTTGTGGAGCTCAGAAAAACTGCAGCCCAGAGAAACGTCTCGTAAGTGTCAGCACGGTGACAGAAAAACTATAAAATTAAAAGCAGCGCTAAAAACTTCATTGGGTTGTAAGCGGCAAAGGAATTTATTTAATAAAAAGGGCATAGCAAAGATGGAGTGTGGGCTGCACAAGCAATTATAAGACACAGCCAGCCTCAGGTAATCCCTTCACCTTGTCCTGGCCATCAGCAGGGGGACGGTGTCCAAGGTTGAGAAGATAGAACAGAGGAAGATGGTGCTTTGTGTGATGATAACTCACCCCGAACAGAGATTTTTCAGCTTGTGGGACAACAATGTGAGAGCCCGCTGATTGAGAACTGACACCAAACATCCTATTTTGGGGAAGAAGCAGTGACAAAAGACGGCTGGATTATCTTCTAATTGTCCATGTTACCTCTGGACTTCCCATCTGCTTAACTCCTGATTGTGACCTTGGCTCATCTAAGGTCTCTGCTTCTCCTGATGAACCGTGTATGACCCTAGCTTGGCTCCTGACTACTCTGTTGTCTCCATCCTCCTGATCACCATGTATGACCCTAGCTTGGCTCCTGACTACTCTGTTGTCTCCATCCTCCTGATCACCATGTATGACCCTGGCTTTGGCTCCTGACTACTCTGTTGTCTCCATCCTCCTGATCACCACGTATGACCCTGGCTTTGGCTCCTGACTACTCTGTTGTCTCCATCCTCCTGATCACCATGTATGACCCTAGCTTGGCTCCTGACTACTCTGTTGTCTCCATCCTCCTGATCACCATGTATGACCCTGGCTTTGGCTCCTGACTACTCTGTTGTCTCCATCCTCCTGATCACCACGTATGACCCTGGCTTTGGCTCCTGACTACTCTGTTGTCTCCATCCTCCTGATCACCATGTATGACCCTAGCTTGGCTACTGACTACTCTGTTGTCTCCATCCTCCTGATCACCATGTATGACCCTAGCTTGGCTCCTGACTACTCTGTTGTCTCCATCCTCCTGATCACCACGTATGACCCTAGCTTGGCTACTGACTACTCTGTTGTCTCCATCCTCCTGATCACCACGTATGACCCTAGCTTGGCTCCTGACTACTCTGTTGTCTCCATCCTCCTGATCACCATGTATGACCCTAGCTTGGCTCCTGACTACTCTGTTGTCTCCATCCTCCTGATCACCACGTATGACCCTAGCTTGGCTCCTGACTACTCTGTTGTCGCCATCCTCTTGATCACCATGTATGACCCTGGCTTTGGCTCCTGACTACTCTGTTGTCTCCATCCTCCTGATCACCACGTATGACCCTAGCTTGGCTCCTGACTACTCTGTTGTCTCCATCCTCCTGATCACCACGTATGACCCTAGCTTGGCTCCTGACTACTCTGTTGTCGCCATCCTCCTGATCACCACGTATGACCCTGGCTTTGGCTCCTGACTACTCTGTTGTCTCCATCCTCCTGATCACCATGTATGACCCTAGCTTGGCTCCTGACTACTCTGTTGTCTCCATCCTCCTGATCACCACGTATGACCCTGGCTTGGCTCCTGACTACTCTGTTGTCTCCATCCTCCTGATCACTATGTATGACCCTGGCTTTGGCTCCTGACTACTCTGTTGTCTCCATCCTCCTGATCACCATGTATGACCCTAGCTTGGCTCCTGACTACTCTGTTGTCTCCATCCTCCTGATCACCACGTATGACCCTAGCTTGGCTCCTGACTACTCTGTTGTCGCCATCCTCTTGATCACCATGTATGACCCTGGCTTTGGCTCCTGACTACTCTGTTGTCTGCATCCTCCTGATCACCACGTATGACCCTAGCTTGGCTCCTGACTACTCTGTTGTCTCCATCCTCCTGATCACCATGTATGACCCTAGCTTGGCTCCTGACTACTCTGTTGTCGCCATCCTCCTGATCACCACGTATGACCCTGGCTTTGGCTCCTGACTAATCTGTTGTCTCCATCCTCCTGATCACCATGTATGACCCTAGCTTGGCTCCTGACTACTCTGTTGTCGCCATCCTCCTGATCACCACGTATGACCCTGGCTTTGGCTCCTGACTACTCTGTTGTCTCCATCCTCCTGATCACTATGTATGACCCTGGCTTTGGCTCCTGACTACTCTGTTGTCTCCATCCTCCTGATCACCATGTATGACCCTAGCTTGGCTCCTGACTACTCTGTTGTCTCCATCCTCCTGATCACCACGTATGACCCTAGCTTGGCTCCTGACTACTCTGTTGTCGCCATCCTCTTGATCACCATGTATGACCCTGGCTTTGGCTCCTGACTACTCTGTTGTCTGCATCCTCCTGATCACCACGTATGACCCTAGCTTGGCTCCTGACTACTCTGTTGTCTCCATCCTCCTGATCACCATGTATGACCCTAGCTTGGCTCCTGACTACTCTGTTGTCGCCATCCTCCTGATCACCACGTATGACCCTGGCTTTGGCTCCTGACTAATCTGTTGTCTCCATCCTCCTGATCACTATGTATGACCCTGGCTTTGGCTCCTGACTACTCTGTTGTCTCCATCCTCCTGATCACCATGTATGACCCTGGCTTTGGCTCCTGACTATGCAATTATCTCTTCTCTTGCTGACCACCCATGTATGAGTTTGGCCTGGATCCTGACCTCGACCTCACCATTCCAGTTCCTTCCTACTGGCCAGATCCTGCACCATATTCTACAGCACACTGACTACTGCTAGACCTGACCTGCTCTACCATAAATGTGCCTCGTGTTCTTTCTGACGTCCTTGTCCACCAATCGGGCACTTCCTGGAGCAGCCACCAGTAAACCAGTCTGTCGGCACCAATGCTTCTTTGAGCCTTGCATTTAGGATTGCCACTCAATCCCTGAGGCTAATTTAATGCAGATAAAGCACCAAGTGAGTTTAATTACCACCTTAATCAGCCACAGAACCCTTGTAATTCATACGTGTTCGGGTTTAAAGGGATGAGGTGACAACCCTACTTGCATCCACAATAATCACCTCTAGGGGCGCTTGAACCATAGCCAAAAGGGAAGCCCTCTCATCACTTTGGCCTCCAACCAGATACTAGACATGTGCACAACAGAAAAATTTGTTCAGTTTCTGTTCGTTTCCGTTGATTCGTAACGATTCGTAATTTCGTAAGACGTGGGTTTTCGTATTCGGACTCGTTCGTATTTTCTTAAGAGTTATTTTATTCGTTGATTCGTATTTCCGTTAGTCTAATTTTCGTGGATTTGAAATTCGTATTTTTGTTATATTTCATATTCGGATTTTCTTAAGAGTTATTTTTTCGTTGATTCGTATTTTCGTTAGTCTATTTTTCATTGATTCGAAATTCGTATTTTTGTTGTATTTCATATTCGGACACGTTCGTATTTTCGGAAGAGCTATATTTTTGTTGATTTGAAATGATTCGTATTCCCGTGAGTCTAATTTTCTTTGATTCGAAATTCGTATTTTCGTAGATTTAATTACATTCGTACTTTCGTGAGATTGACTGCCTCATTTATTCGTACTTTCATAACATTGTTTTCGTAGATTCGTAATCGGAGCATAATTCGTAATTTTACGTAATGTGTATGCTATTTATATGTTTAAGAGACAAAGAATTTCTCTCTCACAAGTCAGAACTTAACTCAAAAATCCACCAAAACACAGTGCCTCCGACCCAACCACACCCTATCTGGACTCTGATGGAATATTTCAGAATCAGAACTAACAAAATAATTCTTTAGAATTCTCGATCAGCAGAATTTTCATTATTTCGTATTTTCGTTGTTTTGATTTCCTTTTTTCCGAATATTCGTAATTTCGATTTTTCGTTTATTTTGATTTTCTATATTTGAATCTTTTTTCGGTATATTCGTTGTTTCTGTTTTCGTTTTTTTCGGATTTTCATTCTTTTGTATTTTCGTTGTTTCTAATTTAATTATTTTGTATTTTCGTTGTTTTCCATATTCGTTCTTTTCGATAGTTTGTTTTTCGTTAGTGTGACAGACCTAGCCGGGACACAGGCTTTTTGAGAGGACTAAATGCGAGCCTCCTGCCAACCGATTATGGGCCCTGGATTTTAAGGGGCACAGGGTGAAACCCCAACCATCAATAATCTGTGCTAGTCAGATTCAATGCTGTATATATGAATATATAATGTGTGTTGTCTCATGCTGTTGGGACACACACTGTCAGATGTTAGTGTCATGAACTCAAGATGTTAATTGAGAGAGCTGATCACATTGGCCTCTGTACAATGTAGTAGACGGTCCGTCTGTTACTGGTGGTCTCCTGCTATTGTGATAAAATGTCTTGAGGTTGTAATTATGATAATTTATAATCAACTATGTGAAGCTCGGTGACAACAAGTCTGACCTGTAGTGAAATCCTGATGGGCACAGAGTCACATCGGCTGCTTAAAGGGATTAGTTAATTAGTTTATGTTAAGTTGTTACAGGTGTATTGCTAGAGTAATATGAGCAGGAGGGGGGACCTCCTCTTCTAATGTATATAAATACTTGTCAGTTTGGGTCTAATAAAACAGTCCATGTTGAGCAGCTAAGCAAGTGTCGTCTCGTTTGGTGCTTGGGAGCGGTTGGAATATCTGAGATCCGTATCCAGACTGGAAGGAAGTGATATATGACGAAAGCACTCAAGAGGAGTGTGGGAGTGTTTCGTCACAGTTTGAATTTTTAGTAAACCGTTCGTTCATTCGTATGCTTACGAATTAATGAATGTAACGAATTTTAACGAAAAAACGAATTCGTAACTAAACGAATTGCACATGTCAACCAGATACATGACAGGAAGTCTACAACCTCTGCTCATGGTGAAAGTTTATTCGGAAGGGAAGAGCAACAAGTAAAAGTAAAGATTAAAAAGGAGAGTCATTGACTCACAAGAGAGTCTTCGGCAAAAACGGGAGGCTTTTAATCTCCAGTTCTGGACAGATGCTATGTGGGATCATCCCAGACATTTTACATACTAAATCAGTTACTTAGGAATTTGCACATGCAGTGCATCATTGATCACAAGAGACATTCATTTCTGTTATCCCGGGAAACCTCATCAACATGACCCACCACTTCCAGCTTCCCAAATAGAGGTTGTAGAACAAGGAGACCAACTGTCTCAATGCTCCTCAATAAGACATTCCAAGGATCTGGAGAACAAAAATCATTTCCCCTTTATGAACCTGACCCAACAGACCACCTTCAGGCTTTAGAAGTCCATCACAACTAATTACAAGGGAAAACTTGATTGACTACTTGGTCTTCTTCTGCCATCTACTCTGTTTCTATAGTTAGAATTTCTACAGTGACTTTGAGCAAGCCAGCGATAAGGATATATATTGATAAGGAAGTCCACAACCTCTGCTCATGGTGAAGGTTGTCATCAGGACGGAGGGCGGGAGGAGGAGCTGGCCAAATTAACTTTTCAAATTAACCCAACAGTGATTGGCTGCTAGGACCAGGGGCAGTCTTAAGCAACCAATCACCAGCTTGTTAATATGAAAAGTCAATCTGGCAGCTCCCACCCTCTGCCCAGAACCATTCTGCCTCCAGCTCCCACCCTCCGCCCAGAACCGTGCTGCCTCCCGCTCCCACCCTCTGCCCAGAACCGTGCTGCCTCCCGCTCCCATGCTCCATCCAGAACTGTGCTGCTTCCGGCTTCCACCCTCTGCCCAGAACCGTGTTGCCTCCCGCTCCCACCCTCTGCCCAGAACCGTGCTGCCTCCCACTCCTACCCTCCGCCCAGAAGTGTGCTGCCCCTCGCTACCACCCTCCACTTGAACCGTGCTGCCTCTCGCTCCAAACCTCCACCCAGACCTGTGCTGCCTCCCGCTCCTACCCTCCGCCCAGAAGCATGCTGCCTCTTGCTACCACCCTCTGCCAGAACCGTGCTGCCTATCGCTCCCACCCTCCACCCAGAACTGTGCTGCCTCCCACTCCCACCCTCCACCCAGAACCGTGGTGCCTCTCGCTCCCACCCTCTGTCTAGAACCGTGCTGCCTCCCGCTCCCATGCTCCATCCAGAACTGTGCTGCTTCCCGCTCCCACCCTCTGCCCAGAACTGTGCTGCTTCCAACCTCCGCCCCGTGCTGTCTCTCACTCCCACCCTCCGCCCCGAACCGTGCTGCCTCTCGATCCCACCCTCCACCCGAACCGTGCTGTCTCTCGCTCCCACCCTCCGTCCGAACCGTGCTGTCTCTCGCTCCCACCCTCCGTCCGAACTGTGCTGTCTCTCGCTCCCACCCTCCGTCCGAACTGTGCTGTCTCTCGCTCCCACCCTCCGCCCCAACCGTGCTGTCTCTCGCTCCCACCCTCCATCCGAACTGTGCTGTCTCTCGCTCCCACCCTCCGCCCCGAACCGTGCTGTCTCTCGCTCCCACCCTCCGTCCGAACTGTGCTGTTTCTCGCTCCCACCCTCCGTCCGAACTGTGCTGTCTCTCGCTCCCACCCTCCGCCCCGAACCGTGCTGCCTCTCGCTCCCACCCTCTGCCCAGAACCGTGCTGCCTCACTCTCAACCAGATTTGTGCTGCCTCTCGCTCCCACCCTCTGCCCCGGAGTGCTTGGTATTGGGGGGGGGGGGCAGGAAGGGAGAGGGGCATTCCCAGTATTGAAGAGGTTAAACAGGTGTCCAGCAGCCAGGTGATTATAGGGCGTGGCAATAATCCCCTCAGTGATGTAATTTAATGGTTGAATAGAAAAGGAATAAAAGAAAAGAAACATAATAATAAGAAACCAGAAAAGGAACATTTTATTAATCAACTTACAGAGAACAAAGATTTTAATAAAAAAAAATAATAATATTTGAAACTTTATTAGACTACACTTCGCACACTTCACAGCATACTGCCCCCCCCCCCCCCCCCCGTGTGAGATCGCTAATTTACTTCTCTAAAAAAAAACAGTTTCCCGCACTTAAATCAGGAATGCGGCTTCTTCATGTGTGAGATTTTTGATGTCTGACAAGCGTCGATTTCAGCGGATAACATTTCCCGCACTCGGGACAAGAGTACGGCCTCTCCCCCGTGTGAGATTTTTGATGTGTGACAAGCGCTGACTTCCATGGAAAACATTTCCCGCACTCAGGGCAGGAATACAGGTTCTCCCCCGTATGAAATCTTTGATGCGTGACGAGTTCCGATTTTCGTCGATAACACTTCCCGCACTCGGGGCAGGAATACGGCTTGTTGTCCGAGTGGCGTCTCAGATGTCCATAAAGAGAAGATTTTTCTGAAAAACGTTTCCCGCACTCAGAACAGGAATACGGCTTCTCCCCGGAGTGGATGCGTAGGTGTCGGATAAGTTCTACTTTCCCTGGAAAACTTTTACCGCACAGCGAGCAGGAATGCATCTTCTCCCCGGTGTGAAATTTTAGATGTCGGACATAAGCTGATTTCCACCCAAAACATTTCCCGCACTCAGGGCAGGAATACAGATCTCTGTGAGATCTTATATGTGTGACAAGGGCCGATTTTCGTGGATAACATTTCCCGCACTCGGGGCAGGAATATGGCTTCTTCTCCAAATGGCTTCTCTGATGTTCAGAAAAATAAGATTTTTGTGAAAAACTTTTCCCGCACACAGTACAGAAATACGGCTTCTCCCCGGTGTGGGTTCGTAGATGTCTGACAAGTTCGGATTTCGCTGGAAAACATTTCCCGCACTCCGAGCAGGAATGCAGCTTCTCCCCCGTGTGAACTTTTAGATGCCTGACAAGAGCCGACTTCCACCCAAAACATTTCCCGCACTCAGAGCAGGAAAACTGCTTCTCTTCTGTTTGGGAACTTTGATGCGTGACAAGTTCAGATTTTTGTTGATAACATTTCCCGCACCCTCGGCAGGAACATGGTTTGTTCTCCAAGAGGCATCTCTGATGTTCAGAAAGATACGATTTTTGTGAATAACATTTTCCGCACCCACCACAGGAATATGGCTTCTCCCTGGTGTGGGTTCGTTGATGTCGGACAAGTTCGGATTTCACTGGAAAACATTTCCCGCACTCCAAGCAGGAATGCAGCTTCTCCCCAGTGTGAAATTTTAGATGCCTGACAAGAGCCGACTTCCACCCAAAACATTTCCCGCACTCAGAGCAGGAATACGGCTTCTCATCTGTGTGAGATCTTTTATGCTCAATTAGATGTGATTTGAAACGGAAACACTTCCCGCACCCAGTACAGGAAAATCTCTTATCTGTTGGAAGGGCGGCACCGTCCCGCACAGTCTGAGGTTCCTCGGGATAAGAGGAATACGATGGTCCGGCACCGTCCCGCACAGTCTGAGGTTCCTCGGGATAAGAGGAATACGATGGTCCGGCACCGTCCCGCACAGTCTGAGGTTCCTCAGGATAAGAGGAATACGATGGTCCGGCACCGTCCCGCACAGTCTGAGGTTCCTCAGGATAAGAGGAATACGATTGTCCGGCACCGTCCCGCACAGTCTGAGGTTCCTCAGGATAAGAGGAATACGATGGTCCGGCACCGTCCCGCACAGTCTGAGGTTCCTCAGGATAAGAGGAATACGATGGTCCGGCACCGTCCCGCACAGTCTGAGGTTCCTCAGGATAAGAGGAATACGATGGTCCGGCACCGTCCCGCACAGTCTGAGGTTCCTCAGGATAAGAGGAATACGATGGTCCGGCACCGTCCCGCACAGTCTGAGGTTCCTCGGGATAAGAGGAATACGATGGTCCGGCATCGTCCCGCACAGTCTGAGGTTCCTCAGGATAAGAGGAATACGATGGTCCGGCACCGTCCCGCACAGTCTGAGGTTCCTCGGATAAGAGGAATACGATGGTCCGGCACCGTCCCGCACAGTCTGAGGTTCCTCAGGATAAGAGGAATACGATGGTCCGGCACCATCCCGCACAGTCTGAGGTTCCTCGGATAAGAGGAATACGATGGTCCGGCACCGTCCCGCACAGTCTGAGGTTCCTCAGGATAAGAGGAATACGATGGTCCGGCACCGTCCCGCACAGTCTGAGGTTCCTCAGGATAAGAGGAATACGATGGTCCATCTACACTGTGTGGTGCCGGATGGACATTTGAGGTAGTCGGGTTTTCTCCTGGACTATACTGTGTGATGTCCTCATCTTCTACTTTACAGTCTGGAGACAAAGTGAGACAATCCTCTGAGGTTTTCCTCATCTCCCGTCCATCTACTAAAATAGAAATACAAAGATTATTACTAGACATGAGCTGATTGGTTCCCCTAAACCAGGACTCCGCCCACATCAGGCAGCTTTGTCTCTGAGGATCTTACAATTCCCCCCTCAAGGTAACTAGTAAATGGGTCTCTGATCAGGTCTGGCGGAGGTGCCCAGCTGGGGTATCCAAGATCTGTCACAGTCAGAGAGTGAGGAAACAACGAGAACTGTCTTTTATAGGAGTGACAGTGATGAGGGGATTACAGGCTGATATCACCCAGTCCCCGCCCTACTCTGGACCAATCAGTGAGCAGTATGGGTGGAGGAATGTATTTAGTGTTAATGACCCACCTGTGCTGATCTCTGTAGGAGTGTCCTCCTCTATAAATGTCCCCGTTATTCCATCCTCCTCCATAGACTGCCGATCATCCCTCACATACCTCTCTTCTTCTTCTTCTGATTTCACCTCAACTTTTATATACATCAGATCTTCACCCTAAACCGAAAAAAAGGAGAGAAAATAATATCTGTAACATATAAGCTTTATTATTGTGACATCACATAGAAAATCATAACCTTGTATTGTCCACACGCGGTCTCCATGAGTCCCTTTCATGTTCTAGACCAGGCATCCTCAAACTACGGCCCTCCAGCTGTTGCGGGACTACACATCCCATGAGGCATTGTACAACTCTGACATTCACAGACATTGTGTGCACTTTTTGTGTCACCTCTTTATGTGTGTGCACTTTTTTTGGCACCGGGTGGAGTTTTTGGGTGTGTTTCACACGCCACTGGCTTTTCAAAAAAAAAAAAATTCACAGACATTCGCTTCTCGGCCTTTTGGCTAAGATCAAGTGTAGTATCTGTTCTTATCAGTTGCCAAAGGAGGCGCTGTGCTGGCCCTATAGAGAGGGTTGCAGTCGGCGCTCTCTGATGGCGTAATTAGTACCTGGAAAGCGCGGTTTCGGTAGGGACACACCGGGCGCCCTAGGATCTGGGTGGCGGTGTATTGGTCTGAGCCGTGCTGGAAGGGTGCTCCTGGTGAGGATGGGTGCTGCCACTGGTCTGATCCAGAGGGTCGAGTTACCTGGCCTTCTGGCCTGGATTGGGGTAGCTTTAGCCCCGGACAGTTTTTCGGGAACAGAACGCCGTGAATCCCTTACTGGAGGGGGAGGATCGGTTAGTAAATTCCCGAATGTAATTAGGTAGGAGTGATGGGAGTGACGGTGGAGCCTGTAGGTGGGGCAGGTTCTCACCAAGCTTCCTGATCTCCACGCCTTCCTGCCTGGGGTGGGGGCTGCTGTGGTCCGGACCGTTGGTCAGGGCGGTCTTGAAAGCCTATGGAGTATGTGCCCCTGGAGTGGCAGTCCAGGGGTGCCAGACAATCACTGTGAGTGAGGGTCACATTGATTTACTGTCACCGCGGTCACTGCACCATATCACGCCTTTTTAGCACCTGCCTCTTGGGCCGGGCCTTTTGGCTGGGACCAGAGGAATTTTTTATTCCTGGCCGGAGGGCCTGGTCGTTGTTTTAGACAATGGCCACTTCTTTTCACTCTCCTCTCCACTATCCCTTCCCCCACTTTATTTTATTTATTCCTGTGTTGTCACTTTTTGTATTTTTTTGTTGGTACACGGTTTGTAGCACGTGTGACTAGTAGGGTCACAGGTCCCTGAAAGTCGGGGAGGGGGTGGACATGGCCTTCTGGCTTAGTTCGCTCCTCTCTCATTAGGGTTGGGGTCTCGCTTCGGGAGAGCCTCACCTAGTATTTGGGTGGGTCTGTCTCGGCAGACCTTCCAGAGAACGGGGTCTGACTGGTTTCGGCCATGAAGACCAAGTTTTACGTGTCCTTGTCCCTGTCTGGAGCCCAACGCCCCGGGGGATTCAGGACAAGGTCCTCTGATTTTAGAGGTCTTGTGTACCCGTTGCACTTTTTTGTCGCACCTCTTTATGTTCTGCACATTTTTTATTCACCGGGTGAGTTTTTTTTTTTTTAACAAGAAAACCGGGTGAGTTTTTGAGTGTGTTTTGCACGCCATCGGCTTTCACTAAAAAAAAAATAAAAAAATTCACAGACATGATGGGAATTGTAGTTCCTGAACAACTGGAGGGCCATAGTTTGAAGACCCCATGTTCTAGATCAGGCCTAGTCATGTCTGTGAATGTCAGAGTTTTACAATGCCTCATGTGAGGTGTAGTTCTGCAACAGCTGGAGGGCCGTAGTTTGAGGATCCCTGTTCTAGATGCTCCATACTACCAACCTTGTAGCCGTGAGGGATGGTGTGACCTTCCTGTATAGAATCCCGGGAATACAGAGGACGGGGACATCTCTCTGGTGGGTTCCTGGTATTTGGTGGCTCCATCATATCCTTGTGTCCTTCTGAAAACTCCTCCATCACTCCATACTCCTCATCCTCCTCTTTATACTCTTCTTTAACAACAATATTATCATCCTCGAGGTTTCCACTCTGAATCTATAATAAAACATTCATTGTAACAAACATGCTGTGTATAAATCAGAACTACCAATAATTGTTCCTCATCTACCTGATGATGTTTCGTGTAGTTGTGATCTTCCTGTGTGGAATACAGAGGACGGGGACATCTCTCTGGTGGGTTCCTGTAGCTGGATGACTCCACCATGGTGTCCTGGTACAGATCTTTGTGTTCTTCCTCCATCACCCCATCCTCATCATCCTCCTCTTTTATCTCTTCTTTAACCTCAACTTTAGGATCTCTCAGGTTTCCACTCTGAATATATAATAAAAATGACATCAATGGTAACAATGCAGATAATGTACAGATCCTAATGATACTATCAGTGATTGTTCCTCATCTACCTGATGATGGTGGGGGATGGTGTGACCTTCCTGTGTGGAATCCCGGGAATACAGAGGACGGGGGGATCTCTCTGGTGGGTTCCCATTACTGGATCCATCTGTAGGAAACACACACACTGACTGAATACATTGTTTCTATGTGTTTATCAGATGATGGGGGATCTAGGTGGAGCCTCCGTACTGCTCTCTCCTTTACAATAAAGTCTCCTCTTACCCGGTGATGTGAGGGGCGGCTGATTGTCCATCATGACGTCCTTGTAGAGATCCTTGTGTCCTTCTAAATACTCCCACTCCTCCATGGAGAAATAGACAGTGACATCCTGACACCTTATAGGAACCTGACACACACAATGATACAGTCACCATCCAGACACGTCCCTTGTGTTCAACCTTTAGAGACATCAGGAATAGTTATTTCCCCCCCATCATTATTCATACATAAAGCTAAAATACAAACGTAAGTATTATAAATCCACCCCTAAATAAACTGCCCATCACTAATAAAAGTCATATGATCCATTAGTACCTACCGATGGGGTGAGAAGGTCATTGGAGGTATCACAGCACCTGGCATTCCCTCTCTGCTCCCCGCACACCCCCTACCTCCCCAAACCACATACCGTATATACTTGAGTATAAGCCGACCCGAATATAAGCCGAGGCACCTAATTTTACCACAAAAAACCTGGGAAAACGTATTGACTCGAGTATAAGCCGAGGGTGAGAAATGTTCAGCTATTGTAAGTGGAAAAGACGTCAACAATGCCCATTTGCAGCCTCACTGTACCCGTTTGCAGCCATAGGTCCCCCGAACTTCAAACTCGGTAGTTAAGGGTTCCTAGATGCCCCCCTAGCTGCAGCCACAATTTGGGGTCTCTGGACCCATAGGGTCCCGAAATGACATTGCTGCAGATGGACACAGTTGACCGATTTTGGGCCCCCCGTATCTTGGGGCCACTTGGTGCTAGGAACACCATTGAATATGTTGTAGTGCTAGTTCCACTGGGTTGGCACACCAACCCAGTGGATTTGGGGTTCCTAGCACCAAGTGGCCCCGAGATAGGGGGGGCCCCAAAGTCGGGTCGGAAAATGTCACTCTCTGCTGCAAGAAAGTGCTTGACTCCAGTATAAGCCGAGGGGGGCATTTTCAACACACAAAAAAAATGTGCTGAAAAACTCGGCTAATGCCGCGTACACACGGTCGGAATTCTCGTCGGAAAAAGCTCTGATGGTTTTCCGGTCGGAATTTCGCTCAAACTGTCTTGCCTACACAAGGTCACACCAAATTCCGACGGTCAATAACACTGCGGCATAAAACACGTTCGACGGCACTATAAAAGGGAAGTTTAATGCTTCCGAGCATGCGTCAAATTGTTTCCCGAGCATGCGTCAAATTGTTTCCCGAGCATGCGTCAAATTGTTTCCCGAGCATGCGTCGGAATTGCATACACACGATCGGAAAATACGATAGAAAGGTTTTCCGTCGGAAAAATTAAGAATAGGTTCTCAATCCAAAGTCCGTCGGAAATTCCGACAGAAAAAGACCGATGGGCGTACACACGGTCGTAAAATCTGATGAAAAGCTCCCATCGGAAACATACAGGGAGACATGCAGGCAATGCCTGACCCCCTCGCACACAGTTCCTGCCGCTCCAATCCTCCTGCATGAGAGGTGCCAGGCTATCGGATCCCCTTTATGCGGCCAGTGTGCCAATCTCCTCCTGCTGGTGACTTCCCCCCCCCCCTCCAGGGGGCCAGGGTCTGGCAGGCACAGCTCGCTCTTCTTCCCGTGCTGTGCCCCACTGGAGACAAGCAGCTTGCCCCCCCCCGCCAAGCACCTTTTGTGGCAGTGCAGGAAAGGGGCGGAGCCTCTTGCCCGGGTAATCTGAATCCAAGCATCAAATTGGTTGGGCCACAGGGTAAGATCTTCCTGGGCTGAGGGAAAAGGTATGGAATTCTTCTGGCAGTCCCTCCTGGAAGCTACCCAGACTGAGGTCAGGCCTTGAAGAACTTCTTCTACCTTCCATTACCCAGCTGCCCTCTCTGCTCCCCATTCATGACCAGGGTGCCCAGCACACCTTTCTCTCTCTGTCTCTGAACCCAGCCCAGGGAGCAGCCTCTACAGGTCCTCCGGAACCAGCCAACCAAGCAACCCGGGGTCAACAGGTGTCCTCAACCTGAGTACCAGAACCCTCCCGTCTCTCCCCTTGGTCTGCAATTCTACTACCCTGAGAACCTTCTCCCCTACGCTGTGCAATATTTACACTCCCTGGACTGATCACATTGACTGTGCCTACTACCGACCCTGAGGATCATCCGGCCTTGCTGTGCCGTATCGCTTCCTTGAGGACTGTCTCTCTGTGTCCTACTGCCATCCCTCCCGTACCCCCAAGACCCTCAACAAACGCTGCATGGCGCATTCCGTGTGCCCTCTCTCTCTCTCTCTGCGTTCCTAGTTTATCACAGGAGGGAAAGGTGACACATCTCCAAAATGAAGAGAATATTCCGGTCCCGTAAGTGGGGGGAAATGTTCTGAAGGGGTTAATCTAGGTTTCCACACTATATATGTGTGTATCATCATCTGCTGGAGATAAAAGACGTCACAGTGACTATGGAGGAAGAGGACGGACATGACGGGGGGATACTGGGTGTAAATAGAAAATAAGATCTTATTACCTCCTCTACCGCTAATTCCAACCTTGTCTCCTCTCTACTTCCTCCCGACTCACCTCTCACTCGGAACTTCCTGTCTGACATCATTTCCTGTCTTCCATAGAGACTTCCTGTCTGGGTATAGGTGAGATCCCCATCTTGTGGAGCTCAGAGGAACTGCGGCTACAAGAAACGTCTCGTAGTGTGAACACAGCCTTGTTCTGTGTGTGTATGTACTGTGTATCCTTATAGATGGGGTCATCTCCACTCCCACCAAGGGGGAGAGAAATATATTACTGCCTGGTCCAGCCTTTCTCAGCCAGGGTTCCTCCAAAGGTCTCTAGGGGTTCCCTGAGCAATGAAAAATTTCTGTCTCTCTGTAATGATCTGTAAGGGGGGAAGTCTTCCAAATGATGACAATATAAGGGGGTCCTTCTCCCATTGGTCATCAATGTAAGAGACCGCTACACTGACCACTGATATAAGGTAGTCCTTCTCCCATTGGTCACCAATGTAAGGGACCACTACACTGACCACTGATATAAGGGGATCCTTCTCCCATTGGTTACTACATAATATATATATATATAATTTTATTATAATATAGAAGTCTTCACAATCCTATAGAAGAGGTTGGGGGTCCTGAGTGGTCATAGAAAGGCCCAGCACCCTAATATTAGAGGAAAAGGTGGTCTGGTGACATGGAGAAGACTCCGGTCAATCTCTGGATCTCCATCATTGGAAACACAGTGAGACAACAAAAACAGCGGGATGGTGGAGGAGATGTTGGTGTCGGTGTGGAAATGGACAGAACACGGGATGATGACACTGAAAGAACAATACGGCTTCATTCTACGATATGTCAAGGAAAAAACGGAACAGGAGAGACTTTTCTCTCTAATTAATGTCAGTAGAAGACCCAGAGAAAGCCTGTTCTGTGTTCTGATAGAGCAGATGGAATATTTCTTCTTGTGTGTTCTTATCATTATTATTATTACTCTATACCTAGTGACTGTATGAATGGCATGGTTCTAATACTCTACTTTACCTGACCACTGCACTCTATACACAGGGCTGTATATGATATACTCCTGACCACCGCACTCTATACACAGGGCTGTATATGATATACTCCTGACCACTGCACTCTGTACACAGGGCTGTATATGATATGCTCCTGACCACTGCACTTTGTACACATGGCTATATATGATATACTCATGACCACTACACTCTATACACAGGGCTGTATATGATATACTCCTGACCACTGCACTCTGTACACAGGACTGTATATGATATACTCCTGACCATCACACTCTGTACACAGGACTGTATATGATATACTCCTGACCACCGCACTCTGTACACATGTCTGTATATGATATACTCCTGACCATCACACTCTGTACACAGGACTGTATATGATATACTCCTGACCACCGCACTCTGTACACATGTCTGTATATGATATTCTCCTGACTAAAGTTGAGCAGACACCTGGATGTTCGGGTTCGGCAGGTTCAGCCGAACTTTGGAAAAAAGTTCAGGTTCGGACCGAACTTGACCCCGAACCCCATTGAAGTCAATGGGGACCCGAACGGCTATAATGAATTGTTGGCACCCCATAATAGAGATTACAGTCATTGATTTTTAAAAAGTTATTTTCATAAAAAGTGTTTGGGGACCCGGGTCCTGCCCCAGGGGACATGTATCAATGCAAAAAACTTTTTAAAAACGACCGTTTTTTCGGGAGCAGTGATTTTAATAATGCTTAAAGTGAAACAATAAAAGTGTAATATTCCTTTAAATTTCGTACCTGGGGGGTGTGTATAGTATGCCTGTAAAGGGGCGCATGTTTCCTGTGCTTAGAACTGTCCCTGCACAAAGTGTTATTTCTGCAGGAAAAAAAGTAATTTAAAATCACTCGTGGCTAATGAATTGCCGGCTCCCGTAATACAGAGAACAGTCATTGAAAGTCATTGATAAAAAAAAAAAGTGGGGGGGTTCCCCCAAATTCAATTACCAGGCCTTCAGGTCTGCTATGGATATTAAGGGGAACCCCGCATCAAAAAAAAAAAAAATGAGGTGGTTTTCCCCCCTAAATATCCATACCACCCTTCAGGTCTGGGATGGATTTTAAGGGGAACCCTGCGCCAAAAAAAAAAAAAAAATGACATGGGGTCCCCCTCAAAATCCATACCAGACCCTTATCCGAGCACGCACCCTGGCAAGAGCAAGAAGAAGCGGATTGGAGGAAGAAGAAGATGGAAGAAGAAGATGAAGAAACCGAAGGATGAAGAAAGGAAGAAGGAAGACCAGAAGAAAGAAGATGAAAGAAGAATGTAATAAAGGAATTGTCAAAGACAGTCTCCTGTAATTTTTAACATTTTTGTCACTTTTTTGGTGAAATGGTAGGGGTATATTTGTACCCCCTTACCATTTCACACAGGGGGCAGGCCGGGATCTAAGGGTCCCCCTGTTAAAGGGGGCTTCCAGATTCCGATAAGCCCCCCACAACCACTGCCCAGGGTTGTGGGGATGAGGCCCTTGTCCCCATCAACATGGGGACATGGTGCTTTGGGGGGGTCACACACCCCCAAAGCATCCTCCCAATGTTGAGAGCATGTGGCCTGGTATGGTTCAGGGGGGGGGGGCACTCTCGCCCCCCCCCCTTTTCCTGCGGCATGCCAGGTTGCGTGCTCGGATAAGGGTCTGGTATGGATTTTGAGGGGGACCCCACGCCATTTTTTTTTGCGCGGGGTTCCCCTTAAAATCCATCCCAGACCTGAAGGGTCTGGTATGGATATTTAGGGGGAACCCCACGTCATTTTTCAAAAAAAAATTGACGCGGGGTTCCCCTTAATATCCATAGCAGACATGAAGGGCCTGGTAATTGAATTTGAGGGGAACCCCACGCTTTTTTTTTTTTTTTTTTATCAATGACTTTCAATGAATGACTTTATCTCTGTATTACCGGGAGCCGAAATTGTCTGGTACGGACCCAAACTTTACAGTTCGGGTTCGCTCAACCCTACTCCTGACCACTGCACTCTGTACCCTTGTCTGTATATGATATACTCCTGACCACTGCACTCTGTACCCTTGTCTGTATATGATATACTCCTGACCACTGCACTCTGTACCCTTGTCTGTATATGATATACTCCTGACCACTGCACTCTGTACCCTTGTCTGTATATGATATACTCCTGACCACTGCACTCTGTACCCTTATCTGTATATGATATACTCCTGACCACTGCACTCTGTACCCTTGTCTGTATATGATATACTCCTGACCACTGCACTCTGTACCCTTGTCTGTATATGATATACTCCTGACCACTGCACTCTGTACCCTTGTCTGTATATGATATACTCCTGACCACTGCACTCTGTACCCTTGTCTGTATATGATATACTCCTGACCACTGCACTCTAGGCCCATTATTCAGGGGTGCTGCTAAACTGATGACCTGTGAAGGCTTTTAAAGCATCTATGAGCAATTGTTGGATATTGAAGTTTGTTGTCACTCCACCGACACACAATTTTTGTTTTTTGTTCAATACATTTGTTTATTATATTTTTACTTTAAAAAAAAAAAAAAGATTACAGTCATAGAATCAGGAAATAATAAAAAGGTAGAAATGCGATTGGTCAGGAAAATGACTGGCCTGGAATGTGGAGGCGGAGTCATACAATACAATACACAACGTGATACATTATTATAACAAAGTATTGTAGAAAAGATCACACCATAGAAAAGGAGGGAAAAGGAGAAAATAAACCCGGATATTAAGGGGAAATGTACGAGGAACACCTTAACAATCACCACCATTTTATTCTCCGGGGCCTCTGCTTTCAGATAATATATGTTTGGGGGGGATTTACAAACCTTCAGGCCCAAAATGTGCAAAAATAAAGCAAAAACATCTCTGACAGTGAAAGGGTTAGTGTGAGCTAGATGGGATGACACATTAGAGCTCCCCCTAGCTGCAGCCTGGTAATAACATTGCTAGGAGGTCTATTCATTTATCTGCTACAAACTTCCCATCTTTATATAAACGTCTCCTGACATTTAGGGGTCTATTCATAAAATATGCGCACAGAAATTCACCCGGGGAAAGTCCATGTACATTCCTTCTGTGTGAATGGGGGGAAAGATGAACGTTATTAGGATATTTGCTGTGCTGGTCGAATGGTTTCCATTCATTTAAAATGGAAATGATTGCATTTGGCCACTAGATGGAGATAATTTCTATGGTACTTGGCGCCATCTAATGGCCAAATGTGGTATTTTCTATTTTACGTCAATGGTCGGTATTAAAACCACAGGGCCAGATTTTCGCCACTAGATGGAGCCGATGATCCAATATTTGTCACGATTGGACGAATCCGCATCACATTCACACTGTGAGCTTCGCATTGTGTAATCTTTTATGGACAGTAAGATTGCCTTTCAAACTGAAACATTTCCCGCACTCGGAACAGGAATACGGCCTCTCTCCAGTGTGAGATTTCTGATGTGTGGAAAGATGGGACTTCTGTGAAAAACATTTCCCGCACTCAGGACAGGAATACGGCTTCTCCCCGGTGTGAATTTTTATATGCTCGTTAAGACCAGTTTTGAAACTGAAACGCTTCCCACACTCAGTACAGGAATACGGCTTCTCTCCGGTGTGAGTTACTTTATGATCATTAAGTTTGTATTTAGAGATAAAACACTTCCCGCACTCAGTACAGAAAAACCTTTTATGTGTTGGAAGGACGGCACCGTCCCGCACAGTCTGAGGTTCCTCAGGATAGGAGGAATACGATGGTCCGGCACCGTCCCTCACAGTCTGAGGTTCCTCAGGATAAGAGGAATACGATGGTCCGGCACCGTCCCGCACAGTCCCGCACAGTCTGAGGTTCCTCTACAGGCCGCACAGTCTGAGGTTCCTCAGGATAAGAGGAATACGATGGTCCGGCACCGTCCCGCACAGTCTGAGGTTCCTCAGGATAAGAGGAATACGATGGTCCGGCACCGTCCCGCACAGTCTGAGGTTCCTCGGGATAAGAGGAATACGATGGTCCGGCACCGTCCCGCACAGTCTGAGGTTCCTCAGGATAAGAGGAATACGATGGTCCATCTACACTGTGTGGTGCCGGATGGACATTTGAGGTAGTCGGGTTTTCTCCTGTGTGAGAATTTTGATGTTTTACAAGCTCCAATTTTTGTAAAAAACATTTCCCGCACACAGGACAAGAATACGGCTTCTCCCCCGTGTGAGATCTCTGATGTGTGTAAAGACTGGACCTCTGTGAAAAACATTTCCCGCACTCACGACAGGAATACGGTTTCTCTCCCGTGTGAAATCTTTGATGTGTGGTAAGTTCAGCCTTGTTTGAAAAACATTTGCCGCACTCAGAACAGATATATGGTTTTTCTCCAGTGTGATATCTCTGATGACTTGAAAGATGTGATTTGTTTAAAAATCTTTTCCCGCACTCAGTACAAGAATATGGCTCCTCACCAGTGTGATATCTTTTATGTACAGTAAGATTGCCTTTCAAACGGAAACATTTCCCGCACTCAGGGCAGGCATACGGCTTCTCTCCAGTGTGCGATCTCTGATGTGTGGAAAGATGGGCCTTCTGTGAAAAACATTTCCCGCACTCAGGACAGGAATGCGGCTTCTCACCTGTGTGAGATTTTTTATGCTCATTAAGGCCGGATTTAAAACTGAAACGCTTCCCGCACTCAGTACAGGAATGTGGCTTCTCTTTGGTGTGAGTTACTTTATGAAGATCAAGTCTGGATTTATAATGGAAACTCTTCCCGCACTCAGGACAGGAATACAGCTTTTCCAATTCTGGCTTTTCACGTGTGTGAGATCTTTTATGAGTATTAAGACGGCATTTAAAACGGAAACACTTCCCGCACTCAGGACAGGGAAACCTCTTGTCTGGCGGAAGGACGGCACCGTCCCTCACAGTCTGATATTCCTCAGGATAAGAGGAATACGATGGTCCGGCACCGTCCCGCACAGTCTGAGGTTCCTCAGGATAAGAGGAATACGATGGTCCGGCACCGTCCCGCACAGTCTGAGGTTCCTCGGGATAAGAGGAATACGATGGTCCGGCACCGTCCCGCACAGTCTGAGGTTCCTCAGGATAAGAGGAATACGATGGTCCGGCACCGTCCCGCACAGTCTGAGGTTCCTCGGGATAAGAGGAATACGATGGTCCGGCACCGTCCCGCACAGTCTGAGGTTCCTCAGGATGAGAGGAATACGATGGTCCGGCACCGTCCCGCACAGTCTGAGGTTCCTCAGGATAAGAGGAATACGATGGTCCGGCACCATCCCGCACAGTCTGAGGTTCCTCGGGATAAGAGGAATACGATGGTCCGGCACCGTCCCGCACAGTCTGAGGTTCCTCAGGATAAGAGGAATACGATGGTCCGGCACCGTCCCGCACAGTCTGAGGTTCCTCAGGATAAGAGGAATACGATGGTCCGGCACCGTCCCGCACAGTCTGAGGTTCCTCAGGATAAGAGGAATACGATGGTCCGGCACCGTCCCGCACAGTCTGAGGCTCCTCGGGATAAGAGGAATACGATGGTCCGGCACCGTCCCTCACAGTCTGAGGTTCCTCAGGATAAGAGGAATACGATGGTCCATCTACACTGTGTGGTGCCGGATGGACATTTGAGGTAGTCGGGTTTTCTCCTGGACTATACTGTGTGATGTCCTCATCTTCTACTTTACAGTCTGGAGACAAAGTGAGACAATCCTCTGAGGTTTTCCTCATCTCCCGTCCATCTACTAAAATAGAAATACAAAGATTATTACTAGACATGAGCTGATTGGTTCCCCTAAACCAGGACTCCGCCCACATCAGGCAGCTTTGTCTCTGAGGATCTTACAATTCCCCCCTCAAGGTAACTAGTAAATGGGTCTCTGATCAGGTCTGGCGGAGGTGCCCAGCTGGGGTATCCAAGATCTGTCACAGTCAGAGAGTGAGGAAACAACGAGAACTGTCTTTTATAGGAGTGACAGTGATGAGGGGATTATAGGACGAGTGTCCCCACCCCCTCTGTCACTCACTGTCATTACAGATGGGCCGGAAAAAAAACTGTTCGGTTCGCACTACAACTCTATTAAAGTCTATGGGACCCGAATTTGAAAAATCAAAAGTCACCATTTTGAAGACTTATATGCAAGTTATTGACCATAAAAAAGGGCATGGGGGTCCGGGCACTGCCCTGGGGGACATGTATCAATGCAAAATCTTTTTTTAAACACTGTTTTTTCAGAAGCAATCATTTTAATGATGCTTAAAGTTAAAATAAAATTAAAATTTAAGTTAATTAAAATAAAAATGAAAATCGTTATGGGGGGTCCCCTTAGTCTGCCTGTAAAGTGGCGCATCTGTACCATGTATAGAACCTGCTGCAGCAAAACTGACATTTATAAAGGAATAAAAAATGAATGAAATGATATTTAAATTCCCGACAATAGAAATAAAAATAAAATGCCCTTTAGGTCTGGTGTGGATATTAACCACTTGCCGACCGCCCCATGTAGATATACGTCGGCAGAATGGCACGTACAGGCAGAACCACGTACCTGTACGTGCCATTCTTTAGGCGGTTGGGGGGTCCGATCGGACCCCCCTCCGCCGGCGGGGACGGTCGGCATCGCTTCAGGAGCGATCCGGGACGAGGGGACGGCCAGTGGTTTCTGGCCACCCCCTCGCGATCGCTCCTGGCGAATGAAAAGCTTCCCCTTCCTGTCTATTGTATAGACAGGAAGGCGGAAGTGATGTCACGCTCGGTGCGCCGGTCTATGTGACCGGAGACGCCGAGCGGCGAACATGTACAGGTTAGTGCACAACACTACACTGACACCAGTACAGTTAGGCACACAAAACACCCCCCTGTCACCCCCTGATCACCCCCCAGATCACCCCCTCCCCCCCCAGTCACAGTGTCACTAATTGCAGTGATCATTTATTTACTGATCACTGCATTTAGTGTCAGTGTGACTGTAATAACTGTCAGGGCAGTTAGTTTTAGGTCCTAGGTAGCCCCCTACCCCCCCCTAATAAAGGTTTAACCCCCTGATTGCCCCTAGTTAACCCCTTCACCCCCTTTTGCCAGTGTCACTAAGCGATCGTTTTTCTGATCGCTGCATTGTGTCGCTAGGTAACCATTTTTTTTTTATTTTAACCGCCATGTTTTATATAGGTTCATAAATAGTTTTATAGGTCAGGTACCCCCATATTACAACCTAAATAAAGGTTTTAACCCCCTGATTGCCCCTAGAGTTAACCCTTTCACCAGTAATCACCGTATAACTGTCACTGGTGACGCTGGTTAGCCAGTTAGTTATTTCGTTATTTAGGTTCCCCGTCAGGTTTTTATATAGCGTCAGGTACCCCCATATATTACCTAATAAAGGTTTAACCCCCTGATTGCCCCTAGTTAACCCTTTCACCCCCTTTTGCCAGTGTCACTAAGCGATCGTTTTTCTGATCGCTGCATTAGTGTCGCTAGGTAACCAGTTTTTTTTTAGGTTAACCGCCATGTTTATATAGGTTCATAAATAGGTTTATAGGTCAGGTACCCCCATATTACAACCTAAAGGTTTTAACCCCCTGATTGCCCCTAGAGTTAACCCTTTCACCAGTGATCACTGTATAACTGTCACTGGTGACGCTGGTTAGCCAGTTAGTTATTTCGTTATTTAGGTTCCCCGTCAGGTTTTTATATAGCGTCAGGTACCCCCATATATTACCTAATAAAGGTTTAACCCCCTGATTGCCCCTAGTTAACCCTTTCACCCCCTTTTGCCAGTGTCACTAAGCGATCGTTTTTCTGATCCCTGCATTAGTGTCGCTAGGTAACCAGTTTTTTTTTGTATTACTGTTACGGGTGACGCTGGTTAGTTAGCTTGTTTTTTTATACTGTCAGGGCACCCGCCATTTATTACCCAATAACGGTTTAACCCCCTGATCGCCCGGCGGGTGATATCAATTAGGTTTTAGGGTCAAATAAGGTCTGCGTCGCCCCAGGTTAGTGCCAGTACCGCAAACACCCACGCGCAAAGCATACACCTCCCTTAGTGGTATAGTATCTGAACAGATCAATATCTGATCTGATCAGATCTATACTAGCGTCCCAGCAGTTTAGGGTTCCAAAAAAACGCATTGTTAGCGGGATCAGCCCAGATACCTGCTAGCACCTGCGTTTTCCCCCTCCGCCCAGCCCAGCCCACCCAAGTGCAGTATCGATCGATCACTGTCACTTACAAAACACTAAGCACACATAACTGCAGCGTTCGCAGAGTCAGGCCTGATCCCTGCGATCGCTAACATTTTTTTTGTGGTAGCGTTTTGATTCAGTCGCTAACAGTCAGGAGCTTTTTTACCTGTGAATCTCAAAAAAATAAAAAAAACAAAAATAGTTGTCGTTTTATTGTTCTCTCTCTCTCTCTATTGTTGCTCTTTTTTTACTCCATTCTATTCTGCAATGTTTTATTATGTTTTATCATGTTTTATCATGCTTGCTTTTCAGGTATGTAATTTTGTTTACTGTGTTTTAGTGTTAAGCATTTTTTTGTTTTCAGGTGCGCCATTCAGTTGCAGCGCGGAAAAAG
This sequence comes from Lithobates sylvaticus, assembly GCA_028564925.1. Lineage (NCBI taxonomy): Eukaryota > Metazoa > Chordata > Amphibia > Anura > Ranidae > Lithobates > Lithobates sylvaticus. The sequence continues at coordinate 595,245,442 of CM053028.1, read as the reverse complement.
ATTACAATATATGTCCAGTATGTTGCTGGACTTTGAATGGTTATACCAGAATGATGCCTGCAGGTTTAGGTATCATCTTGGTATCATTCTTTTCAGCCAGTGATCGGCTTTCATGTAAAAGCAATTCTAGCGGGTAATTAGCCTCTAGACTGCTTTTACAAGCAGTAGGAGGGAATGTCCCCCCCCCGGATATAAACCGCGCCATTGGGAAATTGGGAAAGCATTTTATCACACCAATCTTGGTGTGGTCAGATGCTTTGAGGGCAGAGGAAAGATCTAGGGTCTAATAGACCCCAATTTTTTCAAAAAAAGAGTACCTGTCACTGCCTATTGCTATCATAGGGGATATTTACATTCCCTGAGATAACAATAAAAATCATAACAAAGAAAAAAAAATGGAAGGAACAGTTTAAAAATAGAATAAAAAAGCTAAATAAATAAAAAAAAACTAAAAAAAAAAAAAAAAAGCACCCCTGCCCCCCTTCTCTTGCGCAAAGGCGTACACAAGCGTTGGTCTGGCGTCATATGTAAACAGCAATTGCAGCATGCATGTGAGGTATCACCGCGAAGGTCAGATCGAGGGCAGTAATTTTAGCAGTAGACCTCCTCCGTGAATCTAATGTGGTATCATGTAAAGGCTTTTAAAGGCTTTTAAAAATGTATGTAGTTTGTCGCCACTGCGTGTTTGTGCGCAATTTTAAAGCATGTCGTGTTTGGTATCCATGTACTCGGCCTAAGATCATATTTTTTATTTCATCAAAAATTTGAGCAATATAGTGTGTTTTAGTGCATTAAAATAAAAAAAGTGTATTTTTTCCACAAAAAATGCGTTTGAAAAATCGCTGCGCAAATACTGTGTGGAAAAAAAAAATGCAACACCCACCATTTTAATCTGTAGGGCCTTTGCTTTAACAATATATATAGTGTTTGGGGGTTCAACGTAATTTTCTTGCAAAAAAAAAATATGTTTTCATGTAAACAAAAAGTGTCAGAAAGGGCTTTGTCTTCAAGTGGTTAGAAGAGTGGGTGACGTGTGACATAGGCTTCTAAATGTTGTGCATAAAATGCCAGGACAGTTCAAACCCCCCCCAAATGACCCCATTTTGGAAAGTAGACACCCCAAGCTATTTGCTGAGAGCAATGTTGAGCCCATTAAATATTTTTTTTTTTTGTCCCAAGAGATTGAATAATGAAAAAAAAAAATATATATATTTTTTTTACAAAAAGTTGTCACTAAATGATATATTGCTCAAACATGTCATGGGCATATGTGGAAATACACCCCAAAATACATTCTGTTGCTTCTCCTGAGTACGGGGATACCACATGTGTGGGACTTTTTGGGAGCCTAGCTGCGTACGGAACCCCAAAAACCAAGCACCGCCTTCAGGCTTTCTAAGGGAGTAATTTTTTTATTTCACTTCTCACTGCCAATCACAGTTTCGGAGGCCATGGAATGCCCAGATGGCATAAAACCCCCCAAAATGACCCCATTTTGGAAAGTAGACACCCCAAGCTATTTGCTGAGAGGTATTGTGAGTATTTTGCAGATGTCGCTTTTTGTCACAAAGTTTTGAAAATTGAAAAAAAAAAATGAGAGAAAAAAAAAAAATTTTTTTCTTTACTTTCTTCATTTTCAAAAACAAATGAGAGCTGTAAAATACTCACCATGCCTCTCAACAAATAGCTTGGGGTGTCTACTTTCCAAAATGGGGTCATTTGGGGGGGTTTTGTGCTATTTTGGCATTTTATGGCCTTCGAAACTGTGATAGGTAGTGAGGAGTGAAATCAAAAATTTGCACCCTTAGAAATCCTGAAGGCGGTGCTTGGGTTTCGGGGCCCCGTACGCGGCTAGGCTCCCAAAAAGTCCCACACATGTGGTATCCCCATACTCAGGAGAAGCAGCAAAATGTATTTTGGGGTGCAATTCCACATATAACTATGGCATGTGTGAGCAATATATAATTTTAGTGACAACTTTTTGAAGAAAAAAAAAATTATTTTTTATTTTTGTCTTTATTCAATCACTTGGGACTAAAAAAAAAAATATTCAATGGGCTCAACATGCCTCTCAGCAAATAGCTTGGGGTGTCTACTTTCCAAAATGGGGTCATTTGGGGGGTTTTGTACTTCTCTGCCATTTTAGCACCTCAAGAAATGAAATAGGCAGTCATAAATTAAAAGCGGTGTAAATTCCAGAAAATGTACTCTAGTTTGTAGACGCTATAACTTTTGCGCAAACCAATAAATATACGCTTATTGGCATTTTTTTTACTAAAGACATGTGGCTGAATACATTTTGGCCCAAATGTTTGACTAAAATTGAGTTTATTAGATTTTTTTTATAACAAAAAGTAGAAAATCTCTTTTTTTTTCAAAATTTTCGCTCTTTTTCCGTTTATATCGCAAAAAATAAAAATCACAGAGGCAATCAAATACCATCAAAAGAAAGCTCTATTTGTGGGAAGAAAAGGACGCAAATTTCGTTTCGTTACAAAATTGCATGACCGCACAATTACCAGTTAAAGTAGTGCAGTGCGAAATTGAAAAAAGACCTCTGGTCCTTAAGCTGACAATTGGTCCGGGGCTGAAGTGGTTAAGGGGAACCCCACGCCCAAAAAAAAAAAAAAAGGGCATGGGGTCCCCCCAAAACCAATGCTAGACCCTTATCCGAGCAGGCAGCCTGGCAAGTCAGGAAAGGGGAGGGGGGCGAGCAAGCGCTCCCTCCCCCTGGACCACACCAGGCAACATTCCCTCAACATGGGGAGGGTGCTTTGGGGCAGGGCTCTGCCCCCCCACCACCCAAAAGCACCCTGTCCCCATGTTGATGGGGACAAGGGCCCCTTTCCTACGACCCTGGGCGATGGTTGTGGGGGTCTGCGGGCAGGAAGCTTACTGGAATCTAGATTCCAGGCCCCCTTCCTATGTGAAGGAGTATGGGGTTCATTGTACCCCTACCCATTCAACAAGAAAAAGGGTAAAAATAAATAAAAACAGGAGGCAGTTTTTGACAATTCCTTTGTCCTTTGCACACCGCCCGCCGCCGAGCCTTGAAAAAAAACAGGTAAAAAAAACGCTCTTCCGTCAACCAAGACAAACCCCCGTGGGGTTCCGCTTAATATCCATACGAGACCTAAGGGGCAGTTTTTTTTTTTTTTTTTCTATTGCCGGGAATTTAAATGTCATTTCATTCATTTTTATTCCTTTATAAATGTCAGTTTTGCTGCAGCAGGTTCTATACATGGTACAGATGCGCCACAGCTCTTATAAAGGTAACAAAAAAAAAATACTCTCCTGTCAACTAAGGCAAACCGCTCCCTTGTGATGCCACCGACTGGTGCATGCTGGGTTGCTTGTGTCAGAAGGGGGCGGTGCTACAAGGTTGCCCCGCCCCCTTGTGACATAAGCAACCCAGCATGCACCGGTCGGTGGCATCACAAGGGAGCGGTTTGCCTTAGTTGACAGGACAGTATTTTTTTTTTTTCAGGCCCGTGGGCGTTGTGATTGACGACTCTACATCGGGGGGACATTGTTTTTTTACTTTTCATAAAATAATTGTCAAAAACGGCCTCCTGTTTTTATTTATTTTTTACAATTTTTTGGTGAATGAGTAGGTGTACTATGTACCCCATACTCTTTCACATAGGAGGTGAGGCTGGCATCTGGGGGTCCCCTTGCTAAAGGGGGTTCCAGATTCCGATAAGCCCCCCGCCTGCAGACCCCCACAACCACCAGCCAGCGTTGTCGGGAAGAGGCCCTTGTCAGCATCAACATGGTGACAAGGTGCTTTGGGGTGGAGGGGCAGAGTCCCCCCACCCCAAAGCACCCCCCATGTTGAGGGCATGTGGCTTGGTATGGTTCAGGAGGAGGGGCGCTCACCTGTCCCCCCCCCTTTTCTAGCCTGCCGGGCTGCATGCTCCATTAAGGGTCTGGTATGTATTTTGGGGGCCCCACGCCGTGTTTTTTTAAATTTTTTTGGTGTGCGGTTCCCCTTAAAATCCATACCAGACCCGAAGTGCCTGGAAAAGGAAGAAGACAGGGATCACCGCTGGAGAGGGAGAGGACAGGGATCACCACTGGAGAGGGAGAGGACAGGGATCACCGCCGGAGAGGGAGAGGACAGGGATCACCACCTGAGAGAGGGAGAGGACAGGGATCACCACCTGAGAGAGGGAGAGGACAGGGATCACCGCTGGAGAGGGAGAGGACAGGGATCACCACCTGAGAGAGGGAGAGGACAGGGATCACCACCTGAGAGAGGGAGAGGACAGGGATCACCACCTGAGAGAGGGAGAGGACAGGGATCACCACCTTAGAGGGAGAGGACAGGGATCACCACCTGAGAGAGGGAGAGGACAGGGATCACCACCTGAGAGAGGGAGAGGACAGGGATCACCGCTGGAGAGGGAGAGGACAGGGATCACCACCTGAGAGAGGGAGAGGACAGGGATCACCACCTGAGAGAGGGAGAGGACGGGGATCACCACCTGAGAGAGGGAGAGGACAGGGATCACCGCCTGAGAGAGGGAGAGGACAGGGATCACCGCCTGAGAGAGGGAGAGGACAGGGATCACCGCCTGAGAGAGGGAGAGGACGGGGATCACCGTCAGAGAGGGAGAGGACGGGGATCACCGCCTGAGAGAGGGAGAGGACGGGGATCACCACCTGAGAGAGGGAGAGGACGGGGATCACCACCTGAGAGAGGGAGAGGACGGGGATCACCACCTGAGAGAGGGAGAGGACGGGGATCACCACCTGAGAGAGGGAGAGGACGGGGATCACCGCTGGAGAGGGAGAGGACAGGGATCACCGCCTGAGAGAGGGAGAGGACGGGGATCACCGTCTGAGAGAGGGAGAGGACGGGGATCACCACCTGAGAGAGGGAGAGGACGGGGATCACCACCTGAGAGAGGGAGAGGACGGGGATCACCACCTGAGAGAGGGAGAGAACGGGGATCACCACCTGAGAGAGGGAGAGGACAGGGATCACCGTCTGAGAGAGGGAGAGGACAGGGATCACCACCTGAGAGAAAGAGAGGACAGGGATCACCGTCTGAGAGGGAGAGGACAGGGATCACCACCTGAGAGAAAGAGAGGACAGGGATCACCGTCTGAGAGGGAGAGGACAGGGATCAGCACCTGAGAGAGGGAGAGGACAGGGATCACCACCTGAGAGAGGGAGAGGACAGGGATCACCGTCTGAGAGGGAGAGGACAGGGATCACCGTCAGAGAGGGAGAGGACAGGGATCACCGTCTGAGAGGGAGAGGACAGGGATCACCGCCTGAGAGGGAGAGGACAGGGATCACCACCTGAGAGAGGGAGAGGACAGGGATCACCACCTGAGAGAGGGAGAGGACACGGATAAATTGTGTCTGCAGCACAGAGAAGGAAGATTATCCGAGAGAAATACAGGAATACAGGACGGGGAACACAGCTCAGGAAAGTGACCAGGGGATTACAGGCTGATATCACCCAGTCCCCGCCCTACTCTGGACCAATCAGTGAGCAGTATGGGTGGAGGAATGTATTTAGTGTTAATGACCCACCTGTGCTGATCTCTGTAGGAGTGTCCTCCTCTATAAATGTCCCCGTTATTCCATCCTCCTCCATAGACTGCTGATCATCCCTCACATACCTCTCTTCTTCTTCTGATTTAACCTCAAATTCTATATCGATTGGATCTCCACTCTAAACCAAGAAAATGAGAGAAAGTATCATCTGTAAGATAAAAGCTTAGATACAAAATATACACATCATCTCCACCAGTCCATGTTTTAGATGCTCCGTCCCACCAACCTTGTAACAGTGGGGGGTGGTGTGACCTTCCTGTGTGGAATACAGAGGACGGGGACATCTCTCTGGTGGGTTCCTGTAGCTGGATGACTCCACCATGGTGTCCTGGTACAGATCTTTGTGTTCTTCCTCCATCACCCCATCCTCATCATCCTCCTCTTTTATCTCTTCTTTAACCTCAACTTTAGGATCTCTCAGGTTTCCACTCTGAATATATAATAAAAATGACATCAATGGTAACAATGCAGATAATGTACAGATCCTAATGATACTATCAGTGATTGTTCCTCATCTACCTGATGATGGTGGGGGATGGTGTGACCTTCCTGTGTGGGATCCCGGGAATACAGAGGACGGGGGGATCTCTCTGGTGGGTTCCCATTACTGGATCCATCTGTAGGAAACACACACACTGACTGAATACATTGTTTCTATGCGTTTATCAGATGATGGGGGATCTAGGTGGAGCCTCCGTACTGCTCTCTCCTTTACAATAAAGTCTCCTCTTACCCGGTGATGTGAGGGGCGGCTGATTGTCCATCATGACGTCCTTGTAGAGATCCTTGTGTCCTTCTAAATACTCCCACTCCTCCATGGAGAAATAGACAGTGACATCCTGACACCTTATAGGAACCTGACACACACAATGATACAGTCACCATCCAGACACATCCCTTGTCTGTTACTGGATAATCTCCCAGAATTCCCAGAATCCTCCTCACCTCTCCTGTCAGCAGCTCCATCATCTTCTTGGTGACTTCTAGAATCTTCTCCATGTTGTGTCTCTCAGGTTTTAGGGAGTCACATGGAGGCACTGTGATGGTCATATGATCACCTGACTTCACAAGAGGAAATCTCTGTATTGGAGAACAAATAGGAATATCATGTTAGAATCCCAGAATCCTCCTCACCTCTCCGGTCAGGTCTGTGTTTTATTAATAGAGATAATGAGTGATGTCATGTGACCTCCCAGAATCCTCCTCACCTCTCCGGTCAGGTCTGTGTTTTATTAATAGAGATAAGAGTGATGTCATGTGACCTCCCAGAATCCCCCTCACCTCTCCGGTCAGGTCTGTGTTTTATTAATAGAGATAAGAGTGATGTCATGTGACCTCCCAGAATCCTCCTCACCTCTCCGGTCAGCAGGTAGATGATCTCCAGGGTGAGGTTTAGTATCTTCTCAGTCATGTGACTCGGGTCCTCCTCCATCCTCATTGGTCATGTGATCTGTACAGGTTTCCTGTAGACCAATAATTAATAAGAGAGAATGATCTGGACTGTACTGTTTGTACAATATTAGGATGGGGGTGTAATATGAGGGTTTCTATCATGTAAGACCACCCCCCAGTGGGATTACACACAGAGGAACATTCCTTTTAGCATTTGTAATGTTGTTAGGGTCCGAGCGCCTCTAATCTTTTATGCCTATAGACCCCCCCCCCCCCATCCCCAATAACAGTGGTATAATCAGTTAGTATAGACGGATGAGGTGAGAAGGTTATTGGTGGAAAGGTGAAGAGAATGTTCCGGCCCCGTAAGTGGGGGAATGTTCTGCCCTTGAAGGGGTTAATCTAGGTTCCCACACTATATATGTGTGTATCATCATCTGCTGGAGATAAAATACGTCACAGTGACTATGGAGGAAGAGGACGGACATGACGGGGGGGTTACTGGGTGTAAATAGAGGATAAGATCTTATTACCTCCTCTGTTGGCACTTCCACTGATATCTCCTCTCTACTTCCACCCGACTCACCTCTCACATGGAACTTCCTGTCTGTAGATGATATCACTCCCTGTCTTCCATAGAGACTTCCTGTCTCTATGGTAGAAGTGAGATCACCACCTTGAGGAGCTCAGAGGAACTGCAGCCCCGAGAAACGTCTTGTAGTGTGAACACGGCCTTGTGCTGTGTGTGTATGTATATCCTTATAGATGGGGTCATCTCCACCCCCACCAGGGGGGGGGGGGTATATTACTGCCTAGTCCAGCCTTTCTCAGCCAGGGTTCCTCCAAAGAGTTCTAGGGGTTCTTTGAGCAATGGACAATTTCTGTCTCTCGGTAACAACTGACATCAATGATCTGCACGGCGATCCTTCTCCCACTGATGACGATGTAAGAATGTCCTTCTCCCACTGACCTCTGATATAAGGGGGTCCTTCTCCCATTGGTCACCAATGTAAGGGACCACTACTCTGATATGAGGGTCCTTCTCCCAATTCCCAACAGGTAATGTCAGACAATTGAGCTTTCTTCTGTAGTAATGTGGCTAGGACTGGAAAATGTGGGGAGGAAAAATCTGTAGAAAACAATTGGAGGGTTGGTTCTTTGATTGCCTCCTCAGCAGCAATTTTGGCTGCTCCGTCTGCTAAGTTGTTTCCCTTAGTAGCATCAGATTTGTCATAAGAATGACCTTTTACTTTTATGACATTAATTTCTGAGGGTAAATGAAGTGCACTTTATAGATCCTCTACCCAGGCTTGATCTGAGATTTGCTTATTATCCGCCATCTTGTACCCGCGGGACAGCCAGATCACACCGTAGTCACGTGTCACATCAGTGTAAATGTTTACTTTCTGTCCTTTGTATAACTGACAGGCACAAGTCATAGCATAGAGTTCTGCCTGCTGAGCTGAAGTGGCTGCTAGTGGTTTTGCTTCTAATATTACGTCTGGTAAAGTAACTACAGCATAACCAGTTTTGTAAGTGTCGTCGCTTGGTCTAGATCAGCTGCCGTCAACAAAAACATTTATGTAGTCGGGCTCAGAGTTGGGTTGGTCGGTGAGGTCAGGTCTTGGTGAGGTGGAATGTAGCAGTTGTGTGGAGTAATCATGCTCTACTGGGATTTCTATTGATGGGAGTCTGAGCAATGCATGTAGTAGTCTGACTGCAAGTGTTGTTTCAGAGCAAGATTTGACAGTGAGACCGTGTGTGTTGAGGAGGATATTCTCATAGCCACTGGAGTGTTGTGCTGTCATGTGCTGTGTAGAAATGTTTTGTAAAAGGTGCACTACAGTATGTGTTGTGTACAGTGACGATCCTGACCTCACTGGGGCCCTAAGCAAAATTCTGCCAAGGGGCCCTCTACTTGACCCGTGATGCCGTGAGCTATGTAAACTATTTGCCATTGCCACACAGTCACACCTGACACTTGATCGCCGCCTTCCACCTCCTCCCACCTCTCCTCACTGCACTCTAAACGGCCAGCCAGAGGTGCAGGGGGGATGCTGGGTCTTGGGGCCCCCCCCCACAGCGGCGGGGCCCTAAGCAGCTTGCATAGTGTGCTTATAGGGCCGATCGGCTCTGGTTGTGTACAATGTAGTATCAGTTCCTAAAGTGATCTTGGATGCTTCTTTTACTGCCATAGCACAGGCAGCGACAGCTTGTAGGCAAGCTGGCATTCCTTGTACCTGAACGGGGAGTTTTTTTGGATAGATAAGCCACGGGTCGGTAGTGGGCTTGGGCCAGCACGGCAGCTAGTGCAGGGCCCCTGACTATACAGTAAAGCACAAAGGATTTCTTATGATCTGGTAAACCGAGTGCCGGAGCACTGGCCAAAGACTGTAATAAGGCATGGAAGGCTTGTGTCATTTCCTTAGTGTAAATCATCTGCTTGGGGGCAGTGGCTGCAGTAGAGGGGCGCAAGATTGAATCATAAAAAAAAAAATCTGGGATCCACTGCCTGCAGTAGACAATAGAGCCAAGAAAAGAAAGGAGCGCTGCCTTATCTTTGGGTGTGCCGAGACAGGTCAGAGTCTTGACTCTTTCAGGGGACACTTGCCTGGTCCCGCCTGAGATAATACATCCTAGGTATTCCACCCTCTCCCTGCACCACTGGATCTCTTTGCGAGACGCCAAGTGACCCTTAAGAGATAAGTGAGTCATCAGGCTTTCAGAGTCTTCTGCACACTGTGACCCTTAAGAGATAAGTGAGTCATCAGGCTTTCAGAGTCTTCTGCACACTGTGACCCTTAAGAGATAAGTGAGTCATCAGGCTTTCAGAGTCTTCTGCACACTGTGACCCTTAAGAGATAAGTGAGTCATCAGGCTTTCAGAGTCTTCTGCACACTGTGCCCCGCTCTCACTACATAACAGTAGGTCATCTACATATTGCAGGAGTACTGATCCCTGTGGGGGCACCCAGTCATCCAGGGTTAGTTTTAACACCATGGAAAATGCTGCAGGACTGTCCACAAATCCCAGAGGAAGACGGGCCCAAGTCAGTTGGCCCGAGCCCCAGGTAAAGGCAAAGATCTTTTGGAAATCCTCGTGAACATCAATGCTAAAGAAAGCATTGGACAAGCCTAGTACCATATATACAGTGGAGGAAGCAGGGATGTTTATAAAAATTCCCGTGATGTCTGAGACTAGTGGTGGAAGTGGTTGAATACATTTGTTCACCCCCCCTCAAATCCTGTACTAGCCTCCACTCGCCGCTGACTTTCTTTACTGGATGGGTGTATTCCAGGGACTGATAATGGGTTTTAGAATGTCTTTCTGCATGTATGTGGTGATCTGTGGTGCTATACCCTGTACTTTGTCAGCATGAAGGTGGTATTGTTTCTGAAAGAATGGTATGATGTAGACATGTGCATTCGTTTTCGTCCGAATGCATTTTCGTCCGAATTTCAGGTATTTTCGTTATTGTTTTAACAAACGATAATGAAAGTGCAGAATCCGAAAAACGAAAGATCCGACATAAACAAATGCTTTATTTTCGTTGTGACAACAGTTCGATATAGATAGGAGATTCGACGCTGATAATAACAATCTGTGTTCATTGAACCTGTGCTCGAATGGGCCTAACCTTAACTCTATTAGTCCAAGATTATTCTACATAGAGAGAAAAGATTCGACGCAGAAAGGAAAGATTCGACGTAGAAAGGAAAGATTCGACGTAGAAAGGAAAGATTCGACGTAGAAAGGAAAGATTCGACGTAGAGAGGAAAGATTGCTGCTGGAATTGGGTGGAATTGCAGCTAATCTATACAGAGTCATACAGTTTAGCTGCTCCGTCGAATCTTGTTTGAACTTTCGACAGACACCATAAGCCTTCAATGACAGATTCAATCTTAATTCATTTGGATTTTCGGACGAATGCAATTTTTAACGAAAAAAAACGAAATAAATAAAAACGAATTTCGGGAGTAACTAAATAAATTTATTTTTCGAACGAAAACGAAATTCCAAAACGAAATTTTTCAGTGTGCACATGTCTAGTATGATGTTTGGTTTGAAAGTAGGGACATAAGGAGTGCATTTGACATGTCCTACGTCTGTCTTGGACTTTGCCCATATCGGGTGAGTCTCTAATGGCGCCGGTATGGTCATAAAGTAAAACGTCAAATCTTTTCTTTTTGGCATAGTCAAGTCACATCTTGCTGATTTGGCAGTCATCCCCCCTATGAAGACATGAGGTCCCTTCCCATTAGACATAAAGGGCAGTCCGTGAGGATGGCAAAAGTTTGTCTGGTTAAGGGTTTATCCTGCAAATCTGACACTTGCAGTGATTCGGTTATTTCGTGTGTGACATCTGTCCCAGTTATTCCCATTGAGCAGCCCTCGGTACAATGGCGGGGGCGCTAAACGCAGATACCCCTCTGAATCTTCCATGTTTGAGTCATGGGGTTGGACAGGGGCAGAAGCGAATGTCAGTTTTTTAGGGGTCTGGTCTAAGGAATGAGGCTTCTCTAATGGATGAGGGAACCGTTTTCTATATTCTTTCAATGCTTTAGACCATATTTTATAACATTCAGTCATATATTCTTTATCATTAGGAAACGGTGGATAATTATACTGTTTATGTTGGCCACACATTTTAGTGACCTCCTCCCATTTCTCTGCAGAACATGGTCCGCATTCAATTAGCCCTGCAATTTGTAGAGCATGTGCTCTGGTTAATATGTTTTTCCAGAAGGGTTCAGTATAATGTGTTCCATAGTTTCCAGACACAAAATCTTATGCCTCGTACACATGGTCTGAATTCTCGTTGGAAAAAGCTCTGATGGTTTTCCCGTTGGAATTCCGACGGAATTTCGCTCAAACTGTCTTGCCTACACACGGTCACACCAAATTCCGACGGTCAATAACACAGCGGCATAAAACACGTTCGACAGCACTATAAAAGGGAAGTTTGATGCTTCCGAGCATGCGTCGAATTGTTTCCGAGCATGCGTCGGAATTTTGCGTGTCGGAATTGCCTACACACGATCAGAAAATCCGATAGAAAGGTTTTCCGTCGGAAAAATTGAGAACAGGTTCTCAATCCAAAGTCCGTCGGAAATTCCGACAGAAAAAGACCGTTGGGAGTACACACTGTCGGAAAATCTGATGAAAAGCTCCCATCGGACTGTTTTCATCGGAAATTCCGACCGTGTGTACGCCGCATAAAGGAGTGGGCTGATCCGGCTTACCTTCCGAACCTCCCTTTCCCGGCAGATTTCCCATGTTTATAATTCTTATACTTTATTTTATATTATAACTCTATTTATACACATCAGCTGCAGAACATACAGTCAATGACTTAGGGCAAACCACAATTTTTTCACCAGTTCCAAATTCAATAGTACTTCTGACACCTCTAAAGCCCCATACACACGGTCGGACAATCCGCGGACCAGGTCCGTCGGACCATGTCCGTCATACTTTGTCTGATGTTGGTTTTGCGTACACACGGTCAGACAAAGTTGTCGGAAAATCAGATCATTCTGAACGCGGTGACGATTGTTGCCTACGACGGGACTACGTAGAGGCTAGTAGCCAATAGCTTTGGTCTTGTAATGTGATCTGAGCATGCGTAGCACTTTGTCCGGTCGGACAACCGTACACACGATCGGATTTGGTGTGATCGGACCGTGTTGTCGGCAAATCTTTCCAGCAGGAGATAAGACTTTGTCCGTCGGACAATCCGACGTACACTGTCCGATGGTGCCTACACACGGTCTGATTTTTCAACAACATTGTCCGATCGGACAGAATCCATGAAAAAGTCCGACCGTGTGTATGGGGCTTAACAGTTAATCCTTCTTGAAATCTTTATTTATATTTCAAATTTCTTGGCAAAATGCCAACAGGTTTAAACAGTACTTTCAATTGCTGTAATACTAATGCCGCAAACAATTCCCCACTATCTATTACGGTTGGTGAGATATTAGCATTGTTGGCAAAACGCCAAAATATCCACATTTTGAACCTGACTTCCCCTGCGCAAGAGATGTCAGTGGCAAAAGGAATTATTCACATAGCATGTTTTGATCAAAAGTTAGCCTCACCAATCCATGAATTACCCTAGAAAAATTTGATAACGTCCCCGATGTCACAATGTATCAAAGACCCTCCTGGAACACAAAACTATTATGTATATTAAACCTTAAAGTCTGTTTCCGTGGTTTTCCTTTGCGGAACCAAAGACCCTTTCCCACTTAGTGGTAATAACCTCTGGGAATACTAGCAATCAAATAAGTATTTGATCCCTCATACACAAATAATAGGCCTGTTAAACACTCTGGGCAGCGTCCTGCCAAAAAACACTTAAACATTACAAACATGACATTAAACATGACATTAAATGATTTAGAGGTTTCCAATGACCAGTCCTTCTGGTTAAAAACAAGGTTTTCAACCTCCTTTTGTATTAATACAATATCTGGGAGGGATCCTGGCCAACCTAGTAATGTATCCCTGTCCCTTTATATTAATACCTGGGATCCTGGCCAACCTAGCGAGGTATCCCTGTTCCTTTATATTAACCACTTCAATACCGGGCCATAGTCAAATGACGCCCACAGATGGGATCTCCCATCGCCCCCAGGGGCCCGCAGTGTGGCAATCGTGGATGAGCTGTGTCCCTCGGACACAGCCCATCCCCGATCAGAGTGATTGGCATCTCCAAGCCACCCTGGTACATGTGACTGGCGGTGTCCAATCACCGCCGGTCACATGAACTGCCTCTGTGAACGGCGCTCGTGCACGCCCCTAGAGCGCGTGCAGAGCGGCGATCGGGGACGAGGCTTGTCACCCTGACACAGCCCAACCCCGATCGCAGTAAAGAGCCAATGAAATTGGCTCTTTACCACGTGACCGGCTGTGTCCAATCACAGCCAGTCACAGAATGTCAACAGACCACGGTAACGAGATGTTACCGGTTCTCCTTCTCACACACCGATCGTGTGTGAGAAGGAGGTGGCGGTAACATCTCGTTACCCCTTAGTATACACCAACCACACTGATTACCCCCCTAATAAAGAGGACCTGTCACCAGCCATCAAAGTACCTGCCACCAGCCATCAAAGTACCTGTCATTACCCGTCACAGCCCATCTAGTACCCGAGTACCTGTCACAACCCATCTGAGTACCCGAGTACCTGTCACAGCCCATCTGAGTACCTGAGTACCTGTCACAGTCCATCTGAGTATCCGAGTACCTGTCACAGCCCATCTGAGTACCTGAGTACCTGTCACAGTCCATCTGAGTATCCGAGTACCTGTCACAGCCCATCTGAGTACCCGAGTACCTGTCACAGCCCATCTGAGTACCCTTGTACCTGTCATAGTCCATCCGAGTACCTGTCACAGCCCATCTGAGTACCCGAGTACCTGTCACAGTCCATCTGAGTATCCGAGTACCTGTCCCAGCCCATCTGAGTACCCGAGTACCTGTCTCAGCCCATCTGAGTACCCGAGTACCTGTCATAGTCCATCCGAGTACCTGTCACAGCCCATCTGAGTACATGAATACCTGAGTACCTGTCACAGTCCATCTGAGTATCCGTAACTGAGTATCTGTCACAGTCCATTTGAGTACCTGAATACCTGTCACAGTCCATCTGAGTACATGAATACCTGAGTACCTGTCCAAAGCCCATCTGAGTACCCGAGTACCTGTCACAATCCATCTGAGTACCTGTCCAAGCCCATCTGAGTACCTGTCACAGTCCATCGGAGTACCTGTCACAGTACCTGTCACCTGTGGTATCGCCATACTCAGGAGGAGTAGCAGAATGTGTTTTGGGGTGTCATTTTGCTATATACATGCTATGTGTTAGAAATATCTTATTAATGGACAACTTTGTGTAAAAAAAAAAAAGATTTTCATTTTCTTCCCACGTTTTCTGAAGACTAGTGTAAAAAATGAACCGTTCAAAAGACTCATAATGCTTCATAGAATATACTTTGGGGTGTTTGTTTTCCAAAATGGGGTCATTTTGTGGGTAATCCCCGTAGTACAAATGTTAGGCTCACACCTGTGGTGACCAGACTGTGTAAAAGTCACACACATGTGGTATCGCCATACTCGGGAGGAGTAGCGGAATGTATTTTGGGGTGTCATTTTTGCTATGTACATGCTTTGAGTTAGAAATATCTTATAAACTGACCACTTTGTGTAAAAAAAAATGTTTTCATTTTCTTTCCACGTTTTCCGAAGACTTGTGGAAAAAAATGAACTGTTCAAAAGACTCATTATGCCTCATAGAATAGACGTTGGGGTGTTTGCTTTCCAAAATGGGGTTATTTTGTGGGTAATTCCATTGTCCTGGTGCTTCAGGGCCATCACAAATGTAATAGGTCGTTAGGAAATTAGCGGTGTAATTTATGCTCCTAGAACCCCTGACGGTGCTCCCTGCATGTTGGACCTCTCTGTGTGGACAGGCTGTGTAAAAGTCCCCCACATGTGGTATCGCCATACTCGGGAGGAGTTGCAAAATGTATTTTGGGGTGTAATTGGAAGTATGGATATGCTGTGTGTGAGAAATAACTTGTTATTATGACAATTTTGTAAAAAAAAAAAACGAGAAAAAAAAACATTCTTCTTATTCCCAAGAATTTTGGGAAAAAATTACAACTTCAAAAACTCACCATGCCCCTTACTGAATACCTTGAACTGTCTACTTTTCAAAAAGGGGTCATTTGGGGGGTATTTGTACTTTCCTGACATTTCAGAGCCTCAAGAAATGAGATAGGCTTTCAGTGCATCAGGTGTGATCAGATGTGATCAATTTTTAATGATTTGCACCATAGCTTGTAGACTCTATAACTTTCAAGGAGTCTAAATAATATCCACTAATTTGGGTTATTTTTACCAAAGAGATGTAGCAGGATACATTTTGGCCCACATTTACAAACAAAAATGACTTATTTGCAAAATTTTATCACAGAAACTAAAAAAAAGTATTGTTTTTTCGCTCTTTTTTTCACTTATGTCGCAAAAAATAAAAAACCCAGTGGTTATTAAATACCACCAAAAGAAAGCTCTATTTGTATGAAAAAAAATGATAAACATTTTGTTTGGGTACAGTGTTGCATGACTGAGTAATTGGCTTTCAAAATGTGAGAGCGCTGAAAGCTAAAAATTGGTCTGGGGAGGAAGGGTGTATAAATGCCCTGTATTGAAGTGGTTAATACCTGGGATCCTGGCCAACCTAGCGAGGTATCCCTGTTCCTTTATATTAATACCTGGGATCCTGGCCAACCTAGCGAGGTATCCCTCTTCATGAGCGAGCTGCTTTACAATTCTCCTGGGATCCTGGCCAACCTAGCAAGGTATCCATGTTCCTTTATATTAATACCTGGGATCCTGGCCAACCTAGCGAGGTATCCCTGTTCCTTTATATTAATACCTGGGATCCTGGCCAACCTAGCGAGGTATCCCTGTTTATGAGCGAGCTGCCTTACAATTCTCCTGGGATCCTGGCCAACCTAGCGAGGTATCCATGTTCCTTTATATTAATACCTGGGATCCTGGCCAACCTAGCGAGGTATCCCTGTTTATGAGCGAGCTGCCTTACAATTCTCCTGGGATCCTGGCCAACCTAGCGAGGTATCCCTGTTCCTTTATATTAATACCTGGGATCCTGGCCAACCTAGCGAGGTATCCCTGTTTATGAGCGAGCTGCCTTACAATTCTCCTGGGATCCTGGCCAACCTAGCGAGGTCCCTTTTAATGTCCCGTGTGTCTCTCAGGCAAGTTAATTAAATTAATTATGCCTTGAGATCTATAATGCTATAACGTAACGGGGTATAACATTGACAGAGTAAGCTGTGCAAAAATACTTTGAAAAAGTAATTTTAAAGAAAGCTTACCTGTTCAAATGTTCCCCACTTCTTGGTACCATTCTGTAAGGTTATCTGTTTCAGCCCCTCTTTCTATACCTAGTGACTGTATGACTGGCATGGTTCTAATACTCTTTACCTGACCACCACACTCTATACACAGGGCTGTATATGATATATTCCTGACCACCGCACTCTATACACAGGGCTGTATATGACATTTCTCCACTGAGCAGAAATGAGAGGGGGAACTACAATTTAAAATTTCTGAGTATCTTTTTGGCCATTACCACCGCCCTCTGGGCCCATTATTCAGGGTTTCCTCTACATTGATGACCTGGGAAGACATTTAAAGTGTCTCCTTTGAGCAATTGTTGGGTATTGAAGTTTGTTGTCATTCCACGAAACACCCAACTTTTTTCTGTTCAATACATTTTTTATTATAATTTTACTTAAAAAGATTGCAGTAAAAAAAAACAATCCGGAAATAGTAAATGTAGAAATCTGATTGGTCAGGAAAATGTCGTACAATACAATACACAACGTGTTACATTATTATAACAAAGTATTGTAGAAAAGATCACACCATAGAAAATGGGGGAAAAGGAGAAAATAAACCCGGATATTAAGGGGAAATTTGTGTACAAGGAAGGGAGAGTGCCAGATTCTTGCCACTAGATGGAGCCGATGATCCAATATTTGTCATGATTGGACGAATGCGTGTCACAATCGTTCTATAATTTGTTTTAAAATAGGTCCCTAAATGTCTGTAAAGTCTTCCACCACAAAATGTACTCAGCCAATGAGAGGTAATGACTCCATTTTTATTTTTCTCCTGCTATCAATGGCCAACACGGTACAACACTTCATCCATGTCTTTGGTGATCTCTGATCTCCTTATCAACTGTTTCTTCCATGATGAAGATCAGCCATGGAGTATATCTGAGGTGTATATCAGGGTGTGCTTTTCCCCAACATGTCCAGCAACATTCATATACAAGACATTTCCCGCACTCACTAATACACCTCGGGGGTTGTGTGGGACCCCTGATGTACAGGAAGACAGGACTTGAGGAACAATTCCCTCACTCAGGACAGGAATATGGCTTCTCCCCCGTGTGAGATCTCTGATGTCTGGAAAGAGTGGACTTCTGTGAAAAACATTTCCCGCACTCAGGACAGGAATACGGCTTCTCCCCCGTGTGCAATCTCTGATGTTTGTAAACACTGGACCTATCTGAAAAACATTTCCCGCATTCAGGACAGGAATACGGCTTCTCCCCCGTGTGAGACATTAGATGAGTGTAAAGCTGGGCCTTCGCTGCAAAACATTTCCTGCACTCAGGACAGGAAAACGGCTTCTCCCCCGTGTGCAATCTCCGATGTTTGTTAAGATTGGACTTCTGTGAAAAACATTTCCCGCACTCAGGACAGGAATGCAGCTTATCCCCCGTGTGAGATCTCTGATGGTTGTAAAGATTGGACTTCTGTGAAAAACATTTCCCACACTCAGGACAGGAATACGGCTTCTCCCCTGTGTGAGACCTCAGATGTCTGTAAAGATGGGCCTTTACTGAAAAACATTTCCCGCACTCAGAACAGGAAAATGGCTTCTCCCCCGTGTGCAATCTTTGATGTGTGGAAAGTCTGGACTTCAGTGAAAAGCATTTCCCGCAATCAGGACAGGAATACGGCTTCTCCCCCATGTGAGAACTCTGATGGTTGTAAAGACTGGACTTCGCTGAAAAACATTTCCCACACTCAGGACAGGAATGCGGCTTCTCCCCTGTGTGAGATCTTTTATGCTCAATTAGATGGGAATTTAATCGGAAAGACTTCCCGCACTCAGGACAGGGAAACCTCTTATCTGTTGGAAGGACGGCACCGTCCTGCACAGTCTGAGGTTCCTCAGGATAAGAGGTATACGATGGTCCGGCACCGTCCTGCACAGTCTGAGGTTCCTCAGGATAAGAGGTATACGATGGTCCGGCACCGTCCTGCACAGTCTGAGGTTCCTCAGGATAAGAGGAATACGATGGTCCATCTACACTGTGTGGTGCCGGATGGACATTTGAGGTAGCCGGGTTTTCTCCTGGACTATTCCCCATGTGAGACCTTTGATGTGATGTAAGATTATATCTTTGTGAAAAACATTTGCCGCACTCAGAACAGAAATATGGCTTATCCCTCATGTGAGATTTCTGATGTCGGGAAAGATGGGACTTTACAAAAAAACATTTCCCGCACTCAGCACAGGAATACGGCTTCTCCCCTGTGTGAGATCTTATATGCACATTAAGTTTGGATTTACAACTGAAACATTTCCCACACTCAGGACAGGGAAACCTCTTATGTGTTGGAAGGACGGCACCGTCCCGCACAGTCTGAGGTTCCTCAGGATAAGAGGAATACGATGGTCCGCACCGTCCCGCACAGTCTGAGGTTCCTCAGGATAAGAGGAATACGATGGTCCGGCACCGTCCCGCACAGTCTGAGGTTCCTCAGGATAAGAGGAATACGATGGTCCATCTACACTGTGTGGTGCCGGATGGACATTTGAGGTAGTCGGGTTTTCTCCTGGACTATACTGTGTGATGTCCTCATCTTCTACTTTACAGTCTGGAGACAAAGTGAGACAATCCTCTGAGGTTTTCCTCATCTCCCGTCCATCTACTAAAATAGAAATATAAAGATTATTACTAGACATGAGCTGATTGGTTCCCCTAAACCAGGACTCCGCCCACATCAGGCAGCTTTGTCTCTGAGGATCTTACAATTCCCCCCTCAAGGTAACTAGTAAATGGGTCCCCTTGACCTCTACTTAGTTCATTTTTGCAGTTATTGGCTCAGACAGACAGTGGAAAGCTTACTTCATAATCTGGACCAATCAGTGAGCAGTATGGGTGGAGGAATGTATTTAGTGTTAATGACCCACCTGTGCTGATCTCTGTAGGAGTGTCCTCCTCTATAAATGTCCCCGTTATTCCATCCTCCTCCATAGACTGCTGATCATCCCTCACATACATCTCTTCTTCTTCTTCTGATTTCACCTCAACTTTTATATCTATCAGATCTTCACCCTAAACCAAGAGAATGAGAGATTATAACATCTTGTACAGAGTTCATTCATCATCTCCATGGTTCACTTTTGTGTTCTAGATGCTCCGTCCCACCAACCTTGTAACAGTGGGGGATGGTGTGATCTTCCTGTGTGGAATACAGAGGACGGGGACATCTCTCTGGTGGGTTCCTGGTATTTCGTGGCTCCATCATATCCTTGTGTCCTTCTGAATACTCCTCCATCACTCCATACTCCTCTTTTATCTCTTCTTTAACCTCAACTTCAAAATCTCTCAGGTTTCCACTCTGAATATATAAAAAAATGACATCAATGGTAACAATGCAGATAATGTACAGATCCTAATGATACTATCAGTGATTGTTCCTCATCTACCTGATGATGGTGGGGGATGGTGTGACCTTCCTGTGTGGGATCCCGGGAATACAGAGGACGGGGACATCTCTCTGGTGGGTTCCCATTACTGGATCCATCTGTAGGAAACACACACACTGACTGAATACATTGTTTCTATGTGTTTATCAGATGATGGAGGATCTAGGTGGAGCCTCCGTACTGCTCTCTCCTTTACAATAAAGTCTCCTCTTACCCGGTGATGTGAGGGGCGGCTGATTGTCCATCATGAGGTCCTTGTAGAGATCCTTGTGTCCTTCTAAATACTCCCACTCCTCCATGGAGAAATAGACAGTGACATCCTGACACCTTATAGGAACCTGACACACACAATGATACAGTCACCATCCAGACACATCCCTTGTCTGTTACTGGATAATGTCCCAGAATTCCCAGAATCCTCCTCACCTCTCCTGTCAGCAGCTCCATCATCTTCTTGGTGACTTCTAGAATCTTCTCCATGTTGTGTCTCTCAGGTTTTAGGGAGTCACATGGAGGCACTGTGATGGTCATATGATCACCTGACTTCACCAGAGGAAATCTCTGTATTGGAGAACCAATAGGAATATCATGTTAGAATCCCAGAATCCTCCTCACCTCTCCGGTCAGGTCTGTGTTTTATTAATAGAGATAAGAGTGATGTCATGTGACCTCCCAGAATCCTCCTCACCTCTCCAGTCAGGTCTGTGTTTTATTAATAGAGATAAGAGTGATGTCATGTGACCTCCCAGAATCCTCCTCACCTCTCCGGTCAGGTCTGTGTTTTATTAATAGAGATAAGAGTGATGTCATGTGACCTCCCAGAATCCCCCTCACCTCTCCGGTCAGGTCTGTGTATTATTAATAGAGATAAGAGTGATGTCATGTGACCTCCCAGAATCCTCCTCACCTCTCCGGTCAGGTCTGTGTTTTATTAATAGAGATAAGAGTGATGTCATGTAACCTCCCAGAATCCTCCTCACCTCTCCGGTCAGCAGGTAGATGATCTCCAGGGTGAGGTTTAGTATCCTCTCGGTCACGTGATTCCGGTCCTCCTCCATCCTCATTGGTCATGTGATCTAAACAGGTTTCCTGTAGACCAATAATTGATAAGAGAGAATAATCTGGACTGAACTGGTTGTACAATATTAGGGTGGGGGTAATATGAGGGTTTCTATCAGGGAAGAATAGCCCCCCCCCCAGTGGGATTACACATAAAGAAACATTCCTTTTATCATTTGCAATGGTTTTAGGGTCCGGGCGCCTCTGATCCGTTATGTCTATAGAAACCCCTACTTTCCAAAAAATAATCAGTTAGTATAGACAAATGAGGTGATTGGTGGGAAAGCTGACATCTCCAAAAATGATGAGAATGTTCTGGTACCATAAGTGGGGGAATGTTCTATCCCCGAAGGGGTTAATCTAGGTTTCCACACTATATATGTGTGTATAATCATTTGCTGGAGATAAAAGATGTCACAGTGACTATGGGGTAGGAGGACGGACATGACGGGGGGTTACTGGGTGTAAATAGAAAATAAGATCTTATTACCTCCTCTGCTGTAACTTCCAGCAATGTCTACTCTCTACTTCCTCCCAACTCACCTCTCACCCGGAACATCCTATTTATAACATGACATCACTTCCTATCCTCCATAGAGACTTCCTGTCTCTGTGGTATAAATGAGATCACCACCTTGTGGAGCTCAGAGGAACTGCAGCTCCGAGAAACATCTCATAGTGTGAACACGGCTTTGTGCTGTGTGTATATGTACTGTATATCCTTATAGATGGGGTCATTATTATTATTATACACAATTTATAAAGCGCCAACAGTTTACGCAGAGAGGGGACGGTACAATTACAGTACAGTTCAATACAGAAGGGACAGGAGGGCCTGGCTCGTAGAACTTACATTCTAAAGGGAGGGGGTGGTGGTACAAAAGATAATCGATGTGGGGAATGATTTGATGGGGGTGGCTCGTGGACAGTTGTTAGGTGGGTGTGGGATAGGCTTCCCTGAATAAGTGAGTTTTCAGGGATCTCATAAAGGTGAACAGGTTAGGGGCTGATCAGACATACCGGGGCAGAGAGTTCCAGAGGATGGGAGAGGCTCTGGAGAAGTCCTAAAGGTGGACAGGTTAGGGGCTGATCGGATATACCGGGGCAGGGAGTTCCAGAGGATGGGAGAGGCTCTGGAAAAGTCCTGAAGGCGAGCATTAGAGAAGGTAACAAGGGAGCTAGGGAGCAGGAGGTCCTGGGAGGAGCGGAGGGGATGATTTGGGCGATATCTGCAGATGAGGTTGGTGATGTAGCTGGGGGCGATGTTGTGGATGGACTTGTATGTTGTGGTTAGCATTTAGAATTTTATATGGTGGGGTAGGGAAAGCCAGTGAAGGGATTGGCAGAGAGGGGCAGCAGTCACAGATCAATTAATGAGGTGTATTAGTCTAGCAGCAGCATTCATAATAGACTGAAGGGGGGAGGAGCCTGTGTAAGGTTCGGCCATTAAGGAGAGAGTTGCAGTAGTCAAGGTGGGAAATAATCAAGGAGTGAATGAGGTGTAATTATTTAGGAAGGGTGGAATTCTGGAGATGCTGCAGAGGTGAAGGCGACAGGATTTAGCCAGTGATTGGATGTGGGGGCTGAAGGAGAGGTCAGAGTCAAGGATTACACCCAGGACCCTGGCATGTGTGGAGGGACCAATGGTTGTGCTGTTGATCTTAATGGTAAAGTCATGGGGGGGGGGGGGAACCGGGAAGGAGGAAATATTACAAGCTCAGTTTTAGAAAGATTGAGTATGAGAAAGTGGTGTGACATCCAATACCGATATGTCATTCAGTAAAGTTTGAGATCCGTGAGGAGATCGAGGGGGTGAGTTGAGGAGTGGAGAGATAGATCTGGGTGTAGAGGTGTAGAGGTGATATTGGAAGCCATGGGAGGTTATCAACTGGCCCAGAGAAGAGGTATAAAGGCATAATGAGCTAGTATGCATAGCATACTAGCTCATTGTGAATAACTTACCTGAGATCGAAGCCCCCGAAGCGACCCTCGTTCGCCTCCTCTGACGCCGCCATCTATCTCGGAGTGACTTCCGGGTATTGCGGCTCCTTTTAGGTTTGGGAGATATTTCTTGCACCTACAGGTAAGCCTAGATTAAAGTGGTTGTAAAGGGTTTACAACCACTTTAAACACACTGCTAATAGTATTACAACATTTCCATTCTTTGCACCTCTAGCAGACATGATACAGGAGATGGTCAGAGACTGCAGACATGTTACAGGAGATGGTCAGAGAATGCAGACATAATACAGGAGATGGTAAGGGACTGCAAACATGATACAGGAGATGGCCAGAGACTGCAGGCATGATACAGGAGATGGTAAGAGACTGCAGACATGATACAGGAGATGGCCAGAGACTGCAGACATGATACAGAAGATGGCCAGAGACTGCAGACATGTTACAGGAGATGGTCAGAGAATGCAGACATGATACAGGAGATGGTAAGAGACTGCAGACATGATACAGGAGATGGCCAGAGACTGCAGACATGATACAGGAGATGGTAAGAGACTGCAGACATGATACAGGAGATAGCCAGAGAGTGCAGACATGATACAGGAGATGGCCAGAGACTGCAGACATGATACAGGAGATGGTCAGAGACTGCAGACATGATACAGGAGATGGTCAGAGACTGCAGACATGATACAGGAGATGGTCAGAGACTGCAGACATGATACAGGAGATGGTCAGAGACTGCAGACATGATACAGGAGATGGTCAGAGACTGCAGACATGATACATGAGATAGTCAGAGACTTCAGACATGATACAGGAGATGGTCAGAGACTGCAGACATGATACAGGAGATGATCAGAGACTGCAGACATGATACAGGAGATGGTCAGAGACTGCAGACATAGTACAGGAGATGGTCAGAGACTGCAGACATGATACATGAGATAGTCAGAGACTGCAGACATGATACAGGAGATGGTCAGAGACTGCAGACATGATACAGGAGATGGTCAGAGACTGCAGACATGATACAGGAGATGGTCAGAGACTTCAAACATGATACAGGAGATGGTCAGAGACTGCAAACATGATACAGGAGATCAATGCAGCCTCACCAGTGCCTATCAGATACAGCCTGCCTGTGCTCGGATCAGAGCGGCAATCTCCCTGTGTCGCAGAGCTGGATTTGAATTAGCTGGGCCGCAGTAACAATGTACCGCCTCCTGTGTTCACCTCACACTGATTCAATGCCCCGGCATTGGATCAGTGTGCCGTCTATCACAGGAGGCGGGATATTGTTACTGCAGCCCGGGCAAGTCAGCTCCCTGACACAGAGAGATCGCCGCTCAGCAAGGAGAGGAGGAGGAGGGAGAGGAGGACAGGACCTTGAGCCGCCAGGATAACACCCCATAATGGGCAGACCCGCAGCGGCGCAGCCACCGCTACTGCACAATTATCTGCACTTTTTTTCTTTCGGCAATATGCTGAAAACACAATTTTCGGCCGATATGTTTTGGCCGGCAAAATTTTGGTGCATCCCTAATTATAAATACACCTCTTAATAAATCCCCCATCCCGTATTATAGTATTATCCGCTAGTATAAACTAAAAAGCTGAATTAGATATGAAAAAAAAAACACATTTCCGAAATGAAGAGAATGTTCCGGCCCCGTAAGTCGGTGGATATTCTGACCCTGAAGGGGTTAATGTAAGATTCCACACTATATATGTGTACATACCGCCCAACTTTACTTTCTGAGATGGGAATGAGGAACTTCTATTAGCAAAAGCATGTAGGTATAGGACACACCCCCGACACACCCCTTAATGGAGAAAATGTTTAAAAAAAAGTGAATTTTTACCACTAATATTCCTTTATATTGGCTTTTGAAATTTACAAATGCAGCAGAAAAATTTAGAAATTGGATGGAAGGTTTGGCACCGGGAAACACTTTTTGATAGATAAATAGTGCATTTTATATACATGTTTATAGATCAGAACAACATGAGGGACACATGAGGAGGAAAGAGGAACTTTGTTGGGAATGAGGGACAGTCCCTCCAAATCAGGGACAGTTGGGAGCTATATGTGTGTATCATCATCTGCTGGAGATAAAAGACGTCACAGTGACTATGGAGGAAGAGGACGGACATGACGGGGGGGGGGGGGGGGGTTACTGGGTGTAAATATAGAAACTAAGATCTTATTACCTCCGCTGCTGCCGATTCCAGCGATGTCTACTCTCTACTTCCTCCCGACTCACCTCTCACCCAGAACTTCCTGTCTGTACCTGACATCACTTCCTGTCTCTATGGTAGAAGTGAGAAAATCACCACCTTGTTGATGTCATTGCAACTGCAGCCCCGAAAAACATCTCAGTGTGAACATGGCCTTGTGCTGTGTGTGTATGTTAAGGATGAGCCGAGCACCCCCCCCCCCCCCCTCGGTTCGCACCAGAACCTTTGAGCGGACCAAAAGTTTGCGCGAACTTTAGAACCCCATTAAAATCTATGGGACTCGAACGTTCAAAATCAAAAGTGCTAATTTTAAACGCTAATATGCAAGATATTGTCCTAAAAAGGGGTTTGGGGCCCGGCTCCTGCCCCAGGAGACATGGAGCAGTGCAAATTTTTTTTTTTTAAAACTACAGTTTTTTCAGGGGAGCACTGATTTTAATGACGATTAAAGTGAAAAAAAAAGTTAAATATTCCTTTAAATATCGTGTCCATAGTATGCCTGTGAAGTGGCACGTGTTTCCCATGTTTATAACAGTCCCTGCACAAACCTGCCCTATATGCTCTGCAGAAATTTGGCCCTATGGCGTTGGTGTTGGTGTTGCCACAAGTTAACACTGTAAGCCCTCAAAGTGACTCTTGGTGGGCGCTGGAGCGCCCTGATGTGAACCATTATATCAAGAATTGTAATTACATGCATTGTTGAACAGTGAAAGAAAAATTGGGCCTTTGGTGGTGGTGGTGCTGGTGCCACAACACTGTAAGTCCTCACAGTTACTCTCAGTGGGCGCTGGAATGGGCCCTGCTTTGAAATATTATATCAAGAATTGTAATTACATGCACCTGTTAAACAAACAAGGGCTGAAAAATTGGGCCTTAAGCACTGGTGCCACAACACTGCAACCTCTCCCAGATACTCTAGTTGGAGTGCAGGAACGAGCCCTGCTGCAAAGCATTGCATCAAAAATTGTAATTTCATGCCCCTGTTAAACAGGGGCTGAAAAATTGGGCCTTAGGCACTGGTGCTGGTGCCATGACACTGCGACCTCTCCCAGATACTCTAGTTGGAGTGCAGGAATGAGCCCTGCTGCAAAGCATTGCATAAAAAAATGTAATTACACGCCCCTGTTACACAGGGGCTGAAAAATTTGGCCTTAGGCACTGGTGCTGGTGCGACGACACTGCAACCTCTCCCAGATACTCTAGTTGGAGTGCAGGAATGAGCCCTGCTGCAAAGCATTGCATAAAAAATTGTGATTACATGCCATTGTTAAACAGGGGCTTAAAAATTGGGCCTTAGGCACTGGTGCCACAACACTGCAACCTCTCCCAGATTCTCTAGTTGGAGTGCAGAAATGAACCTTGCTGCAAAGCATTGCATAAAAAATTGTAATTTCCTTCCCCATGTTAAACAGGGGCTGAAAAATTGGGCCTTAGGCACTGGTGCTGGTGCCACGACACTGCAACCTCTCCCAGATACTCTAGTTGGAGTGCAGGAATGAGCCCCGCTGAAAAGCATTGCATAAAAAATTAAAACGGGGGCTGAAAAATTGGGCCGTAGCCACTGGTGGCGGCACCCAGAATCAAAAATGTTCTTCCAAGCTATCAGCAGGATCATTGAGGAGGAAGAGGATAGTCCGTCAACATAACAGGACAGTCACTCAGCATCAGCATAAGCAGTCTTGAAGGGATGTGACATTTCAAAATAAATTATTCGGTTACATCAGCTTCAGGTGCTTGGTAGCTGGTGGTGATCCAAGACTGATTCATCTTTATGAAGGTCAGTCGATCAACCGAGTCGGTGGACAGGCGCACCCCGTGATCGGTGGAAAAGCCTCCAGCAGCACTGAATGTGCGTTCCGAAAGAACGCTGGATGCAGGACAGGCCAGTAGCTCAATTGCATACTATGTAAGCTCTGGCCAGTGATCCATCCTCAAGACCCAGTAAGCCAGAGGATTTTCGGTGGGAAAGGTGTCCAAGTCTGACCTTGCCCCTAGGTATTCCTGCACCATGTAAATCAGACGCTGGCGATGATTGCTGGAACCGATCATACCTTGGGGCTGCAGACTAAAAAAATGTCTGAACGCATTGGTCAGATGGCCACCTTCTCCACCGCTCCTTCTGTTACTGACCGAAGCCTCAGCAACTCGTTGTTCAGGACCAGGAGTTTGTACCCTCCCAGTCTCTGGGAACGCGTTGCACAGACCTTTCTGCAAGGCCTGCCGGAGATGTCTCATCCTCTGCTCCCTCTGCGAAGGCAAGATAAGGTCCGCAACCTTACCATTGTACCGTGGATCAAGGAGAGTGGCTAGCCAGTAATGGTCCCTCTCCTTGATCCGAAGAATACGAGGATCCTTCCGCAGGCTTTGCAGGATCAGGGAGGCCATGCAACGTAGGTTAGCTGAGGCATTCGGTCCAGAGTCCTCTGGGTCACTAAGGACGACATGATCCGCAGCCACCTACTCCCAGCAACGTACAAGTCCACCGGTTTCTTGGGACTCTAAATCATCCCTAAAAGACTGCTGCTGCTGAGTGCCAGGCTCCACCTCCATGCTGACACAATCCTCCTCCTCCTCCTCTTCCTGTGTGATGGGTGGGACAGAAGGAACACCGTCTGGATAAAGGGGGCCTTGAGAGGCAAGGAAGTCCTCCTCTTCCTGCCCCTGTTCTGCCTCAAGTGCCCTGTCCATTATTCCACGCAGCGTATGATCCAACAGGTGGACAAGAGGTACAGTGTCACTGTTGCATGCACTGTCACTGCTCACCATCCTCGTGGCCTCCTCAAATGGTGACAGGACAGTGCATGCATCCCTGATCATGCCCCACTGGCATGGTGAAAAAAAAACGAGCTCCCCTGACCCTGTCCTGGTGCCATAGTCACACAGGTACTCATTGATGACCCTCTGCTGCGTGTGCAGCTGCTGCAGCATGGCCAACGTTGAGTTCCACCTGGTGGGCATGTCACATATAAGGCGGTTCTTGGGCAGGTTCAACTCCTTTTGCAGCTCAGCCAGCCAAGCACTGGCATTATTAGATCAGCGGAAATGCACACAGACTTTCCTGGCCTGCCTCAGGACATCCTGTAAGCCTGGATACCTGCCCAAAAACCGCTGCACCACCAGGTTAAGGACGTGAGCCACACAGGGCACATGGGTCAGTTGTCCCTGTCGCAGGGTGGAGAGGAGGTTGGTGCCATTGTTGCAAACCACCATTCCTGGCTTAAGCTGGTGTGGCGTCAACCACCTCTCGGCCTGCCCCTGCAGAGCTGACAGAACCTCTGCCCCAGTGTAGCTCCTGGCCCCCAAACACACCAGCGCAAGCACGGCATGGCATCTTTTTGCCTGCGTACTTGCGTAGCCCCTTGAACGCCTACGGAGCATTGCTGGTTCCGAGACAAAGCACAGGAAGAGGCCAGGGAGGAAGAAGAAGAGGAGGGGGTGGAGGAGAGAGGTGTGTCACAACCAGTAGTAGCATTTTGGAGACGTGGTGGCGGAACAACCTTCAACACTACTGCACCTTGTCCTGCATCCCTCCCAGCTGCCAATAGAGTGACCCAATGGGCCGTGAAAGATAGGTAACGTCCCTGTCCATGCCTGCTGGACTATGAATACCTTACCGCTGACTGCCCTGTCCAGCGAGGCATGGACATTGCCTTCCACATGCCGGTAGAGAGCCGGAATCGCTTTATGTGAGAAAAAGTGGCGTTTGGGAACCTGCCACTGAGGAACTGCACATTGCACAAACTCACGGAAGGGGGCCGAGTCTACCAACTGAAAAGGCAGCAGTTGAAGTGCTAGCAATTTAGCCAAGCTAGCATTTAACCGCTGGGCATGTGGATGGCTGGGAGTGAACTTCTTTTGACGGTCCAACAGCTGGGGCAGGGAAATTTGCCTGGTACAATCGGACATCATTGTACTGCTAGCAGAGTGCCCGCAAGTACTTGGCTGTGACACACCTAATTCTACACCTTCATTCCTCTCAGTGCAGCATTCAGAGAGGACTGAAGGTATAGTGGGGTTGGAGATCCCAGCTGATGAGGAGCAAGGAGAGGTCCGCTTTGTTCTTTGGTGTGGGTCTTTAAGGTACGCTTGCCAACGAGCTACATGGCAGGTCAACATATGTCTGGTCAAGCATGTGGTGCCCAAGCGGCTGATGTTTTGGCCACACAAGATACGCTTGAGACATATGTTGCAAAT
This sequence comes from Lithobates sylvaticus, assembly GCA_028564925.1. Classification (NCBI taxonomy): domain Eukaryota; kingdom Metazoa; phylum Chordata; class Amphibia; order Anura; family Ranidae; genus Lithobates; species Lithobates sylvaticus. The sequence goes on along the minus strand of CM053028.1, from coordinate 595,215,692 downwards.
AGCAGCGGTGCGATCTGATGCACTCATCTCAAAAAAGGCCCACACCAAAGAACTTTTGGAATAATGCGCAGAGGCAGCGCCCTGCACAGGCGGAGCTCTTCAGTGTGATTCAGACGGTGTGCTGACCTTAAGCTGGCCCCAGGAGGGCATCCTGCCTCGTTGGAGATGTGCCTCCTCTCTCCTATCAGGCACCCATGTGGATCAGTGACCTCATCATCCCCTCCCTCTTCATTACTGGAGCAAACCTGGCAGTATGCTGCAGCTGGTGGAACATGACTGCCAGATTGATGTTCCTTCTTGAGCATCCCCTCTATCTGCGCTCAAGCTACTGCCTTCCTCTAGCTGGGTATCATCATCAGAGCCTTCAAAACGCTGGGCATCCTCCTGGAGCATGTACCCAACACTGTGGTCAAACAGTTCGAGGGACTCCTCAGGAGGACATGGTGGGTCTAGGGAAGGAGTGACTGATGACATTGAGACGAGGGAAGAGAATGCGTTGGCTTTGCCAGTACCCTGAGCCTGGGTGAGCGAGGATAAGGAGGATGAGCAGGGCTTGGTCATCCACTCTACCAAGTCTTCGGCATGATGCGGCTCAACACGTCCAGCTGCCGAAAATAAGGACAAGCGTGTCCCATGGCCACGTGCTGATGACGATACACTGCGTCCACGACCAGCACTGTTGCCTCTAGACAGAGCCTGCTTACCCCTTTAATTGGCTCGTGACTGTCTGCCTCTCCTTGTTGGCCTTCCAGACATACTAATGGCCTGCAGGCAGATGGGAAAACCAGCAATAAGGGGTAGCTTCAGGTGTATACTGTGCAGGAGGCACACAACACCCACTTTAACTGCTGCAGATGCCTGTATTACAGAACACCAGCAATAAGGGGTATCTTCAGGTGTATACTGTGCTGGAGGCACACAACACCCACTTTAACTGCTGCAGATGCCTGTATTACAGAACACCAGCAATAAGGGGTATCTTCAGGTGTATACTGTGCTGGAGGCACACAACACCCACTTTAACTGCTGCAGATGCCTGTATTACAGAACACCAGCAATAAGGGGTATCGTCAGGTGTATACTGTGCTGGAGGCACACAACACCCACTTTAACTGCTGCAGATGCCTGTATTACAGAACACCAGCAATAAGGGGTATCTTCAGGTGTATACTGTGCTGGAGGCACACAACACCCACTTTAACAGCGCTAGGTTAGCAAGACACTTTCCCTGCCTATCCTGCTCTTTCCCTGACCGCCGCAACACACTACACAAGGCTGCCGCGCTGGCGGCCTTATATAGTGTGGGGCATGTACTTAACCCCCTTAAGCTATAATTGGCCACAGGCCACAATGCACAGCGATGGCGCAGTGCATTGTGGGGCCGTTTGTGTCACACGAATTTGGCGCGAACGGCCCACAAAGTTCTGGGTTCGCCGAACAGGTGAACGGCAGATGTTCGATTCGAACATGAGTTTGAATCGAACACCGAGCTCATCCCTAGTGTATTTACTGTATATCCTTATAGATGGGCTCATCTTCACTCCCACCAAGGGGGAGAGAAATATTTTACTGCCCAGTCCAGCCTTTCTCAGCCAGGGTTTCTCCAAAGGGTTCTAGGGGTTCCTTGATTCCCACTGATGACAATATAAGGGGGTCCTTCTCCCATTAGTCACTAATGTAAGGGACCACTATACTGACCACTGATATAAGGGGGTCCTTCTACTATTGGTCACCAATGAAAGGGACCACTATACTGACCACAGATATAAGGGGGTCCGTCTCTCATTGGTCTCCAATGTAAGGGACCACTACACTGACCACTGATATAAGGGGGTCCTTCTCCCATTGGTCACCAATGTAAGAGACAACTACACTGACCACTGATATAAGCAGACATGTGCATGAAGAAAAAATGTCTTATGTTTTGTTTTGATTTGTTAATCTAGGTATTTAGTTTTGTTAAATTCTGTTGATACGTTAGATTTATATTCGGAATTCGTTTTAAGTCTTTTTCTAATTTTCTTCCAATTTACAGATTTTTTTTTTATTTGAAAAGTTTGAATCGATAAACTTAGAATCGGACGATTTAAAAACTTTTGTTTTTTTTCCGATTCAAATGTGGCAAAGTGAACAAACTGGGGATTTGCTGGTTGGCCAGTGAATGTAAACAAAATTTAAAAATAAAAAAAACTGTATGTACCCCCCACCACCAAGAAATTCATCCTAGATCCTTATTAGAGCATGCAGCCTGACTGGGCAGGGAAGGGTGGGAGGTGGAGAGTGAGCATGCCTCCTCCTAAACCATATCAGACCACATATCCTTAACATGGGGAGAGTATCTTGCCAAGTCCGTTCCCTCCTGGTTGGAAAGTTGAACAAGTCCAATGTATGAGCTCGTATCGGGGAACATGAGGGATCTGTACAACATAAGACATCGGGAAATGTATATCTGTCTGAAGAACACAGGGGAGATATTGGAATTCTAATTCATGGTCACCTGGAAATAATGAAAAGGAGAAAGTCCATCCAAACCGCGAGATTGGTCAGAGACTAATTGGTATCATTCTGGGCATTGCCAGACTAGGTCTTGGTGACAGAGTGAAGGGTGATGCTGCTCATACTATATGTAACCCTCATCTACATCATGGACATCTTCTTCAGCTTCTTAGAGAACAGGATAGAAATCTTCACAATCATATAGAAGAGGTTGGGGGTCCTGAGTAGTCATAGAAAGGCCCGGCACCCCAATAATTGAGGAAGACGTAGTCTGGTGACATGAAGAAGACTCCGGTCAATCTCTGGATCTCCATAATTGGAAACATGGTGAGACAACAAATACAGCGGGATGGTGGAGGAGATGTTGGTGTCGGTGTGGAAATGGACAGAACACTGAAAGAACAATACGGCTTCATTCTACGATATGTCAAGGAGAGAACGGAACAGGAGAGACTTTTCTCTCTAATGTCAGTAGAAGACCCGGAGAAAGCCTGTTCTGACCATTGCACTCTGTACCCTGGGCAGTCTCTGACCATCTCTTGTATCTTGTCACAGTCTCTAACCATCTCCTGTCCTCTCGACTCACCTCTCACCCGGAACTTCCTGTCTGTACCTGACATCACATCCTGTCTGTCCCTGACATCATTTCCTGTCTTCCATAGAGGCTTCCTGTCTGGATATAGGTGAGATCCCCATCCTGTGGACATCAGAGGAACTGCAGCCCCAAGAAAGGTGAACACAGCCTTGTGCTGTGTGTGTGTGTGTGTACTGTGTATCCTTATAGATGGGGTCATCTCCACTTCCACCAAGGGGGAGAGAACTATATTACTGCCTAGTCCAGCCTTTCTCAGCCAGGGTTCCTCCAAAGGGTTCTAGGGGTTCCCTGAGCAATGAACAATTTCTGTCTCTCAGTAATGATCTGTAAGGGGGGAAGTCTTCCAAATGATGACAATATAAGGGGGTCATTCTCCCATTGGTCACCAATGTAAGGTACCACTACACTGACCATTGATATAAGGGGTTCCTTCTCCCATTGGTTACTACATAATATATATATATATATAATATTATTAGTATATAGAAGTCTTCACAATCCTATAGAAGAGGTTGAGGTACTGAGTGGTCATAGAAAGGCCCAGCACCCCAATAATTGAGGAAGAAGTGGTCTGGTGACATGAAGAAGACTCCGGTCAATCTCTGGATCTCCATCATTGGAAACACAGTGAGACAACAAAAACAGCGGGATGGTGGAGGAGATGTTGGTGTCGGTATGGAAATGGACAGAACACGGGATGATGACACTGAAAGAACAATGCGGCTTCATTCTACGATATGTCAAGGAGAGAACGGTACAGGAGAGACTTTTCTCTCTAATTAATGTCAGTAAAAGACCCGGAGAAAGCCTGTTCTGTGTTCTGAGAGAGCAGATGGAACATTTCTCCTTGTGTGTTATTATTATTATTATTACTCTATACCTAGTGACTGCATGACTGGCATAGTTCTAATACTCTACTTTACCTGACCACTGCACTCTGTACACAGGTCTGTATATGATGTACTTCTGACCACTGCACTCTATACACAGGTCTGTATATGATGTACTTCTGACCACTGCACTCTATACACAGGTCTGTATATGATGTACTTCTGACCACCGCACTCTGATAATTTGAAAATCCAAAGATTCGAAAATCGATAATTTGGAGATTTGGAAATTTGAAAATAAGAATAAAAATCGAAAATTTCAAAATTAAAATCCAAAAATGAGAAAACCCAAAATGATAACTAACTACTCAAAATAACGAGTGCTGCATCTAAACGAATGAAATGTAACGATGAATAATAAAAATTTATAATAATAATAATAATTAAAAAAAAATGTTTTTGTTATCATTAGTTATTCGTTACGTTCCATTCGTTTAGATGGAATTCGTAATTTCGGATAAATTCGTATACATTATGTTCACTAACAGCTAAATTTGAAAGGAAATTCTGATACCTATAATTTAGTTATTATTTTGGATTTTTTAATTTTTTGGACTTTCTTTCTTATTTTCGGATTTTCTAATTTGGAATTTTCGCCTTTTTCCGGATTCTCAAAATTTATTTGAAATAATGAATTTCGATCATAACTAATGACCCGAAAACAAACAAACAAATGAAATGAATGAAACGAAAACAAACACATTTTTTGGGCAGTGCACATGTCTACAGCTCAGTAGATGATAAATTAGACGGACAGCTGAGAACCCGCAGATGTCACTCGCTAACGAGCTTTTCGATGTTTTACGAAGTTCCAAGGAATGTCTATGGAAGAGGAAATATATATAAGAGGCCACTTGGCCTCCTGGAGTGAGTCGGTCCTTTTGCTGGTGAAATAAAAGGTTTGTTTTTCCTGGAGTCCGTGTCTGGAAGTCCATTCCTGGTTTCCCAGAACTCAGAGAGCCGTTTGCCGTAACATTTATCTGGTGCATTGGCCGGGGAAACCAGGTGTGACGGCTGTGACAGGTGACAACACTACCAGCAATGGTTGTCATTCCACCGACACACACACACAACTTTATTTTCTGTTCAATACATTTGTTTATTATAATTTTACTTCTGAAAAAAGATTACAGTCATAGAATCAGGAAATAGTAAAAGGTAGAAATGCGATTGGTCAGGAAAATGACTGGCCTGGAATGTGGAGGCGGAGTCGTACAATACAATACACAACGTGATACATTATTATAACAAAGTATTGTAGAAAAGATCACACCATAGAAAATAAACCCGGATATTAAGGGGAAATGTACGAGGAACACCTTAACAATCACCACCATTTTATTCTCCAGGGCCTCTGCTTTCAGATAATATATGTTTGGGGGGATTTACAAACCTTCAGGCCCAAAATCTGCAAAAATAAAGCAAAAACATCTCTGACAGTGAAAGGGTTAATGTGAACTAGATGGGATGACACATTAGAGCTCCCCCTAGCTGCAGCCTGGTAATAACATTGCTAGGAGGTCTATTCATTTATCTGCTACAAACTTCCCATCTTTATATAAACGTCTCCTGACATTTAGGGGTCCATTCATAAAATATGCGCACAGAAATTCACCCGGGGAAAGTCCATGTACATTCATTCTGTGTGAATGGGGGAAAGATGAACGTTATTAGGATATTTGCTGTGCTGGTCGAATGGTTTCTATTAATTTAAAATGTAAATGATTGCATTTGGCCACTAGATGGAGATAATTTCTATGGTACTTAGCGCCATCTAGTGGCCAAATGTAGTATTTTCTGTTTTATGTCAATGGTCGGTATTAAAACCACAGGGCCAAGTTTTTGCCACTAGATGGAGCCGATGATCCAATATTTGTCATGATTGGATGAATGCGTGTCACATTCGTTCTACAATTTGTTTTAAAATAAATCCCTAAATGTCTGTGAAATCTTCCACCACAAAATGTACTCAGCCAATGAGAGGTAATGACTCCATTTTTATTTTATAAAAGGCCCAGAGGGCCGCCTTTTAAGTGGTGGGGTTAACATGTTTCGTCCTGGAAGACGACTTGAGAAAACAGACCTCTTGCAAGAGCTTACGCCACAAAATGTACTCAGCCAATGAGAGGTAATGACTCCATTTTTATTTTAAAAGCCCCAGAGGACCGCCTTTTAAGTGGTGGGGTTAACGCGTTTCGTCCTGGAAGACGACTTGAGAAAACAGACCTCTTACAAGAGTTCTCACCACAAAATGCACTCAGCCAATGAGAGGTAATGACTCAATTTTTATTTTTCTCTTGCTATGGCCAATGGCCGACACGGTACAACACTTCATCCATGTCTTTGGTGATCTCTGATCTCCTTATCAACTGTTTCTTCCATGATGAAGATCAGCCATGGAGTATATCTGAGGTGTATATCAGGGGGTGCTTCTTCCCCACATGTCCAGCAACATTCATATACAAAACATTTCCCGCACTCACTAATACACCTCAAGGGTTGTGTGGTGATGTACAGGAAGACAGGACTTCAGTGAGGAACAATTCCCTCACTCAGGATAGGAAAGTGGCTTCTCCCCTGTGTGAGATCTCAGATGCGTGTTAAGACTAGACTTCCGTGAAAAACATTTCCCGCACTCAGGACAGGAATAAGGCTTCTCCCCCGTGTGAGATCTCTGATGTCTGTAAAAACTGGACTTATCTGAAAAACATTTCCCGCACTCGGGACAGGAATACGGCTTCTCCCCCGTGTGAGATCTCTGATGTATGTATAGAGTGGACTTCTCTGAAAAACATTTCCCGCACTCAGAACAGGAATACGGCTTCTCCCCCGTGTGAGATCTCTGATGTGTGGAAAGCTTGGACTTCTTTGAAAAACATTTTCCGCACTCAGGACAGGAAAAAGGCTTCTCCCCCGTGTGAGATCTCTGATGTGAATAAAGACTGGACGTCTGTGAAAAACATTTTCCACAATCAGAACAGGAATACGGCTTCTCCCCCGTGTGAAATCTCTGATGAGTGTAAAGATGGGACTTCTGTGAAAAACATTTCCCGCACTCAGAACAGGAATACGGCTTCTCCCCGGTGTGCAATCTTTGATGTCTGTAAAAACTGGATTTATCTGAAAAACATTTCCCGCACTCAGGACAGGAATATGGCTTTTCCCCTGTGTGAGATCTCTGATGTATGTAAAGAGTGGACTTCTCTGAAAAACATTTCCCGCACTCAGGACAGGAATACGGCTTTTCCCCCGAGTGCAATCTCTGATGGCTGGAAAGATGGGACTTCACTGAAAAACATTTCCCACACTCAGGACAGGAATACGGCTTCTCACCTGTGTGAGACCTTTTATGCTCATTAAGATTGCATTTTAAACTGAAACACTTCCCGCACTCAGAACAGGAATGCGGCTTCTCCCCCGTGTGCAATCTCTGATGTCTGTAAAAACTGGACTTATCTGAAAAACATTTCTCGCACTCAGTACAGGGAAACTTCTTATCTGTTGGAAGGACGGCACCGTCCCGCACAGTCTGAGGTTCCTCAGGATAAGAGGAATACGATGGTCCGGCACCGTCCCGCACAGTCTGAGGTTCCTCGGGATAAGAGGAATACGATGGTCCGGCACCGTCCCGCACAGTCTGAGGTTCCTCAGGATAAGAGGAATACGATGGTCCGGCACCGTCCCGCACAGTCTGAGGTTCCTCGGATAAGAGGAATACGATGGTCCGGCACCGTCCCGCACAGTCTGAGGTTCCTCAGGATAAGAGGAATACGATGGTCCGGCACCGTCCCGCACAGTCTGAGGTTCCTCAGGATAAGAGGAATACGATGGTCCGGCACCGTCCCGCACAGTCTGAGGTTCCTCAGGATAAGAGGATTACGATGGTCCGGCACCGTCCCGCACAGTCTGAGGTTCCTCAGGATAAGAGGAATACGATGGTCCGGCACCGTCCCGCACAGTCTGAGGTTCCTCAGGATAAGAGGAATACGATGGTCCGGCACCGTCCCGCACAGTCTGAGGTTCCTCAGGATAAGAGGAATACGATGGTCCGGCACCGTCCCGCACAGTCTGAGGCTCCTCAGGATAAGAGGAATACGATGGTCCGGCACCGTCCCGCACAGTCTGAGGTTCCTCAGGATAAGAGGAATACGATGGTCCGGCACCGTCCCGCACAGTCTGAGGTTCCTCAGGATAAGAGGAATACGATGGTCCGGCACCGTCCCGCACAGTCTGAGGTTCCTCGGGATAAGAGGAATACGATGGTCCGGCACCGTCCCGCACAGTCTGAGGTTCCTCAGGATAAGAGGAATACGATGGTCCGGCACCGTCCCGCACAGTCTGAGGTTCCTCAGGATAAGAGGAATACGATGGTCCGGCACCGTCCCGCACAGTCTGAGGTTCCTCAGGATAAGAGGAATACGATGGTCCGGCACCGTCCCGCACAGTCTGAGGTTCCTCAGGATAAGAGGAATACGATGGTCCGGCACCGTCCCGCACAGTCTGAGGTTCCTCAGGATAAGAGGAATACGATGGTCCGGCACCGTCCCGCACAGTCTGAGGTTCCTCTGGATAAGAGGAATACGATGGTCCGGCACCGTCCCGCACAGTCTGAGGTTCCTCAGGATAAGAGGAATACGATGGTCCGGCACCGTCCCGCACAGTCTGAGGTTCCTCAGGATAAGAGGAATACGATGGTCCGGCACCGTCCCGCACAGTCTGAGGTTCCTCAGGATAAGAGGAATACGATGGTCCGGCACCGTCCCGCACAGTCTGAGGTTCCTCAGGATAAGAGGAATACGATGGTCCATCTACACTGTGTGGTGCCGGATGGACATTTGAGGTAGTCGGGTTTTCTCCTGGACTATACTGTGTGATGTCCTCATCTTCTACTTTACAGTCTGGAGACAAAGTGAGACAATCCTCTGAGGTTTTCCTCATCTCCCGTCCATCTACTAAAATAGAAATACAAAGATTATTACTAGACATGAGCTGATTGGTTCCCCTAAACCAGGACTCCGCCCACATCAGGCAGCTTTGTCTCTGAGGATCTTACAATTCGCCCCTCAAGGTAACTAGTAAATGGGTCCTCTGATCTCCTACCAGTTCATTTCTTTATTCATGGACCTTAGTCAGAGAGTGAGGAAACAACGAGAACTGTCTTCTATAGGAGTGACAGTGATGAGGGGAGTGACCAAGAAAATAATGAACCCTGTATATGCCATATTAGAAATAGTGGCTGATTCATAATGCTGGGACAAATACTGTTAGGAGATGCTGATGTCAATTCCAGCCACCTGTCTGTTGTTTTCTATAATGTAAATTAGTCTAGTATGACTTGTCACAGCTTCTAAAGAGTCTTTTCATCCAGTGTGCTAATTAACCCTGCAATTGTATGAATGAGATGTATGATAATGTGTATTGTATAGTCGGGGAGCTAGGAGACGTGAAGTCTGTCCTAAAGGTCATGTCTCTGAGTCATCTAGGCTGTCTAAAGGATTAGATAATTAGCTCATGTTATTTAGGTTTGTGGGGAGAGGCTGTATATTCCATCCGGCTGTATATATTTGTGTGAGAGCTCAAAATAAAGATTCATTCCTGCTGGAACCTTAATACAGAGCCTCGTCTCGTAGTGGGGGGGGGGGGGGGGGGGGGGATAATTTGTATGGTGTTCCTTGTTCGGCTGATGGAAGTGTTCGGTAGCTGCCTTTGTGTTTGCCTTTGGGTATGGAATGTCCTAAACGACTTTAACCCCTTTCATACTCGGGGTGTTGTTGTTACAGTATGTAATGTATAACATAAGAGTATATAGTGCAGGGGCCAGGAGTATGTAATATACAACATAGAGTATAATTAGGGTCAGGACTCATGATATTGGTGATTAATTACAGGTTATATGTTCATCAGAGACAAGTTGCAGAGGTCCCACCCTGCTGCCTCCCATCTCCTGAGACTGCACTCAGTGACTTGGGTCTGAGACTATACAGACATATCCCTCCACCCGGCACAGCCAGCAAATAACAGAGCAAGTAACCCCGGGAGAATTGTTCTGTCAGAGGTCTTGCTAGACCCGGGCATGGGGCAGGATACCCAAGGTACCCCAGGTGTCTGGGTCAAGCACCACCTATGGTGAGAATTAATATTTTGCTGCAGCTGAACCCCAGAATCTCCATAAATCCAGTCTAGATACATAAATTGTGTCTGCAGCACAGAGAAGGAAGATTATCCGAGAGAAATACAGGAATACAGGACGGGGAACACAGCTCAGGGAAGTGACCAGGGGATTACAGGCTGATATCACCCAGTCCCCGCCCTACTCTGGACCAATCAGTGAGCAGTATGGGTGGAGGAATGGATTTAGTGTTAATGACCCACCTGTGCTGATCTCTGTAGGAGTGTCCTCCTCTATAAATGTCCCCGTTATTCCATCCTCCTCCATAGACTGCTGATCATCCCTCACATACCTCTCTTCTTCTTCTTCTGATTTAACCTCAAATTCTATATCGATTGGATCTCCACTCTAAACCAAGAAAATGAGAGAGAATATCATCTGTAAGATATAAACTTACATACAAAATCCACACATCATATCCACCAGTCCATGTTCTAGATGTTCCATCCCACCAACCTTGTAACAGTGGGGGATGGTGTGACCTTCCCGGGAATACAGAGGACGGGGACATCTCTCTGGTGGGTTCCTGGTATTTGGTGGCTCCATCATATCCTTGTGTCCTTCTGAAAACTCCTTCATCACTCCATACTCCTCATCCTCCTCTTTATACTCTTCTTTAATGTCAATATTATCATCCCCGAGGTTTCCACTCTGAATATATAATAAAACATTCATTGTAACAATCATGCTGTGTATAAATCAGAACTACCAATAATTGTTCCTCATCTACCTGATGATGGTGGGGGATGGTGTGACCTTCCTGTGTGGAATACAGAGGACGGGGACATCTCTCTGGTGGGTTTCTGTAGCTGGATGACTCCACCATGGTGTCCTGGTACAGATCTTTGTGTTCTTCCTCCATCACCCCATCCTCATCATCCTCCTCTTTTATCTCTTCTTTCACCTCAACTTTAGGATCTCTCAGGTTTCCACTCTGAATATATAATAAAAATGACATCAATGGTAACAATGCAGATAATGTACAGATCCTAATGATACTATCCGTGATTGTTCCTCATCTACCTGATGATGGTGGGGGATGGTGTGACCTTCCTGTGTGGGATCCCGGGAATACAGAGGACGGGGGGATCTCTCTGGTGGGTTCCCATTACTGGATCCATCTGTAGGAAACACACACACTGACTGAATACATTGTTTCTATGTGTTTATCAGATGATGGGGGATCTAGGTGGAGCCTCCGTACTGCTCTCTCCTTTACAATAAAGTCTCCTCTTACCCGGTGATGTGAGGGGCGGCTGATTGTCCATCATGACGTCCTTGTAGAGATCCTTGTGTCCTTCTAAATACTCCCACTCCTCCATGGAGAAATAGACAGTGACATCCTGACACCTTATAGGAACCTGACACACACAATGATACAGTCACCATCCAGACACATCCCTTGGGTTCAACCTTCACAGACATCAGGAATAAATATTTCCTCCTCCATAAAGATTATAAAATAAAACACATGTATCATAGGTCCACCTCTAGATAAAAAAAAAACCCAACCCGTATTATAGTATAATCCCTTAGTATAGACTAAAAAAGGTGAAATTGATGGAAGAAAAAACAAATTTCTGAGATGAAGAGAATGAGGGACACATGAGGAGGAAAGAGGAACTTTGTTGGGAATGAGGGACAGTCCCTCCAAATCAGAGACAGTTGGGAGCTATATGTGTGTATCATCATCTGCTGGAGATAAAAGACGTCACAGTGACTATGGAGGAAGAGGACGGACATGACGGGGGGGGGGGGGGGTTACTGGGTGTAAATATTAGATAAGATCTTATTACCTCCTCTGCTGCCGATTCCAGCGATGTCTCCTCTCTACTTCCTCCCGACTCACCTCTCACCCGGAACTTCCTGTCTGTGCCTGACATCACTTCCTGTCTTCCATAGAGACTTCCTGTCTGGGAAGAAGTGAGATCACCACCTTATGGAGCTCAGAGGAACTTCAGCCCGAGAAACGTCTCATAGTGTGAACACGGCCTTGTGCTGTGTGTGTATGTACTGTATATCCTTATAGATGGGGGTCATCTCCACTCCCACCAAGGGGGGAGAGAAATATATTACTGCCTAGTCCAGCCTTTCTCAGCCAGGGTTCCTCCAAAGGGTTCTAGGGGTTCCCTGAGCAATGGACAATTTCTGTCTTCCAGTAACAACTGATATCAATGATCTGTACGGGGCAGTCTTCCCACTGATGACACTATAAGGGGGCCCTTCTCCCATTGGTCACCAATGTAAGGGGCCACTATACTGACCAATGATATAAGGGGGTCCTTCTCCCATTAGTCACCAATGTAAGGGGCCGCTACACTGACCACTGATATAAGGGGTTCCTTCTCCCATTCGTCACCAGTGTAAGGGACCGCTACACTGACCACTGATATAAGGGGATCCTTCTCCCATTGGTCACCAATGTAAGGGACCACTACACTGACCACTGATATAAGGGGGTCCTTCTCCCATTGGTCACCAATGTAAGGGACCACTACACTGACCACTGATATAAGGGGATTCTTCTCCCATTGGTCACCAATGTAAGGGACCACTACACTGACCACTGATATAAGGGGGTCCTTCTCTCCTCATTGGTCACCAATGTAAGGGACCACTACACTGACCACTGATATAAGGGGATCCTTCTCCCATTGGTCACCAATGTAAGGGACCACTACAATGACCACTGATATAAGGGGGTCCTTCTCCCATTGGTCACCAATGTAAGGGACCACTACACTGACCACTGATATAAGGGGATCCTTCTCTCATTGGTCACCAATGTAAGGGGCCACTACACTGACCACTGATATAAGGGGATTCTTCTCCCATTGGTCACCAATGTAAGGGACCACTATACTGACCACTGATATAAGGGGGTCCTTCTCCCATTGGTCACCAATGTAAGGGACCACTACACTGACCACTGATATAAGGGGGTCCTTCTCCCATATGGTGTGTACACATATATTTAAACTACCTGCTAAAGTCAATAAGAATTTCTCTAGTAGTCATCAATTTATAATTTTTAAATAACTAACACTATTACTATCACTATTATTTTGATTATTGATACTAATCAGTTTTTTTTTTACTAAAGATCTTTTAATTGTTGATAGTAATCATTACTGTATACTTTTTATACCATTTATTTATGAATTTATTGCATGTGTTGTGTGTGATGCGCATGCACACATATGTCCTTGAGCATGTATGTGTGGATGTGCGGACATATACAATGTGTAAAATGTTCCAGCGCCTTCATGGGTGCCCACAATGCACGAAAATCCTGGGTTTGCAGCACACGAAGATATATTGGTTTACATGTGCCCCACCCCCCCCCCCCCATTCGAATGAAATTCAATTTAACATAATATAGTAAGGGGTGTTAGTGTGCATTTTATTGGGGGCGTTTATGGAGAGTTGCTTCAGGGGCGATCTATTTCCGGAGGGGCCCGGGGAACTTTAATTCAAGGAATCTTTAGGACGGTCTGTGTTTTGGTTCCGGTGTTCTACTGAGAAAGTCCCCCCCCCCTCCAGAAGATAAGGACCCCCCTGTACTGAGCAGGCGCATCGCTTGCACAGTACGAAGCACAACGGAGCCGCCGAAAATAGCCGAGGCTGAACACAGTGAGTCAGCTGTACACGGCGCCTGTAACAGGGCCCCTCGCAAGGGCTCACCACGCTTCAGGCACGGCCTCGCTGCGCTCGGCATATTTTTATTCTAACTCTATGTCCACTTGGATGGTGGGGCTTGAACCTGGACACAGGTTAGAATGTAGTGCGCAGGCGCCGTGTACAGCTGACTAGACATGTGCACAATAGAAAAATTTATTTAATTTAGTTTAGTTTCTGTTCGTTTCCGTTGATTCGTAACGATTCGTAATTTCGTAAGTCGTCGGTGTTCGTATTCGGACTCGTTCGTATTTTCGTAAGAGTTATTTTTTCGACGATTCGTTTTTCCGTTAGTCTCATTTTCGTTGATTCGAAATTCGTATTTTCGTAGATTTAGTTACATTCGTACTTTCGTAAGATTGATTTCATAGATTCATAATCGGAGCGTAATTCATAATTTTATGTAATGTGTATGCTATTTACATGTTTAACCACTTTCAGCCCCGGACCAATCGGCAGCCAAAGGACCAGGCCCCTTTTTGCGATTCGGCACTGCGTCGCTTTAACTGACAATTGCGCGGTCGTGCAACGTGGCTCCCAAACAAAATTGACGTCCTTTTTTTCCCACAAATAGAGCTTTCTTTTGGTGGTATTTGATCGCCCCTGCGGTTTTTATTTTTTGCGCTAGAAACAAAAAAGTGCGACAATTTTGAAAAAAAACACACATATTTTTTATTTTTTGCTATAATAAATATCCCCAAAAATATATAAAAAAACATCAGTTCCCTCAGTTTAGGCCGATACGTATTTTTCTACATAATTTTGTTAAAAATACTTGTAATAATCGATTATTGATTGGTTTGCGCAGAAGTTATAGCGTTTACAAGATAGGGGATAGTTTTATAGCATTTTTATTAATAATTTTTTTTTTATTAGTAATGGCGGCGATCAGCGATTTTTATTGTGACTGCGACATTATGGCGGACACATCGGACATTTTTGACACATTTTTGGGACCATTGTCATTTATACAGCAATCAGTGCTATTTAAATGCATTGATTCCTGTATAAATGACACTGACAGTGAAGGGGTTAACCACAAGGGGGAGGGGTTAAGTTTGCCTAGGGGTGTGTTTCTTACTGTGGGGGGGCGTGGCTGTCAGCTAGTGAATGCTGATCTCTGCTCCAATCACAGGGAGCAGAGATCGGCGTCACTAGTTGCTAGGCAGAACGGGGAGATGCTGTCTATTTCCGCATCTCCCCGTTCTGGGACCCGCGACCGGCCTCACGGGGGTCACGACCAGCGCTGGAGTGCGCCGCTCCCGGCGCGCTCCCGATGGCAAGGACGGCTTAAAGGAGGGACTTATATATACGCCCTCCTGCCTGTCCGTGCCATTCTGCCGACGTAGATCGTAGGAACTGGTTAAGAAACAAAGAATTTCTCTCTCACAAGTCAGAACTTAACTCAAAAATCCACCAAAACACAGAGCCTCCGACCCAACCACACCCTATCTGGACTCCTTCAGAATCAGAACTAACATTTGTTCTTTCAAATTCTCGATCAGCAGAATTTTTGTTATTTCGTATTTTCGTTGTTTTGGTTTCCTTTTTCCGAATATTCGTAGTTTCGATTTTTTTTCGTTCATTTTGATTTTCGTTATTTTTGAATCTAAGTTCGGTATTTTCGTTGTTTCTGTTTTTGTTTTTCGGATTTTCATTCTTTCGTAGTTTCGTTGTTTCTAATTGAATTATTCCGTATTGTCGTTGTTTTTCATATTCGTTCTTTTCGATAGTTCGTTAGAATTTTTAGTAAACCATTCGTTCATTCGTACGATAACGAATGAACAAACATAACGAATTTGAACGGAAAACAAATTCGTAACTAAACGAATTGCACATGTCTACAGCTGACGATCAGCTGTTCATCTACGGAGACTTTCGGCTGCTCTGTAGTCGTCCGTACTGCGCAAGTGCAGCGCATGCGCAGTACATGGGGGTCCTTATCTGCCGGGGGGAACTTTCTCGGAAACTATTTTCCATCAACAGAACCCTAGCCCAACTGGTTGGCCCACTAGTGCACAGGAGTATTTGTTTTCTGCTATCAAAAAATTGGTTGGTACTTGTGACAACCAACCTCCTAACGCCCAGTGATGTATACCCACCAGGCTTATTCAGCTGTCAACTGGGGATTTTCTGGTTGGCCGGTGAATGCAAACAAAATTTAAAAACAAAGTGCAAAAAAACTGTATGGACCCTAGACATGTGCACAATAGAAACATTTGTTTATTTTCGCTTCGGTTTTTTCGTTTCCGTTGATTCGTAATGATTCGTAAATTCGTAAGTCGTCGGTGTTCGTATTTGTAACGATTCGTATTTTCTTTGAGTTATTTTTTCGTTTTTCCGTTTAATTTTCGTTTATTCAAAATTCGGACGCATTCGTATTTTCATAGATTTAGTTACATTCGTACTTCCGTTAGATTGATTTATTCGTACTTTCGTAACATTGTTTTCGTAGATTTGTAATCGGAGCATAATTCATAATGTTATGTAATGTGTATGCTATTATTACATTGTAAGAGACACGGAAAATTAAAAATCGAAAAAAAAAGTTACGAATGTACGAATTTTTTCGTTCAATCCATTCGAAGCACGTTAAGCAGCGCCATTGTAAGAGACACGGAAAATTATGAATCTAAAAAAAAAAAAGTTACGAATGTACGAATTTTTTCGTTCAACCCATTTGAAGCGCGTTAAGCAGCGCCATTGTAAGGGACAAGGAAAATTACGAATCGAAAAAAAAAAGTTACGAATGTACGAATTTTTTCGTTCAATCCATTCGAAGCACGTTAAGCAGCGCCATTGTAAGAGACACAGAAAATTACCAATTTAACAAAAAAAAGTTACGAATGTACGAATTTTTTCGTTCATTTTGATTTTCGTTGTTCCTGTTTTTGTTTTTCGGATTTTCTTCTTTCGTAGTTTCGTTGTTTCTAATTTGGTTATTTCGGATTTTCGTTGTTTTTCGTATTCGTTCGATTCGAAGGATTCGTTAAAATTTTTAGCGAATCGTTCGTTCAGTCCTACAATAGCGAATGAACGAATATAACGAATTTTAACGAAAAAAAACGAAACGAATTGCACATGTCTAGGGGAGAGTATCTTGCCAAGTCCATGCCCTCCTGGTTGGAAAGTTGAACAAGTCCAATGTATGAGCTCGTATCGGGGAACATGAGGGATCTGTACAATATAAGACATCAGGAAATGTATATCTGTCTGCAGAACACAGGGGAGATATTGGAACTCTAATTCATGGTCACCTGGAAATAATGAAAAGGAGAAAGTCCATCCAAACCGTGAGATTGGTCAGAGACTAATTGGTATCATTCTGGGCATTGCCAGACTAAGTCTTGGTGACAGAGAGAAGGGTGGTGATGCTCATACTATATGTAACCCTCATCTACATCATGGACACCTTCTTCAGCCTCTTATGCCGCGTACACACGACCGGAATTTCCGATGGAAACAGTCCGATGGGAGCTTTTCATCGGATTTTCCGTCCGTGTGTACGCCCATCTGTCTTTTTCTGTCGGCATTTCCGACGGACTTTGGATTGAGAACCTGTTCTTAATTTTTCCGACGGAAAACCTTTCTATCGGATTTTCCGATCGTGTGTATGCAATTCCGACACGCAAATTTCCGACGCATGCTCGGAAACAATTCAACGCATGCTCGGAAGCATTAAACTTCCCTTTTATAGTGCCGTCGAGCGCGTTGTATGTCGCGGTGTTATTGACCGTCGGAATTTGGTGTGACAGTGTGTAGGCAAGACAGTTTGAGCGAAATTCCGACGGGAAAACCATCAGAGCTTTTTCTGATGAGAATTCCGATCGTGTGTACGCGGCATTAGAGAATAGGATAGAAATCTTCACAATCCTATAGAAGAGGTTGGGGGTCCTAAGTGGTCATTGAAAGGCCCAGAACCCCAATATTAGAGGAAGAGGTGGTCTGGTGACATGAAGAAGACTCGGGTCAATCTCTGGATCTCCATCATTGGAAACATGGTGAGACAACAAATACAGCGGGATGGTGGAGGAGATGTTGGTGTTGATATGGAAATGGACAGAACATGGGATGATGACACTGAAAGAACAATACGGCTTCATTCTACGATATGTCAAGGAGAGAACGGTACAGGAGAGACTTTTCTCTCTAATTAATGTCAGTAGAAGACCCGGAGAAAGCCTGAATGGAATGTAACGAATAATAATAATAATTAATAATAATAATTAAAAAAAAATAATTTGTTATTATTTATTTGTTATGTTCCATTCGTTTAGAGGTGACATTCGTTATTTTGGATAGTTCGTAACTTTGGATAAATTCGTATATACTCGAGTATAAGCCGACCCGAACATAAGCTGAGGCACCTACTTTTACCACAAAAAAATGGAAAAATGTATTGACTCGAGTATAAGCTTAGGGTGAGAATGCAGCAGCTACTGTAAGTGGAAAAGACGGTCAACAATGCCCATTTGCAGCCTCACTGTGCCTATTTGCAGCCTCACTGTGCCCATTTGCATGCCTCACTGTGCCCATTTGCAGCCTCACTGTGCCCATTTGCATGCCTCAGCCTCACTGTGCCTCAAGTACCTTGACCGGCATTGTGCTCATCTGCCGTTGTGTCGGCGTTATCATCTCCTGGCGCTGTGCCCATCTGCAGTCTTATTATCTCCCGGCGCTGTGATACATTCAGTTTAGTCGGCGGCCATGCAGAGTAACAAAGCGCCTCCTCCTCCGTGACGGAACACCGACTCGGTTTCCCAGCAGTGAGTCAGTGTTCAGCCTATCACGGACGAGGAGGAGGAGGAGGCTGCTCTTTGTTACACTGCATGGCTGCCGACTAGACTGAATGTATCACAGCGCCGGAGGATTAGGCTGCAGATGGGCACAGCGCCGGAGGATTAGGATGCAGATGGGCACAGCGCCGTGAGGACTCGAGTATAAGCCGAGGGGGGAATTTTCAGCACAAAAGAATGTGCTGAAACACTTGAGTATTTACAGTACGTTATGTTCACTTATGCCCCGTACACACGGTCGGATATTCCGATGGAGGAAGTCAGATTGGATTATGTTGTTGGGAAATCCGATCGTGTGTGGGCTCTAGCGGGCTTTTTCCATCGGAATTTCCGAAGGAAAAAGTCCGATCGGATTATGTTGTTGGGAAATCCGATTGTGTGTGGGCTCTAGCGGGCTTTTTCCAATCGGAATTTCCGACGGAAAGCAGGATCTCAAATTTTCCAACAACAAAATCCGATCAGACTTTTTCCGATTGTGTGTAGGGAATTCCGACAGACAAAGTGCCACGCATGCTCAGATCAAATTATGAGACCAAAGCTATTGGCTACTAGTCTCTACGTAGTTCCGTCGTACGCAACAAACGTCACCACGTTTGGAATGATCGGACTTTGTTCGACCGTGTGTATTCGAAATGGTGGTTCGGAATTTCCGATCGTGTGTACGGGGGCTAACAGCTAAATTTGAAAGGAAATTCTGATACCTATAATTTAGTTATTATTTCGGATTTTTCACATTTTTGGACTTTCACCTTTTCCGGATATTCAAATTTATTATGAAATAATGAATTTCGATCATAACTAATGACTAGGGTTGAGCGAACCCGAACTATAAAGTTCGGGTCCGTACCGGACTTTTGGGTGTCCGGGTCCCGGACCCGAACAATTGACTGTGTGTTCGGGTTCGGGTCCGGTGTTCGGCGATGTATTGGCGCCTTTTTAAAAGCTGCAGGGCAGCCAATCCACGTTAGTTTCACTAGTGTGCCCTTAGAAGCCATCACAGCCATGCCTACTAATGGCATGGCTGTGATTGGCCAGTGCAGCATGTGACCCAGCCTCTATATAAGCTAGAGGCACACAGCACAGCGCGTCACTCTGCTTTACACAGTGTAGGGGAAGTTTCTTGGCTGCTGTGAGGGAGAGAATTACATGATAGGAGTCAGTCCACATTCCTGAAATATCTTCTAATTAGTCAGCGATCTACATAGCTAGAGAGTGTAGGTCAAGGTTCCTGTGTCTGCTTTGAGGGAGAGAGAATTATCCAGATTCAGAAATCAATTCTAAGACCCGGTTGGGTTGCAGTGCACAGTCTTTTTACACTGCCATGAGCCCAGTGCCAGACAAAATATAACTTTTATCTGCAAGCTCAGTGCACCAGCACTGCATATGTTACTGTGAGCTACACCCTGTACATACTGTCTGTGGGTGTATTCTGCTATTGCAAAAAAATAAAATTTTGCAGTGTTTACTGCATGTTTGCAGGAGTGTGAAGAGTACTTGTCCGTACCTTGTGCAGAATAGACACGTATACCGGTGTTCTGACAAAAACTGTCTGGCCATCGGATAGTGTCCGGCCACTTACTGTGCAGGCGCAGAGCTTGCGCAGTACGGAGGGCAAGGAGATTCACAAAATCTCTGAAGATGAATGGCGCCTGTGCAGTGAGTGCAGGTTCAAGCCCCACCCTCCAAGTGGACATACGGTAGCACATAGTAACAGGGCACCTCGCGATTGGGCACTGCGTCGCTTTAACTGACAATTGCGCGGTCGTGCGACGTGGCTCCCAAACAAAATTTACGTCCTTTTTTTCCCACAAATAGAGCTTTCTTTTGTTGGTATTTGATCGCCCCTGCGGTTATTTTTTGTGCTATAAACAAAAAAGAGCGACAATATAAAAAAAAAACGCATTCTTTTTTATTTTTTGCTATAATAAATATCCCCCAAAAATATATAAAAAAACATATTTTTTCCTCAGTTTAGGCCGATACGTATTCTTCTACATATTTTTGGTAAAAAAAATTGCAATAAGCGATTATTGATTGGTTTGCGCAGTAGTTATAGCGTTTACAAGATAGGGGATAGTTTTATAGCATTTTTATTAATAATTTTTTTTTTTTTTAGTAATGGCGGCGATCAGCGATTTTTATTGTGACTGCGACATTCTGGCGGACACATCGGACATTTTTGACACATTTTTGGGACCATTGTCATTTATACAGCAATCAATGCTATTTAAATGCATTGATTCCTGTATAAATGACACTGGCAGTGAAGGGGTTAACTACTAGGGGGCAGTGTAGGGGTTAAGTATGCCTAGGGGTGTGTTTCTTACTGTGGGGGGGGGGGCGTGGCTGTCAGCTAGTGAATGCTGATCTCTGCTCCAATCACAGGGAGCAGAGATCGGCGTCACTAGTTGCTAGGCAGAACGGGGAGATGCTGTGTATTTCCGCATCTCCCCGTTCAGCCTTCCCGTGAGACGATCGCGGGTGTCCCCACGGCGATCGAGTCCGCGGGACCCGCGACCGGCCTCGCGGGGGTCCCGACCGGCGCGGGAGCGCCGATGGCACGGACGGCATTAAGGAGGGACTTATATATACGCCCTCCTGCCTGTCCGTGCCATTCTGCCGACGTATATCGTTGTGCGCCGGTCGGGAACCGGTTAATTTCCAAGTATTTTATTTTCCCACTATCTTATCCATTAAATTGAATATGTTTTTCCAGAAAGGGCATACTCTGGGGCATTCCCACCATATGTGTGGCATAGTGCCGTTGAGTTTCTGAGGTTCTTAATGACTTCCTGTACCTCTTCTGCTGAGAAGGGGGCCTCTAGCATATTATTTTTATTTTTTTTTATGTTATTTTAAGTTATTTCCCTATCCACATTTGTTTGCAGAGCACTTGCCATGCTCTTAACAACATTTTGTTGCCATTTGCAGCCCTCTAGCCCTTTCCATGGCTTTTTTAGAGCCATTTTATTCTTCAAAAGTTCGGGTCCCCATTGACTTCAATGGGGTTCGGAGTTCGGGTCAAGTTCGGTCCCGAACCCGGACTTTTTCCCGAAGTTCGGCCGAACCCACCAAACCCGAACATCCAGGTGTCCGCTCAACTCTACTAATGACCCGAAAAAAAACCAAAAAAAAATGTTAGTTTTCGCTTCATTCCTTATTATTATTATTTTTCACTCTATATAAATCTTTTTTTTTGGGCAGTGCACGTGTCTACAGCTCAGTAGATGATAAATTAGACAGAAAACTGAGAACCCGCAGATGTCACTCGCTTTTATCTGCAAGCTCAGTGCACCAGCACTGCATATGTTACTGTGAGTTACACAGTACGAGCTTTTAGATGTTTTACGAAGTTTCAAGGAATGTCTATGGAAGAGGAAATATAGATGTTGTAAACGCCTATAAGAGGCCACTTGGCCTCCTGGAGTGAGTCGGTCCTTTCGCTGGTGGAATAAAAGGTTTGTTTTCCTGGACTCCGTAACCGGAAAGTCCATTCCTGGTTTATCTGGTGCATTGGCTGGGAAACCAAGTGTGACTGCTGTGACAGGTGACAACACTACGAGCAATTGTTGTCATTCCACCGACATTATAGCTCCCTCTAGCTGCAGCCTGGTAATAACGTTGCTAGGAGGTCTATTCATTTATCTGCTACATACTTCACATCTTTATATAAACGTCTCCTGACATTTAGGGGTCTATCCATAAAATATGTGCACAGCAATTCACCCGGGGAAAGTCCATGTACATTCCTTCTGTGTGAATGGGGGGAAAGATGAATGTTATTAGGATATTTGCTGTGCTGGTAGAATCGTTTCCATTCATTTAAAATGGAAATGATTGCATTTGGCCACTAGATGGAGATAATTTCTATGGTACTTAGCGCCATCTAATGGCCAAATGTGGTATTTTACTGTTTTACGTCAATGGTCGGTATTAAATCCACAGGGCCAGATTTTTCGCCACTAGATGGAGCCGATGATCCAATATTTGTCATGAGTGGATGAATGTATGTCACATTCGTTGTACAATTTGTTTTAAAATAGATGCCTGTGAAATCTTCCACCACAAAATGTACTCAGCCAATGAGAGGCAATGACTCAATTTTTATTATAATAAGCCTAGGGGACTGCCTATTAAATGGTGGGGTTAACGTGTTTCGTCACGGAAGACGACTTGAGAAAACAGACCTCTTGCAAGAGCTTACACCACAGGATTCGGGTGTAACTACAAGAGTCCAGAGGTGGTTCTTGTATTAAGGGGTTAAATTCTGTGTTACATTTAACCATAGGTTCATTCATATATTTACCCTTTCAGATATGTGGTCAGTAAATGCAAGGATTAAAACACAACAACACACAAAGAATGTAATAAAAAGGAGATTTACTTAGCTTTGATTAAAGATGTTTTACAGATGATACAATACAGGATAAATTCAGCATATTCAATCCAGGGGAGTCCCTACCTTATAAAAGATACCTGGATATGATAGTCAACAACACAATTCAGACTCTTAGTCTTGAATCAAACCTCAAACTCCGGACTGGTCTCCCAGCCATATTTATATGGTAGGGAAAACAATATCTACAACTGATGAAAAGAAAAGGTCAAAGGTTCCCAACTTCCCATAGCATAATGAAGCAGATGTCTCATGCATTAAATATGTTGTATAGAGATAGAAGTGATTACTAAGTTTCTTGTAATTCGATAACTAAAGTTTTATATATGAATATAGACCCATACTACAGTCGTGGAAGACGACTTGAGAAAACAGACCTCTTGCAAGAGCTTACACCACAAAATGTACTCAGGCAATGAGAGGTCATGACTAAATTTTTATTATAATAAGCCTAGGGGACTGCCTTTTAAGTGGTGGGGTTAACGTGTTTCGTCCCGGAAGACGACTTGAGAAAACAGACCTCTTGCAAGAGCTTACACCACAAAATGTACCCAGCCAATGAGCTGTAATGACTAAATTCTTATTATAATAAGCCTAGGGGACCGCCTTTTAAGTGGTGGGGTTAACGTCTTACGTCCTGGAAGACGACTTGAGAAAACAGACCTCTTGCAAGAGCTTACACCACAAAATGTACTCAGCCAATGAGAGGCAATGACTCAATTTTTATTATAATAAGCCTAGGGGACCGCCTTTTAAGTGGTGGGGGTTAACGTGTTACGTCCTGGAAGACGACTTGAGAAAACAGACCTCTTGCAAGGGTTTACACCACAAAATTTACACAGCCAATGAGCGGTAATGACTAAATTTTTATTATAATAAGCCTAGGGGACTGCCTTTTAAGTGGTGGGGTTAACGTGTTTCGTCCCGGAAGACGACTTGAGAAAACAGACCTCTTGCAAGAGCTTACACCACAAAATATACTCAGCCAATGAGAGGCAATGACTCAATTTTTATTATAATAAGCCTAGGGGACCGCCTTTTAAGTGGTGGGGTTAACGTGTTTCGTCCCGGAAGACGACTTGCGAAAACAGACCTCTTGCAAGAGCTTACACCACAAAATGTACCCAACCAATGAGAGGCAATGACTCCATTTTTATTATAATAAGCCCAGGGGACCGCCTTTTAAGTGGTGGGGTTAACGTGTTACGTCCTGGAAGACGACTTGAGAAAACAGACCTCTTGCAAGGGTTTACACCACAAAATTTACCCAGCCAATGAGCGGTAATGACTAAATTTTTATTATAATAAGCCTAGGGGACCGCCTTTTAAGTGGTGGGGGTTAACGTGTTTCGTCCTGGAAGACGACTTGAGAAAACAGACCTCTTGCAAGGGTTTACACCACAAAATTTACCCAGCCAATGAGCGGGAATGATTACATTTTTATTATAATAAGCCTAGGGGACCGCCTTTTAAGTGGTGGGGTTAACGTGTTTCGTCCTGGAAGACGACTTGAGAAAACAGACCTCTTGCAAGAGCTTACACCACAGGATTCGGGTGTAACTACAAGAGTCCAGAGGCCGTTCATATGCGTGTTATGACTGCCCTTAGTTGCAAGGTCACACGCTCTGAGGTGAGCATTAAATACCTAAGGGGAGCACCAGAGGGAGGAACACCACAGCATGCTCTGGATTTTACAATCGCATGAACTTTATTGCACTATTGTCACTTTCCACTGTTAGGAAAGACATTTTTTTTTCACTATTGGAAGTTTTTTTATATGTTTCTTTTTACACTGGAATACGGCTTCTCCCTCGTGTGTGATTTCTGATGTGTGTAAAGATTGGACTTATCTGAAAAACATTTCCCGCACTCAGGACAGGAAAATGGCTTCTCCCCCGTGTGCGATCTCTGATGTATGTAAAAACTGGACTTATCTGAAAAACATTTCCCGCACTCAGGACAGGAAAAAGGCTTCTCCCCCGTGTGCGATCTCTGATGTTTGTAAAAACTGGACTTATCTGAAAAACATTTCCCGCACTCAGAACAGGAATACGGCTTCTCCCTCGTGTGTGATTTCCGATGTGTGTAAAGATTGGACTTATCTGAAAAACATTTCCCGCACTCAGGACAGGAAAATGGCTTCTCCCCCGTGTGTGATTTCCGATGTGTGTAAAGATTGGACTTATCTGAAAAATATTTCCCGCACTCAGGACAGGAAAATGGCTTCTCCCCCGTGTGTGATTTCCGATGTGTGTAAAGATTGGACTTCTCTGAAAAACATTTCCCGCACTCAGGACATGAAAATGGCTTCTCCCCTGTGTGAGATCTCTGATGTCTGGAAAGATGGGACCTCTGTGAAAAACATTTAACGTACTCAGAACAGGAAAAAGGCTTCTCCCCGGTGTGAGATCTCTGATGTTTGTAAAAACTGGACTTATCTGAAAAACATTTCCCGCACTCAGGACAGGAATACAGCTTTGCCCCTGTGTGAGATCTCTGATGTTTGGATAGGCTGGACTTCTCTGGAAAACATTTCCCGCACTCAGAACAGGAATATGGCTTCTCCCCCGTGTGAGATCTTTTATGCTCATTAAGATTGCATTTTAAACTGAAACACTTCCCACACCCAGTACAGGGAAACTTGTTATCTGTTGGAAAAACTGCACTATCCCTCACAGTCTGAGGTTCCTCGGGATAAGAGGAATACGATGGTCCGGCACCGCCCCGCACAGTCTGAGGTTCCTCAGGATAAGAGGAATACGATGGTCCGGCACCGTCCCGCACAGTCTGAGGTTCCTCAGGATAAGAGGAATACGATGGTCCGGCACCGTCCCGCACAGTCTGAGGTTCCTCAGGATAAGAGGAATACGATGGTCCGGCACCACTCCGCACAGTCTGAGGTTCCTCAGGATAAGAGGAATACCATGGTCCGGCACCACTCCGCACAGTCTGAGGTTCCTCAGGATAAGAGGAATACGATGGTCTGGCACCGTCCCGCACAGTCTGAGGTTCCTCGGGATAAGAGGAATAAGATGGTCTGGCACCGTCCCGCACAGTCTGAGGTTCCTCAGGATAAGAGGAATACGATGGTCCGGCACCGTCCCGCACAGTCTGAGGTTCCTCAGGATAAGAGGAATACGATGGTCTGGCACCGTCCCGCACAGTCTGAGGTTCCTCGGGATAAGAGGAATAAGATGGTCTGGCACCACTCCGCACATTCTGAGGTTCCTCAGGATAAGAGGAATACGATGGTCTGGCACCGTCCCGCACAGTCTGAGGTTCCTCGGGATAAGAGGAATAAGATGGTCTGGCACCACTCCGCACAGTCTGAGGTTACTCAGGATAAGAGGAATACGATGGTCTGGCACCGTCCCGCACAGTCTGAGGTTCCTCGGGATAAGAGGAATAAGATGGTCTGGCACCACTCCGCACAGTCTGAGGTTCCTCAGGATAAGAGGAATATGATGGTCCGGCACCACTCTGCACAGTCTGAGGTTCCTCAGGATAAGAGGAATACGATGGTCTGGCACCACTCCGCACAGTCTGAGGTTCCTCAGGATAAGAGGAATACGATGGTCCGGCACAGTCCCTCACAGTCTGAGGTTCCTCAGGATAAGAGGAGTACCATGGTCTGGCACCGTCCCGCACAGTCTGAAGTTCCTCAGGATAAGAGGAATACGATGGTCCGGCACTGTCCCACACAGTCTGAGGTTCCTCGGGATAAGAGGAATACGATGGTCTGGCACTGTCCCACACAGTCTGAGGTTCCTCGGGATAAGAGGAATACGATGGTCTGGCACCGTCCCGCACAGTCTGAGGTTCCTCGGGATAAGAGGAATACGATGGCACTGTGTGGTGCCGGATGGACATTTGAGGTAGTCGGGTTTTCTCCTGGACTATACTGTGTGATGTCCTCATCTTCTACTTTACAGTCTGGAGACAAAGTGAGACAATCCTCTGAGGTTTTCCTCATCTCCCGTCCATCTATTAAAATAGAAATACAAAGATTATTACTAGACATGAGCAGATTGGTTCCCCTAAACCAGGACTCCGCCCACATCAGGCAGCTTTGTCTCTGAGGATCTTACAATTCCCCCCTCAAGGTAACTAGTAAATGGGTGTCTGATCAGGTCTGGCGGAGGTGCCCAGCTGGGGTACCCAAGATCTGTCACAGTCAGAGAGTGAGGAAACAACGAGAACTGTCTTCTATAGGATTGACAGTGATGAGGGGATTATAGGACGAATGTCAGGAGTATGTAATGTAATGTAACAAAATAGAGTACATAGTGCAGGGGTCAGGAGTAGGGGTGCAACGGATCAAAAAACTCATGGATCGGATCGTTCCTCGGATCAGAGTCACGGATCGGATAATTTTTCGGATCAGCAAATAATAATTGAATTTGCAAAAACCTGTGCAAATTCCACAACACTGCAACCCCTCACAGATACTGTACTTGGAGCACAGCAATCAGACCTGTTGCGAAGCATTGCTTAAAATTTTTTTATTACACGCCCCTGTTAAACAGGGGCTGAAAAATTGGGCCTTAGCCACTGGTGGTGGCACCCAGAAACAAAAATGTTCTTCCAAGCTATCATCAGGATCATTGAGGAGGAAGAGGATAGTCAGTCTACATAACAGGACAGTCACTCAGCATCAGCATAGGCAGTCTTGAAGGGATGTGACATTATAAATTATTCGGTTACATCAGCTTCAGGTGCCTGGTAGCTGGTGGTGATCCAAGACTGATTCATCTTTATGAAGGTCAGTCGATCAACCGAGTCAGTGGACAGGCGCACTGTGATCGGTGACAAAGCCTCCAGCAGCACTGAATGTGTGTTCGGAAAGAACGCTGGATGCAGGACAGGCCAGTAGCTCAATTGCATACTGGGCAAGCTCTGGCCAGTGATCCATCCTCAAGACCCAGTAAGCCAGAGGAATTTCGGTGGGAAAGGTGTCCAAGTCTGACCTTGCCCCTAGGTATTCCTGCACCATGTATATCAGACGCTGGCGATGGTTGCTGGAACCGATCATACCTTGGGGCTGCAGACTAAAAAATTGTCTGAAAGCATCGGTCAGACGTCCACCTTCCTCACCGCTCCTTCTGCTACTGACCGAAGCCTCAGCAACTCATTGTCCAGGACCAGGAGTTTGTGACCTCCCAGTCTCTGGGAACGCGTTGCACAGACCTTTCTCCAAGGCCTCCCGGAGATGTCTCATCCTCTGCTCCCTCTGCGACGGCAAGATAAGGTCCGCAACCTTACCCTTGTACCGTGGATCAAGGAGAGTGGCCAGCCAGTAATGGTCCCTCTCCTTGATCCGAAGAATACGAGGATCCTTCCGCAGGCTTTGCAGGATCAGGGAGGCCATGCAACGTAGGTTAGCTGAGGCATTCGGTCCAGAGTCTTCTGGGTCACTGAGGACGGCATGATCCGCAGCCACCTCCTCCCAGCCACGTACAAGTCCACTGGTTTCTTCGGACTGTACATCATCCCTAAAAGACTGCTGCTGCTGAGTGCCAGGCTCCACCTCCATGCTGACACTATCCTCCTCCTCCTCCTGTGTGATGGGTGGGAGAGAAGGAACACTGTCTGGATAAAGGGGTCCTTGAGAGGCAAGGAAGTCCTCCTCTTCCTGCCTCTGTTCTGCCTCAAGTGCCCTGTCCATTATCCCACGCAGCGTATGCTCCAACAGGTGGACAAGAGGTACAGTGTCACTGATGCATGCACTGTCACTGCTCACCATCCTCGTGGCCTCCTCAAATGGTGACAGGACAGTGCATGCATCCCTGATCATGCTGCACTGGCGTGGTGAAAAAAATCTGAGCTCCCCTGACCCTGCCCTGGTGCCGTAGTCGCACAGGTACTCATTGATGGCCCTCTGCTGCGTGTGCAGTTGCTGCAGCATGGCCAACGTTGAGTTCCACCTGGTGGGCAAGTCACATATTAGGCGGTTCTTGGGCAGGTTCAGCTCCTTTTGCAGCTCAGCCAGCTGGCATTATACGATCGGCAGAAATGCACACAGACTTTCCTGGCCTGCCTCAGGACATCCTGTAAGCCCGGGTACCTGCCCAAGAACCGCTGCACCGCCAGGTTAAGGACATGAGCCATACAGGGCACATGGGTCAGTTGTCCCTGTCGCAGGGCGGAGAGGAGGTTGGTGCCATTGTCACAAACCACCATTCCTGGCTTAAGCTGGCGTGGCGTCAACCACCTCTCGGCCTGCCCCTGCAGAGCTGACAGAACCTCTGGCCCAGTGTGGCTCCTGTCCTCCAAACACACCAGCGCAAGCACGGCATGGCATCTTTTTGCCTGCGTACTTGCGTAGCCCCTTGAACGCCTACGGAGCACCGCTGGTTCCGAGGACAGAGCACTCGAAGAGGCCATGGAGGAAGAAGAAGAGGAGGGGGTGGAGGAGAGAGGTGTGTCACAACCAGTAGTAGCATTTTGGAGGCGTGGTGGCGGAACAACCTACAACACAACAAAAAAATGATTTTAACTTGTAAACATCAAGTTTGAAAAATAGACCGGTCCTTAAGTGGTTAAACACACTGCTAATAGTATTAGCAAAATTTTCATTCGGTGCACCTCTAGCAGACATGATAGAGGAGATGGTCAGAGAGTGCAGACATGATAGAGGAGATGGTCAGAGAGTGCAGACATGATAGAGGAGATGGTCGGAGACTGCAGACATGATAGAGGAGATGGTCAGAGAGTGCAGACATGATAGAGGAGATGGTCAGAGAGTGCAGACATGATAGAGGAGATGGTCGGAGAGTGCAGACATGATAGAGGAGATGGTCAGAGAGTGCAGACATGATAGAGGAGATGGTTAGAGGGTGCAGACATGATAGAGGAGATGGTCAGAGAGTGCAGACATGATAGAGGAGATGGCCAGAGAGTGCAGACATGATAGAGGAGATGGCCGGAGAGTGCAGACATGATAGAGGAGATGGCCAGAGAGTGCAGACATGATAGAGGAGATGGTCAGAGAGTGCAGACATGATAGAGGAGATGGCCAGAGAGTGCAGACATGATAGAGGAGATGGTCAGAGAGTGCAGACATGATAGAGGAGATGGTCAGAGAGTGCAGACATGATAGAGGAGATGGTCGGAGAGTGCAGACATGATAGAGGAGATGGCCGGAGAGTGCAGACATGATAGAGGAGATGGTCAGAGAGTGCAGATATGATAGGGGAGATGGTCAGAGATTGCAGACATGATAGAGGAGATGGTCGGAGAGTGCAGACATGATAGAGGAGATGGCCGGAGAGTGCAGACATGATAGAGGAGATGGTCAGAGAGTGCAGACATGATAGAGGAGATGGTCAGAGAGTGCAGACATGATAGAGGAGATGGTCAGAGAGTGCAGACATGATAGGGGAGATGGTCAGAGAGTGCAGACATGATAGAGGAGATGGTCGGAGAGTGCAGACATGATAGAGGAGATGGTCGGAGATTGCAGACATGATAGAGGAGATGGTCGGAGAGTGCAGACATGATAGAGGAGATGATCGGAGAGTGCAGACATGATAGGGGAGATGATCGGAGAGTGCAGACATGATAGGGGAGATGGTCAGAGAATGCAGACATGATAGAGGAGATGGTCGGAGAGTGCAGACATGATAGACACATTTCCGAAATGAAGAGAATGTTCCGGCCCCGTAAGTGGGGGAATGTTCTGACCCTGAAGGGGTTAATGTACGATTCCACACTATATATGTGTACATACCACCCAACTTTACTTTCTGAGATGGGAATGAGGAACTTCTATTAGCAAAAGTATGTAGGCATAGGACACACCCCCCCGACACACCCCTTAATGGAGAAAATGTTTAAAAAGGTGCATTTTTTACCACTAATATTCCTTTATATTGGCTTTTGGAATTTACAAATGAAGCAGAAAAATGTAGAAATTGGATGGAAGGTTTGGCACCGGGAAACACTTTTTGATAGATAAATAGTGCATTTTATATACATGAGGAGGAAAGAGGAACTTTGTTGGGAATGAGGGACAGTCCCTCCAAATCAGGGACAGTTGGGATCTATATGTGTGTATCATCATCTGCTGGAGATAAAAGACGTCACAGTGACTATGGAGGAAGAGGACGGACATGACGGGGGGGGGGGGGGGGGGTTACTGGGTGTAAATATAAGATAAGATCTTATTACCTCCTCTGCTGAAACTTCCAGCTTTATCTCCTCTCTACTTCCTCCCGACTCACCTCTCACCCGGAACTTCCTGTCTGTACCTGACATCACTTCCTGTCTCTATGGTAGAATTGAGAAGATCACCACCTTGTGGTGCTCAGAAGAACTGCAGCCCAAGAAACATGTTGTGTGAACACGGCCTTGTGCTGTGTGTGTATGTACTGTATATCCTTATAGATGGGGTCATCTCCACTCCCACCAAGGGGGAGAGAAATATATTACTGCCTATTACAGCCTTTCTCAGCGTTCCTCCAAAGGGTTCTAGGGGTTCCTTGAGCAAAGCACAATGTTTTCTCTAACAACTGACATCTATGATCTGTATGGGGCAGTCTTCCCACTGATGCCAATATAATAGGGTCCTTCTCCATTGGTTACCAATGTAAGGGACCACTACACTGACCACTGATATAAGGGGTTCCTTCTTCTATTGGTCATCAATGTAAGGGACCACTACACTGACCACTTATATAAGGGGGTCATTCTTCCATTGGTCATCAATGTAAGGGACCACTATACTGCCCACTGATATAAGGGGGCCCTTCTCCCATTGGTCACCAATGTATGGGACCACTACACTGACCACTGATATAAGGGGGCCCGTCTCCCATTGGTCACCAATGTAAGGGACCACTACACTGACCACTGATATAAGGGGGCCCTTCTCCCATTGGTCACCAATATAAGGGACCACTACACTGACCACTAATATAAGGGCCCTTCTCCCATTCGTCACCAATATAAGTAACGGGGCGCATGTTTCCCGTGCTTAAAACTGCCCCCGCCCCCTCTGACGTCACGGGGAAAGCCATAGGGAAGTCCCCATGACGTCCCCGTGCGTAAGAGGGGGGCGGGGTCCCTTGGTGGCCCTGCCCTCCATTATAAAAGAGCTGTCAGACGCAGCGAAGCCTCACACAGCGGGAGCCTCCCATCGCGTGTAGCGGCCCAAGAAGAGACGCCGTGGGAGAAGATGCCGGACGAGAAGACCAGAGCAAGAAGAAGCGAATCGGAGGAAGAAGAAGATGGAAGAAGAAGATGGAGAAACCGAAGGATGAAGAAAGGAAGAAGGAAGACCAGAAGAAAGAAGATGAAAGAAGATTTTAATAAAGGAATTGTCAAAGACCGTCTCCTGTCTTTTTTTTTTTACATTTTTGGTGAAATGGTAGGGGTACTTTTGTACCCCCTTACCATTTCACATAGGGGGGGGCGGGATCTGGGGGTCCCCTTGTTAAAGGGGGCTTCCAGATTCCGATAAGCCCCCCACAACCAATGGCCAGGGTTGTGGGGACGAGGCCCTTGTCCTCATCAACATGGGGACATGGTGCTTTGAGGGGTCACGGTCCCTCAAAGCACCCTCCCAATGTTGAGGGCATATGGCCTGGTATGGTTCAGGAGGGAGGGGGGGCCGCTCTTGTCCCCCCTCTTTTCCTGCGGCCTGCCAGGTTGCGTGCTCGGATAAGGGTCTGGTATGGATATTTAGGGGGACCCCTACGTAATTATTTTTTTAATTTGAAGCGGGGTTCCCCTTAATATCTATAGCAGACCTGAAGGGCTTGTTTTCCTGCAACACTTTGTGCAGGGATGGTTCTAAGCACGGGAAACATGCGCCCCTTCACAGGCATACTATACACACCCCCCAGGTACGAAATTTAAAGGAATATTACACTTTTTTTATTGTTTCACATTAAGCATTATTAAAATCACTGCTCCTGAAAAAACGACCGTTTTTAAAAAAATGTTTTGCATCGATACATGTCCCCTGGGGCAGGACCCGGGTCCCCAAACACTTTTTATGACAATAACTTGTATATAAGCCTTTAAAATTAGCACTTTTGATTTTGAACGTTCGAGTCCCATAGACTTTAATAGGGTTCTAAAGTTCACACGAGCTTTAGGTCTGTTCGCAGGTTTTGGTGCGAACCGAAAAGGGGGGTGTTCGGCTCATCCCTAGCAACCGGTAGAATTTTTTAAACTTCGCCTATGGAGATTTTTAAGGGTAAAAGTTTGTCGCCATTCAACGAGCGGGCACAACTTTGAAGCGTGACATGTTGGGTATGAATTTACTCGGAATAACATCATCTTTCACAAAAAATTGGGCCAACTTTACTGTTGTCTTATTTTTTAATTCAAAAAAGTAATTTTTTTCCAAAATAAGTGTGCTTGTGTGTGCGCTATGGTGTGACAAAAAGTATTGCATGCAATGACCGCCATTTTATTCTCTAGGGTGTTAGAAATATATATATATATATATATATATATATATATATATATATATATATATATATATATATATATATATATATATAATGTTTGGGGGTTCCAAGTAATTTTCTAGCAAAAAAAATAAAATGATTTTAACTTGTAAACATCAAGGCCGGTCCTTAAGTGGTTAAACACACTGCTAATAGTATTAGCAAAATTTTCATTCGGTGCACCTCTAGCAGACATGATAGAGGAGATGGTCGGAGAGTGCAGACATGATAGAGGAGATGGTCAGAGAGTGCAGACATGATAGAGGAGATGGTCAGAGAGTGCAGACATGATAGAAGAGATGGTCAGAGAGTGCAGACATGATAGAAGAGATGGTCAGAGAGTGCAGACATGATAGAGGAGATGTCAGAGAGTGCAGACATGATACAGGAGATGGTCAGAGTGCAGACATGATACGGGAGATGGTCAGAGACTGCAGACATGATACAGGAGATGGTCAGAGAATGCAGACATGATACAGGAGATGGTCAGAGAATGCAGACATGATAGAGGAGATGGTCAGAGAGTGCAGACATGATAGAGGAGATGGTCAGAGAGTGCAGACATGATAGAGGAGATGGTCAGAGAGTGCAGACATGATAGAGGAGATGGTCAGAGAGTGCAGACATGATAGAGGAGATGGTCAGAGAGTGCAGACATGATAGGGGAGATGGTCAGAGAGTGCAGACATGATAGAGGAGATGGTCAGAGAGTGCAGACATGATAGAGGAGATGGTCAGAGAGTGCAGACATGATAGAGGAGATGTCAGAGAGTGCAGACATGATACAGGAGATGGTCAGAGACTGCAAATATGATACAGGAGATCAATGCAGCTTCACCAGTGCCTATCAGATGCGGCCTGCCTGTGCCCGGATCAGAGCTGGGTTTGAATTTTCCGGGCCACAGTAACAATGTCCCACCTCCTGGATCAGTGTGCCGTCTATCACAGGAGGCGGGACATTGTTACTGTGGCCCGGGCAATTCAGCTCCCTGACACAGGGAGATTGCGCCACTCTGCAAGGAGAGGAGGAGGAGGAGGGAGGGGAGGACAGGACCTTGAGCCACCAGGATGACACCCCGCAATGGGAGGACCCCCGGTGGCGCGGCCACCGCGACTGCACAATTATCTGCAATTTTTTTTCTTTCGGCAATATGCCAAAACACAATTTTCGGCCGAAATGTTTCGGCAGACGAAATTTCAGTGCATCCCTAATTATAAATACACCTCTTAATAAAACCCCCATCCCGTTTATAGTATTATCCATTAGTATAAACTGAAAAGCTGAATTAGATATGAAAAAAAAAAAACACATTTACGAAATGAAGAGAATGTTCCGGCCCCGTAAGTGGGGGAATGTTCTGACCCTGAAGGGGTTAATGTAAGATTCCACACTATATATGTGTACATTCCTCCTAACTTTACTTTCTGAGATGGGAATGAGGAACTTCTATTAGCAAAAGTATGTAGGCATAGGACACACCCCCTGACACACCCCTTAATGGAGAAAATGTTTTAAAAAAGTGAATTTTTACCACTAATATTCCTTTATATTGGCTTTGGGAATTTCCAAATGCAGCAGAAAAATGTAGAAATTGGATGGAAGGAAACACTTTTTGATAGATAAATAGTGCATTTTATATACATGTATATAGATCAGACCAACATGAGGGACACATGAGGAGGAAAGAGGGACTTTGTTGGGAATGAGGGACAGTCCCTCCAAATCAGGAACAGTTGGGAGCTAGGGATGAGCCGAACACCCCAGGGTTCGGTTCGCACCAGAACCTGCGAACGGACCGAAAGTTTGTGCGAATATTCGAACCCTATTAGTTACAATGGACGCGAACGTTCTAAATCTAAAGTGCTAATTATAACGGCCAACATGCATGTTAATGTCATAAAACAGGTTTGGGGACCGGGTCCTGCCCCAGGGGACATGTATCAATGCAAAAAGAAGTTTTAAAAAAGGACGTTTTTTCTGGAGCAGTCATTTTAATGATGCATAAAGTGAAAAAAAAAGTGAAATATTCCTTTAAATATGGTACCTGGGGGGGGTGTAAAGTATGCCTGTGAAGTGGCATGTGTTTCCCGTGTTTAGAACTGTCCCTGCACAAAATGACATTTGTAAAGGAAAAAAAGAAGCCATTTAAAACTGCTTGCGGCTTAAATGTCATGTCTTGTCCTGGCAATATGGATGAAAATCTTTGAGAAAAATGGCATGGCTACCCCATCAACCCCCCCCCCCCCTTTGGGTCTTAAAAACAGGGGCTTAAAAATTGGGCCTTAGGCACTGGTGCCACAACACTGCAACCCCTCACAGACACTGTACTCTGAGCACAGCAATGAGACCTGTTGCAAAGCATTGCATAAAAAATTGTAATCAGACGCCCCTGTTAAACAGGGGCTGAAAAATTGGGCCTTAGGCACTGGTGCCACAACTAGTTCCACAACAGACAACACTGCAACCCCTCACAGATACTGTACTTGGAGCACAGCAATGAGACCTGTTGCAAAGCATTGCTTAAAAAATTGTAATTACACGCCCCTGTTAAACAGGGGCGGAAAAATTGGGCCTTAGCCACTGGTGGTGGCACCCAGAAACAAATCAGGATCATTGAGGAGGAAGAGGATAGTCAGTCAACATAACAGGACAGTCACTCAGCATCAGCATAGGCAGTCTTGAAGGGATGTGACATTATAAATTATTCAGTTATATCAGCTTCAGGAGCCTGGTAGCTGGTGGTGATCCAAGACTGATTCATCTTTATGAAGGTCAGTCGATCAACCGAGTCGGTGGACAGGCGCACCCTGTGATTGGTGACAAAGCCTTCAGCAGCACTGAATGTGCGTTCGGAAAGACGCTGGATGCAGGACAGGCCAGTAGCTCAATTGCATACTGTGCAAGCTCTGGCCAGTGATCCATCCTCAAGTCCCAGTAAGCCAGAGGATTTTAGGTGGGAAAGGTGTCCAAGTCTGACCTTGCCCCTAGGTATTCCTGCACCATGTATATCAGACGCTGGCGATGGTTGCTGGAACTGATCATACCTTGGGGCTGCGGACTAAAAAATTGTCTGAACGCATCGGTCAGACGTCCACCTTCCCCACCGCTCCTTCTGCTACTGACCGAAGCCTCAGCAACTCGTCTTCCAGGACCAGGAGTTTGTAACCTCCCAGTCTCTGGGAACGCGTTGCACAGACCTTTCTGCAAGGCCTCCCTGAGATATCTCATCCTCTGCTCCCTCTGCGACAGCAAGATAAGGTCCGCAACCTTACCCTTGTACCGTGGATCAAGGAGAGTGGCCAGCCAGTAATGGTCCCTCTCCTTGATCCGAAGAATACGAGGATCCTTCCGCAGGCTTTGCAGGATCAGGGAGGCCGTGCAATGTAGGTTAGCTGAGGCATTGGGTCCTGAGTCTTCTGGGTCACTGAGGACGACATGATCTGCAGCCACCTCCTCCCAGCCACGTACAAGTCCACTGGTTTGTTGGGACTGTAAATCATCCCTAAAAGACTGCTGCTGCTGATGCTGAGTGCCAGGCTCCACCTCTATTCTGACAGAATCCTCCTCCTCCTCTTCCTATGTGATGGGTGGGAGAGAAGGAACACTGTCTGGATAAAGGGGGCCTTGAGAGGCAAGGAAGTCCTCCTCTTCCTGCCTCAAGTGCCCTGTCCATTATCCCATGCAGCGTATGCTCCAACAGGTGGACAAGAGGTACAGTGTCACTGATGCATGCACTGTCACTGCTCACCATCCTCGTGGCCTCCTCAAATGGTGAGAGGACAGTGCATGCATCCCTGATCATGCTCCACTGGCGTGGGGAAAAAAATCTGAGCTCCCCTGACCCTGTCCTGGTGCCGTAGTCGCACAGGTACTCATTGATGGCCCTCTGCTGCATGTGCAGTCGCTGCAGCATGGCCAACGTTGAGTTCCACCTGGTGGGCATGTCACATATAAGGCGGTTCTTGGGCAGGTTCAACTCCTTTTGCAGCTCAGCCAGCCGAGCACTGGCATTATATGATCGGCGGAAATGCACACTGACTTTCCTAGCCTGCCTCAGGACATCCTGTAAGCCTGGGTACCTGCACCACCAGGTTAAGGATGTGAGCCATACAGGGCACATGTGTCAGCTGTCCCTGTCGCAGTACGGAGAGGAGGTTGGTGCCATTGTCACAAACCACCATTCCTGGCTTAAGCTGGCGTGGCATCAACCACCTCTCAGCCTGCCCCTGCAGAGCTGACAGAACCTCTGCCCCAGTGTGGCTCCTGTCCCCCAAACACACCAGCGCAAGCACGGCATGGCATATTTTTGCCTGCGTACTTGCGTAGCCCCTTGGACGCCTACGGAGCACCGCTGTTTCCGAGGACAGAGCACTCGAAGAGGCCATAGAGGAAGAAGAAGAGGAGGGGTGGAGGAGAGAGGTGTGTCACAACCAGTAGTAGCATTTTGGAGGCGTGGTGGTGGAACAACCTCCAACACTACTGCACCTTGTCCTGCATCCTTCCCAGCTGCCAAAAGAGTGACCCAATGGGCCGTGAAAGATAGGTAACGTCCCTGTCCATGCCTGCTGGACCATGAGTCAGTGGTAATATGCACCTTACCGCTGACCGCCCTGTCCAGCGAGGTTAAGACATTGCCTTCCGCATGCCGGTAGAGAGCCGGAATCACCTTCCGTGAGAAAAAGTGGCGTTTGGGAACCTGCCACTGAGGAACCGCACATTGAACAAACTCACGGAAGGGGGCCGAGTCTACCAACTGAAAAGGCAGCAGTTGAAGTGCTAGCAATTTAGCCAAGCTAGCATTCAACCACTGGGCATGTGGATGGCTGGGAGTGAACTTTCGACGGTCCAGCACCTGGGGCAGGGAAATTTGCCTGGTACAATCGGACGTCGGTGAACTGCTAACAGAGTGCCTGCAAGTACTTAGCTTTGTCACACCTAATTCTACACCTTCATTCCTCTCAGTGCAGCTTTCAGAGAGGACTGAAGGTCTAGTGGGGTTGGAGATCCCAGCTGATGAGGAGCAAGGAGAGGTCTGCTTTGTTCTTTGGTGTGGGTCTTTAATGTGCGCTTGCCAACGAGCTGCATGGCAGGTCAACATATGCCTGGTCATGCTTGTGGTGCCCAAGCGGCTGATGTTTTGGCCACGCGAGATACGCTTGAGACATATGTTGCAAATAGCAGTGGTGCGATCTGATGCACTCGTCTCAAAAAAGGCCCACACCAAAGAACTTTTGTAATAACGTGCAGAGGCAGCGCCCTGCACAGGCGGAGCTCTGCGGTGTGATTCAGTTTCACTGCCTCGTTGGACATGTGCCGCCTCCTCCTCCTCCCTCCAGGCACCCACGTGGAGTCAGTGACCTCATCATCCCCTCCCTCTTCACCACTGAAGCAAACCTGGCAGTAAGCTGCAGCTGGTGGAACATGACTGCCAGATTGCTGTCCTTGAGCATCCCCTCTCTCTGCGCTCACGCTACTGCCTTCCTCTAGCTGGGTATCATCATCGGAGTCTTCAAAATGCTGGGCATCCTCCTGGAGCATGTACCCAACACTGTGCTCAAACAGTTCGGGGGACTCCTCAGGAGGACATGGTGGGTCAAGGGAAGGGGTGCCTGATGATGCCATTGAGTATGCGTTGGCAGCTGATTTGCCAGTACCCTGAGCCTGGGTGAGAGAGGATGAGGAGGGCTTGGTCATCCACTCTACCAAGCCTTCGGCATGATGCGGCTCAACATGTCCAGCTGCCGAAAAGGACAAGCGTGTCCCATGGCCACGTGCTGATGACGATGCACCACGTCCACGACCAGCACTGTTGTCTCTAGACACAGAGCCTGCTTGCCCTGTTTTCTTGCCTCGGGACTGTCTGCCTCTCCTTGTCGGTCTTCCAGGCATTGTAGTGGGTAGTGTATATTGTGCTGGAGTCACACAGCACACACACTAACTCCTGCAGATGGCTGCCTTAGATGACAACAACAGGGCCTTAGGGCAGTTAGAGGCTGAGGTGGTGGCTGCCTTAGATGACAACAACAGGGCCTTAGGGCAGTTAGAGGCTGAGGTGGTGGCTGCCTTAGATGACAGCAACAGGGCCTTAGGACAGATAGAGGCTGAGGTGGTTTATTGTGTGCTGTGCTCTACTCACACAGCACACACGCTAGCTCCTGCAAATGCCTGGCTGGCTGCCTTAGATGACAACAACAGGGCCTTAGGGCAGATAGAGGGGCTGAGGTGGTTTATTGTGTGCTGTACTCTACTCACACAGCACACACGCTAGCTCCTGCAAATGCCTGGCTGGCTGCCTTAGATGACAACAACAGGGCCTTAGGGCAGATAGAGGCTGAGGTGGTTTATTGTGTGCTGTGCTCTACTCACACAGCACACACACACACACGCTAGCTCCTGAAAATGCCTGGCTGCCTTAGATGACAGCAACAGGGCCTTACGGCAGATAGAGGCTGAGGTGGTTTATTGTGTGCTGTGCTCTACTCACACAGCACACACACACATGCTAGCTCCTGCAAATGCCTGGCTGCCTTAGATGACAACAACAGGGCCTTACGGCAGACAGAGGCTGAGGTGGTTTATTGTGTGCTGTGCTCTACTCACACAGCACACACAAACACGCTAGCTCCTGCAAATGCCTGGCTGGCTGCCTTAGATGACAACAGGCCAGAAGGGTAAAGGTAATGTGATACTGCAATGCTGTACTAACAGCACGCACACACTAGACTAATCCCCAGAATCACAGCAGATAATGTCAGACTCAGCAGATACTGTCAGCAGCAGTGCACTCTGCAGAATGAATACAGCAGATGCTCAGCAATGCAGAATGAATCACAGCAGCTAATGTGACTGACACAGTCACTCACTAACGCCGGAACACACTACACTAGGCCGCCAGAGCGGTGGCCTTTTATAGTGTGGGGCGTGTACTAAACCCCCTGAGCTATAATTGGCCACAGGCATCCTGCCTGTGGCCAATTATTGCTCTCCTCACCGCTGGC
This sequence comes from Lithobates sylvaticus, assembly GCA_028564925.1. Taxonomy (NCBI): domain Eukaryota; kingdom Metazoa; phylum Chordata; class Amphibia; order Anura; family Ranidae; genus Lithobates; species Lithobates sylvaticus. Next base: position 595,175,216 of record CM053028.1, on the reverse strand, counting down.
TCTATGATTGGCCAAGCATGCGGGGTCACAGTGCATGCTTGGCCAATCATCAGCCAGCAATGCACTGCGACTGGCGCAGTGCATTGTGGGCCGTTCGCATCACACGAATTTGATGCGAACGGCCCAAATAGTTCTGGGCTCGCCGAGCTGTCGAACGCCCGATGTTCGATTTGAACGTGGGTTTGAATCGAACACCGGGCCCATCCCTATTGGGAGCTATATGTGTTTCATCATCTGCAGGAGATAAAAGACGTCACAGTGACTATGGAGGAAGAGGACAGACATGACGGGGGGTTACTGGGTGTAAATATTAGATAAGATCTTATTACCTTCTCTGCTGAAACTTCCAGCAAGGTCACCTCTCTACTTCCTCCCGACTCACCTCTCACCCGGAACTTCCTGTCTCTACCTGACATCACTTCCTGTCCTCCATAGAGACTTCCTGTCTCTATGGTAGAATTGAGAAGAACACCACCTTGTGGAGCTCAGAAGAACTGCAGCCCAAGAAACATCTTGTGTGAACACGGCCTTGTGCTGTGTGTGTATGTACTGTATAGATGGGGTCATCTCCACTCCCACCAAGGGGGAGAGAAATATATTACTGCCTATTACAGCCTTTCTCAGCCAGGGTTCCTCCAAAGGGTTCTAGGGGTTCCTTGAGCAATGCACAATGTTTTCTCTAACAACTGACATCAATGATCTGTATGGGGCAGTCTTCTCACTGATGCCAATATAATAGGGTCCTTCTCCATTGGTTACCAATGTAAGGGACCACTACACTGACCACTGATATAAGGGGCTCCTTCTTCCAATTGGTCATCAATGTAAGGGACCACTACACTGCCTACTGATATAAGGGGTTCCTTCTCCCATTGGTCACCAATGTAAGGGACCACTACACTGACCACTGATATAAAGGGGTCCTTCTCCCATTGGTCACCAATGTAAGGGACCACTACACTGCCTACTGATATAAGAGGTTCCTTCTTTCATTGGTCATAAATGTAAGGGACCACTACACTGACCACTGATATAAATGGGGCCTTCTCCCATTGGTCACCAATGTAAGGGACCACTACACTGACCACTTATATAAGGGGGTCCTTCTTCCATTGGTCATCAATGTAAGGGACCACTATACTGCCCACTGATATAAATGGGGCCTTCTCCCATTGGTCACCAATGTAAGGGACCACTACACTGACCACTTATATAAGGGGGTCCTTCTTCCATTGGTCATCAATGTAAGGGACCACTATACTGACCACTGATATAAATGGGGCCTTCTCCCATTGGTCACCAATGTAAGGGACCACTACACTGACCACTTATATAAGAGGTTCCTTCTTTCATTGGTCATCAATGTAAGGGACCACTACACTGACCACTGATATAAATGGGGCCTTCTCCCATTGGTCACCAATGTAAGGGACCACTACACTGACCACTTATATAAGGGGGCCCTTCTCCCATTGGTCATCAATGTAAGGGACCACTACACTGTCCACTGATATAAGGGGGTCCTTCTCCCATTGGTCACCAATGTAAGGGACCACTACACTGACCACTGATATAAGGGGGTCCTTCTTCCATTGGTCATCAATGTAAGGGACCACTATACTGCCCACTGATATAGGGGGCCCTTCTCCCATTGGTCACCAATGTAAGGGACCACTACACTGACCACTGATATAAAGGGGTCCTTCTCCCATTGGTCACCAATGTAAGGGACCACTACACTGACCACTGATATAAGGGGGCCTGTCTCCCATTGGTCACCAATATAAGGGACCACTACACTGACCACTGATATAAGGGGCCCTTCTCCCATTGGTCACCAATATAAGGGACCACTACATTGACCACTGATATAAGGGGGCCCGTCTCCCATTGGTCACCAATATAAGGGACCACTACATTGACCACTGACATAAGGGGGCCCGTCTCCCATTGGTCACCAATATAATGGGCCACTACATTGACCACTGATATAAGGGGGCCCTTCACCCATTGGTCACCAATATAAGGGACCACTACATTGACCACTGATATAAGGGGGCCCTTCACCCATTGGTCACCAATATAAGGGACCACTACACTGACCACTGATATAAGGGAGCACGTCTCCCATTGGTCACCAATATAAGGGACCACTACACTGCCTACTGATATAAGGGGTTCCTTCTCCCATTGGTCACTAATGTAAGGGACCACTACACTAACCACTGATATAAGGGGTTCCTTCTTCCATTGGTCATCAATGTAAGGGACCACTACACTGACCACTGATATAAAGGGGTCCTTCTCTCATTGGTCACCAATGTAAGGGACCACTACACTGACCACTTATATAAGGGGGTCCTTCTCCCATTGGTCACCGGTGTAAGGGACCACTACACTGGCCACTGATATAAGGGGGCCTGTCTCCCATTGGTCACCAATATAAGGGACCACTACACTGACCACTGATATAAGGGGCCCTTCTCCCATTGGTCACCAATATAAGGGACCACTACATTGACCACTGATATAAGGGGGCCCGTCTCCCATTGGTCACCAATATAATGGGCCACTACATTGACCACTGATATAAGGGGGCCCTTCACCCATTGGTCACCAATATAAGGGACCACTACATTGACCACTGATATAAGGGGGCCCTTCACCCATTGGTCACCAATATAAGGGACCACTACATTGACCACTGATATAAGGGGGCCCGACTCCCATTGGTCACCAATAAAAGGGATCACTACATTGACCACTGACCACTACACTAACCACTGATATAAGGGGTTCCTTCTTCCATTGGTCATCAATGTAAGGGACCACTACACTGACCACTGATATAAGGGGGCCCTTCACCCATTGGTCACCAATATAAGAGACCACTACATTGACCACTGATATAAGGGGGCCCTTCACCCATTGGTCACCAAAATAAGAGACCACTACATTGACCACTGATATAAAGGGGGCCCGTCTCCCATTGGTCACTGATATAAGTAGACATGTGCATGAAGAAAACATTTGTATCATTTTGTTTAGATTTGTTAATCTAGGTATTTTATTTTGTTAAATTAGGTTGATTCGTTCAATTTGTATTCTAAATTTTCTTCGAATTTACAGATTTTTTTTAATTTGAAATGTTCGAATCGATAAATTTAAAATCGTCCGATTTGAAAACTTTAGATTTTTTTTTTCAAATGCGGCAAAGTGAACAAACAAAAGAAAAATCTTCATCAAATGATTACAATGACTCTTTAAATCACCTTTGGCTTAACTAAAACCGCATTATTTCCAAATGGTCCTCTAATAACACACAGTCTTTGATTTCAGAAACATGTTTACAGTTCAAATTCGACTGGAATTCCATGTAAAATCTTATTTGAATTTTGGAAATTCAGAGAAATTTAGTTTAGTTATTCGGAGCATTCTGTAAACTTTTGGGTATTCGGATATATCCAAATAAGGAAAAATTTGTCTGAATATTTATTCGGAACAAAAAAACCCCTCACATGTCTAGATATAAGGGAGTCCTTCTCCTATTGGTCACCAATGTAAGGGACCGATAAGCCGACCACTTAAAATGAGCTCTGGGTTTGGACTGAACCCATGTTCGAACAGAATTTGGCTTGTTTAGGCGGTTGGCTGATCTAAATAGGTGTTCAGCCAATTCCAACTGTTGGCTGCAGTATTACTACCACCTCTAAATGTGGCAGCTTCCTGCTCAGGTTGGTTGTCACAAGTGTCCTAACATCCAGTGATGTATACCCACCAGGCTTATTCAGCTGTCAACTGGGGATTTTCTGGTTGGCCGGTGAATGTAAAAAAAATGTAAGTACAAAAAAACTCTATGGACCCCCAGCACCAAGAAATTCATACTAGACCCTTATTAGAGCATGAAGCCTGACTGCCCAGGAAATGGTGGGAGGTGGGGGACTGAGCATGCCTCCTCTTAAACCATACCAAACCACATACCCTCAACATGGGGAGAGTATCTTGCCAAGTCCATTCCCTCCTGGTTGGAAAGTTGAACAAGTCCAATGTATGAGCTCGTATCGGGGAACATGAGGGATCTGTACAACATAAGGCATCGGGAAATGTATATCTGTCTGCAGAACACAGGGGAGATATTGGAACTCTAATTCATGGTCACCTGGAAATAATGAAAAGGAGAAAGTCCATCCAAACCGCGAGATTGGTCAGAGACTAATTGGTATCATTCTGGGCATTGCCAGACTAGGTCTTGGTGACAGAGTGAAGGGTGATGCTGCTCATACTATATGTAACCCTCATCTACATCATGGACATCTTCTTCAGCTTCTTAGAGAATAGGATCGAAATCTTCAAAATCCTATAGAAGAGGTTGGGGGTCCTGAGTGGTCATAGAAAGGCCCAGCACCCCAATAATTGAGGAAGACGTAGTCTGGTGACATGAAGAAGACTCCGGTCAATCTCTGGATCTCCATCATTGGAAACAAGGCGAGACAACAAAAACAGCGGGATGGTGGAGGAGATGTTGGTGTAGGTGTGGAAATGGACAGAACACGGGATGAAGACTCTGAAAGAACAATACGGCTTCATTCTACGATATGTCAAGGAGAGAACAGTACAGGAGACTTTTCTCTCTAATTAATGTCAGTAGAAGACCCGGAGAAAGCCTGTTCTGTGTTCTGATAGAGCAGATGGAACATTTCTCCTTGTGTGTTCTTATCATTATTATTATTACTCTATATCTAGTGACTGTATGAATGGCATGGTTCTAATACTCTATACACAGGACTGTATATGATATACTCCTGACCACTGCATTCTATACAGGGCTGTATATGATATACTCCTGACCACTGCATTCTGTGCACAGGGCTATATATGATATACTCCTGACCACTGCACTCTGTACACAGGACTGTATATGATATACTCCTGACCACTGCACTCTATACAGAGGACTGTATATGATATACTCCTGACCACTTCTCTCTGATAATTCGGAAATCCCAAGATTCGGAAAAACGATAATCTGGAGATTCGGAAATTCAAAAATAAGAACGAAAAACCGAAATTTCAAAAAGAATTAAAATCCGAAAATGAGAAAACCTGAAATAATAACTACCCAAAATAATGAATGCTGCATCTAAAGGAATGGAATGTAACAAATTAATACTAATAAAAATTAATAATATTAATAATAATAATTAAAAAATAAATGTTTTGTTATTATTATTTATTCGTTATGTTCCATTCGTTTAAATGTGACATTCGTTATTCCGGATAATTTTGTATACATTATGTTCACTAACAGCTAAATTTGAAAGGAAATTCTGATACCTATAATTTAATAGTTAGTTATTAATAGTTATTATTTCGGATATTCAAATTTTTGGATATTCTTTCTTATTTTTCGGATTTTCGGATTTAGAATTTTCGCCTTTTCCGGATTTTCGAATTTATTTGAAAATTAATTTCGATCATAACTAATGACCCGAAAAAAACAAAAAACAAATGAAATGAATGAAACCAAAACAAACACATTTTTTGGGCAGTGCACATGTCTACAGCTCAGTAGATGATACATTAGACAGATAGCTGAGAACCCGCAGATGTCACTCGCTAACAAGCTTTTATATATTCTTTATTTTCACATTTTATACAATTGTACATACATTACTCTTTTACATTCATGATAACTCAAAGCATTAATTCTTCCTTACCCCCCCTCCCCCCCCCAAAGGGAAAAAAAACAATAAAGGACGGGCCTACCCTGTCTCGCTCACTTCCTTCTTTCTATTCCCCTCCACGCTCTCTTTTCCAACATCCTTAGGAATCTCTCCGTTCTCCTAAATTCCTCCCATTGCTTCCATAACTTATGATGTTTCCCCGCTGTGTCCTCTGCCTTGTGGATTGACTCTTCTACCTTTCTTGTCCATTCCACCCTCTTGATCCACTCTTTCATGCGTAGGGCGTTCGGATTTTTCCACAAGCAGGGGATCAGAGCCTTCGCTGCGTTCAATAGATAGGGGATTAAGGTAGACCCATATTGTCTCACTCCCATTTCTGAATCATGGAACAAACATGTCCATGGTTGTTTTTTTAACCCTTTCTCCTGTTATAGCATGAATTGCTTTTATTATTCGGTTCCAGTAATCCCCTATTTTGGGGCACTCCCACCATAAGTGAATGAATGTCCCGATCACCAGGCAGCCTCGCCAACAGGTTGGAGAATTGTCTTCGCTGTAGGCATTGGCTCTCTGTGGGTTACATAGCACCTTGATAAAAGCTTGTATGCCATTTCAACTGTTTGTGAGTCCTTTGCTACCGAGTGGACCAGCCTTATTATCTTGTCTCTATGTTCATCACTGCTTAACGGGCCTATTTCTCTCTCCCATTTTTCTAGATAAGATGGATATTCATGGTCTGCCTCGCGTAGCAATATTTTGTATATTTTTGCTATCCTTTTTTCTAAACTTTGCGGGGACTCTACTAATTTCTCTAAGGGTCTCAGTTGTCTCTTTCCTCGCTGTGGCCCTGGCAGATTCTGTGCAAAGTGCTGTAACTGAGTATATCTCCATTTATCTAGTGCTTTCTGTCCCCATTGCCGAGTGAATAGTCTGTTTCCTTCCATTACATCCTGTAGTCTTAAATTATCCTTATTAGCCCACCTACTAAAGTATATGTGCTCTTCCTTCCCAGGTGGGAAGAAATTTGTGTCTTAGGCCGCATTCACACCTGAGCGTAGCGGAACGAGCATTTTTACCAGCGGTTTTACCGGCGTTTTGTCGTGCGAATACCGTCGTTTTTGCACATTTGCATAGGCGTAACAGGCGTTTTTCAACTTCGGCGTTTTTCTTGATAGCCAATAGGAAAAATGATCATCACTGTCATCATTTGTTGCTATGTTCTATGGGGATACAAACGCCCAAATCTGCCCGATTCGCGCAACAAAAAAGGGTCCAGAACTTGTTTGAGCTTCAGGCGTTCGGCTTCAGGCGACATGGAGTGGAGATGTGAACCATCTCCATAGAGAATAATGTATTTTATCCCCTCGAACGTTTTGTAGCTTCAGGCGTAGGGCGGCTTAGGGCGACAAAACGCTCAGGTGTGAATGCAGCCTAAGAGGGGGATTGTTATATTCTTAATATTCAAAATTTAATTTGGTTTAAAAAATATCTCTCTGCAGAGTTTCCCCTTAATTAGTGTGAATGAGTTTTTGCTTTTAATACATTTCAGATGTGATATTCAGCTGGGTTTAAGTTCTAAAAGCTGTTTTAGATGTGTGATGGGCATTATAAGTTTATAAGGAGGCTTATGCTACTGTTTGGAGCCAACCTTCCCCCCGGTTTCTGTAGATAAAATTTCAGTCTGGAATTTCCGATCATTTCCTGTATCATGAATGGGTATTCTGTGTTTAAAGTGAAAACGGATGTTGGCTAAGATGTGATGTCTGAAACATATTGGAATGTGGAAAGTAATCCCTTGTTCCTCTCTCTTGTAGCAACCTCCTTCGATGGGTGTAGTTAGGGAGGAGGGAAGGTGTGTTTTATCTTTCGGCGCCAATTTTAAGGGTTGTCTGGTTTATAAAAAGTAATTTCATCTTGGTATTCGTTCTCTTGAACTTCCTACGCTCATCCTAAGGACATCTCTTCAGCACACACAGCCACACACACATTCCTTCTGCACACAAAAGGGTTAATCAGGCATTTTCTATAAGCAGCAGACCACGTGTTCTGCTCTGCTAAGAACTTTTGAAAAGAACAATATACCAAGACTTTAATCATATACTAAGCATCACATTCTTTTTGTATCATTGTACCAATTTTGTAAGTATTTTTCTATTTTGGTGTGTACAATAAAACACACTTTTTGATTTATCGCTGACTCAGAAATATTTTAAGAAATTCGTCACACAATCATCATTTGAAAGCTTACACAGAATAAGCAAATTATTATGATATTTTACAGGGATTAAAGGTGAATTGTGATCCCATTTGTGTCTCTTATTTATTGCATCCCACACCTTTAGTGAATTTTTTGTGAGTATGTTTGTGTTTGGACCTAAGTCTCGATATTGTGATGGTATCCATATCATTTTTCCTAAATTTGTTCTGCTTAGCCTTGTTTCTAACTCGACCCAGCTCTTATCCTTCGTATTATGAGTCCAGTCTATTATTCTCGAAATCACTATGGCTTCATAATATTTTTTAAAGTCAGGAGCTGCCAAGCCCCCTCTATCTTTTCCCCTCGCCATTGTGTTGCTGCGATGAATGAATGAATGAATAATTTGTATAGCGCTACAATGCGAACTGAATCGCCTCAAGGCGCTGTATTGGTGCTTTGTTGTCAAGCTTCTTAGAAGAGGTGGTCTTGAGTTTTTTCCTGAAGGCCTGATGGTTTTCTTCCATGCGGATGTAGGTTGGTAGAGCATTCCATAGCCGTGGTCCTTGGACAGCGAATCTCCGTTCCCCCTTTGATTTGTAGCGGGATTTGGGAATGAGGAGGAGGTTTTGGTTAGCCGATTGAAGACTGCGATTGGGTGTGTAGTGTTTTATTTTCTCGAGAAGGTATTGGGGAGCGTCTCCATGGGTACATTTGTGGGTGAGGCAGAGGGTCTTGAATGCGACCCGATTCTTCACGGTTAGCCAATGTAGGCTCCTCAGGGAAGGGGAGATGGATTCCCAGGGTTTTTTTCCTGTTATCAGTCTTGCCGCCGTGTTTTGGATAAGTTGTAAGCACGCAAGTTGATATTGGGGTAGTCCTATATAGAGGGAGTTTGCGTAGTCAAGTCGTGAATTAATGACTGTTCCAACTACCACTGCTTTGTCCTCCTTTGGAATGAAGGGGATGAGTCTGCGTAGCAGGCGGAGCAGACGGTGAGAGCCACTGACTACTGCTCCTATTTGTGCATCCATTGACATTTCAGAGTCAAAAATGACTCAGAGACTCTTGACCTTGGACCTTGGGGGGATGGTCTGTCCAAAGATGGTGGGTGGTGTCCAAGGGATCTTGGTTCTGGAGTTTTGGTTTGCATGTAGAATAAGAAGTTCTGTTTTTGATTCGTTAAGTTTGAGGGAGCTAGTGGTCATCCAGTCGTCTATCAGAGTGAGGCATTTTTCGAATTGATGATGATGGTCTTTTTGTCCGGTGATACGAAAATATAATTGCGTGTCGTCAGCGTATGAGTGGAAGCAGAGGTCTGATCTTCTGATGATTTCGTTTCCGTTCCCAAATAAATTTTATTATCATTGATTTTACTTTACTAAGGTATGTCTGTGGGAGGTGGATTGGTATCATTTGGCAAGTGTAAATGAACATAGGTAAGACAAACATTTTGACTGCATTTATCTTTCCCAACCAGGAAAAAGCTTTATATTGCATCCTGCTTAAAAGCTCTTTGGTTTTATTAAGAAGAGGAATGTAGTTAGTTACGAAAAGGTCATCTAATTGATCTATCAACTTTATCCCTAAATAGCTTAATTCTTTCTTACACCACTTAAATGGTAATTTGGCTTGAATTGCACTCTGCTCTTCTGCTGATAGCATTAAATTTAATATTTCAGATTTTGTCATGTTTACTTTGAAATTCGATAATTTACCGTATTGTTTTAACTCCTTCAGTACCGTAGGGATAGATGTTCTAGGCCTCGCTATATAAAGAAGCACGTCATCCGCAAATGCGGACACCTTGTACTCCATCTCTCCCACCTGGATTCCCTGAATATCCTGATTTTTACGGCCAACAGGGGTTCTAACGTAATTATAAATAGGAGCGGGGAGAGTGGGCAACCCTGTCTTGTCCCGTTAAATAAATCAAGGGGACAGGACAGGGTGCCATTCACTCTTATTCTAGCTGTCGGATGGTGGTACAGGGATTCGATCATCCTCATCATATTCTCCCCTAATCCCAAGTATCTCAATATTTCAAAAAGGAACTCCCATTTAACCCTGTCAAAAGCCTTTTCGGCATCAATTGACATAAGGACCGTAGGGGTACCCTTCCTCATAACTTCTTGCATCAGGAATATAGATTTCAGTGAATTATCCCTTCCTTCCCTGTATAAATCCCACCTGGTCATTATGGATCCATTTTGTCAGATATGACTTCAATCTTTCTGCTATTATTTTAGAAAAAAGCTTTATAGCTGAATTTAATAGCGAAATTGGTCTATAGCTTTCTACAGCCATAGGGTCTTTCCCTTCTTTTAGGATCAAGGTAATATGTGCCAAAAGTGTCCCCTCTCTGAAATTCTCTCCTTCCCTTATCATGTTAAAGTAAATGCATAGTTTCGACACTAACTGCTTACAAAACTTTTTATAATACCCAATGGGGTATCCATCGGGCCCTGGACTTCCTCCTGAAGTGGTATTTTTAATTGCTCTTTCTACTTCCTCTAATAATATGGGTGCCTCTAGGGCCTCCAATTCTTTTTTCTCGCTCTTAAGGAGGTCCAGGTTCCGCAGATACTCCCTCATCTCTTCTCTCTGCTCTAACTTCTCTTCCTCCTTCTGCTTGATATTGTATAGCAGCCCTCAAAATTTACACTCGCCTGCTCGCATTTTGCGAGTAAATTTTGAGGGCTGGCGAGGAAGCGCTGTCTGGGAGCGAGGGGGGGCGAGCACTGCTGGCCGGCGAGTCCTTTTCCCAGCGCTCACGAAGGGGAAGAGAGAGGACAGAGCCGGCCGGATGATATAAGCGCAGGGAACATCACTAGCGGCTTTGATTTCAATTGCCGTGTGTTCCCTGCACTCACTTTCACACACAGCTCTGCCCCCTGGTCCTGGGGAATTTGATAGACAGATCACCCGTCCAACACTTGATGAGTGATGTGTATCAAAGTTCCCTGGCCAGGGGGCGGGGCTGTACGGGACACCGAGCAGCGGGAACACAATTTAAATCAAAGCTGTTCCAGTAATGTCCCTCGGCGCTCATATCATCAGGCCAGCAATGCTCTTCTTCTCCTCTGCTCCCCTTCATGATGGACACAGGTAGGCTGCATTGGTGGAAAAGTGTGAGGCTGCATTGGTGGACACGGGTGAGGCTGCATTGGTGGAAAAGTGTGAGGCTGCATTGGTGGACATGGGTGAGGCTGCATTGGTGGACACGGGTGAGGCTGCATTGGTGGACACGGGTGAGGCTGCATTGGTGGACACGGGTGAGGCTGCATTGGTGGACACGGGTGAGACTGCATTGGTGGACACGGGTGAGGCTGCATTGGTGGACACGGGTGAGACTGCATTGGTGGACACGGCTGAGACTGCATTGATGAGCATGGATAAAGTTGCTTAATTTTGCATAAAACATTTAAGGGTAATTTCATGATATAATTTATGAGGCCGTGTTTAGAGGTGGAATTAGGGGCGGGGCAGGGTAGGGGTTGGGTGGGGCAACTGGTGGTGAGTAACCCTTGAGGCCTGGCTAGTAACTCAGGACTTGAAATTTTGAGCCCTGTTGTATAGGGTACTGTAATAGGAGTGGAATGTATTTGCTATGTCCGGGGAGGGAATTTTTATGTCGCCTCTTACATCTCTAACCCTCGCTATAAAAGTCCTATTGTGTTTTTCCTTCACCCTTCTGACCATCCATTTGCCTGATCTATTTCCCCACTGGTACCTTTCCTTATCTATAATATGGAAGGCAGCTTTCCTCTCTTGTTCTAAACATTCTTCTAATTCTCTCTTTTTTGTTATCAGCTCCTGCCTTTCCGGGATCCCTTTAGGTCTTGTTCTTTGCTCTAGCTCATTTATTTCTTTATACAAGTCCATTTTCCTCTTTTCCCTTGCCTTCTTCTTTCCTGCTCCAATCCCTATTAGAATCCCCCTAATTACCACCTTATGGGTTTCCCCATACTATTGCACTGGATATTCCTGGCGTCTCGTTGACCTTAAAAAAAAACTGTCCAATTCTTGCTCAATCCTATTTATTGATTCTTGATCTTGAATCAGAGAATCGTTCAACCTCCAGTTTATCCCCGGCCCAGAGTCCCCTTTTATCTCCAATTGTATCTTCACTGGAGCATGGTCTGATAAGGTAATTGTTTTTATTTCTGCCGTTTTAAGGGCCGGTACTAACTGGTGCTTTATGAAAATATAATCAATCCTTGAGTAAGATTTATGGACCGGGGAGAAACAGGTATAATCCCGTTCCTTTAAATGGGTGATCCTCCAGGCATCTTGTAGTTGCCAGTCTGCTAATGCTTTTGTAAGTTTTTTCTGCCTTTGTTCTGTAAAATGGTTCCCCCCCCCCCCCCCCCCCCCCCCCCCCCCCCCCCCAGAGGTATCCACCCTTGGATCTATACTCCAATTTAAATCTCCTGCTACAATCAATTTACCGTCCTTAAAACCTTCTAATTTTTTCAGAGTTTTCTTAACAAATTTATCAGGGTTCTTATTCGGTGCATAAACATTCACAATTGTACATTTCATATTGAACAGTTTTCCTTTTAAAAACAAATATCTTCCCTCTGGGTCTACGAGACGCTCCTCAACCTCGAACTTTAACATCTTACTGAAGCCAATTGCTATACCTCTTGAGTGAGGGGATGGAATGTCTCCATAAAACCATACTGGAAAGTGGTGTGTGGTCAACTTAATCCCAGAGGTTTGTGTTATGTGTGTCTCCTGGAGGCACACCATACTTGCTTCTAAATATTGCAATTCATTATTTAAATTATATCTTTTTTTTTTTGTATTTAGGCCCCTTACATTATATGTGACTAGATTAACCACCACCATATCTTAATTTTCAAATTGGTTATTAGGAGCCTCTAGTGGGACCCAGAATTGTCCTAATCTGGTGTTGGGGGGGAAAGTGAGCGAGACAACAAGAAATAAAAAAAAAAACCCCTGGTGGAACCCCCCCACCCCCATAATAATAACCCACTGCCACCCCCTGGTCCCCCCACCCCCTTCTTAGTAAACCCTCCCCTCCCTCCCCATCCATCTGAAACAACACGCCTGGTCAGCTGGACAGACTATTTTTGTTTATTCTATCGACTGCGTCAGCACCTTTCTGGTGTCGTCCCTTTTCCATAGTTCCCAGGTGGCTCTCACCCCAGGGCGTCTAGACCCCTCCCTGTGTCCTCCCTCCATTCCCCCCACAACTCGTTTGCCATCTCATCTCCTGATGTTGTTTAACTTCGCACCCCCCTCCCCCACCTCTATTCCATTTGAGCTTTGTCTGCGCTAACTGATTTCCCTCCTCTTCCTACCCTGGCAGTGGAGGAGGCTGTATATCTAATCGATCGCAGAAATCTGTCAGATCTTCTGGAAAGCGCAGCACTGCAGTACGACCTTCTTTTTTCCCTATCAGACAGGCGGGGAAACCCCATTGATAGGATATCTCCGCTGCTCTCATCAGCTCAGTCAAAGGTTTCAGCCGTATCCTTCTCGCCAGGGTTTCCACCGCCAAGTCTGAGTAAACCTGCAGTTCTGCGCCTTCATAAGTCACCCCTTGCGTTATCCTTAATTTCCTCATTATTAGCGCCTTTTCTTCAGCATAATGGAACCCCCGCAATCCCATCCCTCGGTTTCTCTGACCTCTCGCCTGAGCGCTGTGTCACCCTGTGTATTCTATCTATTTTTTGGGTCTCTGTAGCCTCTCTATCTAAAAAGGGATTGAATAGATGTTGTGCTATTTTCCTCAGTTCTATGTTGCTGTGCGTCTCTGGCAGACCTTTAATACGCACATTCTTCCTCCTACTCCTATTCTCTTGGTCTTCTAACTTATACATAAGGGCTCTATTCGCTCTCTGCAGGGCCGCTACTTGTTCTGCTATCTCGTCCAGTCTTTGCTCCTGTGCTTCTAATCTATTCTCTGTCTCCTCCACACGCCCTAGAACTAGCCCAATATCTGTCCTTACGGCGGCAATTTCTACTTTCAGGGATGCTTCCATTTTTGAAAACATCTCTGCCAGCATCTCCTTTATCTGAGGGGGTTCCTCCTGTGTTCTGAGTTCTATGCTACATTCCCCTATTAAACCTGCTCCCTCTGATCTATTTTCCTCCCTCCTCACCTGATCTACTGTCTATTCATTTATCTGCTACATACTTCCCATCTTTATATAAACCTCTCCTGACATTTAGGGGTCTATTCATAAAATATGTGCACAGCAATTCACCCGGGGAAAGTCCATGTACATTCCTTCTGTGTGACTGGGGGAAAGATGAACGTTATTAGGATATTTGCTTTGCTGGTCGAATGGTTTCTATTAATTTAAAATGGAAATGATTGCATTTGGCCACTAGATGGAGATAATTTCTATGGTACTTAGCGCCATCTACTGGCCAAATGTGATATTTTCTGTTTTACGTCAATGGTCGCTATTAAATCCACAGGGCCAGATTTTTTCCACTAGATGGAGCCGATGATCCAATATTTGTCATGATTGGATGAATGCGTGTCACATTCGTTCTACAATTTGTTTTAAAATAGATTTAGGGATCTATGTGAAATCTTCCACCACAAAATGTACTAGAGGTAATGACTCCATTTTTATTTTAAAAGGCCTAGAGGACCGCCTTTTAAGTGGTGGGGTTAACGTGTTTCGTCCTGGAAGACGACTTGAGAAAACAGACCTCTTGCAAGAGTTCTCACCACAAAATGTACTCAGCCAATGAGAGGTAATGACTCCATTTTTATTTTTCTCCTGCTATCAATGGCCGACACGGTACAACACTTCATCCATGTCTTTGGTGATCTCTGATCTCCTTATCAACTGTTTCTTCCATGATGAAGATCAGCCATGGAGTATATCTGAGGTGTATATCAGGGTGTGCTTCTTCCCCACATGTCCAGCAACATTCATATACAAGACATTTCCCGCACTCACTAATACACCTCGAGGGTTGTGTGGGACCCCTGATGTTCAGGAAGACAGGACTTCAGTGAGGAACAATTCCCTCACTCAGGACAGGAATACGGCTTCACCCCTGTGTGAGACCTCTGATGCGTGTTAAGACTGGACTTCACTGAAAAACATTTCCCACACTCAGAACAGGAATACGGCTTCTCCCCCGTGTGAGATCTCTGATGTGTGGAAAGCTTGGACTTCTTTGAAAAACATTTCCCGCACTCAGAACAGGAATATGGCTTCTCCCCCGTGTGAGATCTCTGATGTACGTAAAAACTGGACTTATCTGAAAAACATTTCCCGCACTCAGGACAGGAATACGGCTTCTCCCCCGTGTGAGATCTCTGATGTGTGGAAAGCTTGGACTTCTCTGAAAAACATTTCTCACACTCAGAACAGGAATATGGCTTCTCCCCCATGTGAGATCTCTGATGTCTGGAAAGATGGGACCTCTGTGAAAAACATTTCCCGCAGTCAGGACAGGAATACGGCTTCTCCCCCGTGTGCGATCTCTGATGGTTGTAAAAACTGGACCTTTCTGAAAAACATTTCCCGCACTCAGGACAGGAATACGGCTTCTCACCAGTGTGAGATCTCTGATGTATAAAAAGATTGTCCTTCGTTGAAAAACATTTTTCGCACTCAGAACAGGAATACGGCTTCTCCCCCGTGTGAGATCTCCGATGTTTGTAAAGATGGGGCTTCTGTGAAAAACATTTCCCGCACTCAGGACAGGAATACGGCTTCTCCCCCGTGTGAGATCTCCGATGTTTGTAAAGATTGGACTTCTCTGAAAAACATTTCCCGCACTCAGAACAGGAAAAAGGCTTCTCCCCCGTGTGAGATCTCTGATGTGTGGAAAGACTGGACTTCTCTGAAAAACATTTCCCGCACTCAGAACAGGAAAAAGGCTTCTCCCCCGTGTGTAATCTCTGATGTGTGGAAAGAGTGGACTTACTTGAAAACCTTTTTCCACACTCAGGACAGAAAATTGGCTTCTCACCCGTGTGAGATCTCTTATGTGTGGAAAGATAGGATTTCTGTGAAAAACATTTCCCACACAAAGAACAGGAATACGGCTTCTCCCCCGTATGAGATCTCTGATGTATGTAAAGAGTGGACTTCTCTGAAAAACATTTTGCACACTCAGAACAGGAATATGGCTTCTCCCCTGTGTGAGATCTCTGATGTGTGGAAAGGCTGGACTTACGTGCAAAACATTTCCCGCACTCAGGACAGGAAAAAGGCTTCTCCCCCGTGTGCGTTCTCTGATGTGTGGAAAGCCTGGACTTATATGCAAAACATTTCCCGCACTCAGTACAGGGAAACTTCTTATCTGTTGGAAAAACTGCACCATCCCTCACAGTCTGAGGTTCCTCAGGATAAGAGGAATACGATGGTCCGGCACCGTCCCGCACAGTCTGAGGTTCCTCAGGATAAGAGGAATACGATGGTCCGGCACCGTCCCGCACAGTCTGAGGTTCCTCAGGATAAGAGGAATACGATGGTCCGGCACCGTCCCGCACAGTCTGAGGTTCCTCAGGATAAGAGGAATACGATGGTCCGGCACCGTCCCGCACAGTCTGAGGTTCCTCGGGATAAGAGGAATACGATGGTCCGGCACCGTCCCGCACAGTCTGAGGTTCCTCAGGATAAGAGGAATACGATGGTCCGGCACCGTCCCGCACAGTCTGAGGTTCCTCGGGATAAGAGGAATACGATGGTCCGGCACCGTCCCGCACAGTCTGAGGTTCCTCAGGATAAGAGGAATACGATGGTCCGGCACCGTCCCGCACAGTCTGAGGTTCCTCAGGATAAGAGGAATACGATGGTCCGGCACCGTCCCGCACAGTCTGAGGTTCCTCAGGATAAGAGGAATACGATGGTCCGGCACCGTCCCGCACAGTCTGAGGTTCCTCAGGATAAGAGGAATACGATGGTCCGGCACCGTCCCGCACAGTCTGAGGTTCCTCAGGATAAGAGGAATACGATGGTCCATCTACACTGTGTGGTGCCGGATGGACATTTGAGGTAGTCGGGTTTTCTCCTGGACTATACTGTGTGATGTCCTCATCTTCTACTTTACAGTCTGGAGACAAAGTGAGACAATCCTCTGAGGTTTTCCTCATCTCCCGTCCATCTACTAAAATAGAAACACAAAGATTATTACTAGACATGAGCTGATTGGTTCCCCTAAACCAGGACTCCGCCCCCATCAGGCAGCTTTGTCTCTGAGGATCTTACAATTTCCCCCTCGAGGTAACTAGTAAATGGGTCTCTGATCTCCTACCAGATCATTTCTTTTCATGGACCTTAGTCAGAGAGTGAGGAAACAACGAGAACTGTCTATTATAGGAGTGACAGTGATGAGGGGATTATAGGACGAGTGTCAGAATTATGTAATGTACAACAGAGTATATTGTGCCGGGGTCAGGAGTATGTAATGTACATGTAGCACCCTGGTGTTTAGGAAGGGTGGCTAATAAATTTAGTTTGCGAGGTGGTAGTTATCTTTGCTGAATTTTAGGAGATCTACCGATTCCTCATTAACTTTGGATTTCTGCTCCTTTTTCTGTCACTAGATTGACAAGGGCGTAGCAAGGTCGGATTATGACAATTGGCAGGGGTTTCTTTGGTCCCTTGGCCTGCTGGGAGAGCCTATGTATTTGGGTGAAGTCAGGTAATCTGGGTTCTGTGCCACCTGGACAGCTGTCTGGGTGGGCATGTGTTATGTCGCCCGGGATGCTAGGCCGGAAGCCTGAGGCCTATCCTGGGGACACCTGGCTGCCTGATGAATATCCAGGAGCAAGAGAAGCAGTGCAGGGTTGGGACTGCAGGATTGGAATCCAATCGAGAGAAAAAAGGTTCAGCAGGACGGGGGAACCAGTTGTGGTTGAAGATAGGAGGGGAAGCTGTCGCCACTAAGGGACCATCCACCTTTTTACCGGAGACTACAGTTAGTAATCTGGAGCCAGTACCAGAGCAATCTTCTCACCAGCCGGGGACAGTGAAGACGTGGGAAAGCTTCAGCAGGTGCCAAGCCAGGGGCCCAGCAGGATAGCGGGGTTGAAGCTTGAGGAGCATCAGTGAGTGCCAAGCCAGGGGCCCAGCAGGATGGCGGGGTTGATGCTTGAGGAGCATCAGTGAGTGCCAAGCCAGGGGCCCAGCAGGATAGCGGGGTTGACGCTTGAGGAGCATCAGTGAGTGCCACGCCAGGGGCCCAGCAGGATAGTGGGGGTGACGCTTGAGGAGCATCAGTGAGTGCCAAGCCAGGGGCCCAGCAGGATAGCGGGGGTGACGCTTGAGGAGCATCAATGAGTGTCAAGCCAGGGGCCCAGCATGATAGCGGGGGTGACGCTTGAGGAGCATCAGTGAGTGCCAAGCCAGGGGACCAGCAGGATAGCGGGGGTGACGCTTGAGGAGCATCAGTGAGTGCCAAGCCAGGGGACCAGCAGGATAGCGGGGGTGACGCTTGAGGAGCATCAGTGAGTGCCAAGCCAGGGGCCCAGCAGGATAGCGGGGTTGACGCTTGAGGAGCATCAGTGAGTGCCAAGCCAGGGGCCCAGCAGGATAGTGGGGGTGACGCTTGAGGAGCATCAGTGAGTGCCAAGCCAGGGGCCCAGCAGGATAGCGGGGGTGACGCTTGAGGAGCATCAATGAGTGTCAAGCCAGGGGCCCAGCATGATAGCGGGGGTGACGCTTGAGGAGCATCAGTGAGTGCCAAGCCAGGGGACCAGCAGGATAGCGGGGTTGACGCTTGAGGAGCATCAGTGAGTGCCAAGCCAGGAGCCCAGCAGGATAGCGGGGGTGACGCTTGAGGAATATACAGCGGGATAGCTGTAGAAGAGCTCAGGAGATTCAGTGGCCACTGAATCTGGAAGTCTAGTGAGAGACCGGGAGCTCAGTGAGTGAAGATCTACAGTGAGAGACTGTGTGAGAAGAAGAGAACTATTCTGTGTTACCAAGAGTTATGTACAACAACCGTTAGTGACTGTAACAAGATTTGTTGCCATAGGAGACAGAGGTCCTACCTATACAGAAGTGGTGTCTGGCTGGAGGCCTTCCACTGAATAAAAGTCTACCTATAGAAGTCTTGGAGTCTGCCAATTGTGTCCTGGCCCTAAACCGGCTCTCCCACAGTTCTTGTTCAGAGATAATAAATCTCTTGTTTGGACTGGCGCCCATCATTCCACCCACCATTCCTCATAACCCACTCTACAAAGAAGGATGTCAGCTGTCTCTAACTCTGGAGGTCACCATTAGGCCTCAGGGGGCCCGGGACCTCACTACATACAATAGATTATATAGTGCAGGGGTCAGGAGTATGTAATGTACAACATAGAGTATAATTAGGGTCAGGACTCATGATATTGCTGATCAATAATCAGTGGCGGGTTATATGTTCATCAGAGACAAGTTGCAGAGGTCCCACCCCGCTGCCTCCCATCTCCTGAGACTGCACTCAGTGACTTGGGTCTGAGACTATACAGACATATTCCTCCACCCGGCACAGCCAGCAAATAACAGAGCAAGTAACCCGGGAGAATTGTTCTGTCAGAGATCTTGCTAGACCCGGGCATGGGGCAGAAGACCCAAGGTACATACCCCAGGTGATTAGGTCCAGCAGTGCCTAAGGTGAAAATGAACATTTTTCTGCCAGCTGAACCCCAGAATCTCCATAAATCCAGTCTAGATACATAAATTGTGTCTGCAGCACAGAGAAGGAAGATTATCCGAGAGAAATACAGGAATACAGGACGGGGAACACAGAAGTGACCAGGGGATTAC
Source organism: Lithobates sylvaticus (assembly GCA_028564925.1). NCBI lineage: Eukaryota > Metazoa > Chordata > Amphibia > Anura > Ranidae > Lithobates > Lithobates sylvaticus. The sequence continues at coordinate 595,155,579 of CM053028.1, read as the reverse complement.
AGGCTGATATCACCCAGTCCCCGTCCTACTCTGGACCAATCAGTGAGCAGTATGGGTGGAGGAATGGATTTAGTGTTAATGACCCACCTGTGCTGATCTCTGTAGGAGTGTCCTCCTCTATAAATGTCCCCGTTATTCCATCCTCCTCCATAGACTGCTGATCATCCCTCACATACCTCTCTTCTTCTTCTTCTGATTTCACCTCAAATTCTATATCGATTGGATCTCCACTCTAAATCAAGAAAATGAGAGAAAATATCATCCGTAAGATATAAGCTTTATTATTGTGACATCACATAAAAAATCCACATATCGTCTCCATGAGTCTGTGTCTTATAATCTCCGTCCCACCAACCTTGTAACAGTGGGGGATGGTGTGACCTTCCTGTGTGGAATACAGAGGACGGGGACATCTCTCTGGTGGGTTTCTGTAGCTGGATGACTCCACCATGGTGTCCTGGTACAGATCTTTGTGTTCTTCCTCCATCACCCCATCCTCATCATCCTCCTCTTTTATCTCTTCTTTAACCTCAACTTTAGGATCTCTCAGGTTTCCACTCTGAATATATAATAAAAATGACATCAATGGTAACAATGCAGATAATGTACAGATCCTAATGATACTATCAGTGATTGTTCCTCATCTACCTGATGATGGTGGGGGATGGTGTGATCTTCCTGTGTGGGATCCCGGGAATACAGAGGACGGGGGGATCTCTCTGGTGGGTTCCCATTACTGGATCCGTCTGTAGGAAACACACACACTGACTGAATACATTGTTTCTATGTGTTTATCAGATGATGGGGGATCTAGGTGGAGCCTCCGTACTGCTCTCTCCTTTACAATAAAGTCTCCTCTTACCCGGTGATGTGAGGGGCGGCTGATTGTCCATCATGACGTCCTTGTAGAGATCCTTGTGTCCTTCTAAATACTCCCACTCCTCCATGGAGAAATAGACAGTGACATCCTGACACCTTAGGAACCTGACACACACAATGATACAGTCACCATCCAGACACATCCCTTGTGTTCAACCTTCACAGACATCAGGAATAGTTATTTCCTCCTCCATAAAGATTATAAAATCAATCATACGTATCATAAGTCCACCTCTAAACAAAACCCCCAACCCATATTATCCTATAATCTGTTAATATTAACTGAAAAGGTGAAATTGATGGGAAAAAAAACACATTTCCGAAATAAGGAGAATGTTCCGGCCCCGTAAGTGGGGGACTGTTCTGACCCTGAAAGGGTTAATGTACGATTCCACACTATATATGTGTACATACCACCCAACTTTCTGAGATGGGAATGAGGAACTTCTATTAGTAAAAGTATGTAGGCATAGGACACACCCCCCCCGACACACCCCTTAATGGAGAAAATGTTTAAAAAATGCATTTTTTACCACTAATATTCCTTTATATTGGCTTTTGGAATTTACAAATGCAGCAGAAAAATGTAGAAATTGGATGGAAGGTTTGGCACCGGGAAACACTTTTTGATAGATAAATAGTGCATTTTATATACATGTATATAGATCAGACCAACATGAGGGACACATGAGGAGGAAAGTCAGGAACAGTTGGGAGCTATATGTGTGTATCATCATCTGCAGGAGATAAAAGACGTCACAGTGACTATGGAGGAAGAGGACGGACATGACGGGGGGGGGGGGTTACTGGGTGTAAATATAGAAACTATGATCTTATTACCTCCTCTGCTTCCTTTTCCAGCAAGGTCACCTCTGTTCATCGTACCTCATGGAACTTCCTGTCTTTATCTAATATCACTTCCTGTTTGTACCTGACATAATTTCCTGTCTTCCATAGAGACTTCCTGTCTCTATGGTAGAAGTGAGAAGATCACCACCTTGTGGAGCTCAGAGGAACTGCAGCCCCGAGAAACGTCTCGTAGTGTAAACACGGCCTTGTGCTTTGTGTGTATGTACTGTATATCCTTATAGATGGGGTCATCTCCACTCCCACAAAGGGGGAGAGAAATATATTACTGCCTAGTCCAGCCTTTCTCAGCCAGGGTTCCTCCAAAGGGTTCTAGGGGTTCCTTGAGCTATAGACAATTTCTGTCTCAACTGACATCAATGATCTGTAACGATGACGATGTAAGAATGTCCTTCTATCACTGACTACTGATATAATGGGGTCCTTCTCCCGTTGGTCACCAATGTAAGGGACCAATAAACCAACCTCTGGGTTTGGATGGAACCCATGTTTGAACAGAATTTGGCGAATGGCTGAAGTAAATAGGTGTTCAGCCAATTGCAACTTTTGGCTGCAGTATTACTACCACCTCTAAATGTGGCAGCTTCCTGCTCAGGTTGGTTGAAAGGTTCTGCTGTCAACTGGGGATTTGCTGGTTGGCCGGTGAATGTAAATGTCAATAAAAGTACGAAAAAAAACTGTATGGACCCCCCCCGATCACAAAGAAATTCATACTAGACCCTTATTAGAGCATGAAGCCTGACTGCCCAGGAAAGGGTGGGAGGTGGGGAGTGAGCATGCCTCCTCCTGAACCATAGCAGACCACATACCCTCAACATGGGGAGAGTATCTTGCCAAGTCCATGCCCTCCTGGTTGGAAAGTTGAACAAGTCCAATGTATGAGCTCGTATCGGGGAACATGAGGGATCTGTACAATATAAGACATCAGGAAATGTATATCTGTCTGCAGAACACAGGGGAGATATTGGAACTCTAATTCATGGTCACCTGGAAATAATGAAAAGAAGAAAGTCCATCCAAACCGTGAGATTGGTCAGAGACTAATTGGTATCATTCTGGGCATTGCCAGACTAGGTCTTGGTGACAGAGTGAAGGGTGATGCTGCTCATACTATATGTAACCCTCATCTACATCATGGACATCTTCTTCAGCTTCTTAGTAAATAGAATGGAAATCTTCACAATCCTATAGAAGAGGTTGGGGGTCCTGAGTGGTCATAGAAAGTCCCAGAACCCCAATAGTAGAGGAAGAGGTGGTCTGGTGACATGGAGAAGAAGACTGAAATGAAGTAAAATGAAGAGAATGTTCCGGCCCCGTAAGTCAGGGAATGTTCTGACCCTGAAAGGGTTAATGTACGATTCCACACTATATATGTGTACATACCTCCCAACTTTCTGAGATGGGAATGAGGAACTTCTATTAGCAAAAGTATGTAGGCATAGGACACACCCCCTGACACACCCTTTAATAGAGAATTAAAAAAAAAAAACCACAAGTGCATTTTTACCACTAATATTCCTTTATATTGGCTTTTGGAATTTACAAATGCAGCAGAAAAATGTAGAAATTGGATGGAAGGTTTGGCACCGGGAAACACTTTTTGATAGATAAATAGTGCATTTTATATACATGTATATAGATCAGACCAACATGAGGGACACATGAGGAGGAAAGAGGGACTTTGTTGTGAATGAGGGACAGTCCCTCCAAATCAGGGACAGTTGGGAGCTATATGTGTGTATCATCATCTGCTGGAGATAAAAGACGTCACAGTGACTATGGAGGAAGAGGACGGACATGACGGGGGGTTACTGGGTGTAAATAGAAGATAAGATCTTATTACCTCCTCTGCGTCCTTTTCCAGCAAGGTCACCTCTGTTCGTCTTACCTCATGGAACTTCCTGTCTTTATCTAATATCACTTCCTGTTTGTAGCTTACATCACTTCCTGTTTTCCACAGAGACTTCCTATCTCTATGGTAGAGGTGAGATCACCATCTTGTGGAGCTCAGAGGAACTGCAGCCCCCGAGAAACGTCTCGTAGTGTGAACACGGCCTTGTACTGTGTGTGTATGTACTGTATATCCTTATAGATGGGATCATCTCCACTCCCACCAAGGGGGGAGAGAAATATATTACTGCCTAGTCCAGCCTTTCTCAGCCAGGGTTCCTCCAAAGGGTTCTAGGGGTTCCCTGAGCAATGAACAATTTCTGTCTCTCAGTAACAACTGACATCAATGATCTGTAAAGAGGGCAGTCTTCCTACTGATGACAATGACAGGACCACTACACTGACCACTGATATAAGGGGGTCCTTCTCCCATTGGTCACCAATGTAAGGGACCACTACATTGACCACTGATATCAGGGGTCCTTCTCCCATTGGTCACCAATGTAAGGGACCACTACACTGACCACTGATATAAGGGGGTCCTTCTCCCATTGGTCACCAATGTAAGAGACCACTACACTGACCACTGATATAAGGGGGTCCTTCCCCCATTGGTCACCAATGTAAGGGACCACTACACTGACCACTGATATAAGGGGGTCCTTCTCACATTGGTCACCAATATAAGGGACCACTACACTGACCACTGATATAAGGGGGTCCTTCTCCCATTGGTCACCAATATAAGGGACCACTACACTGACCACTGATATAAGGGGGTCCTTCTCCCATTGGTCACCAATATAAGGGACCACTACACTGACCACTGATATAAGGGGGTCCTTCTCACATTGGTCACCAATATAAGGGACCACTACACTGACCACTGATATAAGGGGGTCCTTCTCACATTGGTCACCAATATAAGGGACCACTACACTAACAACAAACAAACATATGGGGCATTTGCAGCAACGCCCCACACTATATAAGGCTGCTTACGCGGTGGTCATATGTAGTGTGACATGAAGATTAAGACTTGATAGAACTTGAGATAGATTAGGCAGGTTAATTAGTGGCATGCAGGCAGTTTAATATATATATATATATATATATATATATATACAGTGTAATCCAGGGCTCAAAATTTGAAGTCCTTAGCTACTCTACAGGCCTCAAGGGTTACTCGCCACCAGTTGCCCCACCCAACCCCTACCATGCCCTGCCCTAATCCCACCCCTAAACACGCCCTCATAAATTATCTCATGAAATGACACTTAAAGTGGTTGCAAACCCTGTACAACCACTTTAACCTACAGGTAAGCCTAGATTAAGGCTTACCTGTAGGTGCTTGAAATATTGCGCGGTCTAGGAGATATTTGCAAATCGCCTCAGGGCGATGTCTTCTGCGCATGCGCCGGAGTTAGAAAGGGCACGCTATCGATGGGCTCTCGGGTGCTGCCGCCGCCATCTTGCCGGTTCCCTACTGCACATGCGCGGGTCACGCTGCGCAATAAGGACGCTCCCTGCTGTCTCTGGGATTCGTGTGTTTCCCAGCAGACAGCGGGGGGGGGGGGGACAGGAAGTGGCGTAAATACCTGCAGATTCTGCGGCTATCTATGCCCGGAAGTGGGTGCAGATACCTGTATTATACAGGTATCTGCACCCCGCTGAAAGGTGCCAATTGTGGCACTGGAGGGGGGGAGGATTCCAATGAGTGGAAGTTCCACTTTAGGGTGGAGCTCCGCTTTAATAACTTTATCTGTGTTCCCAATGCAGCCTGTGTCCCCATTGCAGCTATGTGTCACAAATGCAACCTGTGCCCGCCAGTGCAGCCTGTGCCCGCCAGTGTCCCCAGTGCAGCTCTGTGTCCCCAGTGCAGCCTGTGTCCCCATTGCAGCTATGTGTCACAAATGCAACCTGTGCCCGCCAGTGTAGCCTGTGCCTGCCAGTGTAGCTTGTGACCCCAGTGCAGCCTGTGCCCGCCAGTGTAGCCTGTGTCCCCAGTGCAGCCTGTGTCACCAATGCAGCTATGTTTCCCCATTCCAGCCCTGTGTCCCCAGTGCAGCTCTGTGTCCCCAGTGCAGCTATGTGTCCCCAGTGCAGCATGTGTCCCCAGTGCAGCTCTGTGTCCCCAGTGCAGCCTGTGTCCCCATTGCAGCTATGTGTCACAAATGCAACCTGTGCCCGCCAGTGTAGCCTGTGCCTGCCAGTGTAGCTTGTGTCCCCAGTGAAGCCTGTGCCCGCCAGTGTAGCCTGTGTCCCCAGTGCAGCCTGTGTCACCAATGCAGCTATGTTTCCCCATTCCAGCCCTGTGTCCCCAGTGCAGCTCTGTGTCCCCAGTGCAGCTATGTGTCCCCAGTGCAGCCTGTGTTCCCAGTGCAGCATGTGTCCGCCAGTGCAGCCATGTGTCCCCAATGCAGCCTACCTGTGTAGGGGACCAGAGCGCGGGGAACATAACAGCTTTAATTTCAATAGCTGTGTGTTACCCCCTGCGCACCATCATATACAGCCCCTCCCCCTTGTCCGGGCACTTTGATCGATAGATCCCCTGTCCAATCCTGGGACGGGTGATCTGTCTATCAAAGTGCCCGGACAAGGGGGAGGGGCTGTATATTACGGCATGTGCGGCGGGGAACACACAGCTATTGAAATTCAAGCTGTTATGGCTTATCTGAATCTGGATGCCCCCTTTTTATAAGGGGACCCCCAGATCCCGCCCCCCCCCATGTAAATGGGTATGGGGTACATTGTACCCCTACTCATTCATCAAAAAAAGTGTCAAAAAAGTCAACATGACAGGAGACAGTTTGGGACCAGTCCTTTATTAAAAAAATAAAAATGTACAATAATCTTCTATCACAGCGCTGCGGCCCGAGAAAAAAAAAACAGAAAAGCTCCGCCTCAATGGGAGGCGTCCCGCGACTGCAGCTTTTTTGCGCTGACAGCTCTTATATAGCTGAGGGCAGGGCCACCCGTTGACGCTCTCTCGTCCCCCCCCCTTTTCCTGCGGCCTGCCAGGTTGCGTGCTCGAATAAGGGGCTGGTATGGATTTTGGGGGGGTCATCCATCAGGGGTGGGCATCCCGGGTGGTCCAGTGTGGGCATCCACGGGGGGGCTGCGATGATAATCAGCGCAGACCCTCCCCCCTGTCAGGACAGCTGCCGATCGGCTCTCTGCATCATGGCTTTTCCTGTTTACACTGTGATGAACCAGGATTGGACACGGCTGATCGCATGGTAAAGAGCCTCTGTCAGAGGCTCTTTACTGAGGTCGGTGTAGCGTTAAGTCAGACTGACACGCCGCACCACCGATCACCACGCCCCCACACGGACGCGCACTGGAAGTTATCCTGAAATATGTCCTACAACGTCCAGTATAACTGAACCACCGCCCGGCCGTCATTTTGCTTTAGGCCGGACGGGAAGTGGTTAAACAATTCTTTAGTCCTCAGTGCCCAGGGCTGATAGGTTCAAGCAACCATCGGCAGCGTCTGCATTATATGGTGCAGGAATATCTAGGGGCAAGAGCAGACTTGGAGACCTTTCCAACTGAGCATCCACTGGGTTACTGGGTCTTGAGGATGAACCACTGGCCAGAACTTGCTCAATATGCAATCAAGCTACTGCCCTGTCCTGCATCCAGCGTGTTTTCTGAATGGACATTCAGTGCTGCTGGGGGGGGGGGGGTTGTAACGGATCAAAGAGTGCACCTGTCCATAGACTCCGTTGATAGGCTCACATTTATAAAAATGAATCAGTACTGGATCAGCAGCTATCAAGCCCCTGATGCTGATGTAACTGATTGAATTTGCTAGGGATGCCTATGCTGCCTATCCTATTCCTCCTGAATCTTGATGATGCTAGCTTCCAACAATATTATTGGTTTAGGGCACCATCAACACGCAAGGCCCAATTTTCTGCACCTGTGTAACAGGGGCATATGATTACAATTCTTTTAATAATTTTTAACAGTAGGGCCAGTTCCTGTGCCCAACAAGAGTAAATGTGAGGGGTTACAATGTTCTGGCACTACCAATACCTAAGGCCCAATTTTTCTGCAGAGTATATAGCGCAGTCTGTATAGTACACTTTTTTTTCTTTTTAAATAAAGGAGTTGTCAAAAACTGTGTGCTGTGGTTTTTACTTTTTGACACTTTTTTTGGTGAATGGGTAGGGGTACAATGTACCCGATACCCATTCACATGGGGGGGGGGGGGCTGGGATATGGGGGTCCCCTTGTTAAAGGGGGCTTCCAGATTCCAATAAGCCCTCCGCCCGCAGACCCCAACAACCCCAATGGCTAGAGCTGTATATGATATACTCCTGACCACTGCACTCTAGCCCCATTATGGAATATGCCAGCATGGTGGAGTGCTATCATCCCAATATATATAGAAACCAAAATATCCTCCAAGCAACTAAATGGGGGTTCCCTCTACACTGATGACCTGTGAAGGCTTTTATAGCGTCTCCTATGAGTAATATTTGGATACAAAGTTTGTCCTCATTGCACCGACACACACAATCTTTTCCTCAATCAATACATTTTTTGCGAGCCTCTTGCCGACTGATTATGGGCCCTGGATTTTAAGGGGCACAGGGTGAATGAGAACCCCACTATAATCTGTGCTAGTCAGATTCAATGCTGTACATATGTATATATAATGTGTGTTGTCTCATGCTGTTGGGACACACACTGTCAGATGCTAGTGTCATAAACTCCAGCCAGCCTGTCTGTTGTCTTGTATAATGTAAATGAGTCTAGTCTGGCTTGTAAGAGTATTCCACACATTGTTGTTTGTGCTACTTAACCCTGTGTTGATGTTTATGGTAATGTGTATTGAATAGTTAGTGAGCTAGGAGACGTAAAGTCTTACCCTGAAAAGTCTTATCTCTCAGTCAACTAGTCTGAGTGTTGATTTAGATAATTAGCTCAGGTAATTCTGTTTCTGGCTACAGTTGTATTGTTAGAATAATATGAGCAAAAGGGGGGGGGGGGCTCCTCTTCTACTGTATTATAAATACTTGTCATTTTGGTTCTAATAAATCAGTCCATGTCAGCACTAAGAAAGTGTCGTCTTGTTTTGTGCTTGGGAGCGGTGGGAATATCTGATATCTATATTCAGACTGGGAGGAAGTGGTAAATGACGAAAGCACTCAAGCCGAGTGTAGCGACGTTCCGTCACAGTAACTATTAGGACCTCGCTTCATATAAATCTATAATATATAACTCTGTAGTCCTGTTGGGTTGCTTGGAGGGTATTTCTGTTTCTGGGCCCATTATTCGGGGTTCCCTCTACACTGATGACCTGTGAAGGCTTTTATAGCGTCTCCTATGAGTAATATTTGGATACAAAGTTTGTCCTCATTGCACCGACACACACAATCTTTTCCTCATTCAATACATTTTTTATTATCATTTTACTTTTAACAAAACTGCAGTCATAAAATCAGGAAATAGTAAAGGCCGAAATCCAACGAATACACCTCGAGGGTTGTGTGGGACCGCCTGATGTACAGGAAGACAGGACTTCAGTGAGGAACAATTCCCTCACTCAGGACAGGAATACGGCTTCTCCCCCGTGTGAGATCTCTGATGTCTGCAAAGACTGGACTTGTCTAAAAAACATTTCCCGCACTCAGGACAGGAATATGGCTTCTCCCCCGTGTGAGATTTCTGATGAGCATTAAGCCTGGACTTTCGTGAAAAACCTTTCCCGCACTCAGGACAGGAATACGGCTTCTCCCCCGTGTGAGATCTCTGATGTGCCTTAAGATTAGACTTCTGTGAAAAACATTTCCCGCACTCAGAACAGGAATACGGCTTCTCCCTCCTGTGAAATCTCTGATGTGTGTAAAGATGGGGCTTCTGTGAAAAACCTTTCCCGCACTCAGGGCAGGAATACGGCTTCTCCCCCGTGTGAGATCTCTGATGTTTGTAAAGATGCGACTTCTGTGAAAAGCATTTCCCGCACTCAGGACAGGAATACGGCTTCTCCCCCGTGTGCGATCTCTGATGTGTGGAAAGAGTGCCCTTTTCTGAAAAACATTTCCCGCACTCAGGACAGGAATACGGCTTCTCCCCTGTGTGAGACCTTTGGTGTTGGTTGAGATTCCATTTTCTTGAAAAACTTTTCCCGCACTCAAAACAGAAATATGTTTTTTCCCCCGTGTGAGACCTTTGATGTGTGACGAGTTCAGATTTTTTTAAAAAACATTTTCCGCATTCAGAACAGGAATATGGCTTCTCACCCGTGTGAAATCTCTGATGATTATAAAGATCAGACGTGTCTGAAAAACATTTCTCGCACTCAGAACAGGAATACGGCTTCTCCCCCGTGTGAGACCTATGATGTATGATAAGGAAGGACTTCTGTGAAAAACATTTCCCACACTCAGGACAGGAATACGGCTTCTCCCCCGTGTGAGACCTTTGGTGTCTGTTGAGATCGTTTTTCTCTGAAAAACATTTCCCGCACTCAGGACAGGAATATGGCTTCTCACCTGTGTGAGCCCTTTGGTGTCTGTTGAGACTGGATTTCCCTGAAAAACATTTCCCGCACTCAGGACAGGAATACGGCTTCTCCCCTGTGTGAGCCCTTTGGTGTCTGTTGAGATCGCTTTTCTCTGAAAAACATTTCCCGCACTCAGAACAGAAATATGTTTTTTCCCCCGTGTGAAATCTCTGATGTCGGTAAAGATGGGCCTTCTGTGAAAAACATTTCCCGCACTCAGGACAGGAAAACGGCTTCTCACCTGTGTGAGTATTTTTATGCTTATTAAGACTGCTTTTGGAACTGAAACACTTCCCGCACTCAGGACAGGAAAACCTCTTATCTGTTGGAAGGACGGCACCGTCCCTCACAGTCTGAGGTTCCTCAGGATAAGAGGAATACGATGGTCCGGCACCGTCCCGCACAGTCTGAGGTTCCTCAGGATAAGAGGAATACGATGGTCCGGCACCGTCCCGCACAGTCTGAGGTTCCTCAGGATAAGAGGAATACGATGGTCCGGCACCGTCCCGCACAGTCCCGCACAGTCTGAGGTTCCTCAGGATAAGAGGAATACGATGGTCCGGCACCGTCCCGCACAGTCTGAGGTTCCTCAGGATAAGAGGAATACGATGGTCCGGCACCGTCCCGCACAGTCTGAGGTTCCTCGGGATAAGAGGAATACGATGGTCCGGCACCGTCCCGCACAGTCTGAGGTTCCTCGGTATAAGAGGAATTCGATGGTCCGGCACCGTCCCGCACAGTCTGAGGTTCCTCGGGATCAGAGGAATACGATGGTCCGGCACCGTCCCGCACAGTCTGAGGTTCCTCGGGATAAGAGGAATACGATGGTCCGGCACCGTCCCGCACAGTCGGAGGTTCCTCGGGATAAGAGGAATACGATGGTCCGGCACCGTCCCGCACAGTCTGAGGTTCCTCAGGATAAGAGGAATACGATGGTCCGGCACCGTCCCGCACAGTCTGAGGTTCCTCAGGATAAGAGGAATACGATGGTCGGGCACCGTCCCGCACAGTCTGAGGTTCCTCAGGATAAGAGGAATACGATGGTCCGGCACCGTCCCGCACAGTCTGAGGTTCCTCAGGATAAGAGGAATACGATGGTCCGGCACCGTCCCGCACAGTCTGAGGTTCCTCAGGATAAGAGGAATACGATGGTCCGGCACCGTCCCGCACAGTCTGAGGTTCCTCGGGATAAGAGGAATACGATGGTCCGGCACCGTCCCGCACAGTCTGAGGTTCCTCAGGATAAGAGGAATACGATGGTCCGTCACCGTCCCGCACAGTCTGAGGTTCCTCAGGATAAGAGGAATACGATGGTCCATCTACACTGTGTGGTGCCGGATGGACATTTGAGGTAGTCGGGTTTTCTCCTGGACTATACTGTGTGATGTCCTCATCTTCTACTTTACAGTCTGGAGACAAAGTGAGACAATCCTCTGAGGTTTTCCTCATCTCCCGTCCATCTACTAAAATAGAAATACAAAGATTATTACTAGACATGAGCTGATTGGTTCCCCTAAACCAGGACTCCGCCCACATCAGGCAGCTTTGTCTCTGAGGATCTTACAATTCCCCCCTCAAGGTAACTAGTAAATGGGTCCTCTGATCAGGTCTGGCGGAGGTGCCCAGCTGGGGTATCCAAGATCTGTCACAGTCAGAGAGTGAGGAAACAACGAGAACTGTCTTTTATAGGAGTGACAGTGATGAGGGGATTATAGGACGAGTGTCCCCACCCCCTCTATCACTCATTGCCATCTTCCCAACACAAGAAGTCCTGCACTTCCTTATTTAGTCCATGATTTAGTCATGAATAACAGCGGGGCTGAGCCCCACCAGAGGTCAGAGAGTGAGGAAACAACGAGAACTGTCTTCTATAGGAGTGACAGTGATGAGGGGGATTATAGGACGAGTGTCCCCTCCCCCTCTATCACTCATTGCCATCTTCCCAACACAAGAAGTCCTGCACTTCCTTATTTAGTCCATGATTTAGTCATGAATAACAGCGGGGCTGAGCCCCACCAGAGGTCAGAGAGTGAGGATGGGGGGAGAACAACCAAGATGAAGACTGGACTGATCCTGAAGACCTCCATCATTGGGTTACTGACTCCTCCCTCATTATCACTTTCTGTTTAAAGTATAACTAAAGGTAAAACTTTTTGTTTGTTTTGGATGGAGTGGAGAGCGATTAGAACCCCCGTCAGTTTTTATTTCTGTCGGTGTCCCCATTAAGGAGGTTCACCCTCTCTGTTTTTCCTGTTTATCATTGAAAATGAAAGTATTAGCAAACCACAAATGTTGGGTTTTCCTCAGAAAAGTAATTAGAGGGGAAATCTTCCAATGGGGACACGAGTTCTGGTGATCTGGGGGTCCCCAAGAACTTTCCTTAATTTACAGAGATTTCCTCTCACTTCCTGTTTGGCTGGGGGGACAGGAAGTGAAATCTCCACAATAGGACACATATAGTGGGGAAAAAAATCTGAACTGGATTATCACCTCTATTAAGAAAAAAAAAAAGTTTTGCCCATAGTTCTACTTTAATGGTTCCAAAGTTGGAGGATGTTATCACATTATTATCACCATGTAAAAGTCTGTGCTCCAATCAAATCATCAGATATAAAATGTTCAGCTGGTAGGAAATGGATGTAACAAAAGAGAATCCATATTATGTGTATATATAGCAGTGGGTGGAGGCGAGGGAGCAGAAGTTAGGACTATGTAATGTACAACATAGAGAATATAGTGCAGGGGTCAGGAGTATGTAGTGTATTTAGTGTTAATGACCCACCTGTGCTGATCTCTGTAGGAGTGTCCTCCTCTATAAATGTCCCCGTTATTCCATCCTCCTCCATAGACTGCTGATCATCCCTCACATACCTCTCTTCTTCTTCTTCTGATTTCACCTCAAATTCTATATCGATTGGATCTCCACTCTAAACCAAGAAAATGAGAGAGAAAATATCATCTGTAAGATAGAAGCTTTATTATTAGGACATCACATAAGAACTTCCCACATCTCTAGGATTCTGTGTTTTATAAGCTCCGTCCCACCAACCTTGTAACAGTGGGGGATGGTGTGACCTTCCTGTGTGGAATACAGAGGACGGGGACATCTCTCTGGTGGGTTCCTGGTATTTGGTGGCTCCATCATATCCTTGTGTCCTTCTGAAAACTCCTCCATCACTCCATACTCCTCATCCTCCTCTTTATACTCTTCCTTAACATCAATATTGTCATCTCCGAGGTTTCCACTCTGAATATATAATAAAAATGACATCAATGGTAACAATGCAGATAATGTACAGATCCTAATGATACTATCAGTGATTGTTCCTCATCTACCTGATGATGGTGGGGGATGGTGTGACCTTCCTGTGTGGTATTCCCGGAAAACGTCTCCATCGTTCCATACTCTTCATCCTCCTCTTTATACTCTTCTTTAATATCAATATTATCATCCCCATGACATCTCTCTGGTGGGTTCCTGGTATTTGGTGGCTCCATCATATCCTTGTGTCCTTCTGAAATCTCCTCCATCACTCCGTACTCCTCATCCTCCTCTTTATACTCTTCTTTACCAACAATATTGGTATCCACTCTGAATATATAATAAAACTTTAATTGTAACAAACATGCTCATATCTACATATATTTCATATTTACCAATAATTGTTCCTCATCTATCTGATGATATTGAGGGATGGTGTTCTTACACACAACACAGGAACAACAGTCTTGCTTTGCTTGTGAGGATGCAAAATGTCCATCCACATTCTAGGACCAATGGAAAAAAAGAATGGAGAGACATTGGGAGGAGGAGCTGCGAGGTCAGTGTGATGTCATAGGATTGTCTGACTCTGGTTGGAGAGACATTGGGAGGAGGAGCTGTGAGGTCAGTGTGATGTCATAGGATTGTCTGACTCTGGTTGGAGGGACATTGGGAGGAGGAGCTGTGAGGTCAATGTGATGTCATAGGATTGTCTGACTCTGGTTGGAGGGACATTGGGAGGAGGAGCTGTGAGGTCAGTGTGATGTCATAGGATTGTCTGACTCTGGTTGGAGGGACATTGGGAGGAGGAGCTGTGAGGTCAGTGTGATGTCATAGGATTGTCTGACTCTGGTTGGAGGGACATTGGGAGGAGGAGCTGTGAGGTCAGTGTGATGTCATAGGATTGTCTGACTCTGGTTGGAGGGACATTGGGAGGAGGAGCTGTGAGGTCAGTGTGATGTCATAGGATTGTCGGACTCTGGTTGGAGAGACATTGGGAGGAGGAGCTGTGAGGTCAGTGTGATGTCATAGGATTGTCTGACTCTGGTTGGAGGGACATTGGGAGGAGGAGCTGTGAGGTCAGTGTGATGTCATAGGATTGTCTGACTCTGGTTGGAGGGACATTGGGAGGAGGAGCTGTGAGGTCAGTGTGATGTCATAGGATTGTCTGACTCTGGTTGGAGGGACATTGGGAGGAGGAGCTGTGAGGTCAGTGTGATGTCATAGGATTGTCTGACTCTGGTTGGAGAGACATTGGGAGGAGGAGCTGTGAGGTCAGTGTGATGTCATAGGATTGTCTGACTCTGGTTGGAGGGACATTGGGAGGAGGAGCTGTGAGGTCAGTGTGATGTCATAGGATTGTCTGACTCTGGTTGGAGGGACATTGACCTCACAGCTCCTCCTCCCAATGTGATGTCATAGGACTGTCTGACTCTGGTTGGAGAGACATTGGGAGGAGGAGCTGTGGGGGCACTCTGTGAGGTTTCTGTATGTAGCTCCCTCTAGTGTGTGCTAAAAGTTAGTGTAGGCAAAATATAATTTGGCTCAGTGCTAGGCCTGAGCCGTGGAATCTGGGTCAGGGTTCATTAAAGTTCAGGGCTGGGTGACTCATCGTGGCAGCTCTCTGGTGCCTCCCCCTGGTCTAGAAGGTTGGAGAATTTTCTAGAAACTTGAAGGCAGGGGGATAGGTGGAGTTGCTACAGCTGTTTATGAGGCCTCAGCCAATCCTCAGTAATGGGCTGGCAGACAATACCTCATAAATAGACATGGGCCATGCCAGCAGGGGCAGTCGGGTGGAAGATGGAGATGCAGTGTTGAGGAGGCTGTCAGTGGCCCTCAGGGCTGCCCCCTAGTCTGAGGGAGTTGTCCCTGCCTTGGGCCGGGGCTCGGGTGCTGGAAGAATCCTGCTAGAACACAGAGGAGGAGGTCTTCCTGGCAGCACGGGAGCTCTTTCCCTGAGAGATCTCCTGAGAGTCAGCCAGGGGGGTTGGTGAAAAGGGCAGCTGTGATCACACCCATGGACTACCAAATGCCCAGCCGTCTGCATAGAGCTGGTGAAAGTGACTGTATGCTTCAATGGGCTTCTAAAAAATGTCTACTGTTACCCATGGTGATTGGGGTAAGCCAGTGGGTTCCTGCAAAAGGGGGTCTGTCAGTTGTCCAACCACGGCTGAAGTCAAAGACTGCCCTGACCATGCTAAAAACAGTGTGGCTTGTATTACAGACATCGCTGTTGATCTCACTACTGTCTGCCTTTAGTTGGTCAGGCACAGTCGGTGCCGAGCGACATGTTCTGACAAGTTCTGCAAGTATCGGTATGTACACGACAACCACAAGCATACGGTCTGTGCCTGAAAGTTTCAGTCCAGCCAGGAAAGTGGTTGAGCACGTGGGAACAGGCCTGCTTATCAGAACTGTTGTCTGGAAGCTTGGGGGAAGAGCCACGCCCCGGAGGAGACTCAGTGTGCCTTCCTTGCAAGGAGAGAGAGGAGCAAGATGATGGACGGTACACACATGTACTTAGAATTGACTTGGTTGCCTGAGCTGCAGGAGGTAACACTGATGGACACCGGTGTTCGGTTGGAGCATCAAGGAGGATTCGCCCTCGGATTGATCGAGTTGACGGAGAGTCTGTGTCTACTGTGTCCTGGCAGCAGGAGAGCCTTATTGCAGTGGTCAGTTCCTGTATCCGATGTGGGCACTGCGACAAACCACTTACCAAACTGTCACAGAGCGAGCAGGAACAGCTCACTTACATCATAGACCAGCAGGTAGGTCTTGGCACAGAACAGCCGCGGAAGTCCCGGAAGGCTGGAATGGGCCAAAGAGCGACTGCCAAAGGCAGGGTTGAGTCTGAGGATGGGGACTTCCCTGCGAAGACAAGCGACATCGGGGAAGAGAGCTGGAAATCTGCCTCAGCCGCACTCTGGTGCCTCCCCCTGGTCTAGAAGGTTGGAGAATCTTCTAGAACTAGATGGTGGGAGTTAGGAGGAGCTGTCATGCATATTTGTAAGGCCTCAGCCAATCATGGGCTGGCAGGGGGCAGAGAATACCTCAAACAGACATGGGCCATGTCAGCATAGGCAGTCAGGTGGAAGATGGAGATGCAGTGTTGAGGATGCTGTCAGTAGCCCTCAGGGGGTGCCCCCAAGTCTGACAGGGTGTCCTGCCTTAGGCCAGGGCCTGGGTGCCCTAATGAAGGGGGGAGACTGCCACATGTAGAACTCAGAGGAGGAGGTCTTCCTGGAAGCACAGGAGCAAGAGAGGGTGGGGTGGTGAAGAGTCAGTCGGGTGGGGCTGGTGAAGAGTCAATCGGGTGGGGCTGGTGAAGAGTCAATCGGCCGGGGCTGGTGAAGAGTCAGTCGGGTGGGTCTGGTGAAGAGTCAGTCGGGTGGGGCTGGTCAAGTGTCAGTCGGGTGGGGCTGGTGAAGAGTCAATTGGGTGGGGCTGGTGAAAAGTCAATCGGGTGGGGCTGGTTAAGAGTCAATCGGCTGGGGCTGGTGAAGAGTCAATCGGCTGGGGCTGGTGAAGAGTCAATCGGCTGGGGCTGGTGAAGAGTCAGTCGGGCGGGGCTGGTGAAGAGTCAATCGGCTGGGGCTGGTGAAGAGTCAATCGGGTGGGCTGGTGAAGTGTCAGTTGGGTGGGGCTGGTGAAGAGTCAGTTGGGTGGGGCTGGTGAAGAGTCAATCGGGTGGGGCTGGTGAAGAGTCAATCGGGTGGTGCTGGTGAAGAGTCAATCGGGTAGGGCTGGCGAAGAGTCAATCGGGTGGGGCTGGCGAAGAGTCAGTCGGGTGGGGCTGGTGAAGAGTCAGTCGGGTGGGGCTGGTGAAGAGTCAGTCGGGTGGGGCTGGTGAAGAGTCCATCGGGTGGGGCTGGTGAAGAGTCAGTCGAGTGAGGCTGATGAAGAGTCAGTCGGGTGGGCTGGTGAAGAGTCAGTCGGTGGGGCTGGTGAAGAGTCCATCGGGTGGGGCCGGTGAAGAGTCCATTGGGTGGGGCCGGTGAAGAGTCAATCGGGTAGGGCTGGTAAAGAGTCAGTCATGTGGGTTGGTAAAGAGTCAATCGAGTAGGGCTGGTGAAGAGTCAATCGGGTAGGGCTGGTGAAGAGTCAATCGGGTAGGGCTGGTGAAGAGTCAGTCATGTGGGTTGGTAAAGAGTCAATCGGGTGGGGCTGGTGAAGAGTCAATCGGGTAGGGCTGGTGAAGTGTCAGTCATGTGGTCTGGTGAGGAGTCAAACTGGGGGGGGGGGGGGCTGGTGAAGAGTCAGTCATGTGGGCTGGTGAAGAGTCAAACTGGGGCGGGGCGGGGGCTGGTGAAAAAGGGCAGCTGCAGCCAGGTGGGTTGGCAGTGTCTGCAGAGGAGAAGTGAGAAGTTACATGCTGTTTCACTATATCTGAGCTACACGTAAAGGGACTGCGAGTTCCTGCCTGTAATGGGCTATTTCTAAATCTGACTGGGAGCCGGTCAGATCATCTAGACCAGTTATGGTGAACCTTGGCACCCCAGATGTTTTGGAACTACATTTCCCATGATGCTCATGCACTCTGCAGAGTAGTTAGGCATCATGGGAAATGAAGTTCCAAAACATCTGGGGTGCCAAGGTTCGCCATCACTGGCCTAGAGAGTGATTCAGCTGGAGCAAGCAAGGGTTTGTGCTGGAGGAAAGAGGAGAAGAGACTGTATATGGATGTATATAGGAAGTTGTCCATGAAGTTGTTGAAGTCAAGTGGGCATCCCATAACCTCCCATCCCTATCCAAGTTATTAACCCTTAATAAATAAATAAAAAAAAGCTACGGACTGACCTCTGACTCTGGGTGCTTGTGAAGATTCGGTGTGCCTGGCTGTGCAGGGGTGGGGGGGGGGGGCCTTTCAGCTGCAACTCCTATGGGGGTAGTGCTACATGTACACAGAATCATTTCTTCCGGGTGCGTCCCACCTCTCCTAAACTGAAAGATGAACGTTATCTTTGGGCTTTGGCCGGACACCTCATATTCCTGTGATCTCCGTGTACTCCGGGGACTTTACTGATCACATTTAGGATGAATTTCTGAGACTCGGATCGTTATGGAAAAAACAATTTTCCCGGAATTTACTACAAATTACATTTTTCACTCTTCCTTTCTATTTGAATCTTATAAAATAAAGACAAAAATATTACAATCTCCCCTAAATAACCCCCCCCCCATCCCCCACTAATAAAAGTAGTATAGTCCGTTAGTAGAGATGTTCTCGGGCGTGTTTGAAATCCCACGCGCCCGATCCTGCCAGGAAGCCAACACTGTACACGGCTAATCACCTCTACATTTCCCGATCTGTACAGCTGCAGACCGGGAAACGTCTCACGACTTCTGATTAGCCGTGTAGTATTGGCTTCCTAGCGGGACTGAGCACGTGGGATTTCGAACATGCCCGAGCCATCTCTATCCATTACTATAGACTGATGAGGTGAGAAGGTGATTGGTGGGAAAGGTGACATCTCCAAAATTAAGAGAATGTTCCGGACCCGTAAGTGGGGGAATGTTCTGCCCCTGAATGGGTTAATCTAGGTTTCCACACTTTATATGTGTGTATAATCATCTGCTGGAGATAAAAGACGTCACAGTGAATATGCAGGAAGAGGACGGACATGACGGGGGGTTACTGGGTGTAAATAGGAAATAAGATCTTATTACCTCCTCTGCTTCCTTTTCCAGCAAGGTCACCTCTGTTCATCGTACCTCATGGAACTTCCTGTCTTTATCTAATATCACTTCCTGTTTGTAGCTGACATCACTTCCTATCTGTAGCTGACATCACTTCCTGTCTGTACCTGACATCACTTCCTGTCTTCCATAGAGACTTCCTGTCTGGGTAGAGGTGAGAAGATCACCATCTTGTGGATCTCAGAGGAACTGCAGCCTGGAGAAACGTCTCGTAGTGTGAACACGGCCTTGTGCTGTGCGTGTATGTACTGTATATCCTTATAGATGGGGTCATCTCCACTCCTACCAAGGGGGAGAGAAATATATTACTGCCTAGTCCAGCCTTTCTCAGCCAGGGTTCCTCCAAAGGTTTCTTGGGGTTCCTTGAGCAATGGACAATTTCTGTCTCTCAGTAACAATGATTTCATGATGATGTAGGAATGTCCTTCTCCCACTGACTACTGATATATGGGATCCTTCTCCCATTTGTCACCAATATAAAACCAATAAATGGACCATTTGGAATGCGCTCCGGGTTTGGACTGAACCCATGTTTGTACAGAATTTGGCCTGTTTGGGGGGGTCTGCGAGTGTCTGAACGAAATGGTTATTCCACCAAGTTGAACCTCCAGTCGCAGTATTACTATCGCTGCTAAATGTGGCAGCTTCCCGCTCAGGCTGCTTGATGGGGAGCCAGAGGCTGCAGGCACCCCAACACCTGGTGATGTATCTGCCCTCCCCGCCCATTCAGCTGTCAACTGTTTTTTCGGGTCAGTGATTTTAATAATGCTTAAAGTGAAACAATAAAAGTGAAATATTCCTTTAAATTTCGTACCTGGGGTGTGTGTATAGTATACCTTTAAAGTGGCGCATGTTTCCCGTGTTTAGAACAGTCCGAGTGCAAAATGACATTTCTAAAGAAAAAAAAGTCATTTAAAAGTACCAGCGCTATCGCTAGCGGCTATTAATGAATTGTCGGGTCTCTGCAATACACATAAAAGTAATTGAAAAAAACGGCATGGGATTCCCCCACAGTCCATTACCAGGCCCTTTGGGTTTGGTATGAATATTAAGGGGAACCCCGAACCAAAATTATAAAAAGAGGAAAATGTAAAATTTTAAAAAAAATTGACGTGGGGGTCCCCTTAAAAATCCATACCGGACCCTTATCCGAGCATGCAACCTGGCAGGCCATGGGAAGAGTGGGGACAAGAGAGCACCCCCCCCTCCTGAACTGTACCAGGCCACATGCCCTCAACATGTGGAGGATGTCCCCATGTTGATGGGGACAAGGGCCTCATCCCCACAACCCTTGCCCGGTGGTTGTGGGGGTCTGTGGGCGGGGGGGCTTATCGGAATCCGGAAGCCCCCTTTAACGAGGGGTCCCCCAGATCCCACCCCTGGTGTGAATTGGTAATGGGGTACAAATATACCCCTATCATTTCACAAAAAAAGTGTCAAAAATGAAAAAAAAAGACAATAGCCGGTTTTTGACAATTCCTTTATTAATGTCTTTTTCTTTCCCCGCTTCTTCTTCCATCTTTTTCTGGTCTTCCTTCGGTTTTCTTCTTGTTCTTCCCCCATTTCTTCCTCTATCTTCCTCTGCTTGTTCCTCCGGTCATCTCCTCTGGCATCTTTCTACGGTCTTCTCCTCTGGCATCTTCCTCCGGCTTCTTGTTCCCTGCTTCGTCCTCCGGACAATCCGCCTCAATGGAGTTCTCCCGCTGTGTGATGCTTCTGTTCTTCTGACAGCTCTTATATAACTGAGGGCGGGGCCACCCGGTGACCCCGCCACCCTCTGACGCACGGGGACTTCCCTATGGCTTCCCCCGTGGTTTCAGAGGGGGACGGGGTCACCGGGTGGCCCCGCCCTCAGTTATATAAGAGCTAATATAATAATTCTTAAAGTGAAACAATAAAAATGAAATATTCCTTTGAATATCGTGCCTGGGGGGGTCCCCTTGGTCTGCTTGTAAAGTGGTGCAGCAATAATGACATTTCTAAAGGAAAAAAATTTAATTTCAACTTGCTCGCGGCTGTAATGTATTGCCGGCTCCCAGCAATATAGATAAAAAATTAAGGAAAAAAACAGTGCACAGTCCCCCCCAGTCCATACCAGGCCCTTCAGGGTCTGGTATGGATTTTAAGGGGAACTCCACGTCAAAATAAAAAAAAAAATTGGCGTGGGGTGCCCCAATAATTCATACCAGACCCTTATCCGAGCATGCAGCCTGGAGGTTAGGATAGGGGATGAGGTGAGCGAGCATCCCCCCCCTGAACCATACCAGGCCACATGCCCTCAACATGGGGACTCTTCCCGTCAACCCTGGCCATTGGTTGTCGGGGTCTGCGGGCAGGGCGGGCTTATTGGAATCTGTAAGCCCCCCCCCCAAATCCCGGCCCCCCTATGTGAATGGGTATCGGGTACATTGTACCCATTCACCAAAAAAAGTGTCAAAAAGTAAACACCACAATAGATAGTTTTGGACAATTCCTTTAATAAAACAGAAAAAGAAAATAGTGTCCGGCAATGTCCATCCACCTTCAATCACTCCGCCCGACAGACCCGAAGAATAGAAATTAACCCTGAAAAAACTCTGCCTCCATGGGAGCCTACCATCGAGCTTTTTATTTTTCGGGTCCGTCGGGCGGCGTGATTGAAGATGAATGGACAGCGCCGAACCTTTTTTTCTTTTTTCTTAACCACTTAAGGACTGGGCCTGTTTTTCAAATTTGTTGTTTACAAGTTAAAATCATTTTTTTTTTGCTAGAAAATTACTTAGAATCCCCAAACATTATATATTTTTTCCTAACACCCTAAAGAATAAAATGGCGGTCGTTACAATTCTTTTTTGTCACACATTATTTGCGCAGCGTTTTTACTAAAAGTGCACTTTTTTGGGAAAAAATTTACTTTTTTGAATTAAAAAATAAGACAACAGTAAAGTTAGCCCATTTTTTTTTTAAATTGTGAAAGATGATGTTACACCGAGTAAATTGATATCACACATGTCACGCTTCAAAGTTGCGCCCGCTCGTGGAATGGCAACAAATTTTTACCCTTAGAAGTCTCCATAGGCGACATTTAAAGAATTCTACAGGTTGCATGTTTTGAGTTACAGAGGGCACTGGAGAGCGGTTGGAGGGGGGGCCCCTCTCCCGCCACCGATAAAAGTGATCTTGTGGCTGATGGGGGAAAAAGTGTATCAGAGAATCAGGTGTGTCTACATCTAAGATAGATTGAATCTGGGTCCTAACGTCCGACCAGAACAGAGGAATCTTGGGACAGTCCCTCCAAATATGTAGGAGACCTCCATATCCACAACCCTTCCAGCAATGGTTGAACTGCGAGGGATAAATGGCAGCAAGCTTGGAGGGGACTCGGTACCAACTGGTAAATCATTGGTAATTGTTCTCTTGCTTTGTGTTTACAGTACTGAAAAGAGACAGATGGTGTAAATGATCCATCGTATGGCAGTATATGACATGTTCCTGACCACTGCACTCTGTACCCTGGGCTGTAAATGATATACTCCTGACCACTACACTCTATACACAGGGCTGTATATGATATACTCCTGACCACTGCACTCTGTGCCATGGGCTGTATATGATATACTCCTGACCACTGCACTCTATACCCTGGGCTATATATGATATACTCCGGACCACTGCACTCTAGACACAGGGTTGTATATGATATACTCCTGACTAGAACACTCTAGGCCCATTATTCAATAGGCAAGCATGGTGGAGTGCCATCATCCCAATATTTACAGAAACAGAATTACCTTCCAAGCAACTAAACAGGACTATAAATCTATATAAAGTTATAATATATAAATATATATCTTGCACTTACCCTTACACAAACTGTGAAGCAAAAAGGTGTAGGTGCTGCTACTTTAAATCTAAATAGTCAATTGAACACATATATATACACAAGAAAGTGTGCAATTCTAAGGATGAATTTTCAATAAGGTAAAAAATAGAAAAATGTAACAAATTCTCTACATGTGTGAAGTCCACATTAATAATCATAATTGGTCCATTATTATTCCTAGTATAAAGCCATGAGATTCCGTGCTGTCCTACAGTGTGTTCTCTTACAGCAAAGGGAAGATTTAGCCTCTTACCACAAAGGATGGATCCCAGGTTATGGGGATCAGACACGCTTGGTTCTTAATGAAGCCAACTGCGATACTCTTATGGCTTCAACGAGAGACCCTCCACCTGTTGTGTCCTGTCCAGAGTATGGGAATAATCTTCAAACAATTCCAGTGGTGCGTGGTGACGTCACAGATTGCAGCTTCATATCGACGCGTTTCCCCTTAAGAGGCATCGTCTGGGAAAGGAGGCCTCAAACACTGTAGCTGCTGGCTTTTAATAATCGGACACTTACCTGTCCAGGGTGCCCGCGATGTCGGCCGCCCGAGACCGACGCGTCCCTCGGGTCCCGGCGCCGCCAAGAACTAAGGGAAACAGGCAGTGGAGCCTTGCGGCTTCATTAGCCGTTTCCTACTGCACATGTGCGAGTCACATGGCGCTTTGTGAATGGCTGGCTGTGTTCTGGGACACACACAGTTCCCAGAACACAGCGCGCCCCATTCCCCAGAAGACAACGTGAGGAGGAGAAGACTGAAGATCACTGCGGTGTAGGAAGTGGCAGATTAGGATGATCTGCCTAGCAACAGCCATTTCTGTTTTCAGATTTTTAGGAATATTTTTATGCAATTTTTTTTGGGGTGGACCTCCGCTTTAAGAACCAAGTGTGTCGGATCCTTATAACCTGGGATCCATCCTTTCTGGTAAGAGGCTACATTTTCCCTTTGCTGTAAATGAACACAACGTAGGACAGCACGGAATCTCATGATTCTACACTAAGAACAATAATGGACCAATTTTGATTATTAATGTGGACTTTACACGTGTAGAGAATTTGTTAAATTTTTCTACTTTTTAGCTTATTGGAAATTCATCCTTAGGATTGCGCACTTTCTTGTATATAAAGTATATAAATCTATAATATATAAATCTGTAATATATAATTCTATAATATTTAACCAATTCAATACCAGACACTTTCACCCTTTCAGCGCTGTCGCACTTTGAATGACAATTGCGCGGTCATGCTACACTGTACCAAAACTAATTTTTTATTATTTTGTTCCCACAAATAGAGCTTTCTTTTGGTGGTATTTGATCACCTCTGCGGTTTTTATTTTTTGCTAAACAAACTAAAAAAGAACAACATTTTTGAAAAAAAAAATTTTTTTCTTTGTTTCGGTTATAACATTTTGTTTTCTCCTTCACTGACGGGCACTGATGAGGATGCACTGATATGTAGAATTGATGGGCACTGATATGCAGCACTGATGGGCATCAATAGGCGGCACTGATATGCAGCACTGATGGGCACTGACTGGCGGCTGTGATGGGCACTGACAGGCGGCTGTGATGAGCACTGACAGGCGGCTGTGATGAGCACTGACAGGCGGCTGTGATGGGCACTGACAGGCGGCTGTGATGGGCACTGACAGGTGGCTGTGATGGGCACTGACAGGCGGTACTGATTGGCACTGACAGGTGGCACTGATGGGCAGCACTGATGTTGAGGTACTGACAGGTTTTACTGCTGAACACTGAGATGGGCACTGATTAGCACTTTGATGGGCACTGTGAGCTGTATTTTAATTGGGGCACTGACTGACAGCTGAGGGGGCACATCTGAGGTACTGTGGCACATCTGAGGGGGCTGTGCTGATAATCAATGTGCTGATTATCAGCACAGACCCCCCTCTGACAGGGAGAGCCACCGATCGGCTCTCCCTGTTAGCGCGAACCGAGGAATGACGTTTACCGGCACTTCCTGGTTCTCGCGATGATCAGCTGTGATTGGTCACAGCTGATCACGTGGTAAGAAGCCGCTAACAGAGGCTTCTTATCACAATCGGAGATGCGGGGTGTCAGACAGACCCACGGGCGTGCCGGCATGTTATCCTGCTGGGCTTCATATGACGCCCAATCAGGATAACAGAACCACTTCCGGGCTGTCATTCTGCATACAGCTGGCGGGAAGTGGTTAAATCTATAATATATAACATATATATCTATAATGTATAAATATATATAAATCTGTAATATATAAATCTATAATATATAACTCTGTAGTCCCGTTGGGTTGCTTGGAGGGTATTTCTGTTTCTGGGCCCATTATTCGGGGTTTCCTCTACACTGATGACCTGTGAAGGCTTTTATAGCGTCTCCTATGAGTAATATTTGGATACAAAGTTTGTCCTCATTGCACCGACACACACAATCTTTTCCTCATTCAATACATTTTTTATTATCCTTTTACTTTTAACAAAACTGCAGTCATAAAATCAGGAAAATAGTAAAGGTCGAAATCCAACGAATACACCTCGAGGGTTGTGTGGGACCCCTGATGTGAAGTTACCATCACAATAGTTGGAGGGTCTCTCGTTGAAGCCAAAAGAGTGGAATATCGCAGTTGGTTTCATTAAGAACCAAGCATGTTGTCAGAGAACTCACGCTTTCCATACCCGTCCTCGTCCAGTAGGGGTGAATCCCCACTCTGCAAGCGCCAATACCCATGCGCAGCCTTCTCAACGAAACCGAACGTGCGGGCGTACCCGCGTACCAACGCTGACCTGTGCGCGCCCTCGTTTGTCAATACGAACGAGGGCACGCACTTCCACGTCAGCACGAACGTGTGTGCGCAATCACGCACGGACCCGCACCTCCACCAATCCCAGCACAAGGCGCCTATATAAACAGGGCCTTCACATGGTGTCAGTGCTGGATCGTCTTCAGTCCTACCTCCTGAATACCTGCCTGAAGTTCCTGCCTACCTTGGTCCTGATTCACCTGGTTTTCCTGTTACCCTTCCTGGATTGACCCCGCTTACTGACTGCTCCCTTTGGTTTGACCTCAGCTTGGATCCCTGGACTACGACTCTGCTCTCTGATTCGGTACCTTATCACCTGCCTGTTGCCAACCTATTGCCTGCCTTGACCACGAACTTGCCTTCCGCTTTGTACCTTGTTTGCCAGCCTGTTGCCAACCTATTGCCTGCCTTTTGACCACGAACTTGCCCTCTGCCTTGTACCTTGTTTGCCAGCCAGTTGCCGACCTGTTTCCTGTCTTGACCTCGCAGTGCCTACATCCACCTGTTCGGCCGTTACTGCACACAGCCTTGGATACCAACGTATACACCAGCTCTTCAGAGGAACCAGTACTTCCAAGCACCAGTCTACCAGCCGCAGGCACTTGCACCCTTTCGTGCCCCAGCACTCCCTGTTCCCACCACCAGGGGTGTTTGGACCGGAACCGTGCACGAGGCCATCCCCAGCATCCGGACTCCGCTGTAAGGTACGTGATACATGTCCTATAACCTGGGATCCATCCTTTCTGGTAAGAGGCTAAATTTTCCCTTTTCTGTAAGAGAACACATCGTAGGACAGCACGGAATCTCATGATTCTACACTAAGATTATTAATGTGGACTTTACATGTGTAGAGAATTTGTTTAGTTTTTCTATTTTTTACCTTATTGGAAAATCTTTCTTAGGGTTCCCTCTACACTGATGACCTGTGAAGGCTTTTATAGCGTCTCCTATGAGTAATATTTGGATACAAAGTTTGTCCTCATTGCACCGACACACACAATCTTTTCATCATTCAATACATTTTTATTATCATTTTACTTTTAACAAAACTGCAGTCATAAAATTGAGGAAATAGTAAAGGTCGAAATCCAACGAATACACCTCGAGGGTTGTGCGGGACCACCTGATGTACAGGAAGACAGGACTTCAGGGAGGAACAATTCCCTCACTCAGACCAGGAAAGTTCATTCTCCTCCGTGTCCAATCTCAGATGTCTGTAAACAGAGGACTTCTGTGACGGACAATTCCCGTACTCAGGACAGGAATACGGCTTCTCCCCTGTGTGAGATCTTTGATGTGTGTTAAGCCAGGACTTCTGTGAAAAACATTTCCCGCACTCAGGACAGGAATGCGGCTTCTCCCCTGTGTGAGACCTCTGATGTGTGGCAAGTTTTGATTTATCTATAAAACATTTTCCACACTCAGGACAGGAATATGGCTTCTCCCCCGTGTGAGATCTATGATGTGTGTTAAGACTGGACTTCTGTGAAAAACATTTCCCGCACTCAGGACAGGAATATGGCTTCTCCCCAGTGTGATATCTCTGATGTGCGTTAAGACCGGACTTCTGTGAAAAACATTTCCCGCACTCAGGACAGAAATACGGCTTCTCTCCCGTGTGCGATCTCTGATGTGTGGCAAGTTTTGATTTATCTATAAAACATTTTCCACACTCAGGACAGGAAAACGGCTTCTCCCCCGTGTGAGATCTCTGATGTGTGTTAAGACTGCACTTCTGTGAAAAACATTTTCCACACTCCGGACAAGAATACGGCTTCTCCCTCGTGTGAGATCTCTGATGTATGGCAAGTTTTGACTTATCTATAAAACATTTCCCACACTCAGGACAGGAATATGACAGCTCCCCCATGTGAGACCTCTGATGTCTGTAAAGATGGGACTCCTGTGAAAAACATTTCCCACACTCAGGACAGGAATACGGCTTCTCCCCCGTGTGAGATCTCTGATGTTTGTAAAGACTGGATTTATTTGCAAAACATTTCCCACACTCAGGACAGGAATACGGCTTCTCTCTCGTGTGAGATCTCTGATGTGTGGCAAGTTTTGATTTATCTATAAAACATTTTCCACACTCAGGACAGGAATACGGCTTCTCCCCCGTGTGAGACCTCTGATGTCTGTAAAGATAGGGCTCCTGTGAAAAACATTTGCCGCACTCAGGACAGGAATACGGCTTCTTTCCTGTGTGAGATCTTTTATGCACATTGAGATCGTATTTAAAACGGAAACACTTCCCGCACTCACTACAGGTAAACCTCTTATCTGTTGGAGGGGCGGCAACATCCCGCACAGTCTGAGGTTCCTCAGGATAAGAGGAATACGATGGTCCGACACCGCCCCGCACAGTCTGAGGTTCCTCGGGATCAGAGGAATACGATGGTCCGGCACCGTCCCGCACAGTCTGAGGTTCCTCAGGATAAGAGGAATACGATGGTCCGGCACTGTCCCGCACAGTCTGAGGTTCCTCAGGATAAGAGGAATACGATGGTCCGGCACTGTCCCGCACAGTCTGAGGTTCCTCAGGATAAGAGGAATACGATGGTCTGGCACCGTCCCGCACAGTCTGAGGTTCCTCAGGATAAGAGGAATACGATGGTCCGGCACCGTCCCGCACAGTCTGAGGTTCCTCAGGATAAGAGGAATACGATGGTCCGGCACCGTCCCGCACAGTCTGAGGCTCCTCAGGATAGGAGGAATACGATGGTCCGGCACCGTCCCGCACAGTCTGAGGTTCCTCGGGATAAGAGGAATACGATGGTTCGGCACCGTCCCGCACAGTCTGAGGTTCCTCAGGATAAGAGGAATACGATGGTCCGGCACCGTCCCGCACAGTCTGAAGTTCCTCAGGATAAGAGGAATACGATGGTCCGGCACCGTCCCGCACAGTCTGAGGTTCCTCAGGATAAGAGGAATACGATGGTCCGGCACCGTCCCGCACAGTCTGAGGTTCCTCAGGATAAGAGGAATACGATGGTCCATCTACACTGTGTGGTGCCGGATGGACATTTGAGGTAGTCGGGTTTTCTCCTGGACTATACTGTGTGATGTCCTCATCTTCTACTTTACAGTCTGGAGACAAAGTGAGACAATCCTCTGAGGTTTTCCTCATCTCCCGTCCATCTACTAAAATAGAAATACAAAGATTATTACTAGACATGAGCAGATTGGTTCCCCTAAACCAGGACTCCGCCCACATCAGGCAGCTTTGTCTCTGAGGATCTTACAATTCCCCCCTCAAGGTAACTAGTAAATGGGTCTCTGATCAGGTCTGGCGGAGGTGCCCAGCTGGGGTATCCAAGATCTGTCACAGTCAGAGAGTGAGGAAACAACGAGAACTGTCTTTTATAGGAGTGACAGTGATGAGGGGATTATAGGACGAGGGTCCCCTCCCCCTCTATCACTCATTACCATCTTCCCAACACAAGAAGTCCTGCACTTCCTTATTTAGTCCATGATTTAGTCATGAATAACAGCGGGGCTGAGCCCCACCAGAGGTCAGAGAGTGAGGATGGGGGGAGAACAACCAAGATGAAGACTGGACTGATCCTGAAGACCTCCATCATTGGGTTACTGACTCCTCCCTCATTATCACTTTATGTTCAAAGTATAACTAAAGGCAAAACTATTTG
The DNA here is from genome assembly GCA_028564925.1 of Lithobates sylvaticus. Classification (NCBI taxonomy): domain Eukaryota; kingdom Metazoa; phylum Chordata; class Amphibia; order Anura; family Ranidae; genus Lithobates; species Lithobates sylvaticus. The sequence goes on along the minus strand of CM053028.1, from coordinate 595,126,147 downwards.
TTTGTTTTGGATGGAGTGGAGAGCGATTAGAGCCCCCGTCAGTTTTTATTTGTGTCGGTGTCCCCATTAAGGAGATTTACAATCTCTGTTTGTCCTGTTTACCATTAGGAACGCCCCATAATGCACTGTGAGATCGCAGTACATTGACATCTGATGATTGGCCAAAGCATGCATAAAGCTGCTTACATTTCAGCCATGTATAGTGTGAGGACGGAGATAGATTGAGCTAGATTAGGCAGGCAGGTTAGTTAGTGGCGTATACTCTGTATTTAGTGTAGACTAGATATTCAGTGTATACTCTATATTCAGTCAGTGCAGGCAGTGTAGTATATATAACACAGTGTACTGAAGTGGTTAACGGGAACCCCACGCCAAAAAAAAAAAAAAAAAAATGGTGTGGGTGCTCACTCCCCCCCCCCCCCATCCTGACCTCCGTGTCACATCATGTGACGTCAGAAGGGGGTGAACATCACGAAAAAAAATTTACATTTTTTTTTTAAAATAAAGGAATTGTCCAAAACTGTCTCCTGTGCATTTTACTTTTTTGGTGAATGGATAGGGGTACAATGTAACCCATAGCCATCCACATGGGGGGGTGGGATTTGGGGGCCCCCTTGTTATGCCCCTTAGGATTTTACGATGGAAAATGTGTCGGAAATTCCGACTGTGTGTAGGCTCCATCACACATTTTCCATAGGAATTTCAGTCACACAAAATTTGAGATCTAGAAAATGATCGGAAATTACGATCGCGTGTACACAATTCCGACGCACAAAGTGCCACGCATGCTCAGAATCAAGCAGAAGAGCAGCACTGGCTATTGAACTTCATCTTTCTCGGGTCGTCGCATGTGTTGTATGTCACCGCCTTCTTGGCGTTCGGAATTTGCAACCAACTTTGTGTGACCGTGTGTATGCAAGACAAGTTTGAGCCAACATCCGTCGGAAAAAATCCCATGGATTTTGTTGTCGGAAAATCCTATTGTGTGTACAGGGCATTAAAGGGGGCTTCCAGATTCCAATAAGCCCCCGCGCAGACCCCCACAACTACCGGGCAAGGGTTGTGGGGATGAGGCCCTTGTCCCCATCAACATGTTGAGGGCATGTGACCTGGTACGGTTCAGGAGGGGGGTGGTCGCTCGCTCGTCCCACCCTATCCTGACCTTTCAGGTTGCATGCCCTGATAAGGGTCTGGTATGGATTCCCCCACCACGTTATTATTTTTACATTTTGGCGTGGGGCTCCTCTTAAAATACATACCAGACCTGAAGGGCCTGGTATGGATTTTTTTTGGGGGGGGGGACCTCCACGCTATTTAAAAAAAAAACTGGGGTGGAATTCCCCTTAATATTCATACCAGACCCAAAAGGCCTGGTAATGGACTGGGGGGAACCCACACCATTTTTTCCCTTGATTTTTTATCTATATTGCCGGGAGCCGACAATACATTACAGCCACGAGCAATTTTAAATGACATTTTTTCCTTTAGAAATTTAATTTTGCTGTGGTATTGTTCTGAACACGGAAAAGGTTGCGCTACTTTACAGGCAGGCCAAGGGGACCCCCCATGCACGATATTTAAAAAATGTTTTATTTTTTATTGTTTCACTTTAAGCATTATTAAAATCACTGCTCCTGAAAAAACAGTCATTTTTAAAACTGTTTTTTTGCATTGATACATGCCCCCGGGGGCAGGACCCGGGTCCACAAACACTTTTTATGGCAATAACTTGCATATAAGCCTTTAATATGAGAACTTTTGATTTTTCATCTTCATGTCCCATAGACTTTAACGGTGTTTGTGTGTTCGAACAAATTTTTTGTCTGTTTGCATGTTCTGGTGTGAACCGAACCGGGGGGGTTGGGGGGGGGGGTGTTCAGCTCATCCCTATTTACCATTATCATTGATAATGAAAGTAAAGGGTAACCACAAATGTTGGGGTTTCCCCAGAAAAGTAATTGGGGGGAAATCTTCCAATGGGGACACTTTCTGGTGATCCGGGGGTCCCCAAGAAGTTTTCTTAATTTACAAAGATTTCCTCTCACTTCCTGTTTGTCTGGGGGGACAGGAAGTGAAGTGAAATCTCTGCAATAATACACAGATGGTGGTGTCAGAACATTTGGGGTTGAAAGAATTTATATTCTTATATATATATATTTATATTTTATATATACTGTATATAGGCCTTTATATTGTATATTTTTCAAATGAACGTGAGGGCAGCCATTTTCCCTCTAAAGTTAAATTAGGTTCATCGCTCATGAATAGGCATTGTACAAAGAGTTGTTTTTCTGTCTTACAAAAAGTTTCACTAGGAGTCAGTCTGTACCACCTTCCCAGACCATCAATTCAAAGATTTAGACACAGTAAAATAAACAAGATAAGAAAATGGTTAGACGCTCTTGTGTTCACATGAGCAAAGGAATCATCTTTGCATAAACGAAACAAGAGGGCTTAGTCCTATTGTATTATGTATTTTAAATAATGTTTTCTTTCATAATATGGTTATAGTATATCTGTATTGGTTATTCATATATAAACCCATTTAATACATATATATTATTATGGTAAAAGTCACAAATGTGAGATCAATATATGTATTGACATGAAACTGTTGTGTTTATCGTTAGAATAATGACTTCACTTTCATGGCATTTACAACCCCAGTTAATTGTGTGGGGTACATTTTCTCATACACATATATTTAACAACATTAAGCCCCAGACCATTTTGCTGGCTTCAGACCAGAGCACTTTTTGCGATTCGGCACTGTGCCGCTTTAACTGACAATTGCGCGGTCGTGCGGCATGGCTCCCAAACAAAATTGATGTCCTTTTTTCCCCACAAATAGAGCTTTCTTTTGGTGATATTTGATCGCCCCTGCGGTTTTTATATTTTTGCACTATAATCACTATAATAACTATAATATAATTTTGAAAAAATTATTTTTGCTATAATAAATATCCCCCAAAAATATATAAAAAAAAATTTTTTTTCCTCAGTTTAGGCCGATACGTATTCTTCTACATATTTTTGGTAAATATAGCGATTATTGATTGGTTTGCGCAAAAGTTATAGCGTTTACAAAATAGGGGATAGTTTTATGGCATTTTTATTAAAAATTTTTTTTTTTACTAGAAACTAGTAACTAGATCAGCGATTTTTATTGTGACTGCGACATTATGGCAGAAACATCGGACATGTTTGACACATTTTTGGGACCATTGTCATTTATACAGCAATCAGAACAACAAAATTTCGACGCATGCTCGGAAACAATTTGGCGCATGCTCGGAAGCATTAAACTTCCCTTTTACAGTGCCGTCAAACGTGTTGTATGTCGCAGTGTTATTGACTGTCGTAATTTGATGTGACCGTGTGTAGGCAAGTAAGTTTGAGCGAAATTCCATCGGAATTCCGACGGGAAAACCATCAGAGCTTTTCCCCCCCAAAAAAAGTGACAAAAATGGCAAGCGCCGCCGAAAAATAGCGAGCGCTGCCGAAAAAGACCGAATCGCGTCCGAAAAAAACCGAAGTGGCGCCAGAAAAGACAGAGCCGACTGTTCGGCTCCGCTCGTAGTCCCGCCTCCCTGCACTCGCTCCGGAAACAGCAGGGAGGCGGGACCGCGAGCGGAGCCGAACAGTCGGCTCAGTCTTTTCCGGGGGCGCACGCGATAGAGCTTCTCGGCGGCAGGAAATTTAAACCCGGACAAGACTGCAAATGACGTTGGCAAGCTACAATGACACTGGGCAAGCTACAATGACACTGGGCAAGCTACAATGACACTGGGCAAGGCTGAAAATGACGCTGGGCAAGGCTGCAAATGACGCTGGGCAAGCTACAATGACACTGGACAAGGCTGCAAATGACGCTGGGCAAGCTACAATGACACTGGGCAAGCTACAATGACACTGGGCAAGGCTGAAAATGACGTTGGGCAAGGCTGCAAATGACGCTGGGCAAGCTACAATGACACTGGACAGGGCTGCAAATGACGCTGGGCAAGCTACAATGACACTGGGCAAGCTGCAATGACGCTGGGCAAGGCTGCAAATGATGCTGGGCAAGCTGCAATGACGCTGGGCAAGGCTGCAAATGACGCTGGGCAAGCTGCAATGACACTGGGCAAGCTGCAATGACACTGGGCAAGGCTGCAAATGACGCTGGGCAAGCTGCAATGACACTGGGCAAGCTGCAATGACACTGGGCAAGGCTGCAAATGACGCTGGGCAAGCTGCAATGACACTGGGCAAGCTACAATGACACTGGGCAAGGCTGAAAATGACGCTGGGCAAGGCTGCAAATGACGCTGGGCAAGCTACAATGACACTGGGCAAGGCTGCAAATGACACTGGGCAAGCTGCAATGACGCTGGGCAAGCTGCAATGACACTGGGCAAGCTGCAATGACACTGGGCAAGGCTGCAAATGACGCTGGGCAAGCTACAATGACACTGGGCAAGCTGCAATGACACTGGGCAAGCTGCAATGACGCTGGGCATGGCTGCAATGACGCTGGGCAAGCTGCAATGATGCTGGGCAAGCTGCAAATGACACTTAAATGTAAGTTTTTTTTTTCCCCCTAAACTTCCCTCCTAAAACTTTTTTTCCTTAAAATTCCCTCCTAAACTTGGGGTGCGTGTTATACGCCGATAAATACGGTATATCCATTTGTATTATCACGAAATATATCTGATATTGATTTGCACTGCATTCTTAGTTAATAAATATATATTTTTAAGCAATATCATTTGTGTCACTTGTCTTCTAAATAGCACCGATAAACGGACTTAAATTTCTTGTTGATATTTATGAATAATTGTAAATCTCTCAAATCTAAGACTTGCATAATTCCATGAATACAATACTCTTTTATTATTTCAGTATAAACATTCTGACAGTGGGAAAAAAATCTGAACGGGGTTATAACCCTCCCTCTATCCAAAATGGAAAGAAAAAAAAGGATGTTATCAAATTATTATCAACATGTAAAAGTCTGTGCTCCAATCAGATCATCAGATATAAAATGTCCAGCTGGTAGGAAACGGGTGTAACAAAAGAGAATACATATTATGTGTATATATAGCAGTGGGTGGAGGGGAGAGAGCAGAAGTCAGGAGTATGTAATGTACACTGTAGCGTATATAGTGCAGGGGTCAAAAGTATGTAGTGTATTTAGTGTTAAAGACCCACCTGTGCTGATCTCTGTAGGAGTGTCCTCCTCTATAAATGTCCCCGTTATTCCATCCTCCTCCATAGACTGCTGATCATCCCTCACATACCTCTCTTCTTCTTCTTCTTCTGATTTAACCTCAACTTTTATATCGATTGGATCTCCACTCTAAACCAAGAAAATTAGAGAAAATATCATCTGTAAGATATAAACTTAGATACAAAATATACACATCATCTCCACCAGTCCATGTTTTAGATGCTCCGTCCCACCAACCTTGTAATATTGAGGGATGGTGTGATCTTCCTGTGTGGGATCCCGGGAATACAGAGGACGGGGACATCTCTCTGGTGGGTTCCTGGTATTTGGTGGCTCCTTCATATCCTTGTGTCCTTCTGAAAACTCCTCCATCACCCCATACTCCTCATCCTCCTCTTTATACTCTTCTTTAACATCAATATTATCATCCCCGAGGTTTCCTCTCTGAATATATAATAAAAATGACATGAATGGTAACAATGCAGATAATGTACAGATCCTAATGATACTATCAGTGATTGTTCCTCATCTACCTGATGATGGTGGGGGATGGTGTGACCTTCCTGTGTGGGATCCCGGGAATACAGAGGAAGTGGACATCTCTCTGGTGGGTTCCCATTACTGGATCCATCTGTAGGAAACACAGACACTGACTGAATACATTGTTTCTATGTGTTTATCAGATGATGGGGGATCTAGGTGGAGCCTCCGTACTGCTCTCTCCTTTACAATAAAGTCTCCTCTTACCCGGTGATGTGAGGGGCGGCTGATTGTCCATCATGACGTCCTTGTAGAGATCCTTGTGTCCTTCTAAATACTCCCACTCCTCCATGGAGAAATAGACAGTGACATCCTGACACCTTATAGGAACCTGACACACACAATGATACAGTCACCATCCAGACACATCCCTTGTCTGTTACTGGATAATGTCCCATAATTCCCAGCACCGCTCACCTCTCCTCCATCATCTCTCTGGCGACTTCTAGAATCTTATTTGTATTTCTCTATTCTATCAGGGAGGGAGGTGGAGGCAATGTGATGGTCATACGATCTCCAGGATTCACAGGCGGAAAACTAAAGATCAGAACATGGATAGTAAATCAAATGATATTCTCAGAATCCTCCTCACCAGTCACGTCTCCATTTTTATTAAAGCCCCACTGAGATATAATTTATCCACACAGGACCCCCCCCCCCCTCCACTTTGTAGGTTACAAGCTTGTCACAGGAACAACATTCTAGGGGGGGGGGGAGACTGCCACATGTAGCCAGTCTCCCTTGAAGATAGTGGTGAGCTTAAGTCTTCAGTCCATTCCCTGAGAGATCTCCCGAGAGTCATCCAGGTGGACTGGCGAAGAGTCAACCGGGTGGACTGGTGTGGAGAGGCAAGCGGTTGGGCTGGTGAAGAGTCAGTCGGGTGGGCTGGTGAAGAGTCAGTCGGGTGGGCTGGTGAAGAGTCAATCTGGTGGACTGGTGAAGAGTCAGTTGGGTGGGCTGGTGAAGAGTCAGTCGGGTGGACTGGTGAAGGGTCAGTCGGGTGGACTGGTGAAGAGTCAGTTGGGTGGGCTGGTGAAGAGTCAGTCGGGTGGACTGGTGAAGGGTCAGTCGGTGGGCTGTTGAAGAGTCAGTCGGGTGGACTGGTGAAGAGTCAGTCGGGTGGACTGGTGAAGGGTCAGTCGGTGGGCTGGTGAAGAGTCAATCTGGTGGACTGGTGAAGAGTCAATCTGGTGGACTGGTGAAGAGTCAGTCTGGTGGACTGGTGAAGATTCTGCCGGGTGGGCTGTGAAGAGTCAGTCACGTGGGCTGGTGAAGGGTCAGTTGGGTGGGCTGGTGAAGAGTCAGTCGGGTGGACTGGTGAAGAGTCAGGTCGGGTGGACTGGTGAAGAGTCAGTCGGTGGGCTGGTGAAGAGTCAGTCGGTGGGCTGGTGAAGAGTCAGTCGGGTGAGCTGGTGAAGAGTCAGCCAGGTGGGCTGGTGAAGGGTAAGTCTAGTGGGTTCGTAAACAGTCAGTCACGTGGGCTGGTGAACAGTCAGTCTGGTGGACTGGTGAAGAGTCTGCCGGGTGGACTGGTGAAGAGTCTGCCGGGTGGACTGGTGAAGAGTCTGCCGGGTGGGCTGGTGAAGAGTCTGCCGGGTGGGCTGGTGAAGAGAATGCCGGGTGGGCTGGTGAAGAGTCTGCCGGGTGGGCTGGTAAAGATTCAGTTGGGTGGGCTGGTGTGGAGATGCAGCCGGGAGGCATGGTGAAGAGTCAGTCGAATGGGTTGTGTGGAGAGGCACCCGGGAGGGCTGGTAAAAAAGGTCAGCTACAGCCTGGTGGGTTGGCAGTGCCCAAAGACGTGGTGCTGGGATCAGTGGCCACAGAGGAGAAGTTACATGCTCTTTCTCTCTTTCAGAGAGACCTTCTCACTTTTTCAGGAAAGCCTATCCCACACCCACCTAAGAACTGTCCCCGAGCCACTCCATCAAATCATTCCCCGCATCTATTACCTTTTGTACCACCACCCTTTAGAATGTAAGCTCTACGAGCCGGGCCCTCCTGTCCCTTCTGTATTGTACTGTAATTGTGCCGTCCCCCCTCTACATTGTAAAGCACTGCATAAACTGTTGGTGCTATATAAATCGTGTATAATAATAATAATATGTATCATCATCTGCTGGAGATAAAGGACATCACAGTGACTATGGAGGAAGAGGACGGACATGACGGGGGTTTTACTGGGTGTAAATAGAAAATAAGATCTTATTACCTCCTCTGCTGAAACTGCTCTCTACTTCCTCCCGACTCACCTCTCACCGGGAACTTCCTGTCTGTAACTGATATCACTTCCTGTCTTACATAGAGACTTTCTGTCTCTATGGTTGAAGTGACATCACCATCTTGTGGATCTCAGAGGAACTGCAGCCGAGAGAAATGTCTCGTAGTGTGGACACGGCCTTGTGCTGTGTGTGTATGTACTGTATATCCTTATAGATGGGGTCATCTTCACTCCAAACAAGGGGGGCAGAAATATATTACTGCCTAGTCCAGCCTTTCTCAGCCAGGGTTCCTCCAAAGGATTCTAGGGCTTCCTTGAGCAATGAACAATTTCTGTCTCTCAGTAGCAATGATTTCATGATGATGTAGGAATGTCCTTCTCCCACTGACTACTGATATATGGGGTCCTTCTCCCATTTGTCACCAATATAAAAACAATAAATGGACCATTTGGAATGCGATCCAGGTTTGGACTGAACCCATGTTTGTACTGTATATGATATACTCCTGACCTCTGCACTCTGTACCCTGGGCTGTATATGATATACTCCTGACCACTGCACTCTAGTCACATGGCTGTATATGATATACTCCTGACCACTGCACTCTGTACCCTGTGCTGTATATGATATACTCCTGACCACTGCACTCTGTACCCTGTGCTGCATATGATATACTCCTGACCACTGCACTCTAGTCACATGGCTGTATATGATATACTCCTGACCACTGCACTCTAGTCACAGGGCTGTATATGATATAGAACACCCTAGGCCCATTATTCAATAGGCAAGTATGGTGGAGTGCCATCATCCCAATATTTAAAGAAACAGAAATACCCTCCAAGCAACTAAATGGGGCTATAAATCTACAAACTATAAAAATATATATATATATATATATATATATATATATATATATATATTAGGGCTGTGGAAATTAAAGATGAATTCCTCGATTAATTTTTTTGATCGATCAAAATTCTTTTGATCGGTACTCACCTCTCCGCCGGCTTCCGGGTCTTCAGGGAGTTCCGTCGGAGATCTGGTGATGTCACGAACATCAACACCACCGGACTCCCCCCCTTCCCCCAGTGCCTCCGCCTGCTAACAAAGGGAAGGGGGGGAGTCCGGCGACGTCAAAGTTCTGCTTGAACGTAACGCGTACGGGGAGGAGCTACGTATGGCGTCACCCGCTGCTGCCCTACGAAACTAACACGATTGTCGGCTTTACATGCTGTGTTTTTATCATCTTTATGTGAGTAGTTTGTGTTTGAACATAAAAAATTAGATCTTATACTTAAGCGGTGAGCACTTAGATCTTTTCTTTCTACCCATGACCTGCGTCCTTGCTGAGATCTAAGGAGACGTGAGAGAAGTTTATGGTCTGTGTTATACCCTTTTGATACCCGCTTGCATGACCACCTGTTTGCACAGGGGTCCATGCCATAAGGTGAGAGTGATTAGTTAGACCGGAGGGGGAGGGATTGTCACGCTACTGTGGGAAAAAAAATAACTTATGTCAGTGCTACAGTTTGAATTTAAAACATATTTGTGTGAACTGTGAAGTTAAGTCATGGATTGTGGAAACTAACTAGTGTCGGGTGATTGTATATAGTGTATACCACATTTACCACTGACTAATGCAGAGTTGCAATGCAAGGAGATCAGCTAAAAGTAGTTGGATCTGTATGTGCGTTATAATTAATCAAAATTAGTAGATTAATCGATTAAAAAAAAATCTTTTAATCGAACACGAAAATTTTATTCAGTAACAGCCCTAATATATGCACTTACCCTAACACAAACCGAGAAACAAAAAGGTGTAGGTGCTGCTATTTTTAATATAAATACTCAATTGAACACATATATACACACAATAAAGTGCGCAATCCTAAGGATGAATTTTCAATAAGGTAAAAAATTGAAAAATTTAACAAATTCTCTACACATGTAAAATCCACATTAATAATCAAAATGTGTCTATTATTGTTCTTAGTGTAGAGTCATGTTTTTCCGTGCTGTCCGACGGTGTGTTTTCTTACAAAGGGAAAATTTAGCCTCTTACCAGAAATAATGGATCCCAGGTTATGTGGATCAGACACGCTTGGTTCTTAATGAAAGCAACTGTGATACTTCACTCTTTCGGTTTCAACGAGAGACCCTCTTCCTGTTGTGATGGTAACTTCACCAGAGTATGGAAACAATCTTCAAACAATTCCAGTGGTGAGTGGTGACATCACAGATTGCAGCTCTACCCGACGTGTTTCCCCATAGGAGGCATCGACTGGGAACGGAGAGCTCTGCATCGTGTGCAGCTGCAGTCTGTAACAACACCCCGCACCAGCCTGCAGGACGAGTTCCGAGGCTGTGTTTTGTTTGGAATCTCTTCCTTTATCTCTGTAAAGTACAATGAGACTTGTTAAGAAACATTTGTTTTCATGCTGCCCTTTGCAGCTTCTCCCTTCTTAATATCGTTATATGCTGGAGAGCCCTGAATTATCGGTGGAGCTGGAATTATTTGAAAATGATTCCCATACTCTGGTGAAGTTACCATCACAACAGTTGGAGGGTCTCTCGTTGAAGCCAAAAGAGTGGAATATCGCAGTTGGTTTCATTAAGAACCAAGCGTGTCTGATCCCTATAACCTGGGAGCCATACTTTCTGGTAAGAGGCTACATTTTTTATGCTGCCCTTTGAAGTTTCTCCCTTCTTAATATCGTTATATGCTGGAGAGCACTGAATTATCGGTGGAGCTGGAATGAATTATCGGTGGAGCTGGAATTATTTGAAAATGATTCCCATACTCTGGTGAAGTTACCATCACACCAGGTGGAGGGTCTCTAGTTGAAGCCAAAAAAGTGGAATATCGCAGTTGGTTTCATTAAGAACCAAGATAAGATCCAAGATCCAAAACAAGATCCATCCTTTCTGGTAAGAGGCAAAATTTTCCCTTTGCTGTAAGAAAACACACCGTAGGACAGCACGGAATCTCAGGATTCTACACTAAGAACAATAATGGACCGATTTTGATTATTAATGTGGACTTTACATGTGTAGAGAATTTGTTGAAGTTTTCTATTTTTTACCTTATTGGAAATTCATCCTTAGGATTGCACACTTTCTTGTATATACAGTATAGAAAAATCTATAATATATAAACCTATAATATTTAAATCTATATAAATCTATAATATATAAATCTATATAAATCTGTAATATATAAATCTATAATAAATAACTCTGTAGTCCCGTTGGGTTGCTTGGAGGGTATTTCTGTTTCTGCTTCCATTATTCGGGGTTCCCTCTACACTGATGACCTGTGAAGGCTTTTATAGCGTCTCCTATGAGTAATATTTGGATACAAAGTTTGTCCTCATTGCACCGACACACACAATCTTTTCCTCATTCAATACATTTTTTATTATCATTTTACTTTTAACAAAACTGCAGTCATAAAATCAGGAAATAGTAAAGGCCGAAATCCAACGAATACACCTCGAGGGTTGTGTGGGACCGCCTGATGTACAGGAAGACAGGACTTCAGAGAGGAACAATTCCTTCATTCAGACCAGGAAAGTTCATTCTCCTCCGTGTCCAATCTCAGATGACTGTAAACAGAGGACTTCTGTGAGTGACAATTCCCGTACTCAGGACAGGAAAGTGGCTTCTCCCTCGTGTGAGACCTCTGATGTGTGACAAGTTTTGATTTATCTATAAAACATTTCCCACACTCAGGACAGGAATAAGGCTTCTCCCCCGTGTGAGATACCTGATGTGTGTAAAGATGGGACTCCAGTGAAAAACATTTCCCACACTCAGGACAGGAGTACGGCTTCTCCCCCGTGTGAGATCTCTGATGTGCGTTAAGCCAGGACTTCTGTGAAAAACATTTCCCACACTCAGGACAGGAATACAGCTTCTTCCCTGGGTGAGACCTCTGATGTGTGGCAAGTTTTGATTGATCTATAAAACATTTTCCACAATCAGGACAGGAGTACGGCTTCTCCCCCGTGTGAGAACTCTGATGTGTAACAAGTTGTGATTTATCTTTAAAACATTTTCCACACTCAGGACAGGAATATAGCTTCTCCCCCGTGTGAGATCTCTGATGTGCGTTAAGACTGGACTTCTGTGAAAAACATTTCCCGCACTCAGGACAGGAATATGGCTTCTCCCCCGTGTGAGATCTCTGATGTACATTAAGAATGCACTTCCGTGAAAAACACTTCCCGCACTCAGGACAGGAATACGGCTTCTCCCCCGTGTGAGATGTCTGATGTTTGTAAAGACCGGACTTCTGTGAAAAACATTTCCCGCACTCAGAACAGGAATATGGCTTCTCCCCCGTGTGAGATCTCTGATGTCTGTAAAGATTGGGCTCCAGTGAAAAACATTTCCCGCACTCAGGACAGGAAAACGGCTTCTCTCCTGTGTGATATCTCTGATGTGCTTTAAGACCGGACCTATCTGCAAAACATTTCCCGCACTCAGGACAGGAATACGGCTTCTCCCCTGTGTGAGATCTCTGATGTGTGTTAAGACCGGTCTTCTGTGAAAAACATTTCCCGCACTCAGGACAGGAATAGGGCTTCTCCCCCGTGTGAGATCTCTGATGTGTGTCAAGTTTTGATTTATCTATAAAACATTTTCCGCACTCAGGACAGGAATACGGCTTCTTACCTGTGTGAGACCTTTGATGTTGGTTGAGATTCCATTTCCTTGAAAAACCTTTCCCGCACTCAAAACAGAAATATGTTTTTTCCCCCATGTGAGACCTTTGATGTGTGATGAGTTTTGACTTTTTTATAAAACATTTTCCACACTCAGAACAGGAATACAGCTTCTTCCCTGTGTGAGATCTTTTATGCACATTGAGATCGTATTTAAAACGGAAACATTTCCCGCACTCAGTACAAGTAAACCTCTTATCTGTTGGAAGGGCGGCACCGTCCGGCACAGTCTGAGGTTCCTCAGGATAAGAGGAATACGATGGTCCGGCACTGTCCCGCACAGTCTGAGGTTCCTCAGGATAAGAGGAATATGATGGTCCGGCACCGTCCCGCACAGTCTGAGGTTCCTCAGGATAAGAGGAATACGATGGTCCGGCACCGTCCCGCACAGTCTGAGGTTCCTCAGGATAAGAGGAATACGATGGTCCGGCACCGTCCCGCACAGTCTGAGGTTCCTCAGGATAAGAGGAATACGATGGTCCGGCACCGTCCCGCACAGTCTGAGGTTCCTCAGGATAAGAGGAATACGATGGTCCGGCACCGTCCCGCACAGTCTGAGGTTCCTCAGGATAAGAGGAATACGATGGTCCGGCACCGCCCCGCACAGTCTGAGGTTCCTCAGGATAAGAGGAATACGATGGTCCGGCACCGTCCCGCACAGTCTGAGGTTCCTCGGGATAAGAGGAATACGATGGTCCGGCACCGTCCCGCACAGTCTGAGGTTCCTCGGGATAAGAGGAATACGATGGTCCGGCACCGTCCCTCACAGTCTGAGGTTCCTCAGGATAAGAGGAATATGATGGTCCGGCACCGTCCCGCACAGTCTGAGGTTCCTCAGGATAAGAGGAATACGATGGTCCATCTACACTGTGTGGTGCCGGATGGACATTTGAGGTAGTCGGGTTTTCTCCTGGACTATACTGTGTGATGTCCTCATCTTCTACTTTACAGTCTGGAGACAAAGTGAGACAATCCTCTGAGGTTTTCCTCATCTCCCGTCCATCTACTAAAATAGAAATACAAAGATTATTACTAGACATGAGCTGATTGGTTCCCCTAAACCAGGACTCCGCCCACATCAGGCAGCTTTGTCTCTGAGGATCTTACAATTCCCCCCTCAAGGTAACTAGTAAATGGGTCCTCTGATCTCCTACCAGTTCATTTCTTTATTCATGGACCTTAGTCAGAGAGGGAGGAAACAACTTACATGGGGGGTGGGATTTGGGGGCCCCCTTGTTAAATGGGGCTTCCAGATTCCGATAAGCCCCCCCCCCCCCCGCCCATAGACCCCCAAACTACTGGGCAAGGGTTGTGGGGATGGGCCCTTGTCCCCATCAACATGGGGACAAGTTGCTTTGGAGGGGACCCCAAAGCACCCTCCCCATGTTGAGGGCATGTGGCCTGATATGGTTCAGGAGGGGGTGGCACTTACTTGTCCCCCCATCCTGACCTTTTAGGTTGCATGAATAAATGAACGATTTGTATAGCGCTGCAAATGCGAACTGAATCGCCTCAAGGCGCTTGTCTGCCCTTGTTGTCCTGCTATATTAGAAGAGGTAGGTCTTGAGTTTTTTCCTGAAGGCCCCAATGGTTTTCTTCCATGCGGATGTTTTTTGGTAGAGCGTTCCATAGCCGAGGTCCCTGTACTGCGAATCTTCTGGTATGGATTTTGGGGGGACCCACACCACATTATTTTTCTTACATTGTGGCTCAGGGCTCCCCTTAAAATCCATACCAGACCTGGAGGGCCTGGTATGGATTTTAGGGGGGGGGGGGCCTCCACGCCATTTTTAAAAAACTATTTTAGTGGAGTTCCCCTTAATATTCATACCAGAACCAAAAGGCCTGGTAATGGACTGGGGGGGAACCTACGCCATTTTTTCCCTTGATTTATTATCTATATTGCCGACAATACATTACAGCCGCAAGCAGTTTTAAATTACATTTTTTCCTTTAGAAATGTCATTTTGCTGCGGTACTGTTCTAAACACGGGCGCTTAGTTCAGCTTATCCCTATTTACCATTATCATTGAAAATGAAAGTAAAAGGAAACCACAAATGTTGGGTTTTCCCCAGAAAAGTAATCAGAGTAGAAATCTTCCAATGGGGACACGAGTTCTGGTGATCTGGGGGTCCCCAAGAACTTTCCTTAATTTACAGAGCTTTCCTCTCACTTCCTGTTTGGCTGGGGGGACAGGAAGTGAAGTGAAATCTCCGCAATAATACAAAGATGGTGGGAAAAAAAATCTGAACGGGGTTATAACCCTCCCTTACTGAATCCAAAATGGACATTTAGGAAAGTATCCAGGCCTTTCTTAAAGCAATCTACTGAGCTGGCCAGATCCACCTCTGGAGGAAGTCTATTCCACATTTTCACAGCTCTTACTGTGAAGAAACCTTTCCGTATTTGGAGATGAAATCTCTTTTCCTCTAGACGTAAAGAGTGCCCCCTTGTCCTCTGTGATGACTGTAAAGTGAATAACTCAACACCAAGTTCACTATATGGACCCCTTATATATTTGTACATGGAGATCATATCCCCCTTATTCTCCTCTTCTCAAGAGAATAAATTCAGTTCCTCTAATCTTTCCTCATAGCTGAGCTCCTCCATGCCTCTTATCAGTTTGGTTGCCCTTCTCTGCACTTTCTCCAGTTCCCCGATATCCTTTTTTAGAACTGGTGCCCAAAACTGAACTGCATATTCCAGATGAGGTCTTACTAATGATTTGTACAGATGATATCTCTCTCTCTGGAGTCCATCCCTCTCCTATACAAGAAAGGACTTTGCTGGCTTTGGAAACCGCAGCTTGGCATTGCATGTTATTATTGAGCTTATCATCTACCAAAACCCCCAGATCCTTCTCCACAATGGATCCCCCCAGATCCTTCTCCACTACGGATCCCCCAGATCCTTCTCCACTATGGACTCCCCAGATCCTTCTCCACTACGGATCCCCCCAGATCCTTCTCCACTATGGATCCCCCCAGATCCTTCTCCACTACGGATCCCCCAGATCCTTCTCCACTACGGATCCCCCCAGATCCTTCTCCACTACGGATCCCCCCAGATCCTTCTCCACTACGGATCCCCCCAGATCCTTCTCCACTACGGATCCCCCCAGATCCTTCTCCACCACGGATCCCCCCAGATCCTTCTCCACTACGGATCCCCCCAGATCCTTCTCCACTATCCTTCCCCACTACGGATCCCCTCAGATCCTTCCCACTACGGATCCCCCCAGATCCTTCTCCACTATGGATCCCCCCAGATCCTTCTCCACTACGGATCCCCCCAGATCCTTCTCCACTACGGATCCCCCCCAGATCCTTCTCCACCACCTTCTCCACTATGGATCCCCCCAGATCCTTCTCCACTACGGATCCCCCCAGATCCTTCTCCACTATGGATCCCCCCAGATCCTCCACTTATGGATCCCCCCAGATCCCCCCAGATTCTCCACCACGGATCCCCCAGATCCTTTCCACTATGATCCCCCCCAGATCTCACTACGGATCCCCCCAGATCCTTCTCCACTACGGATCCCCCCAGATCCTTCCCACTACAGGTCCCCCCAGATCCTTCTCCACTACGGATCCCCCCAGATCCTTCTCCACTACGGATCCCCCCAGATCCTTCTCAACTATGGATCCCCCAGATCCTTCTCCACTATGGATCCCCCCCCCACTATGGATCCCCCCAGATCCTTCTCCACTACAGATTCCTCTCCACTACGGATCCCCCAGATCCTTCTCCACTACGGATCGCCCCAGATCCTTCTCCACTATGGATCCCCCCCAGATCCTTCCCCACTATGGATCCCCCCAGATCCTTCTCCACTATGGATCCCCCCAGATCCTTCTCCACTATGGACCCCCCAGATCCTTCTCCACTATGGATCCCCCAGATCCTTCTCCACTATGGATCCCCCCATTGTACTCCCCCTAGTATGTATGATGCAAATTCTTAGCCCCCAAGTGCAGAACTTTACATTTAACAACATTAAACCTCATCTGCCACATAGTCGCCCAATTAGACAGAGCATGAGGTCGGCTTGTAAATTGGAGATCTCCTGTAAGGACGTTATTCCACTGCATAGCTTGGTGTCATCTGCAAAGACAGAAATGTTACTTTTGATCCCAGACCCAATATCATTTATAAAGATATTAAAAAGTAAGGGTCCCAGCACTGAACCTTGGGGTACACCACTGATAACCTCAGACCATTCAGAGTAAGAATCATTAACCACGACTCTCTGAATTCTGTCTTTTAGCCAGTTTTCTATCCATTTACAAACCGATATTTCCAAGCCTGTAGACTTTACCTTACACATGATCCGTGTGTGGGGAACTGTATTGAACGCTTTTGCAAAATCCAAGTATACCACGTCCACAGCCACGCCTCTGTCCAAGTATACCACGTCCACCGCCACCCCTCTGTCCAAGTATACCACGTCCACCGCCACCCCTCTGTCCAAGTATACCACGTCCACAGCCACCCCTCTGTCCAAGTATACCACGTCCACCGCCACCCCTCTGTCCAAGTATACCACGTCCACAGCCACCCCTCTGTCCAAGTATACCACGTCCACAGCCACCCCTCTGTCCAAGTATACCACGTCCACAGCCACCCCTCTGTCCAAGTATACCATGTCCACCGCCACCCCTCTGTCCAAGTATACCACGTCCACCGCCACCCCTCTGTCCAAGTATACCACGTCCACAGCCACCCCTCTGTCCAAGTATACCACGTCCACAGCCACCCCTCTGTCCAAGTATACCACGTCCACCGCCACCCTCTGTCCAAGTATACCACGTCCACCGCCACCCCTCTGTCCAAGTATACCACGTCCACCGCCACTCCTCTGTCCAAGTATACCACGTCCACAGCCACTCCTCTGTCCAAGTATACCACGTCCACCGCCACCCCTCTGTCCAAGGTTTTACTTACCACCTCATAAAAAGAAATCAGGTTTGTCTGACAACTTCTGTCTTTCATGAACCCATGCTGTCTGTTGCTTAAAATATTTTTTTCCTGCAAGAACTCGTCTATGTGGTCTTTTATTAATCTCTCCAGTATCTTCCCAACTATAGAAGTCAAACTAACAGGTCTATAGTTACATGGTAAAGACTTTGTTCCCTTTTTTAAATATAGGCACCACGTTCGCCCTGCGCCAATCCAGTGGTACTATTCCTGTCATTAATGAGTCCCTAAAAATTAGATACAATGGCTTTGAAATTGCAGAGCTCAATTATTTTAGGATCCGTGGGTGGATGCCATCAGGTCCAGGTGCTTTATCCACCTTTATTCTGTCTAAATATTTCTGGACCATATCACTTTTGAGCCATTGTGGATCATTCGGGGCTGTGTCACTACAGCCCCCATTATGGACATGAGCTCCCCCATGCTCCTTTGTATACACAGAGCTGAAGAAAGTATTTAATAAATTAGCCTTCTCTTTGTCCCCAGTCACCCACTCTAGATTATTTTGTAAAGGGCCGACATGCTCAGACCTGACCTTTTTACTATTAATATATTTGAAGAATTTTTTGGGGTTTGTCCTACTATCTTTTGCAATCTGTCTTTCGTTTTGAATTTTTGCATCCTTTATTTCCTTTTTACATATTCTGTTATATTCTTTGTAACATTTAACCACTTCAATACAGGGCTTTTAAAAACCTTCATTACCAGAGCACTTTTTGCGATTCGGCACTGCGTCGCTTTAACTAACAATTGCGCGGTCGTGCGACGTTACACCCAAACAAAATTGACGTCCTTTTTTTCCCACAAATAGAGCTTTCTTTTGGTGGTATTTGATCACCTCTGCGGTTTTTATTTTTTGCGCTATAAACCAAAGAAGAGCGAAAATTTTGAAAAAAAAACACAATATTTTTTACTTTGTGCTATAATAAATATCCCATTTTTAAAAAAAAAAACTATTTTTTTCCTCAGTTTAGGCCGATACGTATTCTTCTACATATTTTTGGTAAAAAAAAATCGCAATAAGCGTATATTGATCGGTTTGCGCAAAAGTTATAGCGTCTACAAAATAGGGGATAGATTTATTGATTTTTTTTTTTTTTTTTTACTAGTAATGGCGGCGATCTGCGATTTTTTTTCGTGACTGCGACATTGCGGCGGACACTTCGAACACATTTTTGGAACCATTCACATTTACACAGCGATCGTTGCTATAAAATTGCAATGATTACTGTGTAAATGTGACTGGCAGGGAAGGGGTTAACACTAGGGGGCGCTGCAGGGGTTAATGTGTTCCCTAATAGGAGTGATTCTAACTATGGGGGGAGGGGACTCAAGGGGAGGAGACTGATCGGTGTTCCTCCGTACTGGGATCACATGATCGGTCTCCTCTGCACTGACAGGACGTGGAGCTGTGTGTTTACACCCACAGCTCCACGGCCCCGCGCGGTCCCGTTGTTTTAACGGGCAATCGCGGGTGCCCGGCGGACATCGCGGCCGCCGGGCACTCGCACCGGGTCCCGAGCGATGCCGCCGGCGGCGCGTGCGCGCCCCCCAGGTGGCCGGGAATGCGAGGACGTCATATGACGCCCACCCAGGATGGTAGATCCACCTTGTGGGCGTCATATGACTTTAGGCCGGTATTGAAGTGGTTAAACAACACTAGTGATCCTTCAGTTTTATATTTTTTAAAAGCTCTTTTCTTATAGTTTATAGCTTTTTTAACTTTGGCTGTGAGCCACATAGGTTTTATTTTTAGCCTTTTAAACTTATTGCCCATGGGAATATACTTTTTGAAGAATCCCCATTTCTGTTCTGTGCCCATTGTTGCCAATATTCTCTCCCAGTCCAAGTCCCGGAGAGCAGCCCTCATCCTTGGAAAATTTGCTCTCTTGAAATTAAGTGTTTTTATCTTTCCTGTATGTGATTTTTGCTTACAGCTAACATCAAATGAAATCATGTTATGTTCACTGCTACCCAGATGTTCCTTTATCTGAACATTAGTAATATGCTCTGCATGGTTTGAGATTACCAGATCCAGCAGAGCATCATTCCTGGTTGGGGCCTCAATAAACTGGACCATAAAATTGTCCTGTAATAGGTTTATACATGTTTGCCCTTTAACTGTCCCAGCAGTGCCATTACTCCAGTCAATTTCTGGGTAGTTAAAATCCCCCATTATTATCACTGTCCCAGCCCTTGCAGCCCTTTCTATTTGAGTCTCCACCTCCTCATTAACATTGGGTGGTCTATAACAAACTCCAATGATTAACTTTGAACTACTCACATCTATATGCAGTTCCACCCATAATGCTTCAGACTCATCACACTCTCCATCCCCCAGGTCCTCTTTCACATTCGCTTTGAGATCACTTCTCACATACAGACAGACCCCTCCACCTTTCCTTTTAACTCTGTCTCTCCGAAAGAGTGCAAAGCTAGGAATATTAATAGCCCAGTCATGTGAGGACTGAAGCCAAGTTTCAGCAATACCGATTACATCATAGCTCTCCTCATGCACCAGAGCTTCCAACTCACCTATTTTGCTCGGCAGACTTCTGGCATTGGTGAACAAACACTTTAATGCATTACTATATTTTGACCGGTCACATACTATCCTCTTGGGTGTTCCGAGATTGCAACTAGGACTTTGTTACTATACTTACCTTGGGTTTATGTGCTTTGGTTACCCTACCACTAATGCCCCTAATATCACCCTCTGGAATATGTTCCATGCTGACTATTCCTATCTCTGGACCCTCCCCCCACCTAGTTTAAAAACCCCTCTAACTTTTTGGCCATCCTTATTTCCAGCTGATCTGCACCCTCCTCATTTAGGTGCAGTCCGTCCCTTCTACCCTTCTATAGTACCGGTTATCGACTGAGAAGTTGTCCCAGTCCTCCAGGAACCCAAACCCCTCCTTACTACACCAGCTCTTCAGCCACTTCAGCCACTTGTACTTGTACTTGTACTTGTACTTTACTTCCCTAATCTCCCTCTGCCTTTCTGGTTTGGTTCGATGTACCAGTAGTATTCCGGAGAATACTACCTTGGAGGTCCTTCTCCTCAATTTATCTCCGAAGTCCCTAAAATCGTTCTTTAGGACACTCCATCTGCCTCTGACTTTGTCATTGGTGCCAACGTGCACCATGACAGTCGGGTCTTCCCCAGCCCCTCCCAGTAATCTGTCCACCAGATCCGCGATGTGCCGAACCCGAGCGCTTGGTAGACAACATACAGTTCGGCGCTTCAGGTCTTTGTTACAGATTGCCCTCTCTGTCCGTCTAAGAATTGAGTGCCCTATCACCAGAATCTGTCTTTCCTTTCCCTTTGCTCCCCCCCCTATCTCACTGGAGGAGTTCTTCCCCTGGCAGCTAGGAGAGTCCCTCAGCTCCAGCAGTGCTGGTCCCTGACTGGTATCACCAATGTCACTCAATGGAGCATAATTATTGGGATATATATATATATAGCAGTGGGTGGAAGGGAGAGAGTAGGAATCAGGAGTTTGTAATGTAAAACAGAGTATATAGTGCAGGGGTCAGGAGTATGTAATGTACAACATAGAGTATATAGTGCAGGGGTCAGGAGTATGTAATGTACAATGTAGTATATAGTGCAGGGGTCAGGACTATGTAATGTACAACATAGAGTATATAGTGCAGGGGTCAGGAGTATGTAGTGTATTTAGTGCTAATGACCCACCTGTGCTGATCTCTGTAGGAGTGTCCTCCTCTATAAATGTCCACGTTATTCCATCCTCCTCCATAGACTGCTGATCATCCCTCACATACCTCTCTTCTTCTTCTTCTGATTTAACCTCAAATTCTATATCGATTGGATCTCCACTCTAAACCAAGAAAATGAGAGAGAAAATCATCTGTAAGATATAAGCTTTATTATTGTGACATCACATAAAAAATCCACACATCGTCTCCATGAGTATGTTTTATAATCCACGTCCCACCAACCTTGTAATATTGAGAGATGGTGTGACCTTCCTGTGTGGGATCCCGGGAATACAGAGGACGGGGACATCTCTCTGGTGGGTTCCTGGTATTTGGTGGCTCCATCGTATCCTTGTGTCCTTCTGAAAACTCCTCCATCACCCCATACTCCTCATCCTCCTCTTTATACTCTTCTTTAATATCAATATTATCATCCCCGAGGTTTCCACTCTGAATATATAATAAAAATGACATCAATGGTAACAATGCAGATAATGTACAGATCCTAATGATACTATCAGTGATTGTTCCTCATCTACCTGATGATGGTGAGGGATGGTGTGACCTTCCTGTGTGGGATCCCGGGAATACAGAGGACGGGGGGATCTCTCTGGTGGGTTCCCATTACTGGATCCATCTGTAGGAAACACACACACTGACTGAATACATTGTTTCTATGTGTTTATCAGATGATGGGGGATCTAGGTGGAGCCTCCGTACTGCTCTCTCCTTTACAATAAAGTCTCCTCTTACCCGGTGATGTGAGGGGCGGCTGATTGTCCATCATGACGTCCTTGTAGAGATCCTTGTGTCCTTCTAAATACTCCCACTCCTCCATGGAGAAATAGACAGTGACATCCTGACACCTTATAGGAACCTGACACACACAATGATACAGTCACCATCCAGACACATCCCTTGTCTGTTACTGGATAATGTCCCAGAATTCCCAGAATCCTCCTCACCTCTCCTGTCAGCAGCTTGATGATCTCTCTGGTGACTTCTAGAATCTTTTCTTTATTCTATCAGGGAGGGAGGTGGAGACAATGTGATGGTCATATGATCTCCAGACTTCACAGGAGGAAAACTCTAGATCAGAACACAAATAGTAAATCGAATAGTATAGAATAGTATATAGTATAGAATAGTAAATCAAATGATATTCTCAGAATCCTCCTCACCAGTCACATCTCCATTTTTATTAAAGCCCCACTGAGATATAATTTATCTACACAGGACCCCTCCCCCTCCACTTTGTAGGTTAAAAGCTTGTTGCAAGGATTTCTGGTGTTCTTACACACAACACAGGAACAACACTCTTGCTTTGCTTGTAAAGATGCAAAAGGTCCGTCTACATTCTAAGACCAATGGAAAAAAAAGAATGGAAGGACATTGAGAGGGGAAACTTAGAGGTCAGTATGATGTCATAGGATTCTATGACTTTGATTGGATGGACATTGGGAGGAGGAGCTGTGGGGGCGCACTCTGTGAGGTTTCTGTATGTAGCACCCTCTAGTGTGTGCTAAAAGTTAGTGTAGGCAAAATATAGTTTGGCTCAGGGTTGGGCCAGAGCTGTGGAATCTGTGTCAGAGTTCGTTAAAGTTCAGGGCTGGGTGACTCATCGTGGCAGCTCTCTGGTGTCTCCCCCTGGTCTAGAAGGTTGGAGAATCTTCTAGAACTAGAGGGTGGGAGTTAGGAGGAGTTGCCATGCATGTTTATGAGGCCTCAGCCAATCCCCAGTAATGGGCTGGCAGACAATACCTCATAAATAGACATGGGCCATGCCAGCAGGGGTAGTCAGGTGGAAGATGGAGAAGCAGTATTAAGGAGGCTGTCAGTGGCCCTCAGGGGTGCCCCCTAGTCTGGGAAGGTGTCCTGCCTTGGGCCGGGGCTCAGGTGCTGGAAGAATCCTGCTAGAACACAGAGGAGGAGGTCTTCCTGGAGGGACAGGAGCAAGGGAGGACAGAGTGAGTACTGAGTAGTGCAACACTGTGGAGACTAATGAAGGGGGGAGACTGCCATATGTAGCCAGTCTCCCTTGAAGATAGTGGTGAGCTTAAGTCTTCAGTCCTTTCCCTGAGAGATCTCCTGAGAGTCAGCCAGGTGGACTGGCGAAGAGTCAACCGGGTGGACTGGTGTGGAGAGGCAAGCGGCTGGGCTGGTGAAGAGAGTCAGCCGGGTGGGCTGGTGAAGAGTCAGCCGGGTGGGCTGGTGAAGAGAGTCAGCCAGGTGGGCTGGTGAAGAGTCAGCCGGGTGGACTGGTGAAGAGTCAGCCGGGTGGACTGGTGAAGAGTCAGCCGGGTGGACTGGTGTGGAGAGGCAAGCGGCTGGGCTGGTGAAGAGTCAGCCGGGTGGGCTGGTGAAGAGTCAGCCGGGTGGACTGGTGTGGAGAGGCAAGCGGCTGGGCTGGTGAAGAGTCAGCCGGGTGGGCTGGTGTTGAGAGGCAGCCAGGAGGGCTGGTGAAGAGTCAGCCGGGTGGACTGGTGTGGGGAGGCAAGCAGCTGGGCTGGTGAAGAGAGTCAGCTGGGTGGGCTGGTGAAGAGTCAGCCGGGTGGGCTGGTGAAGAGTCAGCCGGGTGGGCTGGTGTTGAGAAGCAGCCGGGTGGGGCTGGTGAAGAGTCAGTCTGGTGGACTGGTGAAGAGTCAGCCGGGTGGACTGGTGAAGAGTCAGCCGGGTGGGCTGGTGAAGAGTCAGCCGGGTGGGCTGGTGAAGAGTCAGCCGGGTGGACTGGTGAAGAGTCAGCCGGGTGGACTGGTGTGGAGAGGCAAGCGGCTGGGCTGGTGAAGAGTCAGCCGGGTGGGCTGGTGTTGAGAGGCAGCCAGGGGGGCTGGTGAAGAGTCAGCCGGGTGGACTGGTGTGGAGAGGCAAGCGGCTGGGCTGGTGAAGAGAGTCAGCCGGGTGGGCTGGTGTGGGGAAGCAAGCGGCTGGGCTGGTGAAGAGAGTCAGCCGGGTGGGCTGGTGTTGAGAGTCAGCCAGGTGGGCTGGTGAAGAGTCAGTCTGGTGGACTGGTGTGGAGAGGAAGCCTGGAGGGCTGGTAAAAAAGGGCAGCTGCAGTTGGCAGTGCCTGAAGACGTGGTGCTGGGATCAGTGGCCACAGAGGTGAAGTTACACACTCTTTCACTATACTGGAGCTACACGTAAAGGGGCTGGGAGTTCCTGCCTGTAACAACACGCTGTCACCCTCCCTAGACGTACTTGCTCCTCTTTCTACACGCAGAACCAGGCCCCATCTGCCAAAACCCTGGCAAACAGACGACACCAGAAGTCTCAAGAGATGCAGCCGTGCTCTTGAGCGAGCATGGCGTAAATCTAAATCCCTGAAAGACTTCACCCTCTAGAAATCTGCCCTTCTCAAATACAACTCCTGCCTCCACACTGCTAAACAAACCTACTACAACCCTCCCATCCAAACCTCGTTAACTCTTTTCAACCCTTAATTTCTTACTTCACCCCCCACTGCCCTCTTCCACCAACTTGCTTACCGCTCAACAGATTGCCAACCATTTCAAAAGCAAAATCGACACAATTCGCAAGGAGATATCCAGCATTCAACCTCCTCCCCTACCCAACACATCAGGTCCAACACCTCACTCAATACTCTCCTCCTTCTGCCCAGTTACCACCGATAAAGTTGATAAACTCCTCTCCATGGCCCACATCACCACCTGTCCCCTGTCCCCTCACAATTACTGCGACCGCCTTCCCACTCTATCCTAAACTCCCTAACCCACATCTTCAACCTCTCCCTCTCCTCCGGCACCTTTCCTTCCCCGCTCAAACATGCACTGGTTACCCCATACTTAAAAAACCCTCACTAGACCCCACCTGTTTTAATAACTTAAGACCCATCTCCCTGCTCCCGTTTGCCTCCAAGCTCATCGAACGCCTCGTCCATGACTGCATGAGTCGCTACCTCACGGACAACAACCTTCTCCACCCCCTACAGTCCGGCTTTCGTCCACAACATTCCACTGAAACTGCCCTACTAAAACTCACCAATGGCATAATAACTGCTAAAACCAATGGCCATTACTCCATACTCGTACTCTAAGCCCCAGTACACACGGGCGGAAATTCCGACCACAAAATCCGTCTGATTTTTTCCGACGGATTTTGTCCCACACTGGTGTTGCATACACACGATCGGACAAAGTTGTTGGAAAATCCGATCATTCTGAACGTGGTGACGTTCGTTGCGTACGACGGAACTACGTAGAGGCTATAAGCCAATATCTTTGGTCTCGTAATGTGATCTGAGCATGCGTGGCACTTTGTCCGTCGGAAATCTCTACACACGATCGGAAAAAATCCGATCGGATTTTGTTGTCGGAAAATTTGAGAGCAGGATCTCAAATTTTTTCAGTCGGAAATTCCGACGGAAAAAGTCCGATGGAGCCCACACACGGGCGGATTTTCCGACAACATGGTCCGATCTGACATTTTCCGTTGGAATTTCTGATCGTGTGTACGGGGCATTAGACCTCTCTGCTGCCTTCCACACAGTTGACTACCTGCTCCTCCTCAGCAAACTCCACTCCCTTGGCCTCCATGATTCTGCTTTATCCTGGTTCTCCTCCTACTTATCTCAGTGCACTTTTAGTGTCACTTACAACTCCATCTCTTCTGCTCCTCTTTCTGTTGGGGTACCCCAAGGCTCCGTCCTTGGGCCCCTCCTATTTTCACTCTATACCTCTTCCCTGGGCCAGTTGATAACCTCCCATGGCTTCCAATACCACCTCTACCTCGCCAATGACACCCAGATCTATCTCTCCACTCCTCAACTCACCCCCTCCATCTCCTCACGGATCTCAAACTTACTGAATGACACATCGGTATGGATGTCACACCACTTCCTCAAACTCAATCTTTCTAAAACTGAGCTTGTTTTATTTCCTCCTTCCCGGTCCCCCCCCCCCATGACTTTACCATTAATATCAACAGCACAACCATTGGTCCCTCCACACATGCCAGGGTCCTGGGTGTAATCCTTGACTCTGACCTCTCCTTCAGCCCCCACATCCAATCACTGGCTAAATCCTGCCGCCTCAACCTCCGCGACATCTCCAGAATTCCCCCCTTCCTGACTAATGACACCACAAAGCAACTCATTCACTCCTTGATTATTTCCCGCCTTGTCTACTGCAACGCTCTCCTAATGGCCGACCTTTACACAGGCTCCTCCCCCTTCAGTCTATTTTGAATGCTGCTGCTGGACTAATACACCTCACTAACCGATCCGTGACTGCCGCCCCTCTCTGCCAATCACTTCACTGGCTTCCCCTCCCCCACCGTATAAAATTCAAAATGCTAACCACAACATACAAGGCCATCCACAACATCGCCCCCAGCTACATCACCAACCTCATCTTACTTACTTGTGTACTTGGAAAAATTTTGTTGTATTTATACAATGACGATAAAGTATATCTATCTATCTATCTATCTATCTATCTATCTATCATCTGCAGATATCGCCCAAATCGTCCCCTTAGCTCCTCCCAGGACCTCCTGCTCTCTAGTTACCTCCTCCCATGCTCGTCTTTAGGACTTCTCCAGAGCCTCTCCCATCCTCTGGGATTCCTTGCCAAGGTAAGTCCGATTAGCCCCTAACCTGTCCACCTTTAGGACTTCCCCAAAGCCTCTCCCATCCTCTGGAACTCCCTGCCCGGGTATATCCGAACAGCCCCTAACCTGTCCACCTTCAGGACTTCTCCAGAGCCTTTCCCATCCCCTAGAACTCCCTGCCCGGGAATATCCAAACAGCCCCTAACCTGTCCACCTTCAGGACTTCTCCAGAGCCTCTCCCATCCTCTGGAACTCCATGCCCTGGTATATCTGAACAGCCCCTAACCTGTCCACCTTCAGGACTTCTCCAGAGCCTCTCCCATCCTCTGGAACTCCCTGCCATGTTATATCTAAACAGCCCCTAACCTGCCCACCTTTAGGAGATCCCCTGAAAAGTCACTTATTCAGGGAAGCCTATCCCACACCCACCTAACAACTGTCCCTGAGCCACCCCCACCAAATCATTCCCCGTATCTATTACCTTTTGTACCACCACCCCCCTCCCTTTAGAATGTAAGCTCTACGAGCCGGCCCTCCTGTCCCTTCTGTATTGAACTGTAATTGTGCTGTCCCCCCCTATACATTGTAAAGCGCTGCGTAAACTGTTGGTGCTATATAAATCGTGTATAATAATAATAATAATATGTATCATCATCTGCTGGAAATAAAAGACGTCACAGTGACTATGGAGGAAGAGGACGGACATGACGGGGGGGGGGGGGGGGGTTACTGGGTCTAAATAGAAAATAAGATCTTATTACCTCCTCTGCTGAAACTTCTCATCTCTACTTCCTCCCAACTTCCCTCTCACCCGGAACTTCCTGTCTGTAACTGATATCACCTTCTGTCTTCCATAGAGACTTTCTGTCTCTATGGTTGAAGTGACATCACCATCTTGTGGATCTCAGAGGAACTGCAGCCCAGAGAAACGTCTCGTAGTGTGAACACGGCCTTGTGCTGTGTGTGTATGTACTGTATATCCTTATAGATGGGGTCATCTCCACTCCAACCAAGGGGGGCAGAAATATATTACTGCCTATTACAGCCTTTCTCATCCAGGAATCCTCCAAAGGTTTCTTGGGGTTCCTTGAGCAATGAACAATTTCTGTCTCTCAGTAACAATGATTTCATGATGATGTAGGAATGTCCTTCTCCCACTGACTACTGATATATGGGGTCCTTCTCCCATTTGTCACCAATATAAAACCAATAAATGGACCATTTGGAATGCGCTCCGGGTTTGGACTGAGCCCATGTTTGTACAGAATTTGGCCTGTTTGGGGAGGTCAGCGAGTGTCTGAACGAAAAGATTATTCCACCAAGTTGAACCTCCAGTCGCAGTATTACTATCGCTGCTAAATGTGTCAGTTTCCCGCTCAGGCTGTTGGTGGGGAGCCAGAGGCTGCAGGCACCCCAATACCTGGTGATGTATCTGCCCTCCCCACCCATTCAGCTGTCAACTGGGGATTCCCCGCTAACAGGTGAATGCAAACAAAATGTAACAAAAAAAAATTGCATAGGGATCCCAAAATTTCATACTGGGCCCATCAGATCTGGTATTGATTTTAAGAGGGAACCCTATGCAAAAATACAAGAAACATGAAATGTGGGGCACCCCCCAAAATCCATACCAGAAGCCGATCTGAGCATGCAGCCTGTCTGGGCAGAGAAGAGTGGGGGGTGGGGAGTGACCATGCCCCCTCCTGTACTATACCAGACCACATACCCTCAACATGGGGAAAGTATCTTGCCAAGTCCACTCACTACTGGTTGGAAAGTAGAATAAGTACAATGTATGAGACAACTAAACAGTGGATTTCCAGAACCCAAATAACCTAAAATCCTAAATAGTAGATTTACAGAACCCAAATAACCCAACACCCTAAACAGCGGGTTTCCAGGACTAAAAAAACAACCCCTAACCCTCTAAAGAAATAACTGGTCAGTTAGGATACAGACCTATCACCAAGCTGTGTGGCTTTCAGTTAGTAGTATCAGGGCGTGTGCTGGGTGTGCTGGAGGGTATGTTGATGCGGGCTGCTGGGCGATCTGTTGTCACTGGGGAGGTCTATTTTTACTGGGGGAGATCTATTGTTGCTAGGGAGGTCTATTGTTGTTGGTGAGGGAACAGTCATTGCTGAGAGTGATCTGCTGTTGAGGGATGGGGTCAACTGTTGCTGGCTGCTAAAAGCTCTGTTAATGCTGGCTGCTGGGAGAACTATTGCTACTGGCAGGGGTCTATTGTTGGTTGGGTTTATTGTTCCTGGGGTGTAACTATTGGTGCTGGTGGTCTGTTGCTGCTGGGGGGGTCTATTGCTTTTGGGTTGGATCTATTGTTGCTGGGGGCCTACTGTCCCTTCTGAGGATCTATTGTTGAGGAGGGATCTATAGTTCCTGGGGTGTATCTATTGCTGCTGGGGGTCTATTGTCCCTGGGGTGTATATATTGCTGCTGGGGGTCTATTGTCCCTGGGGTGTATATATTGCTTCTGGGGGTCTATTGTCCCTGGGGTTATATACTGCAGGGAGTCTATTGCTGCTGGGGGTCTATTGTCCCTCCCTCTGAAAATGTTGTTTTTGGGGGCCTATTGTTCCTGCTGGGATTCTATTGTTGGTGGGAGGGGATTCACACATTCCATACAAATTACTTTTGTAAAATGATACTTGTGTGGCACCCTCTAGTGCGAGTGCAGAAAACTTTTTTCTGACTCATGTTTAAAACCTGTGAGTCTTAATTGGGTCAGAATTTACAGAGTTCAGGGCTGGATGACTCATACAGGCAGCTCTCTGGTGACCCCCCCCGCCCCCGGTTCTGGAAAGTTGGAGAACATTCTGGAAGCTGGAGGGCGGAGGCCAGGAGGGTTGTTCTGCATACTTAAAGTGGTTTGAAAGGCAGAAGGTGCATTCTATGCATCAAGATAAAAAACATTCTGTGTGCAGCAGCCCCCCCCCCCCGCCCCCCCATACTTATACTTACCTGAAGAGAGTCATTTGGGTAGACCAGTGGATGAGGATGGGCCGAACAATATAGATGAAATATATTGCTTCCGGCAATATAGATGAAAAATGAAGGGGAAAAAAAACTGTGTGCAGTCCCCCCCAGTCCATACCAGGCCCTTCGGGTCTGGGATGGATTTAAAGGGGAACTCCACGTCAAAATAAAAAAAATTGGCGTGGGGTCCCCCCATAATCCATACCACACCATTATCCGAGCATGCAGCCTGGAGATCAGGATAGGGGGTGAGGTGAGTGAGCGCCCCCCCTCCTGAACCATACCAGGCCACATGCCCTCAACATGGGGAGGGTGCTTTGGGGTCCCCCCCCCAAAGCACCGTGTCCCGATGTTGATGGGGACAAGAGCCTCTTCCTGACAACCCTGGCCATTGGTTGTCGGGGTGTGTGCAGGGGGGGCTTATTGGAATCTGGAAGCCCTCTTTAATAAGGGGGCCCCCAGATCACCCGCCAGACAGACCAGAACAATAGAAATAAACCCTGAAAAAACTCTGCCTACCATTGAGGCGTAACTTTTTTATTTTTTCTATTTTTCGGGTCCGTCGGGAGGCGTGATTGAAGATGAATGGACATCACAGGCGCTATTTTTCTTTTTTAACCACTTACGGACCGGGCCTAGTTTTCAAATTTCTTGTTTACAACTTAAAATCATTTTTTTTGCTCGAAAATTACTTAGAACCCCTTTTCCTAACACCCTGTTCAGAGAACAACGCATAGACGGATTATACTACCATTCCTTTGGACGCGAGGCCATCTGCAGGGACATGTGATGGTCCCTCTACGTGCGGATCAGACACATAGAAAGACACGAGCGTACATCCCACCGCAAAGGCAGATCGGTATCAAACAGATAATGTCTTCGCAGAGCAAACATATCCCCTCCAAATGAACGTCTGCGCATAACCCAGCGCCCCTCGCTGGTGGACTTATCTTCACAGGGCGAACACCTCTCCACCTCCACAGGAAGCTTTTCACTACCAATGGTCCTTCACCGGTTCCGGTTCGCTCTTATGAACGAGCCGCAAGTAGAACTAACACTTGGAGACACTGTGATAATACATATAGAATACATCTTAACAAAATTTCTACAACAATGTCCCCTTACACGTAGCCATCCATTCTTCAGCCGCCATTTTATCCGTGACTTTCTTTTTCCAATCAGCTGAGCTCGGATCTTGAGGTCTCTTCCAATAGATGGGAATGAGTCGTCTGGCAGCATTGAAGAGAAGTGGCACCACAAGTTTCTTATAATGGCTGATGGGGAAAAAAGTGTATCAGAGAATCAGGCGTGTCTACATCTAAGATAGATTGAATCTGGGTCCTAACGTCCGACTAGAACAGAGGAAACTTGGGATAGTCCCACCAATTATGTAGGAGACCTCCATATCCACAACCCTTTCAGAAATGGTTGAACTGCGAGGGATAAATGGCAGCAAGCTTAGAGGGGACTCGGTACCAACTGGTAAATGATTGGTAATTGTTCTCTTGCTTTGTGTTTACAGAACTGAAAAGAGTCAGATGGTGTAAATGATCCATCTTATGGCAGTATATGACATGTTCCTGACCACTACACTCTGTACACAGGGCTGTATATGATATACTTCTGACCACTGCACTCTGTTCCCATTGCTGTATATGATATACTCCTGACCACTACACTCTGTACCCTGGGCTGGATATGATATACTTCTGACCACTGCACTCTGTTCCCATTGCTGTATATGATATACTCCTGACCACTACACTCTGTACACTGGGCTGTATATAATATACTCCTGACCACTGCACTCTGTACACTGGGCTGTATATAATATACTCCTGACCACTGCACTCTGTACACTGGGCTGTATATGACATGTTCCTGACCACTACACTCTGTACCCTGGGCTGTATATGATATAGTCCTGACCACTGCACTCTGTACCATGGGCTGTATATGATATACTCTTGACCACTGCACTCTGTACACTGGGCTTTATATAATATACTCCTGACCACTGCACTCTGTACACTGGGCTTTATATAATATACTCCTGACCACTGCACTCTGTACACTGAGCTGTATAGGACATACTCCTGACCTCTGCACTCTGGGCTGTATATGATATACTCCTGACCTCTGCACTCTCTACCCTGGGCTGTATATGATATACTCCTGACCTCTGCACTCAGTACCCTGGGCTGTATATGATATACTCCTGACCTCTGCACTTTGTACCCTGGGCTGTATATAATATACTCCTGACCTCAGCATTCTGTACCCTGGGCTGTATATGATATACTCCTGACCACTGCACTCTGTGCCCTGGGCTGTAAATGATATACACCTGACTAGAACAATCTAGGCCCATTATTCAATAGGCAAGCATGGTGGAGTGCCATCATCCCAGTATTTACAGAAATACCCTCCAAGCAACTAAATGGAACTATAAATCTATAATCTATATATATATATATATCTATAACATAGATATATATATATGAAATGAATATCTTGCACTTACCCTAACACAAACTGTGAAGCAAAAAGTTGTAGGTGCTGCTATTTTAAATCTAAATACTCAATTGAACACATATATACACACAAGAAAGTGCGCAATCCTAACAATGAATTTTCAATAAGGTAAAAAATTGAAAAATTTAACAAATTCTCTACATATGTAAAGTCCACATTAATAATCAAAATCGGTCCATTATTATTCTTCGTGTAGAGTCATGAGATTCCGTTCTGTCCTACAGTGTGTTCTCTTACAACAAAGGGAAAATGTAGCCTCTTACCAGAAAGGATGGATCCCAGGTTATGGGGAACAGACACTTATGGGGATCAGATACTTCACTCTTTCGGTTTCAATGAGAGACCCTCCTCCTGTTGTGATGGTAACTTCACCAGAGTATGAGAACAATCTTCAAAAATTCCAGTGGTGCGTGGTGACATCACAGACTGCAGCTCTACCCGACGTGTTTCCCCATAGGAGTCATCGACTGGGAACGAAGGCCTCTGCGTCGGGGGGAGCTGAAGTCTGTAATGACACCCCGCACCAGCCTGCAGGACGAGTTCCGAGGCTGTGTTTTGTTTGGAATCTCTTCATTTATCTCTGTAAAGTGCAATGAGACTTGTTAAGAAACATTTGTTTTCATGCTGCCCTTTGAAGTTTCTCCCTTCTTAATATCGTTATATGCTGGAGAGCCCTGAATTATCGGTGAAGCTGGAATTATTTGAAAATGATTCCCATACTCTGGTGAAGTGACCATCACACCAGGTGGAGGGTCTCTAGTTGAAGCCAAAAAAGAGTGGAATATCGCAGTTGGTTTCATTAAGAACCAAGCGTGTCTGATCCCTATAACCTGGGATCCATACTTTCTGGTAAGAGGCTACATTTTTCATGCTGCCCTTTGAAGTTTCTCCCTTCTTAATATCGTTATATGCTGGACAGCACTGAATTATCGGTGAAGCTGGAATTATTTGAAAATGATTCCCATACTCTGGTGAAGTGACCATCACACCAGGTGGAGGGTCTCTAGTTGAAGCCAAAAAAGAGTGGAATATCGCAGTTGGTTTCATTAAGAACCAAGCGTGTCTGATCCCTATAACCTGGGATCCATACTTTCTGGTAAGAGGCTACATTTTTCATGCTGCCCTTTGAAGTTTCTCCCTTCTTAATATCGTTATATGCTGGAGAGCACTGAATTATCGGTGGAGCTGGAATTATTTGAAAATGATTCCCATACTCTGGTGAAGTTACCATCACACCAGGTGGAGGGTCTCTCGTTGAAGCCAAAAGAGTGGAATATCGCAGTTGGTTTCATTAAGAACCAAGCGTGTCTGATCCCTATAACCTGGGATCCATACTTTCTGGTAAGAGGCTACATTTTTCATGCTGCCCTTTGAAGTTTCTCCCTTCTTAATATCGTTACATGCTGGAGAGCACTGAATTATCGGTGGAGCTGGAATTATTTGAAAATGATTCCCATACTCTGGTGAAGTTACCATCACACCAAGTGGAGGGTCTCTAGTTGAAGCCAAAAAAGTGGAATATCGCAGTTGGTTTCATTAAGAACCAAGCGTGTCTGATCCCTATAACCTGGGATCCATACTTTCTGGTAAGAGGCTACATTTTTCATGCTGCCCTTTGAAGCTTCTCCCTTCTTAATATCGTTATATATGCTGGAGAGCACTGAATTATCGGTGGAGCTGGAATTATTTGAAAATGATTCCCATACTCTGGTGAAGTGACCATCACACCAGGTGGAGGGTCTCTAGTTGAAGCCAAAAAAGTGGAATAACGCAGTTGGTTTCATTAAGAACCAAGATAACCTTTCATTAAGATCCCCATAACCTGGGATCCATCCTTTCTGGTAAGAGGCTAAATTTTCCCTTTGCTGTAAGAAAACACACCGTAGGACAGCACGGAATCTCATGATTCTACACTAAGAACATCAATGGATCAATTTTGATTATTAATGTGGACTTTACATGTGTAGAGAATTCGTCTAATTTTTCTATTTTTTACCTTATTGGAAATTCATCCTTAGGATTGCGCACTTTCTTGTATATACAGTATATACATCTATAACATATAAATCTATATTATATAACTCTGTAGTCCCGTTGGGTTGCTTGGAGGGTATTTCTGTTTCTGCTTCCATTATTCGGGGTTCCCTCTACACTGATGACCTGTGAAGGCTTTTATAGCGTCTCCTATGAGTAATATTTGGATACAAAGTTTGTCCTCATTGCACCGACACACACAATCTTTTCCTCATTCAATACATTTTTTATTATTTTACTTTTAACAAAACTGCAGTCATAAAATCAGGAAATAGTAAAGCACCTCGAGGGTTGTGCGGGACCCCTAATATACAGGAAGACAGGACTTCAGAGAGGAACAATTCCCTCACTCAGACCAGGAAAGTTCATTCTCCTCCGTGTCCAATCTCAGATGTTTGTAAACAGAGGACTTCTGGGACTGACAATTCCCGTACTCAGGACAGGAAAGTGGCTTCTCCCTCGTGTGAGACCTCTGATGTGTGACAAGTTTTGATTTATCTATAAAACATTTCCCACACTCAGGACAGGGATATGGCTTCTCCCCAGTGTGAGATACCTGATGTGTATAAAGATGGGACTCCAGTGAAAAACATTTCCCACACTCAGGACAGGAATACGGCTTCTCCCCCGTGTGAGATCTCTGATGTGCGTTAAGACCGGACTTCTGTGAAAAACATTTCCCGCACTCAGGACAGGAATACGGCTTCTCCCCCGTGTGAGATCTCTGATGTGTGACAAGTTTTGATTTATCTTTAAAACATTTTCCACAATCAGGACAGGAATATGGCTTCTCCCCCGTGTGAGATCTCTTATGTATGATAAGTTTTGATTTATCTTTAAAACATTTTCCACACTCAGGACAGGAATATGGCTTCTCCCCCGTGTGAGACCTCTGATGTGCGTTAAGACCGGACTTCTGTGAAAAACATTTCCCGCACTCAGGACAGGAATACGGCTTCCCCCCCATGTGAGACCTCTGATGTGTGACAAGTTTTGATTT
The DNA here is from genome assembly GCA_028564925.1 of Lithobates sylvaticus. Classification (NCBI taxonomy): domain Eukaryota; kingdom Metazoa; phylum Chordata; class Amphibia; order Anura; family Ranidae; genus Lithobates; species Lithobates sylvaticus. The sequence goes on along the minus strand of CM053028.1, from coordinate 595,090,617 downwards.
ATCTTTAAAACATTTTCCACACTCAGGACAGGAATATGGCTTCTCCTCCATGTGGGACCTCTGATGTGCGTTAAGACTGGACTTCTGTGAAAAACATTTTCCGCACTCAGGACAGGCATATGGCTTCTCCCCCGTGTGAGATCTCTGATGTGCGTTAAGACTGGAATTCTTTGAAAAACCTTTCCCGCACTCAGGACAGGAATACGGCTTCTCCCCCGTGTGAGATCTCTGATGTCTGTAAAGATGGGACTCCAGTGAAAAACATTTCCCGCACTCAGGACAAGAATACGGCTTCTCCCCAGTGTGATATCTCTGATGTGTGTTAAGACTGGACTTCTGTGAAAAACATTTGCCGCACTCAGGACAGGAATATGGCTTCTCCCCCGTGTGAGATCTCCGATGTTTGTAAAGACTGGACTTATCTGCAAAACATTTCCCACACTCAGTACAGGAATATGGCTTCTCACCCCTGTGTGATCTCTGATGTCTGTAAAGATGGGACTTCCGTGAAAAACATTTTCTGCACTCAGGACAGGAATACGGCTTCTCACCTGTGTGAGATCTCTGATGTTCATTAAGAATGCCCTTCTGTGAAAAACATTTCCCGCACTCAGGACAGGAATACGGCTTCTCCCCCGTGTGAGATGTCTGATGTTTGTAAAGACTGGACTTCAGTGAAAAGCATTTCCCGCACTCAGGACAGGAATACGGCTTCTCCCCCGTGTGAGATATCTGATGTTTGTAAAGAGTGCTCTTTTCTGAAAAACATTTCCCGCACTCAGTACATAAATACGGCTTCTCACCTGTGTGAGACCTCTGATGTTTGTGAAGAGTGCTCTTATCTGAAAAACATTTCCCACACTCAGTACAGAAATATGGCTTCTCACCTGTGTGAGACCTTTGATGTTGGTTGAGATTCCATTTCCTTGAAAAACATTTCCCGCACTCAAAACAGAAATATGTTTTTTCCCCCATGTGAGACCTTTGATGTGTGATGAGTTTTGATTTTTTTAAAAAACATTTTCCGCACTCAGAACAGGAATATGGCTTCTTTCCTGTGTGAGATCTTTTATGCACATTAAGATCGTATTTAAAACGGAAACATTTCCCACACTCAGTACAGGTAAACCTCTTATCTGTTGGAAGGACGGCACCATCCCGCACAGTCTGAGGTTCCTCAGGATAAGAGGAATACGATGGTCCGGCACCGTCCCGCACAGTCTGAGGTTCCTCGGGATAAGAGGAATACGATGGTCCGGCACCGTCCCGCACAGTCTGAGGTTCCTCAGGATAAGAGGAATACGATGGTCCGGCACCGTCCCGCACAGTCTGAGGTTCCTCAGGATAAGAGGAATACGATGGTCCGGCACCGTCCCGCACAGTCTGAGGTTCCTCAGGATAAGAGGAATACGATGGTCCGGCACCGTCCCGCACAGTCTGAGGTTCCTCAGGATAAGAGGAATACGATGGTCCGGCACCGTCCCGCACAGTCTGAGGTTCCTCAGGATAAGAGGAATACGATGGTCCGGCACCGTCCCGCACAGTCTGAGGTTCCTCAGGATAAGAGGAATACGATGGTCCATCTACACTGTGTGGTGCCGGATGGACATTTGAGGTAGTCGGGTTTTCTCCGGGACTATACTGTGTGATGTCCTCATCTTCTACTTTACAGTCTGGAGACAAAGTGAGACAATCCTCTGAGGTTTTCCTCATCTCCCGTCCATCTACTAAAATAGAAATACAAAGATTATTACTAGACATGAGCTGATTGGTTCCCCTAAACCGGGACTCCGCCCACATCAGGCAGCTTTGTCTCTGAGGATCTTACAATTCCCCCCTCAAGGTAACTAGTAAATGGGTCCTCTGATCAGGTCTGGCGGAGGTGCCCAGCTGGGGTATCCAAGATCTGTCACAGTCAGAGAGTGAGGAAACAACGAGAACTGTCTATTATAGGAGTGACAGTGATGAGGGGATTATAGGACGAGTGTCCCCTCCCCCTCTATCACTCATTGCCATCTTCCCAACACAAGAAGTCCTGCACTTCCTTATTTAGTCCATGATTTAGTCATGAATAACAGCGGGGCTGAGCCCCACCAGAGGTCAGAGAGTGAGGATGGGGGGAGAACAACCAAGATGAAGACTGGACTGATCCTGAAGACCTCCATCATTGGGTTACTGACTCCTCCCTCATTATCACTTTCTATTTAAAGTATAACTAAATGTAAAACTTTTTGTTTGTTTTGGATGGAGTGGAGAGCGATTAGAACCCCCGTCAGTTTTTATTTGTGTTGGTGTCCCCATTAAGGAGATTTACCCTCTCTGTCCTGTTTACTGTTAGGGTTGAGCCCGTGGTTCAAAGGAAATTAGAGCGTCGCGGAACGCCCCATAATGCACCGCGATATCGCAGTACATTGACATCTGATGATTGGCCAAAGCATGCATAAAGCTGCTTACATATCAGCCATGTATAGTGTGAGGACGGAGATAGATTGAGCTAGATTAGGCAGGCAGATTAGTTAGTGGCGTATACTCTGCATTTAGTGTAGACTAGATATTCAGTGTATATTCTATATTCAGTCAGTGCAGGCAGTGTAGTATATATAACACAGTGTACTGAAGTGGTTAAGGGGAACCCCACGCCAAAATCTTTTAAACATTTTGACCCATTTTTCCCCCATTTTGACCTGTGGGTCTGGTATGATACCAGACCCTTATCCGAGCATGCAACCCGAGCACCCACCCCCTCCTGAACCATACCAGGCCACATGCCCTCAAACATGGAGAGGGTGCTTTGGGGTCCTCATCCCCACAACCCCCTTGCCCCCATGTAGATGGGGACAAGGGTCTCATCCCCACAACCCGGGCCTGGTGTTTGTGGGGGTCTGCGGGTGGGGGGGTTATCAGAATCTGGAAGCCCTCTTTACCAAGGGGGCCCCCAGATCCCGCCCCCCCCCCCCCCCCCCCCATGTGAATAGATATCGGGTACATTGAACCCCTACCCATTCACCAAAAAAAAGTGTAAAAAAAGTGAAAACGACAGAAGACAGTTTTGGACAATTCCTCTATTAAAAAAAAAAGTGTCCCGCGATGTCCACCCATCTTCAATCACTGCACCGACGGACCGAAAAATAGAAGGAGAAAAAAACTCTGCATTGATGTGAGGCGACCCGCCGACTGCTGTCTCTTGGCTGCGACAGCTATTATATAGGCAAGGGCGGGGCCACCCAGTGACGTAACCTGGGTGACCCGCCCCCTTTCTGACATCATGTGACGTCAGAAGGGGGCAAAAATCGTGGAACACTTTTTTTTTTTAAATAAAGCAATTGTCCAAAACTGTCTCCTGTCATTTTTACACTTTTTTTGGTGAATGAGTAGGAGTACAATGTAACCAATACCCATTCACATGGGGGGCGGGATTTAGGGGCGATTTAGGGGCCCCCTCGTCAAAGGGGGCTTCCAGATTCCGATAAGCCCCCCACCTGCAGACCCCTACAACCACCGGGCAAGAGTTGTGGGGATGAGGTCCTTATCCCCATTAACATGGGGACCCCAAAGCACCCTCCCCATGTTGAGGGCATGTGGCCTGGTATGGTTCAGGAGGGGGGGCACTTGCTCGTCCCCCCCTATACTGACCTGACCACACCATTTAAAAAAAAAATTTGGGGTGGAGATCCCCTTAATATCCATATCAGACCCGAAAGGCCTGGTAATGGTCTGGGGGGAACCCACACTATTTCCCCCCTTGATTTATTATCTATATTGCCGGGAGCCGACAATACATTACAGCCGCAAGCAGTTTTAAATGACATTTTTTCCTTTAGAAATTGAATTTTGCTGCGGTATTGTTATAAACATGGGAAAGATGCGTTACTTTACAGGCAGACTAAAGGACCCCCCAAGCATGATATTTGAAGGGATATTTCAATTTTATTGTTTCACTTTAAGCATCATTAAAATCACTGCTCCCGAAAAAAACAGTTTAAAACAGTTATTTTGCATTGATAAATGTCCCCTGGGGCAGGACCCGGGTGTAATGTCCGATTCATCCACTGGGGGCTCAGTCATCTCCACTACCCCCTCAGCACATTGATGAGGTCTCAGCCACATCACCTGATACCTCCTCTTGTCCCTATTTAAATAGCTGCCGCCAATGACTCATCTGTACAAAAAATATGCTAAAGTGTGAAAAACACAATCAATAACAAAACAAAAAAAGTCCAAAACACAAATGTAAAAGGGACTCTAGATGCTTCAATCTGAAGAAAAAAAAAAAAAAAACATGCAGATGTATTCAGGTGTAAGACACCCCCTCATGTATCCCCACTCACCAGATTGTAATGACCCCCAGCTTTTCAGTCTGGTGGGTCACTTAAAGCGCTGGGCTTGATAGAGCCCCACTTCCTCCTCTTCGTTTGGGCCAGACAGAGCCTCCACTTCATCCTCTTCGTTTGGGCCAGACAGAGCCCCACTTCCTCCTCTTCGTTTGGGCCGGACAGAGCCCCACTTCCTCCTCTTCGTTTGGGCCGGACAGAGCCCCACTTCATCCTCTTCGTTTGGGCCGGACAGAGCCCCACTTCATCCTCTTCCTTTGGGCCGGACAGAGCCCCACTTCATCCTCTTCCTTTGGGCCGGACAGAGCCCCACTTCCTCCTCTTCGTTTGGACCGGATAGAGCCCCACTTCATCCTCTTCGTTTGGGCCGGACAGAGCCCCACTTCATCCTCTTCGTTTGGGCCGGACAGAGCCCCACTTCATCCACTTCGTTTGGGCCGGACAGAGCCCCACTTCATCCACTTCGTTTTGGGCCGGACAGAGCCCCACTTCATCCTCCTTGTTTGGGCCGGACAGAGCCCCACTTCATCCTCTTCGTTTGGGCCGGACAGAGCCCCACTTCATCCTCTTCGTTTGGGCCGGACAGAGCCCCACTTCATCCTCTTCGTTTGGGCCAGACAGAGCCCCACTACATCCTCTTCGTTTGGGCCGGACAGAGCCCCCACTTCATCCTCTTCGTTTGGGACGGAAAGAGCCCCACTACATCCTCCTCGTTTGAGCCGGACAGAGCCCCAACTTCATCCTCTTCGTTTGGGCCGGACAGAGCCCCACTTCATCCTCTTCGTTTGGGCCGGACAGAGCCCCACTTCATCCTCTTCGTTTGGGCCGGACAGAGCCCCACTTCATCCTCTTCGTTTGGGCCGGACAGAGCCCCACTTCATCCTCTTCGTTTGGGCAGGATAGAGCCCCACTTCATCCTCTTCGTTTGGGCAGGATAGAGCCCCACTTCATCCTCTTCGTTTGGGCCGGACAGAGCCCCACTTCCTCCTCTTTGTTTGGGCCGGACAGAGCCCCACTTCCTCCTCTTTGTTTGGGCCGGACAGAGCCCCCACTTCATCCTCTTCGTTTGGGCCGGACAGAGCCCCACTTCATCCACTTCGTTTGAGCCGGACAGAGCCCCACTTCCACCTCTTCGTTTGGGCCGGATAGAGCCCCACTTCATCCTCTTCGTTTGGGCCGGACAGAGCCCCACTTCCTCCTCTTCGTTTGGGCCGGACAGAGCCCCTCTTCACCCTCCTCGTTTGGGCCGGACAGAGCCCCACTTCCTCCTCTTCGTTTGGGCCGGACAGAGCCCCACTTCCTCCTCTTCGTTTGGGCCGGACAGAGCCCCACTTCATCCTCTTCGTTTGGGCCGGACAGAGCCCCACTTCATCCTCTTCGTTTGGGCCGGACAGAGCCCCACTTCATCCTCTTCGTTTGGGCCGGACAGAGCCCCACTTCATCCTCTTCGTTTGGGCCGGACAGAGCCCCACTTCATCCTCTTCGTTTGGGCCGGACAGAGCCCCACTTCATCCTCTTCGTTTGGGCCGGACAGAGCCCCACTTCATCCTCTTCGTTTGGGCAGGATAGAGCCCCACTTCATCCTCTTCGTTTGGGCCGGACAGAGCCCCACTTCATCCACTTCGTTTGAGCCGGACAGAGCCCCACTTCCACCTCTTCGTTTGGGCCGGATAGAGCTCCACTTCATCCTCTTCGTTTGGGCCGGACAGAGCCCCACTTCACCCTCCTCGTTTGGGCCGGACAGAGCCCCACTTCCTCCTCTTCGTTTGGGCCGGACAGAGCCCCACTTCATCCTCCTCGTTTGGGCCGGACAGAGCCCCACTTCCTCCTCTTCGTTTGGGCCGGATAGAGCCCCACTTCATCCTCTTCGTTTGGGCCGGACAGAGCCCCACTTCACCCTCCTCGTTTGGGCCGGACAGAGCCCCACTTCATCCACTTCGTTTTGGGCCGGACAGAGCCCCACTTCATCCACTTCGTTTTGGGCCGGACAGAGCCCCACTTCATCCTCCTCGTTTGGGCCGGACAGAGCCTCACTTCATCCTCTTCGTTTGGGCCGGACAGAGCTCCACTTCATCCTCTTCGTTTGGGCCGGACAGAGCCCCACTTCCTCCTCTTCGTTTGGGCCGGACAGAGCCCCACTTCATCCTCTTCGTTTAGGCCGGACAGAGCCCCACTTCATCCTCTTCGTTTGGGCCGGACAGAGCCCCACTTCATCCTCTTCGTTTGGGCCGGACAGAGCCCCACTTCATCCTCTTCGTTTGGGCCGGACAGAGCCCCACTTCATCCTCTTTGTTTGGGCCGGACAGAGCCCCACTTCCACCTCTTCGTTTGGGCCGGACAGAGCCCCACTTCATCCTCTTCCTTTGGGCCGGACAGAGCCCCACTTCATCCTCTTCGTTTGGGCCGGACAGAGCCCCACTTCACCCTCCTCGTTTGGGCCGGACAGAGCCCCACTTCCTCCTCTTCGTTTGGGCCGGACAGAGCCCCACTTCATCCTCCTCGTTTGGGCCGGACAGAGCCCCACTTCCTCCTCTTCGTTTGGGCCGGACAGAGCCCCACTTCATCCTCTTCGTTTGGGCCGGACAGAGCCCCACTTCATCCTCTTCGTTTGGGCCGGACAGAGCCCCACTTCATCCACTTTGTTTGGGCCGGACAGAGCCCCACTTCATCCACTTCGTTTTGGGCCGGACAGAGCCCCACTTCATCCTCCTTGTTTGGGCCGGACAGAGCCCCACTTCATCCTCTTCGTTTGGGCCGGACAGAGCCCCACTTCATCCTCTTCGTTTGGGCAGGATAGAGCCCCCACTTCATCCTCTTCGTTTGGGCCGGACAGAGCCCCACTTCATCCACTTCGTTTGAGCCGGACAGAGCCCCACTTCACCCTCCTCGTTTGGGCCGGACAGAGCCCCACTTCCTCCTCTTCGTTTGGGCCGGACAGAGCCCCACTTCATCCTCTTCGTTTGGGCCGGACAGAGCCCCACTTCCTCCTCTTCGTTTGGGCCGGACAGAGCCCCACTTCATCCTCTTCGTTTGGGCCGGACAGAGCCCCACTTCATCCTCTTCGTTTGGGCCGGACAGAGCCCCACTTCATCCACTTCGTTTGGGCCGGACAGAGCCCCACTTCATCCACTTCGTTTTGGGCCGGACAGAGCCCCACTTCATCCTCTTGTTTGGGCCGGACAGAGCCCCACTTCATCCTCTTCGTTTGGGCCGGACAGAGCCCCACTTCATCCTCTTCGTTTGGGCAGGTTAGAGCCCCCACTTCATCCTCTTCGTTTGGGCCGGACAGAGCCCCACTTCATCCACTTCGTTTGAGCCGGACAGAGCCCCACTTCCACCTCTTCGTTTGGGCCGGATAGAGCCCCACTTCATCCTCTTCGTTTGGGCCGGACAGAGCTCCACTTCATCCTCTTCGTTTGGGCCGGACAGAGCCCCACTTCACCCTCCTCGTTTGGGCCGGACAGAGCCCCACTTCCTCCTCTTCGTTTGGGCCGGACAGAGCCCCACTTCATCCTCCTCGTTTGGGCCGGATAGAGCCCCACTTCCTCCTCTTCGTTTGGGCCGGATAGAGCCCCACTTCATCCTCTTCGTTTGGGCCGGACAGAGCCCCACTTCATCCTCTTCGTTTGGGCAGGATAGAGCCCCCACTTCATCCTCTTCGTTTGGGCCGGACAGAGCCCCACTTCATCCACTTCGTTTGAGCCGGACAGAGCCCCACTTCCACCTCTTCGTTTGGGCCGGATAGAGCCCCACTTCATCCTCTTCGTTTGGGCCGGACAGAGCTCCACTTCATCCTCTTCGTTTGGGCCGGACAGAGCCCCACTTCACCCTCCTCGTTTGGGCCGGACAGAGCCCCACTTCCTCCTCTTCGTTTGGGCCGGACAGAGCCCCACTTCATCCTCCTCGTTTGGGCCGGATAGAGCCCCACTTCCTCCTCTTCGTTTGGGCCGGATAGAGCCCCACTTCATCCTCTTCGTTTGGGCCGGACAGAGCTCCACTTCATCCTCTTCGTTTGGGCCGGACAGAGCCCCACTTCACCCTCCTCGTTTGGGCCGGACAGAGCCCCACTTCCTCCTCTTCGTTTGGGCCGGACAGAGCCCCACTTCATCCTCTTCGTTTGGGCCGGACAGAGCCCCACTTCATCCTCTTCGTTTGGGCCGGACAGAGCCCCACTTCCTCCTCTTCGTTTGGGCCGGACAGAGCCCCACTTCATCCTCTTCGTTTGGGCCGGACAGAGCCCCACTTCATCCTCTTCGTTTGGGCCGGACAGAGCCCCACTTCATCCTCTTCGTTTGGGCCGGACAGAGCCCCACTTCCTCCTCTTTGTTTGGGCAGGATAGAGCCCCACTTCATCCTCTTCGTTTGGGCCGGACAGAGCCCCACTTCATCCTCTTCGTTTGAGCCAGACAGAGCCCCACTTCCTCCTCTTCGTTTGGGCCGGATAGAGCCCCACTTCATCCTCTTCGTTTGGGCCGGACAGAGCTCCACTTCATCCTCTTCGTTTGGGCCGGACAGAGCCCCACTTCATCCTCCTTCGTTTGGGCCGGACAGAGCCCCACTTCCTCCTCTTCGTTTGGGCCGGACAGAGCCCCACTTCATCCACTTCGTTTTGGGCCGGACAGAGCCCCACTTCATCCTCTTCGTTTGGGCCGGACAGAGCCTCACTTCATCCTCTTCGTTTGGGCCGGACAGAGCCCCACTTCCTCCTCTTCGTTTGGGCCGGACAGAGCCCCACTTCATCCACTTCGTTTGGGCCGGACAGAGCCCCACTTCATCCTCCTCGTTTGGGCCGGACAGAGCCTCACTTCACCCTCTTCGTTTGGGCCGGACAGAGCCCACTTCATCCTCTTCGTTTGGGCCGGACAGAGCCCCACTTACTACTCTTCGTTTTGGGCCAATGAACGCTTCACCACCATCTCTCCAGACCTACGGAGTGTCCCCATCAGCATAACGCAACTCACTGCAAGTACCTGAACTGCATAAACTTTGTACTTCTGAACTGCTAATGCCTTGCTGACCCTCCTGATACCCAAGTTATGGCTGTATATAAACTCTCTAAATAAACCCCAACTAATCCTTCAACAGACCTTCGTTCCTTCATCTGTAATTTGCCATAAGGTGTAACCACTTAACTACATAGTATGTATATAAGTCCGAAGCTGTGATCCTCTACAGAAACACTACTAGCTCACTGCCTGAGACATTACACACTGCCTGAGACATTACACACTGCCTGAGACATTACACACTGCCTGAGACATTACACACTGCCTGAGACATTACACACTGCCTGAGACATTACACACTGCCTGGGACATTACACACTGCCTGGGACCTTACACACTGCCTGAGACATTACACACTGCCTGAGACCTTACACACTGCCTGAGACCTTACACACTGCCTGAGACATTACACACTGCCTGAGACATTACACACTGCCTGGGACCTTACACACTGCCCGAGACATTACACACTGCCTGGGACATTACACACTGCCTGAGACATTACACACTGCCTGGGACATTACACACTGCCTGAGACATTACACACTGCCTGAGACATTACACACTGCCTGGGACCTTACACACTGCCTGAGACATTACACACTGCCTGAGACATTACACACTGCCTGAGACATTACACACTGCCTGAGACATTACACACTGCCTGAGACACTGCCTGAGACATTACACCGGGTCCCCAAACACTTTTTATGGCAATAACTTGCATATAAGCCTCTAATACGATCACTTTTGATTTTTCATGTCCCATAGACTTTAACGAGTCTGGAGGGGGGGGGGGTTTCGGCTCATCCCTATTACCCATTATGATTTAAAATGAAAGTATTAGAAAACCACAAATGTTGGGTTTTCCCCAGAAAAGTAATTAGAGGGGAAATCTTCCAATGGGGACACAAGTTCTGGTGATCTGGAGGTCCCCAAGATCTTTCCTTAATTTTACAGAGATTTCCTCTCACTTCCTGTTTGGCTGGGGGGACAGGAAGTGAAGTGAAACCTCCACAATAATACACAAATGGTGGGAGAAAAATCTGAATAGGGGTACAACCCTCCCTCTATCCAAAATGGAAAAAAAAAAAAAAAGTTTTGCCCATAGTTCTACTTTAATGGTAACAAAGTTGGAGGATGTTATCACATTATTATCAACATGTAAAAGTCTGTGCTCCAATCACATCATCAGATATAAAATGCCCCGCTGGTAGGAAACGGGTGTAACAAGAGAGAATACATATTATGTGTATATATAGCAGTGGGTGGAGGGGAGAGAGGAGAAGTCAGGACTATGTAATGTACAACATAGAGAATATAGTGCAGGGGTCAGGAGTATGTAATGTACAACATAAAGTATATAATGCAGGGGTCAGGAGTATGTAATGTACAACATAGAGTATATAGTGCAGGGGTCAGGAGTATGTAATGTACAACATAGAGTATACAGTGCAGGGGTCAGAAGTATGTCATGTACAACAAAGTATATAGTGCAGGGGTCAGGAGTATGTAATGTATTTAGTGTTAATGACCCACCTGTACTGATCTCTGTAGGAGTGTCCTCCTCTATAAATGTCCCCGTTATTCCATCCTCCTCCATAGACTGCTGATCATCCCTCACATACCTCTCTTCTTCTTCTGATTTCACCTCAAATTCTATATCGATTGGATCTCCACTCTAAACCAAGAAAATGAGAGAGAATATTATCTGTGAGATATAAACTTATTATTGTGACATCACATAAGAAATCCACACATCATCTTCATGAGTCCGTGTTCTAGATGCTGCGTCTCACCAACCTTATAACAGTGGGGGATGGTGTGATCTTCCTGTGTGGAATACAGAGGACGGGGGGATCTCTCTGGTGGGTTCCTGGTATTTGGTGGCTCCATCATATCCTTGTGTCCTTCCGAAAACTCCTCCATCACTCCATACTCCTCATCCTCCTCTTTATACTCTTCTTTAACATCAATATTATCATCCCCGAGGTTTCCACTCTGAATATATAATAAAAATGACATCAATGGTAACAATGCAGATAATGTACAGATCCTAATGATACTATCAGTGATTGTTCCTCATCTACCTGATGATGGTGGGGGATGGTGTGACCTTCCTGTGTGGGATCCCGGGAATACAGAGGACGGGGGGATCTCTCTGGTGGGTTCCCATTACTGGATCCATCTGTAGGAAACACACACACTGACTGAATACATTGTTTCTATGTGTTTATCAGATGATGGGGGATCTAGGTGGAGCCTCCGTACTGCTCTCTCCTTTACAATAAAGTCTCCTCTTACCCGGTGATGTGAGGGGCGGCTGATTGTCCATCATGACGTCCTTGTAGAGATCCTTGTCTCCTTCTAAATACTCCCACTCCTCCATGGAGAAATAGACAGTGACATCCTGACACCTTATAGGAACCTGACACACACAATGATACAGTCACCATCCAGACACATCCCTTGTCTGTTACTGGATAATCTCCCAGAATTCCCAGAATCCTCCTCACCTCTCCTCGATGATCTCTCTGGTGACTTCTAGAATCTTCTCTTTATTCTATCAGGGAGGGAGGTGGAGGCAATGTGACGGTCAGATGATCTCCAGACTTCACAGGACGAAAACTCTAGATCAGAACACGAATAGTAAATCGAATGATATTCCCAGAATCCTCCTCACCAGTCATGTCTCCATCTTTATTAAAGCCCCACTTTAATATCGGACACAGAATCGGCGTCTGGAAATAATGATATCTGAATGATGCCTCTAGCTGCAGGCATCATTCAGACATCCCCACCCCGAAAGTTAGGGACGTCATTTTACTATGGCCTGGTAGCGAAGTGGTTAATGGCCGACCCTTACACAGGCTCCTCCCCCCTTCAGTCTATTATGAATGCTGCTGCTAGACTAATACACCTCACTTACCGATCCGTGACTGCTGCCCCTCTCGTCCAACCCCTTCACTGGCTTCCCTTCCCCCACCGTATAAAATTCTAAATGCTAACCACAACATACAAGGCCATCCACAACATCGCCCCCAGCTACATCACCAACCTCATCTGCAGATATCGCCAAAATCATCCCCTCCGCTCCTCCCAGGACCTCCTGCTCTCTAGCTCCCTTGTTACCTTCTCTCATGCTCATCTTGAGGACTTCTCCAGAGCCTCTCCTATCCTCTGGAACTCCCTGCCCCAGTATATCCGATCAGCCCCTAACCTGTCCACCTTCAGGACTTCTCCAGAGCCTCTCCCATCCTCTGGAACTCCCTGCCCCGGTATATCCCGATCAGCCCCTAACCTGTCCACTTTCAGGACTTCTCCAGAGCCTCTCCCATCCTCTGGAATTCCCTGCCCCGGTATATCCCGATCAGCCCCTAACCTGTCCACATTCAGGACTTCTCCAGAGCCTCTCCCATCCTCTGGAACTCCCTGCCCCAGTATATCCGATCAGCCCCTAACCTGTCCACCTTCAGGACTTCTCCAGAGCCTCTCCCATCCTCTGGAACTCCCTGCCCCGGTATATCCCGATCAGCCCCTAACCTGTCCACCTTCAGGACTTCTCCAGAGCCTCTCCCATTCACTGGAACTCCCTGCCCCAGTATATCCGATCAGCGCCTAACCTGTCCACCTTTAGGAGATCCCTGAAAACTCACTTATTCGCCTATCCCACACCCACCTAACAAAACCTGTCCCAGAGCCACCCCCATCAAATCATTCTCTGCATTACCTTTGATACCACCACCCCCTCCCTTTAGAATGTAAGCTCTATGAGCCGGGCCCTCCTGTCCATTCTGTATTGTACTGTACTGTAATTGTGTAATTGTGTTGTCCCCCCTATACATTGTAAAGCGCTGCGTAAACTGTTGGCACTATATAAATCGTGTATAATAATAATATTCCTAAATTTGACTGGGAGCCTATCATTTTGTGAGTGATTCAGCTGTAGCAAGGGTTGGTGCCGGAGGAAAGAGGAGACGTCCGATGGACTTTCCAAATGAACGGACTTGCCCACACATGGATGCATAAAATCTGTTCATTTTGAACGTGACACCAGGTACGACGGGACTAGTGAAGGAAGCGGCGAGATTGACACCTTGCGAGCCCCGTCGCCTGGTATGGATTTTGAGGGTAACCCCCTACGCCAAAAAAACGGTGTGGGGGTCCCCCCAAAGTCCATACCAGACCCTTATCCGAGCATGCAGCTCCGGTTGGTCAGGAAAGGGGGTGGGGTCGAGCGAGCGCCCCCCCCCTCCTGAGCCGTACCAGGCCGCATGCCCTCAACATGGGGGGTGGGTGCCTTAGGGGAGAGGGCCCTGCACCTCTTCCCAACAACCCTGGCCATTAGTTGTCGGGGTCTGCAGGCGGGGGGCATATTGGGCGAAAAAACGTTGTGGGGGTCCCACCAAAGTCCCTACCAGACCCTTATCCGAGCACGCAGCCCGGCCGGTCAGGAAAGGGGGGGCGAGCAAGCCCCCCTCCTGAGCCATACCAGGCCGCATGCCCTCAACATGGGGGGTGGGTGCTTTGGGGGAGGGGGCACCCTGTGGCCCCCCCCACCCCAAAGCACCTTGTCCCCATGTTGATGAGGACAAGGGCCTCTTCCCGACAACCCCAGCCGTTGGTTGTCGGGGTCTGCGGGTGGGGGGCATATCGGAATCCGGGAGCCCCCTTTAATAAGGGGGCCCCCAGATCCCAGCCCCCCACCCTGTGTGAATGAGTATGTGGTACATGGTACCCCTACCCATTCACCTAGGGAAAAAAAAGTCAATAAAAAAAACACACTAGACAAGTCTCTCCGCGCTTTTCGGCCTCTTCTCCCGCTCTCCGGTTGTTCTGCCGGGCTCCACCGCTATCTTCTTGCAGCTCTTTTACTAGCGTTGGCCCGGTCTTCTGGTTCGCTTAGTCGCAGTCGCCGCCGTCTTCTTCTTCTGATTTTGACACAAGGCTCTCTCCCGCTGTAATGCGGTGGACACGCTGCGTATCAACTTATATAGGCATAAAGGGCGGGGTCACCAGGTGACCCCGCCCCTTATGGCGTCAAAGTCCTGGGGCATGCTGGGACTGTGTCGCCATAAGTCTATACGCAGCGTGTCCACCGCATTACAGCGGGAGAGAGCGTTGTGTCAACTTCGGAAGAAGAGAAGAAAGAAGAAGAAGGCAGCGGCGATGGCGACGACGACGACGAACCAGAAGACCGGGCCAACGCTAGTAAAAGAGCTGCAAGGACATAGCGGAGGAGCCCGGCAGAACAACCGGAGAGCGGGAGAAGAGGCCGGAAAGCGCGTAGAGAGCTTTGAAGTCGGAAGAAGACCCCCAGAGCTGCCTAATAAACTACTTTACTGTCGTGTCTGTGTGTAGTTTTTTATTGAATTTTTTTCCCCTAGGTGAATGGGTAGGGGTACCACATACTCATTCACACAGGGTGGGGGGCCGGGATCTGGGGGCTCCCGAATTCCGATAAGCCCCCACCCGCAGACCCCGACAACCAACGGCCAGGGTTGTCGGGAAGAGGCCCTTGTCCTCATGAACATGGGGACAAGGTGCTTTGGGGTGGGGGGGCCGCAGGGCGCCCTCCTCCCCCAAAGCACCAACCCCCCATGTTGAGGGAATGCGGCCTGGTACGGCTCAGTGGGGGGACGCCCACCCCCTTTCCTGACCGGCTGGGCTGCATGCTCAGATAAGGGTCTGGTATAGACTTTGGGGGGACCCCCACGCCGTTTTTTTCGGCGTAGGGGGTTACCCTCAAAATCCATACCAGGCGACGGGGCTCGCAAGGTGTCAATCTCGCCCATGAAAGCAGCGAGATTGACTTCCTTCTCTAGTCCCGTCGTACCTGGAGTCACGTTCAAAATGAACGAACTTTACTCTATGTGTGGGCAAATCCGTTCATTTGGAAAGTCCGTCGGACCTGCATACACATGAGCAGACTTCCCGACAGGAACTGGGTCCGCCAAATTTTCGGCGGGAAGATTTAAAACATGTTTTAAATCTAGGTCCGTCTGACTTTTGAGAGGAAAAAGTCCGCCAGAGCCCACACACGATCGGAATGTCCGCCGGACCGTGTCCGATCGTGTGTACGCGGCGTTACATAGTAGGTGAGGTTGAAAAAAGACACAAGTCCAACCTCTGTGTGCGATTATATGTCAGTATTACATTGTATATCCTGTATGTTGCGGTCGTTCAGGTGATTATCTAATAGTTTTTTGAAACTATCGAGACCACCGCCTGTGGAAGGGAATTCCACATCCTTTCCGCTCTCACAGTAAAGAACCCTCTACGTAGTTTAAGGTTAAACCTCTTTTCTTCTAATTTTAGTGAGTGTCTTGTTAACCACTTCAGCCCCGGACCAATTGGCAGCCAAAGGACCAGGCCCCCTTTTTGCGATTCGGCACTGCGTCGCTTTAACTGACAATTGCGCGGTCGTGCGACGTGGCTTCCAAACAAAGTTGACGTCCTTTTTTTCCCACAAATAGAGCTTTCTTTTGGTGGTATTTGATCGCCCCTGCGGTTTTTATTTTTTGCGCTATAAACAAAAAAGTTCGACAATTTTGAAAAAAAAAAACATTCTTTTTTATTGTTTGCTATAATAAATATCCCCCCAAAAATCTATAAAAAAAATTTTTTTTTCCTCAGTTTAGGCCGATACGTATTCTTCTACATATTTTTGGTAAAAAAAAATCCCAATAATCCATTATTGATTGGTTTGCGCAGAAGTTATATCGTTTACAAGATAGGGGATAGTTTTATAGCATTTTTATTAATATTTTTTTTTTACTAGTAATGGTGGCGATCAGCGATTTTTATTGTGACTGCGACATTATGGCGGACACATCGGACATTTTTGACACATTTTTGGGACCATTGTCATTTATACAGAAATCAATGCTATTTAAATGCATTGATTCCTGTATAAATGACACTGGCAGTGAAGGAGTTAACCACAAGGGGGCAGTGTAGGGGTTAAGTATGCCTAGGGGTGTGTTTCTTACTGTGTGGGGGGGCGTGGCTGTCAGCCAGTGAACGCTGATCTCTGCTCCAATCACAGGGAGCAGAGATCGGCGTCATTAGTTGCTAGGCAGAACGGGGAGATGCTGTTTATCTCGGCATCTCCCCGTTCAGCCGCTCCGTGAGACGATCGCGGGTGTCCCCGCGGCGATCGAGTCCGCGGGGACCGCGACCGGACTCACGGGGGTCCCGACCGGCGCGGGAGCACACCGCTCCCGATGGCACGGACGGGCATTAAGGAGGGACTTATATATAGGCCCTCCTGCCTGTAGGTGCCATTCTGCCGACGTATATCGTCGTGCGCCGGTTTTCTCCCTATTCCCCCTATTGTGGGGTCACCAGTCCGGTATTTATATATTGTGGGGTCACCAGTCCAGGATTTATACATTGAAATCAAATCCCCTCTGAAGCGTCTCTTCTCCAGAGAGAATAAGTTCGGACATGACAGGGGGGGTTACCGGGTGTAAATAGAAGATAAGATCTTATCCTCTTAGATTGTAAGCTCTAAGGAGCAGGGCCCTCTGATTCCTACTGTATTAAAGTGTAGTGTATTTGACCCTCCTGATCATAGCTGTCATGTGATGTAAACAAACAGCCGGTTGCTAGGCGATCGGCTCTCCTTCTCCTCACACGGAAGTCGTCACTGAGGAGAGGAGAGCGGATCGCGGCAGCCGGCTGGTGATCAGTGAGTATGAGCTGTTTTTTTACAGATCTTTACTCACTGATCACCAGTCTAGTGTAAAACACTGTAAATACAAATGTCCCCAAATAATAAAAACACATGTCCCCCCCCATATGTCCCACTAAAATCACATGTCCCAATGATTATCTGCACACATCTGTCCGTGATCACCTGCACACATCTGTACATGATCATTTGCGTACATCTGTCCGTGATCACCTGCGCACATCTGTACATGATCATTTGCGTACATCTGTCCGTGATCACCTGCGCACATCTGTACATGATCATTTGCGTACATATGTCCGTGATCACCTGCGCACATCTGTACATGATCATTTGCGTACATCTGTCCGTGATCACCTGCGCACATCTGTACATGATCATTTGCGTACATCTGTCCGTGATCACCTGCGCACATCTGTACATGATAATTTGCATACATCTGTCCGTGATCAAACCAATTATTATACACTTAATGGATTTTTTTTTTTACTAAAAACATGTAGCAGAATACATTTTGGCCTAAATTTATAAAAAAATTCGATTTTTTTGGATTCCTTTTAAAATAGAAAGAGGAAAATATTGTTTTTTTTTTTCAAATTTCCGCAATTTTTTCGCTTATATCGCAAAAACTAAAAAACTGAGTCGTGAATAAAAATAAAAAAACACCAAAATAAAGCTCTATTTGTGCAAACAAAATGATAAAATCATTCATTTGGGTACAGCGTAGCACGACCGCGCAATTGTCATTGAAAGTGTGAGAGCGCTGAAAGCTGAAAATTGGGCTGGGAAGGAAGGGGGCGAAAGTGCCCGGTATTTATGTGGTTAAGGTACAGACGCCATTTTTTGGGGTTCGTTATCCCGACCTCATGGCCCCCCTGGCCTAAGGTGTGTGTTGCCTTACTCAATGTCTTGGGGCCGGCTGGCCCGAGGCTTCGCAACTGAAGGGTAGGCCCAGAGGTTCTGGGGCCTACTGACCTAAGGGTGGTCCTGTGCTGTCTTGCCTAAGGGGAGAAGCCACGCAACTGGAGGATCCAGGGGAGGACTTTTTCAGGAGAGGACCGAGCAACAAGGCTGGTACCTCATGGAAAAGCCTGGAGACTCAGTTGGAGGACGCATCCTGGGTTACCTACCACACAGTATCGCCGGGTCGGCTGAAAGAAACAGGTACTGTGCGGCAACTCTTTAACCGCTTCCCGACTGCCTCATGTACATATACGTGAGCAGAATGGCACGGGCAGGCAAAATCCCGTACCTGTACGGGATTTTTTAAATGCCTGCCCGTGGGTCGCGTGCGCGCCGCCAGCGACGCGCTCGCGACCCGGTCGGGAGCTCCGTGACCCCGGCCGCGGGACCAGTGAACCCGATCGCCGCTGGTGTCCCGCGATCGGGTCACGGAGCTGAAGAACGGGGAGAGGTCTGTGTAAACAAACCTCTCCCCGCGCTTCCTACTCTGCCTGTCATTGATTGGCTGTTCCCGGTCATCGGAAAAGCCGAACAATGACGTCAGACGTCAGCCCCGCCCCCTAATGTAAAAAAAAAAAAAACACACACGTCACAGCCCATAACCCCTCCCCTCCCCCCTAGTGGTTAACCCCTTCACTACAACTGTCATTTATACAGGAATCAATGCATTTAAATAGCACTGATTGCTGTATAAATGACAATGGTCCCAAAAATGTGTCAAAAATGTCCGATGTGTCCGCCATAATGTCGCAGTCACAATAAAAAAATCGCTGATCGCC
This sequence comes from Lithobates sylvaticus, assembly GCA_028564925.1. Lineage (NCBI taxonomy): Eukaryota > Metazoa > Chordata > Amphibia > Anura > Ranidae > Lithobates > Lithobates sylvaticus. Next base: position 595,071,842 of record CM053028.1, on the reverse strand, counting down.
GCCATTACTAGTAAAAAAAAAAATATTAATAAAAATGCTATAAAACTATCCCCTATTTTGTAAACGCTATAACTTCTGCGCAAACCAATCAATAATCGCTAATTGCGATTTTTTTTACCAAAAATATGTAGAAGAATACGTATCGGCCTAAACTGAGGAAAAAAAAAATTTTTTTATATATTTTTTGGGGATATTTATTATAGCAAAAAGTAAAAAAATATTGCATTGTTTTCAAAATTGTCGCTCTATTTTGTTTATAGCGCAAAAAATAAAAAACCGCAGCGGCGATCAAATACCACCAAAAGAAAGCTCTATTTGTTGAGAAAAAAAGGACGTCAATTTTGTTTTGGAACCACGTCGCACGACCGCGCAATTGTCAGTTAAAGCGACGCAGTGCCGAATCGCAAAAAAGGGGCCTGGTCCTTTGGCTGCCAATTGGTCCGGGGCTGAAAGTAGTTAACTTTGCAACAAGAAGCTGATTGTGCCATCCTGTGGGCAGAGGATTGCACAACAATTTAGCTAAAATTGACAAGTCTGTGGCAGAGGCTTTGACCGAGCATCTCATCGGCTGATAGGTCAGTGAGAGAGGCCTATCCGGTGGTTGTAGGATCCAGCCTGTGGAAATTGTTTGTCCTCTGGATCAAAGAAATACCTCTAACCCGTAAACTACAAAAGGTACCTGAATTCCCCTTTATCCTCTACCCCTCTGTAGCGGCCATAACCCTCGATGGGGCGGCCTTAACTTTTGGGCTTACCGGTTACCTCCGCTTGGCTTGTTCTTCCAGGTCTAGGGGGTTCCCAGGGTTAGTACCCAATGACTTTGGACGCTGACACCATAAAAGTCCTTTAGAAAGGTTTTTATTTGCAGGGGTAACATCCAACAGACACAGTCTCATATGGAAACAGAGGGCAAGGGTGAAGAATTTAGGCACCTTCAACTGCTGACTACTTGAAAGTCTATAATGCAAACCCAGAGAGTAGCCACTCGCAGCTGGGCGCTTCAAAGCTGAACAAATCTCTAGCCAGAGATCACGGCGGTCAGCACTTGAATTCGGAACTTGCAAAGTCTCTGACCTTGAAGAAAAGTTGCGCGCAAAGTGAACAGGAGCCTTTCCTCAGTACTAGACATGTGCACAACAGAAAAATTTGTTTATTTTCGTTTCGTTTTGTTCGTTTCCGTTGATCCGCAACGATTCGTAATTTCGTAAGTCGTCGGTGTTCGTATTCGTATTTTCCTAAGAGTTATTTTTTCGTTGATTCGCATTCGTATTTTCGTAGATTTAGTTACATCCGTACTTTTGTTAGATTGATTTATTCGTACTTTCGTAACATTGTTTTCGTAGATTCGTAATCGGAGCGCAATTCATAATGTTATGTAATGTGTATGCTATTATTACATTTAAGAGACACGGAAAATTATGAATCAAAAAAAAAAAAAGTTACGAATGTACAAATTTTTTCGTTCAATCCATTCGAAGCACGTTAAGCAGCGCCATTGTAAGAGACACGGAAAATTTACGAATCGAAAAAAAAAAAAAAAAGTTACGAATGTACGAATTTTTTCGTTCATTTTGATTTTCGTTGTTCCTGTTTTCGTTTTTCAGATTTTCTTCTTTCGTAGTTTCGTTGTTTCTAATTTAGTTATTTCGGATTTTCGTTGTTTTTCGTATTCGTTCGATTCGACAATTCGTTAAAATTTTTAGCGAATTCGATAACGAATATAACGAATTTTAACGGAAAACGAAAAAAAAACGAAACGAATTGCACATGTCTACTCAGTACCTGGAACGTTCTCTGTGTCCTTGGCAGTACTGGGAAAACGTGGGTTCATCAGTGTCCTTGACAACCCAGCAACCAGGCTCTTTATTGAGATGCCAGCTTGTTGGCCCTCCTCCGAAGAGTCCTCCCCCGGTCGCCTACACGAGCTGCGGTGCCCCTCCAAGTTGAGAGCGCACCCGGACGCCTTAAATCCTCTCTCAGTTACTGCGCCTCGGACCAGCCGGTTCTGAGACTCGGGAACAGACGGATCCTTGCCCCAGACCAAGCGGGTCTAATGGGGCTAGCCAAACTGACCATGTGTGGGGCGGCTTTTGCTCCGCGACCGGGACCCCTCGCGGGGCTACCCCGGTCCAGATCCAGGAACAGGCAGCTCCGGCCGAACGAACCCCCGAACACGTGACTCCAGCATCTTAAGTACCCTTCCCCAGACTCCTCAGCGGGGCCAGACGCGCCAGCCGATTGGCTCCGGGGAATGTCGATACCCAAACCGTCCAACCAGGCCTGGTTCTGGGCCTGTCATGTGCACCTAACTGTACCCATGACCAGACAGAACCCCAACACAGCCCAGCCAGACTGATGCCAAAGTTAACCTACACAATTAACCCCCAGAACCTTCTTACTGTTCTGAGGGAAAAAATACTAAATTTAAACATGGCGGACACCTTGTAAAAGTGTCACCGCCACCCCTCTATTGCAAAAGTGTGTGTTTTTGTCAAATAAATCTACAGAAAAAGGACTAAGTGTCGGAGCCAATATTCTTTGACCAACCCTTTAACAGGACCCCTAAGACGGATACAGTGAACAGGCGAGGTAACGGTAAGTCCAACAAAAACCAGCAGCTCCTTCGGGGGTCAGTGCTACAATAATAATAATAATAATAATTACCTCCTCTGCTGCAACTTCCAGCAACGTCGCCTCTCTACTTCCACCCGACTCGCCTCTCACCCGGAACTTCCTGTGTGTACCTGACATCACTTCCTGTCTTCCATAGAGACTTCCTGTCTCTATGGTAGAAGTGAGACCACCACCTTGTGCAACTCAGAGGAACTGCACCCTACCGAGAAACATCTCGTAGTGTGAACACGGCCTTGTGCTGTGTGTGTATGTACTGTATATCCTTATAGATGGGGTCATCTCCACTCCCACCAAGGGGGATAGAAATATATTACTGCCTAGTCCAGCCTTTCTCAGCCAGGGTTCCTCCAAAGGTTTCTAGGGTTTCTTTGAGCAATGAACAATTTCTGTCTCTCAGTAATTTCATGATGATGTGGGAATGTCCTTCTCCCACTGACTACTGATATATGGGGTCCTTCTCCCATTTGTCACCAATATAAAACCAATAAATGGACCATTTGGAATGCTCGAACCCATGTTTGAACAGAATTTGGGGGGGTCAGCGAGTGTCCACACTAAATGGTTATTCCACCAAGTTGAACCTCCAGTTGCAGTATTACTATCGCTGCTAAATGTGGCAGCTTCCCGCTCAGGCTGGTTGATGGGGAGCCAGAGGCTGCGGGCACCCCAACACCTGGTTATGTATCCCCCCTCCCCGCCCATTCAGCTGTCAACTGGGGATTCCCGGCTAACAGGTGAATGCAAACAAAATGTTAAAAAAAAAAACTGCATAGGGCCCCCAAAAATTCATACTGGGCCCTTCAGGTCTGGTATTGATTTTAGGAGGGAACCCTATGCAAAAATACAAACGAAAAAAAAAACAAGAAAAAATACAATGTGGGGCACCCCCCAAAATCAATAACAGAAGCCGATCTGAGCATGCAGCTTCTCCGAGTGGATAATGGTGGGGGGTGGGGAGTGACCATGCCCCCTCCTGTACTATACCAGACCACATACCCTCAACATGGGGAAAGTATCTTGCCAAGTCCACTCACTACTGGTTGGAAAGTAGAATAAGTACAATGTATGAGACAACCTAAACAGTGGATTTCAAGAACCCAAATAACCTAAAATCCTAAATAGTAGATTTACAGAACCCAAATAACCCAACACCCTAAACAGCGGGTTTCCAGGACTAAAAAAACAACCCCTAAAGAAATAACAGGTCAGTTAGGACCTATCACCAAGCTGTGTGGCTTTCGGTTAGTAGTATCAGGGCGTGTGCTGGGTGTGCTGGGTGTGCTAGGGGGGTCTATTGAAGCTGGCTGCTGGGCGATCTGTTGTCACTGGGGAGGTCTGTTTTTACTGGGAGGGATCTATTGTTGCTAGGGAGGTCTGTTGTTGCTGGTGGGGGAACTGTTGTTGCTGAGAGTGATCTGCTGTTGAGGGAAGGGGGTCTACTGTTGCTGGCTGCTGAAAGCTCTGTTAATGCTGTTTGCTGGGAGATCTACTGTATTGTTACTGGCAGAGGTCTATTGTTGCTTGGGTTTTATTGTTCCTGGGGTGCAACTATTGCTGTTGGTGGTCTATTGCTTTTGGGGTGGATCTATTGTTGCTGGGGGCCTATTGGCCCTCCTTGGGATCTTTTGCTGCTGAGGGGTCTATTGTCCCTAGGGTGTGTATATTGCCACAGGAGGTCTATTGTCCCTGGGGTGTGTTTATTGCTGCAGGGGGTATATTGTCCCTAGGGTGTATCTATTGCTGCAGGGGGGCTATTGTTCCTGGGGTGTATCTATTGCTGCAGGGGATCTATTGTCCCTGGGGTGTAGCTATTGCTGCTGGGGGTCTATTGTCCCTGGGGTGTATCTATTGCTGCAGGGGGACAATTGTCCCTGGGGAGTATCTATTGCTGCAGGGGGGCTATTGTTCCTGGGGTGTATCTATTGCTGCAGGGGATCTATTGTCCCTGGGGTGTATCTATTGCTGCAGGGGATCTATTGTCCTGGGGTGTATCTATTGCTGCAGGGGGGCTATTGTCCCTGGGGTGTATCTATTGCTGCAGGGGGGCTATTGTTCCTGGGGTGTATCTATTGCTGCAGGGGATCTATTGTCCCTGGGGTGTATCTATTGCTGCAGGGGGGCTATTGTTCCTGGGGTGTATCTATTGCTGCAGGGGGGCTATTGTCCCTGGGGTGTATCTATTGCTGCAGGGGATCTATTGTCCCTCTCTGGGAATCAATTGTTTCTGGGGGCCTATTGTTCATGCTGGGGATCTATTGTTGGTGGGGGGTCTCTTTTTGCTGGCTGAAGGGAATTTAAATTTACTGGTTTTCTTGTAATCATTAACACATTCCATACAAATTACTTTTATAAAATGATACCAGTGTGGCACCCTCTAGTGTGCTACTAGTGTGAGTGCAGGAAACTTTACTCTGACTAAAAGACTGAGTCTTAATTGGGTCGGAGTTTACAGAGTTCAGGGCTGGATGACTCATACAGGCAACTCTCTGGTGCCTCCCCCTGGTTCTGGAAAGTTGGAGAACATTCTGGAAGCTGGAGGGTGGAGGCCAGGAGGGTTGTTCTGCATACTTAAAGTGGTTCTAAAGGCAGAAGGTGCATTCTATGCATCAAGATAAAAAAACCTTCTGTGTGCAGCAGCAGCCCCCCCCCCCCATACTTACCTGAGCCCCATCTCGATTCAGCAATGTGCCTGGGCTGTCCGGAACTCTCCCTCCTGAGACACAGAAGCAGGTGCCATTGGCTCCTGCTGCTGTCAATCAAACTCAGTGAGCCAATCAGGGGAGTGAAGGAGGGGATTGAGCCGTGGCTCCATGTCTGAATGGACACACAGAGCAGCGGTTAAGCTTGGGGCCCCTTATAGCAAGCTGCTTGCTATGGGGGCACTCGGCAGGAAGGAGAGGCCAGGAGTGCCGGCGAGGGACCCAAGAAGGGGAAGATCTGGGCTGCTCTGTGCAAAACAAGTATAACATGTTTGTTATTTCTAAAGAAAACAAAACTAAATAATGGTCTTTAATATAACTTTAAGGGAGTTTGACCAATCCCCGGGCAGTGGGCCTGGCATAGGGCTAGGCCAACCCTTAAATATGAATGAGTCATGCTGGCAAGGGAGTCGGGTGAAAAAAGGAGATGGAGTACTGGGAGGACTGCAGGTGTCCCTTGAGGTGAACCCTCTAGTTTGGGGGGGGGGGCTGGAGCGTCAGTTGGGTAGAGTTCAGACTGCTGGAGATCCTGACAGCAGGAAGAGCTTGGAAGGTGACTTCCCTAAGAGGCAGTGGGAGCAAGGAGGACAGTGTGAGTATTAGGGACTTACAAGGAGAGAGAAGACTGGTGGAGAGAGTCAGTTGGGTAGACTGCTGGATCGTCAGTTGGGTAGACTGCTGGAGCGTCAGTTGGGTAGACTGCTGGAGAATCAGTTAGGTAGACTGGTGGAGAGAGTCAGTTGGGTAGACTGCTGGAGCGTCAGTTGGGTAGACTGGTGGAGCGTCAGTTGGGTAGACTGCTGGAGCGTCAGTTGGGTAGACTGCTGGAGCGTCAGTTGGGTAGACTGGTGAATAGAGTCAGTTGGGTAGACTGGTGAATAGAGTCAGTTGGGTAGACTGGTAAATAGAGTCAGTTGGGTAGACTGGTGGAGAGTCAGTTGGGTAGACTGGTGAAGAGGTAAAGAGTCAGTTGGGTAGACTGGTGAATAAAGTCAGTTGGGTAGACTGGTGGAGAGTCAGTTGGGTAGACTGGTGGAGAGTCAGTTGGGAAGACTGGCGGAGAGTCAGTTGGGAAGACTGGAGGAGAGTCAGTTGGGAAGACTGGAGGAGAGTCAGTTGGGAAGACTGGCGGAGAGTCAGTTGGGTAGACTGGCGGAGAGTCAGTTGGGAAGACTGGCGGAGAGTCAGTTGGGAAGACTGGCGGAGAGTCAGTTGGGTAGACTGGTGAAGAGAGTCAGTTGGGAAGACTGGCGGAGAGTCAGTTGGGAAGACTGGCGGAGAGTCAGTTGGGAAGACTGGCGGAGAGTCAGTTGGGAAGACTGGCGGAGAGTCAGTTGGGAAGACTGGTGAAGAGAGTCAGTTGGGAAGACTGGTGAAGAGAGTCAGTTGGGTAGACTGGTGAAGAGAGTCAGTTAGGAAGACTGGAGGAGAGTCAGTTGGGAAGACTGGAGGAGAGTCAGTTGGGAAGACTGGCGGAGAGTCAGTTGGGAAGACTGGTGAAGAGAGTCAGTTGGGAAGACTGGTGAAGAGAGTCAGTTGGGAAGACTGGTGAAGAGAGTCAGTTGGGAAGACTGGTGAAGAAAGTCAGTTGGGAAGACTGGTGAAGAGAGTCAGTTGGGAAGACTGGAGAAGAGAGTCAGTTGGGAAGACTGGTGAAGAGAGTCAGTTGGGAAGACTGGTGAAGAGAGTCAGTTAGGAAGACTGGCGGAGAGTCAGTTGGGAAGACTGGCGGAGAGTCAGTTGGGAAGACTGGCGGAGAGTCAGTTGGGAAGACTGGTGAAGAGAGTCAGTTGGGAAGACTGGTGAAGAGAGTCAGTTGGGAAGACTGGTGAAGAGAGTCAGTTGGGAAGACTGGTGAAGAGTCAGTTGGGAAGACTGGCGGAGAGTCAGTTGGGAAGACTGGCGGAGAGTCAGTTGGGTAGACTGGTGAAGAGAGTCAGTTGGGAAGACTGGCGGAGAGTCAGTTGGGAAGACTGACGGAGAGTCAGTTGGGTAGACTGGCGGAGAGTCGGTTGGGAAGACTGGTGGAGAATCAGTTGGGTAGACTGGTGGAGAATCAGTTGGGTAGACTGGTGGAGAATCAGTTGGGTAGACTGGTGAAGAGAGTCAGTTGGGTAGACTGCTGGAACGTCAGTTGGGTAGACTGCTGGAGCGTCAGTTGGGTAGACTGGAGGAGAGTCAGTTGGGTAGACTGCTGGAGAATCAGTTAGGTAGACTGGTGGAGAGTCAGTTGGGTAGACTGCTGGAGCGTCAGTTGGGTAGACTGCTGGAGAGTCAGTTGGGTAGACTGCTGGAGAATCAGTTGGGTAGACTGGTGGAGAGAGTCAGTTGGGAAGACTGGAGGAGAGTCAGTTGGGAAGACTGGCGGAGAGTCAGTTGGGTAGACTGCTGGAGAGTCAGTTGGGTAGACTGGTGAATAGAGTCAGTTGGGTAGACTGGTGAATAGAGTCAGTTGGGTAGACTGGTAAATAGAGTCAGTTGGGTAGACTGGTGGAGAGTCAGTTGGGTAGACTGGTGAAGAGGTAAAGAGTCAGTTGGGTAGACTGGTGAATAAAGTCAGTTGGGTAGACTGGTGGAGAGTCAGTTGGGTAGACTGGTGGAGAGTCAGTTGGGAAGACTGGCGGAGAGTCAGTTGGGAAGACTGGTGAGAGAGTCAGTTGGGAAGACTGGAGGAGAGTCAGTTGGGAAGACTGGAGGAGAGTCAGTTGGGTAGACTGGCGGAGAGTCAGTTGGGAAGACTGGCGGAGAGTCAGTTGGGAAGACTGGCGGAGAGTCAGTTGGGAAGACTGGAGGAGAGTCGGTTGGGAAGACTGGCGGAGAGTCAGTTGGGAAGACTGGCGGAGAGTCAGTTGGGAAGACTGGTGAAGAGAGTCAGTTGGGAAGACTGGTGAAGAGAGTCAGTTGGGTAGACTGGTGAAGAGAGTCAGTTGGGAAGACTGGCGGAGAGTCAGTTGGGAAGACTGGCGGAGAGTCAGTTGGGAAGACTGGAGGAGAGTCAGTTGGGAAGACTGGTGAAGAGAGTCAGTTGGGAAGACTGGTGAAGAGAGTCAGTTGGGAAGACTGGTGAAGAAAGTCAGTTGGGAAGACTGGTGAAGAGAGTCAGTTGGGAAGACTGGTGAAGAGAGTCAGTTGGGAAGACTGGTGAAGAGAGTCAGTTGGGAAGACTGGTGAAGAGAGTCAGTTGGGAAGACTGGTGAAGAGAGTCAGTTGGGAAGACTGGCGGAGAGTCAGTTGGGAAGACTGGCGGAGAGTCAGTTGGGAAGACTGGAGGAGAGTCAGTTGGGAAGACTGGTGAAGAGAGTCAGTTGGGAAGACTGGTGAAGAGAGTCAGTTGGGAAGACTGGTGAAGAGTCAGTTGGGAAGACTGGTGAAGAGTCAGTTGGGAAGACTGGTGGAGAGTCAGTTGGGAAGACTGGCGGAGAGTCAGTTGGGAAGACTGGCGGAGAGTCAGTTGGGAAGACTGGCGGAGAGTCAGTTGGGAAGACTGGTGAAGAGTCAGTTGGGAAGACTGGGGAAGAGAGTCAGTTGGGAAGACTGGTGAAGAGAGTCAGTTGGGAAGACTGGTGAAGAGAGTCAGTTGGGAAGACTGGTGAAGAGTCAGTTGGGAAGACTGGCGGAGAGTCAGTTGGGAAGACTGGCGGAGAGTCAGTTGGGAAGACTGGCGGAGAGTCAGTTGGGAAGACTGGCGGAGAGTCAGTTGGGAAGACTGGTGGAGAGTCAGTTGGGAAGACTGGTGAAGAGAGTCAGTTGGGAAGACTGGCGGAGAGTCAGTTGGGAAGACTGGCGAAGAGAGTCAGTTGGGAAGACTGGTGAAGAGAGTCAGTTGGGAAGACTGGCGGAGAGTCAGTTGGGAAGACTGGAGGAGAGTCAGTTGGGAAGACTGGCGGAGAGAGTCAGTTGGGAAGACTGGTGAAGAGTCAGTTGGGAAGACTGGCGGAGAGTCAGTTGGGAAGACTGGCGGAGAGTCGGTTGGGAAGACTGGCGGAGAGTCAGTTGGGAAGACTGGTGAAGAGAGTCAGTTGGGAAGACTGGCGGAGAGAGTCAGTTGGGAAGACTGGCGAAGAGTCAGTTGGGAAGACTGGCGGAGAGTCAGTTGGGAAGACTGGTGAAGAGTCAGTTGGGAAGACTGGTGAAGAGAGTCAGTTGGGAAGACTGGAGGAGAGTCAGTTGGGAAGACTGGCGGAGAGTCAGTTGGGAAGACTGGCGGAGAGTCAGTTGGGAAGACTGGCGGAGAGTCAGTTGGGAAGACTGGTGAAGAGAGTCAGTTGGGAAGACTGGTGAAGAGAGTCAGTTGGGAAGACTGGTGAAGAGTCAGTTGGGAAGACTGGAGGAGAGTCAGTTGGGAAGACTGGCGAAGAGTCAGTTGGGAAGACTGGCGGAGAGTCAGTTGGGAAGACTGGCGGAGAGTCAGTTGGGAAGACTGGCGGAGAGTCAGTTGGGAAGACTGGCGGAGAGTCAGTTGGGAAGACTGGCGGAGAGTCAGTTGGGAAGACTGGTGAAGAGAGTCAGTTGGGAAGACTGGTGAAGAGAGTCAGTTGGGAAGACTGGTGAAGAGAGTCAGTTGGGAAGACTGGCGAAGAGTCAGTTGGGAAGACTGGCGGAGAGTCAGTTGGGAAGACTGGCGGAGAGTCAGTTGGGAAGACTGGCGGAGAGTCAGTTGGGAAGACTGGCGGAGAGAGTCAGTTGGGAAGACTGGTGAAGAGAGTCAGTTGGGAAGACTGGCGAAGAGAGTCAGTTGGGAAGACTGGCGAAGAGAGTCAGTTGGGAAGACTGGTGAAGAGTCAGTTGGGAAGACTGGCGGAGAGTCGGTTGGGAAGACTGGCGGAGAGTCAGTTGGGAAGACTGGAGGAGAGTCAGTTGGGAAGACTGGAGGAGAGTCAGTTGGGAAGACACTGACACACACAATCTTTTTCTCATTCAATACATTTTTTATTATCGTTTTACTTTTAACAAAACTGCAGTCATAAAATCAGGAAATAGTAAAGGTGGAAATCCAACGAATACACCTCGAGGGTTGTGCGGGACCGCCTGATGTACAGGAAGACAGGACTTCAGTGAAGAACATTTCCCTCACTCAGGACCGGAATACGGCTTCTCCCCTGTGTGAGATTTCTGATGATTATCGAGATTGGACTTATCTGAATAACATTTCCCGCACTCAGGACAGGAATACGGCTTCTCCCCTGTGTGAGATCTCTGATGTCTGCAAAAAGTGGACTTTCGTAAAAAACATTTCCCGCACTCGGGACATGAATATGGCATCTCACCCGTGTGAGATCTCTGATGTCTGTTAAGACCGGACTTCTGTGAAAAACCTTTCCCGCACTCAGGACAGGAATACGGCTTCTCCCCCGTGTGAGATTCCCGATGTGCATTAAGAATGCACTTATGGGAAAAACTTTTCCCGCACTCAGGACAGGAATGCGGCTTCCCCCCCGTTTGAGATGCCTGATGTTTGTCTAGACTGGACTTCAGTGAAAAACCTTTCCCGCACTCAGGACACGAATACGGCTTCTCCCCCGTGTGAGATCTCTGATGTTTGTAAAGAGTGCTCTTTTCTAAAAAACTTTTCCCGCACTCAGTACAGAAATATGGCTTCTCCCCCGTGTGAGATCTCTGATGTCTGGAAAGATATGACTTTCGTGAAAAACATTTCCCGCACTCGGGACAGGAATACGGCTTCTCCCCCGTGTGAGATCTCTGATGTTTGTGAAGCTCGTACTTCTGTGAAAAACTTTTCCCGCACTCAGGACAGGAATACGGCTTCTCCCCCGTGTGAGAGCTCTGATGTTTGTGCAGCTCGTACTTCTGTGAAAAACTTTTCCCGCACTCAGGACAGGAATACGGCTTCTCCCCTGTGTGAGATCTCTGATGTTTGTGAAGCTCGTACTTCTGTGAAAAACTTTTCCCGCACTCAGGACAGGAATACGGCTTCTCCCCCGTGTGAGATCTCTGATGTTTGTCTAGACTGGACTTCAGTGAAAAACTTTTCCCGCACTCAGGACAGGAATATGGCTTCTCCCCCGTGTGAGATCTCTGATGTTTGTGAAGAGTGCTCTTTTCTGAAAAACATTTTCCACACTCAGTACAGAAATACGGCTTCTCACCAGTGTGAGACCTTTGATGTGTGTTGAGGTCCCATGTCCTTGAAAAACATTTCCCGCACTCAAAACAGATATACGGTTTTCCCCCCATGTGAGACCTTTGATGTGTGACGAGTTTTGATTTTTTTAAAAAACTTTTTCCGCACTCAGAACAGGAATACAGCTTCTCACCCGTGTGCAATCTCTGATGATTATAAAGATCGTACTTCTCTGAAAAACATTTCCCGCACTCAGCACAGGAATGTGGCTTCTCACCTGTGTGAGACCTTAGGTGTCTGGTGAGATTGGATTTAACTGAAAAACATTTCCCGCACTCAGAACAAAAATATGGTTTTTCCCCCGTGTGGGATCTCTGATGGCTGCAAAGATTTGACTTCTGTGAAAAACATTTCCCGCACTCAGAACAGGAAAACTTCTTCTCTTCTGTTTGGGAACTTTGATGCGTGACAAGTTCCGATTTTTGTTGATAACATTTCCCGCACCCTCGGCAGGAACATGGTTGGTTCTCCAAGAGGCATCTCTGATGTTTAGAAAGTCTCGATTTTTGTGAAAAACATTTCCCGCACCCAGCACAGGAATATGGCTTCTCCCCGGTGTGGGTTCGTTGATGTCGGACAAGTTGGTATTTCTCTGGAAAACATTTCCCGCACTCCAAGCAGGAATGCAGCTTCTCCCCCGTGTGAAATTTTAGATGTTTGACAAGAGCCGACTTCCTCCTAAAACATTTCCCGCACTCAGAGCAGGAATGCGGCTTCTCATCTGCGTGAGTTCTTTTATGCTCAATTAGATGTGATTTAAAACGGAAACACTTCCCGCACCCAGTACAGGAAAATCTCTTATCTGTTGGAAGGACGGCACCGTCCCGCACAGTCTGAGGTTCCTCAAGATAAGAGGAATACGATGGTCCGCCACCGTCCCGCACAGTCTGAGGTTCCTCAGGATAAGAGGAATACGATGGTCCGGCACCGTCCCGCACAGTCTGAGGTTCCTCAGGATAAGAGGAATACGATGGTCCGGCACCGTCCCGCACAGTCTGAGGTTCCTCAGGATAAGAGGAATACGATGGTCCGGCACCGTCCCGCACAGTCTGAGGTTCCTCAGGATAAGAGGAATACGATGGTCCGGCACTGTCCCGCACAGTCTGAGGTTCCTCAGGATAAGAGGAATACGATGGTCCGGCACCGTCCCGCACAGTCTGAGGTTCCTCGGAATAAGAGGAATACGATGGTCCGGCACCGTCCCGCACAGTCTGAGGTTCCTCAGGATAAGAGGAATACGATGGTCCGGCACCGTCCCGCACAGTCTGAGGTTCCTCAGGATAAGAGGAATACGATGGTCCGGCACCGTCCCGCACAGTCTGAGGTTCCTCAGGATAAGAGGAATACGATGGTCCGGCACCGTCCCGCACAGTCTGAGGTTCCTCAGGATAAGAGGAATACGATGGTCCGGCACCGTCCCGCACAGTCTGAGGTTCCTCAGGATAAGAGGAATACGATGGTCTGGCACCGTCCCGCACAGTCTGAGGTTCCTCAGGATAAGAGGAATACGATGGTCCATCTACACTGTGTGGTGCCGGATGGACATTTGAGGTAGTCGGGTTTTCTCCTGGACTATACTGTGTGATGTCCTCATCTTCTACTTTACAGTCTGGAGACAAAGTGAGACAATCCTCTGAGGTTTTCCTCATCTCCCGTCCATCTACTAAAATAGAAACACAAAGATTATTACTAGACATGAGCTGATTGGTTCCCCTAAACCAGGACTCCGCCCACATCAGGCAGCTTTGTCTCTGAGGATCTTACAATTCCCCCCTCAAGGTAACTAGTAAATGGGTCTCTGATCTCCTACCAGATCATTTCTTTATTCATGGACCTTAGTCAGAGAGTGAGGAAACAACGAGAACTGTCTATTATAATGGTGTCGGTGATGAGGGGTGTGACGGGAGTCACTTTGGGCGGGGGGCTTGTGGAACACAGCTTACCTTGGAGAGCTCTGGAATCTCCTTGTCCAGCTCCCCCGTCCCTTCTATATGTGTAAGTCACCCTGTGTCTATTAGGGGCACAAGGTGACCCCAGTCTGATCTGCACTAATTAGACTCACTGTACAATCACACTGGAATATTATATATATATATATATATATATATATAGTCTCATATACCGTTGTAGACTCTTCACTAGATCGTTTGAGGTGTGGCTGTATCAAAATGTTGTATTGTTTGTGTCTGCCTTGGGAGCAACCTATTATGGGATGTACATGTCTATATGGATTAGCTGTGAGGAGGGAGGGGGGAATTCATCCAACAGCTCTCCCTGCTGATAGGACAGTCTACTGATGAGAAGTTTGAATACACCTGTGTCATGCTACTGGTGGAAGTGAAGTCTGCCCCGCCTTGTGTCATTATGCAAAGGGGGGGGGGGGGGGGTTGTCCTCTGAGTGTATATCTATGAACCAGCGTTCAAATAAACAATTCATCTTCCAGCTTTGCAGCCAAACGAGTCCTGCCTAGTTCTTGGTTGTAATATGTGGCTATTATATCTAATATCTATATTTAGACTAAAGGAAGCGATATATGAGGGAAGCACTCAAGTGGATTCTGTTACAAGGGTATTATAGGACGAGTGTCCCCCCCCCCCTCTATCACTCATTGCCATCTTCCCAACACAAGAAGTCCTGCACTTCCTTATTTAGTCCATGATTTAGTCATGAATAACAGCGGGGCTGAGCCCCACCAGAGGTCAGAGAGTGAGGATGGGGGGAGAACAACCAAGATGAAGACTGGACTGATCCTGAAGACCTCCATCATTGGGTTACTGACTCCTCCCTCATTATTACTTTCTGTTTAAAGTATAACTAAAGGCAAAGCTTTTAGTTTGTTTTCGATGGAGTGGAGAGCGATTAGAACCCCCGTCAGTTTTTATTTCTGTTGGTGTCCCCATTAAGGAGTTTCACTCGTTTTTTCCTGTTTATCATTGAAAATGAAAGTAAAAGGAAAACCACAAATGTTGGGTTTTCCTCAGAAAAGTAATAGAGGGGAAATCTTCAAAACGGGGACACGAGTTCTGGTGATCTGGGGAGGAAATTTCCTCCATTTACAGAGATTTCCTCTCACTTCCTGTTTGGCTGGGGGGGACAGGAAGTAAAATCTCTGCAATAGGACACATAGGAAAAAAATATGGCAGGCATGAGATGGCGGTGTGTAAGGAAGGCCAGTCTGTCTCATCCCAATATTATCAATAAGAAAAAAAAGGGCGGCCACAGCATTGGTGTTGGTACCCCCCCATCCCTGCATTCCCCCAGCTTTGTGGGGGCTGTCCTGCCCACCCTTGCAGCCCCATGTTCCAGCGGCGTGGGGGGGGGGGAAGCCTTTCCCCACGGATCCATCTGGCCAGCGTGTCGCCCGCCCGCTTCTCCCGGCACCCATGCCGAGGGGGAGCGGGGGTGCTTATGCCCTTTCATCTTTCACTCTCCCCTCAGCTGCCTGGCCGGGATGCAGCCCGCCCGCTTTTCCCGGCGCTCAAGCCGGGGGGGAATCCGGCCATCCATCCCACAATCTTCCACAGCTCCACCTGGCCAGCTGCAGCCCGCCCGCTTTCCCCGGCACTTGTGCCGGGGGGAGCGGGGCGTCAGGACATCCATCCCACAATCATGCAGCCCGCCCGCTTTCCCGGCGCTCATGCAGGGGGGGGCGTCCATCTTCCTTGCAATCTTCCCACAGCTTTACCTGGCCAGCGTGCACGGGGGGGGGGAGGGGTTGATTGGCCGCCCGCTCCTCTCCTCGCAGGTCTGCCAGGTTTGCTGCTTTTACTTGTACTTTTTGGTTAGGTCTATCGCAGCCAGCGTGCTGTCCAACATTTCTGTCAGCGTTTTCTGCCCGACATTTCTGTCATACCGTTTTCTGCCCGACATTTCTGTCATAGCGTTTTCTGCCCGGCATTTCTGTCATAGCGTTTTCTGCCCGGCATTTGTCAAAGCATTTTCTGCCCTGGCATTTCTGTCTTAGCATTCTGCCCCGGCATTTCTGTCATAGCGTTCTGCCCCAGCATTTCTGGCATAGCGTTCTGCCCCAGCATTTCTGTCATTTGCGTCATGCCCCAGCATTTCTGTCATTTGCGTCATACCCCAGCATTTCATGTCATTGCATCATGCCCCGGCATTTGGCCTCGGCATACAGTCTCTGCGTTTGGCATAGCATTCCTGCCCCAGCATTTCGGTCTCCGTGTTCTGCCCAGCATTTCTGGCTTAGCGTTCAGTCTCAGCATTTCTGTCATAGCGGTTCTGCCCCAGGATTTGTCATGGCTTGCTGCCTCAGCGTTTGTGGCCCAGGATTTCTGTCATTGCATTCTGCCTCAGCGTTCAGTCTCAGTGTGTTCGGTCTTTTGCGTTTCTGCCCAGGTTTCTGACATGGCTTTTCTGCCTCAGCGTTCTGTCAGCATTCTGCCCCAGGATTTCTGTCGTTGCATTTCTGCCTCAGCATGTCAGTCTTAGGGTTTCGGTCATTCCATTTCTGGCATAGCGTTCGGCCCAGGATTTCTGTCATGGCATTCTGCCACATAATTTCTGCCATTTTGTTTCTGCCCCTGGATTTCTGTCATTTTGTTTCTGCCCCTGGATTTCTGTCATTTTGTTTCTGCCTCAGCGTTCAGTCTCAGCGTATTTTCTGTCATTTGCGCTTCTGCTACTGGATTTCTGTCATTGCTGTTCTGCCCCTGGTTTTCTGGCATTGCGTTCTGCTCCTGCATTTCTGGCATTGCGTTCTGCTCCTGCATTTCTGGCATTGCGTTCTGCTCCTGCATTTCTGGCATTGCGTTTCTGCCCCTGGATTCTGTCATTGCGTTTCTGCCCCTGGATTCATGTCTTTGCGTTTCTGCCCCTGGATTCATGTCTTTGCATTTCTGCCCCTGGATTCATGTCTTTGCATTTCTGCCCCTGGATTCATGTCTTTGCATTTCTGCCCCTGGATTCATGTCTTTGCATTTCTGCCCCTGGATTCATGTCATTGCGTTTCTGCCCCTGGATTCATGTCAGTGCGTTTCTGCCTCAACATTCAGCTTCAGCGTTCTGTTATAGCGTTTTTCTGTCATCACGTTTCTGCCTCAGCAGTTCTGTCATCACGTTTCTGCCTCAGCAGTTCTGTCATCACGTTTCTGCCTCAACAGTGCTGCCATTTCGTTGCTGCCATTTTCTGCTCTTGCATTTCTGCCATTATGTTTCAGCCTCGGTGTTCAGCCTCAGCGTTTCTCAGAGGGGCGTTGTTGTTCACCCATGGTATACTCTGGTAACTGTTTTGTTCGTTGGTTGTCTTGTCTCATTGTATCTGTGTTCATGTTGTACCTGGGTCAGTTAGCTAGGGTTTACGTCAGAATCTGTCACATCTACAGATCCATACGGGCTGAGGTTTAGTTTGTTAATTGATTGTTGTCCACAATCTTCTCGCCTGTAAACCATACGTCATACGATGCATGTTCATTCACCACACTCATACGACTACCCACCATGGTCCGTGGGTACACCAGCCCTGAGTTTTCTGCCCCTGCATTTCTGTCATAGCCTTTTCTGCCCGGCATTTCTGTCATAGCGTTCTGCCCCAGAATTTCTGCCCCAGAATTTCTGTCATTTGCGTCATGCCCCAGCATTTCTGTCATGGCTTGCTGCCTCAGCGTTTGTGGCCCAGGATTTCTGTCATTGCATTCTGCCTCAGCGTTCAGTCTCAGCGCGTTCGGTCGTTTGCGTTTCTGCCCAGGTTTCTGTCATGGCTTTTCTGCCTCAGCGTTCTGTCAGCGTTCTGCCCCAGGATTTCTGTCATTGCATTTCTGCCTCAGCATGTCAGTCTCAGGGTTTCTGTCATTCCACTTCTGGCATAGCGTTCGGCCCAGGATTTCTGTCATGGCATTCTGCCACATAATTTCTGCCATATTGTTTCTGCCCCTGGATTTCTGTCATTTTGTTTCTGCCTCAGCGTTCAGTCTCAGCGTATTTTCTGTCATTTGCGCTTCTGCTACTGGATTTCTGTCATTGCTTTCTGCTCCTGCATTTCCGGCATTGCGTTCTGCTCCTGAATTTCCGCCATTGCGTTCTGCTCCTGAATTTTCGGCATTGCGTTCTGCTCCTGAATTTCTGCCATTGCGTTCTGCTCCTGAATTTCTGGCAATGCGTTCTGCTCCTGAAATCATGTCTTTGCGTTTCTGCCCCTGGATTGATGTCTTTGCGATTCTGCCCCTGGATTCATGTCTTTGCGTTTCTGCCCCTGGATTCATGTCTTTGCATTTCTGCCCCTGGATTCATGTCTTTGCGTTTCTGCCCCTGAATTCATGTCTTTGCGTTTCTGCCCCTGAATTCATGTCTTTGCGTTTCTGCCCCTGGATTCATGTCAGTGGTTTCTGCCTCAACATTCGGCTTCAGCGTTCTGTCATAGCGTTTTTCTGTCATCACGTTTCTGCCTCAGCATTTCTGGCATCACGTTTCTGCCTCAGCATTTCTGTCATCACGTTTCTGCCTCAGGAGTTCTGTCATCACGTTTCTGCCTCAGCAGTTCTGTCATCACGTTTCTGCCTCAGCAGTTCTGTCATCACGTTTCTGCCTCAGCAGTTCTGTCATCACGTTTCTGCCTCAGCAGTTCTGTCATCACGTTTCTGCCTCAGCAGTTCTGTCATCACGTTTCTGCCTCAGCAGTGCTGCCATTTCGTTGCTGCCATTTTCTGCCCTTGCATTTCTGCCATTATGTTTCAGCCTCGGTGTTCAGCCTCTGCATTTCTCAGAGGGGCGTTGTTGTTCACCCATGGTATACTCTGGTAACTGTTTTGTTCGTTGGTTGTCATGTCTCATTGTATCTGTGTTCATGTTGTACCTGGGTCAGTTAGCTAGGGTTTACGTCAGGATCTGTCAAGTCTACAGATCCATACGGGCTGAGGTTTAGTTTGTTAATTGATTGTTGTCCACAATCTTCTCGCCCGTAAACCATACGTCATACGATGCATGTTCATTCACCACACTCATACGACTACCCACCACAGTCCGTGGGTACACCAGCCCTGAGTTTTCAGTCAATTACCTGTCTCTGCGCTGCAGGTTACTCGGGCTCACTTACTACTCACACGAGGGTGGGAGTTCTGTCGTTAGGGTCATCACGCGCAGTGCTCTTGACATTTTTGCTCATGTTCTCATTCTTAGGTAGGTACAGAGGGGCTTGTTGTTCTCATGTCTGGTTGTCTGTCATTTCTCTAGTTTGTGTTCTCAGGTTAGGGCCGTCTTGGCATCCATACCTCCTTCCTCGGTTCAGGATTCAGACTCGGTTGTTAGGTCTCTGGCTGTAGCACATCCTGATCTTATCAGGTGGGTCCAGTGTCCTGTGTCTGGCATGGTTCTCCATGTTGATGATGCTCATTGCCATGGCGCATGGGCCTTATCCGCGTACTCCATCACATTCATCTGGTATCCAGCATTTCGCACTCCTACCAGTGGTCCTTTTTGCCCTCACCCTCTCACTTCCCCATAGTATTTTGATCGTCTCGTTCGCAGTTCGATCATTATTCACAGGGGTTCCACGGGCCGGGCCAGGCCTTTCTCCCTTCCCCCCACGTATCCTCTCATTCGCAAGCAGTTATTCTCATGTCTAGGTTGTCTCGGGCATCAGGCTCAATCCAATCTTGCACGGGACGTTCTGTTGGTTCTGGGTAGCTTGCAGGTTCCATAGGGGGTTCCTCTCTCATTACAAAGTCAGAAGTCGGTGGGTTCTCCTGTCACCGCGGATACTACTGTTGCCATCTGGGCGCACGCCAATATACGTGTTGGATCATTACCTTCCCTTCTGCACCTAAATTTGTGTCTTTTTGCCCTCTTCTCAGGCTTACTGACCAGCTAGGCCAAGGCACACCTCAGGCCTTGGTTCTTAGGAATATCGCATTTCCCGCTTGAAGACTCTGACTACAAGTATGAAGGCTGGCCTGTATTTGTAGGAGGAGCCTGAGAGGGCTATTTAAGCCGCCGCCTCCTCCTTCATCAGGGCCAGGGTCGTCAGCGTTTCTGGGTTCCCACCCACCTGTTTCCCCCAGTCTTTCATACATTCTCATAGTACTTCTTATTCTTACATTCAGGGTATGCCCTCTTCTCAGGCATACTGACCAGCCAGGCCAAGGCACACCTCAGGCCTTGGTTCTTAGGAATATCGCATTTCCCGCTTGAAGACTCTGACTACAAATGTATGTAGGGAGAGACTTATCACATGCGATGAATCTAGGAGGACGCCAACATGTTTCGGACATTTTAGTCCTTTTTCATAGGCAAATTATAGTCCTTTTCAAACACATCTAAATGGTATGAATAAATAAGTGTTAACATAGGTGAAAACAGTGATGTAAGGTAGAGGCACGATATTTGAAACGCCATATACATGGATAGGGAATAGATTGGTTTCTATATACTCACATGCATGAGAAACCCCCTTTAGTAGACATCAGAACCATTAAAATGCTAAACAGCATATAAGAAAATCTGCTGTGGTGAGAACAGGTGTATCATGTGCAGTTGGCACAGAGCTGGCGGAGTAGAGCGTCTAGGGACATTAACCACCGCCCGGTCAATAGAAGATTGACGCCCGGGAAGTGGTTTTGTTATCCTGACTGGGCGTCATATGACGTCCTTCAGGATAACAGCCGCCGCGCGCCCGTGGGGGTGCGCATCGCGGCGATCGGTGGAGCGGTGTGTCAGTCTGACACACCGCTACACCGATCTCGGTAAAGAGCCTCCGGCGGAGGCGCTTTACCTCGTGATCAGCCGTGTCCAATCACGGCTGATCGCGATGTACACAGGAAGAGCCGTTGATCGGCTTTTCCTCACTCGCGTCTGACAGACGCGAGTAGAGGGGAGCCGATCGGCGGCTCTCCTGATGGGGGGGTATGCGCTGATTGCTTATCGGCGCAGCCCCCCCTCAGTTGCCCCCACTGGACCATCAGGGAAGCCCCCAGGACCACCAGGGAAGCCCCCAGCATGTGGATGGACAGGTACATCCCCCATGGCCAGCCACATGTTAAAAAAAGCCCAAAATATGCCAATCAGTGCCCACAAATGGGCACTGACTGGCACCTCATATATACATTATATAACAGGGATGCCCAGCAATGCCACCCATCAGTGTCCATCAGTGCCACCTCTCAGTGCCCATCCTTGCGCATCTGTGCCTGCCCATCAGTGCCCATCCATGCCACCTATAAATATGCATCAGTGCCACCCATAAGTACCCATCAGTGCCGCCTATGAGTGCCCATAAGTGCCACCTGAGTGCCCATCAGTGCCACCTGAGTGCCCATCAGTGCCACCTGAGTGCCCATCAGTGCCACCTGAGTGCCCATCAGTGCCCATCAGTGCCACCTATGAGTGCCCATCAGTGCCACATATGAGTGCCCATCAGTGCCACATGAGTGCCCATCAGTGCAGCCATATCAGTGCCCGTTGTTGAAGAAGAAATTGCACTTATTTACAAAAAAAATGAACAGTGACAAAGAAAAACTAGTTTTTTTGCAAAATTTTTGGTCTTTTTTTGTTTGTTGCGCAAAAAATAAAAATCACAGAGGTGATCAAATACCACCAAAAGAAAGCTCTATTTGTGGGAACAAAATGATAAAAAATTAGTTTGGGTACAGTGTAGTGTCCCATGATGCTCGCCTCTCATAGTCGCCTCTGATTGGCCCTCAGTTATGGACAATAGGGAAGGAACGGAGCGGGCAGGAAGCTGGACGGGGAACCTGGTGAGAGCCGCCGTCTCTTCTCCCTGACAGGAGAAAGGGGGGGGGGGGGCGAGTGGGGGAAACCTCTGACAGCCCGCCGCTCACCTTTCTCCTATCACAGCGCCGCCAAGTTCTCTGCTGGACTGAGCTGGGAAAAGAGCCCAAAGTCACACTACACTGATGGGGGGGGGGGGCTTGACAGCACCTTGATGGTGTCACCCCCCTGGCGACACAGCTGTGCTGAATTTAAGATCCGATCCCTGATTCCAGGGGGGGCGGGGGGGCATTTGACCCTCCTAGCCCCTACCTACGGACGCCCATGCCTGGACCAGCAGCATTCAGTATGCTGCTGGTTCCAGGCCGTGCAGGTAACCTTGACAAGCTCTCCACACCAGGTAAATACTTAACTGACCGACTACATCCAGGACTTATTAGCAGACATGCATATATTCATTTCACTCATCATTCCCTATTTTTTCTTTAACCACTTCAATACCGGACACTTAGACACCTTCCCGCCCAGACCAATTTTCAGCTTTCAGCGATGTCGCAATTTGAATGACAATTGCGCGGTCATGCTACACTGCACCTAAACTAATTTTTTATCATTTTGTTCCCACAAATAGAGCTTTCTTTTGGTGGTATTTGATCACCTCTGTGATTTTAATTTTTTGCGCAACAAACAAAAAAAAGACCGAAAATTTGGCAAAAAAACAAGTTTTTCTTTGTCACTGTTCATTTTTTTTGTTAATAAGTGCATTTTCTTCTTCAATGACGAGCACTGATATGGCTGCACTGATGGGCGGCAAAAATGGGCACTGATGGGTGGCATTGCTGGGCATCCCGGTTATATAATGTATATGAGAGGTGCCAGTCAGTGCTCATTTGTGGGCACTGATTGGCATATTTTGGGCATGTTTTTAACATGTGGATGGCCATGGGGGATGTACCTGGCCATCCACATGCTGGGGGCTTCCCTGGTGGTCCTGGGGGCTTCCCTGGTGGCCCAGTGTGGGCATCTGAGGGGGGGGCTGCCCTGATAAGCAATCAGCGCATACCCCCCCGTCAGGAGAGCCGCCGATCGGCTCTCCTCTACTCGCGTCTGTCAGACGCGAGTGAGGAAAAAGCCGATCAACGGCTCTTCCTGTGTACATCGCGATCAGCCGTGATTGGACACGGCTGATCACGAGGTAAATCGCCTCCGCCGGAGGCTCTTTACCGAGATCGGTGTAGCGGTGTGTCAGACTGACACACCGTTCCACCGATCGCCGCGATGCGCACCCCCACGGGCGCGCGGCGGCATGTTATCCTGAAGGACGTCATATGACGCCCAGTCAGGATAACGAAACCACTTCCCGGACGTCAATCTGCTATTGGCCAGGCGGGAAGTGGTTAATGTCCCTAGATACACCACTCTCCTAGCCGGTGTTACACTGATACAGGGCACGCACCCGTTCACTGGAGATCTTGCAGCACACAATAAATTCACTAGCCTGCCGCCAGCTCTGTGCCAACTGCACATGATATACCTGTTCTCACCACAGCAGATTTTCTTATATGCTGTTTAGCATTTTAATGGTTCTGGTGTCTACTAAAAAGGGGGTTTCTCATGCATGTGAGTATATAGGAACCAATCTATTCCCTATCAATGTATATGGCGTTTCAAATATCGTGCCTCTACCTTACATCACTGTTTTCACCTATGTTCACACTTATTTATTCATCCAATTAGATGTGTTTGAAAAAGAGCCAAAAAGTCCGAAACACGTCGGCGTCCCCCTAGATTCATCGCATGTGATAAGTCTCTCCCTACATACCGTATACACTCGAGTATAAGCCGAGTTTTTCTGCACATTTTATTGTGCTGAAAGTGCCCCCCTCGGCTTATACTCGAGTCAATCGCTTTTCTGCGGCAGAAAATTACATTTTCCGACCCGACTTTGGGGCCCCGTATCTCGGGGATTCTTAGGGCTAGGAACCCCAATTTGGTATGCAAACTCGCAACCTATGGCACTACAATATATCCAAAGATGGGGTTCCTAGCACTAAGTGACCCAAAGATACAGGGCCCCAAAGTCGGTTCTGAAAATGTCATTCTCTGCTGCAGAAAAGTGCTTGACATTTTCTGAACCGACTTTGGGGCCCCGTATCTCGGGGACTCTTAGGGCTAGGAACCCCAAATTTTGGTATGAAAACTCACAACATATGGCACTACAATATATCCAAAGATGGAGTTCCTAGCACTAAGGGTTCTTAGATGCCCCCTTATCTGCAGCCAAAATTTGGGGTCTCTGGACCCAAAGGGTCCTGAAATAACATTGCTGCAGATGGACACAGTTGACCAATTTGGGGCCCCCTATCTTTGGGCCACTTGGTGCTAGGAACCCCAAATGTGGTATGCAAACTCACAACATATAGCACTACAATATATCCAAAGATGGGGTTCCTAGCACCAAGTGGCCCCGAGATACGGGGCCCCAAAGTCGGTTCAGAAAATGTCATTCTCTGCTGCAGAAAAGTGCTCGACATTTTCTGCTTTTAAAGGGAATTTAAGGGGAAAAAGGTGCGTGTTATACGCCGATAAATACGGTACATGAATTGTGTCTGCAGCACAGAGAAGGAAGATTATCGGAGAGAAATACAGGAATACAGGACGGGGAACACAGCTCAGGGAAGTGACCAGGGGATTACAGGCTGATATCACCCAGTCCCCGCCCTACTCTGGACCAATCAGTGAGCAGTATGGGTGGAGGAATGGATTTAGTGTTAATGACCCACCTGTGCTGATCTCTGTAGGAGTGTCCTCCTCTATAAATGTCCCCGTTATTCCATCCTCCTCCATAGACTGCTGATCATCCCTCACATACCTCTCTTCTTCTTCTTCTGATTTCACCTCAAATTCTATATCGATTGGATCTCCACTCTAAATCAAGAAAATGAGAGAGAATATCATCTGTAAGATATAAGCTTTATTACAAAATACACACATCATCTCCACCAGTCCATGTTCTAGTTGCTCTGTCCCACCAACCTTGTAACAGTGGGGGATGGTGTGACCTTCCTGTGTGGAATACAGAGGACGGAGACATCTTTCTGGTGGGTTCCTGGTATTTGGTGGCTCCATCATATCCTTGTGTCCTTCTGAAAACTCCTCCATCACTCCATACTCCTCATCCTCCTCTTTATACTCTTCTTTAACATCAATATTATCATCTCCGATGGTGGGGGGTGGTGTCTCTGGTGGGTTTCTGTAGCTGGATGACTCCACCATGGTGTCCTGGTACAGATCTTTGTGTTCTTCCTCCATCACCCCATCCTCATCATCCTCCTCTTTTATCTCTTCTTTAACCTCAACTTTAGGATCTCTCAGGTTTCCACTCTGAATATATAATAAAAATGACATCAATGGTAACAATGCAGATAATGCACAGATCCTAATGATACTATCAGTGATTGTCCCTCATCTACCTGATGATGGTGGGGGATGGTGTGATCTTCCTGTGTGGGATCCCGGGAATACAGAGGACGGGGGGATCTCTCTGGTGGGTTCCTGGTATTTGGTGGCTCCATCATATCCTTGTGTCCTTCTGAAAACTCCTCCATCACTCCATACTCCTCATCCTCCTCTTTATACTCTTCTTTAATATCAATATTATAATGCCCGAGGTCTCCACTCTGAATATATAATAAAACATTCATTGTAACAAACATTCTTGTATATAAATCATAACTATCAGTGCTTGTTCCTCATCTACCTGATGATGGTGGGGGATGGTGTGACCTTCCTGTGTGGGATCCCGGGAATACAGAGGACGGGGGGATCTCTCTGGTGGGTTCCCATTACTGGATCCATCTGTAGGAAACACACACACTGACTGAATACATTGTTTCTATGTGTTTATCAGATGATGGGGGATCTAGGTGGAGCCTCCGTACTGCTCTCTCCTTTACAATAAAGTCTCCTCTTACCCGGTGATGTGAGGGGCGGCTGATTGTCCATCATGACGTCCTTGTAGAGATCCTTGTGTCCTTCTAAATACTCCCACTCCTCCATGGAGAAATAGACAGTGACATCCTGACACCTTATAGGAACCTGACACACACAATGATACAGTCACCATCCAGACACATCCCTTGTCTGTTACTGGATAATGTCCCAGAATTCTCCTCACCTCTCCTCGATGATCTCTCTAGTGACTTCTAGAATCTTCTCTTTATTCTATCAGGGAGGGAGGTGGAGGCAATGTGACGGTCAGATGATCTCCAGACTTCACAGGCGGAAAACTCTAGATCTGAAGACAAATAGTAAATCAAACGATATTCACACAATCCTCCTCACCTGACAGGTCTCTATTATTATTATTATTATTATTATTATTATTATTAAAGCCCCACTGAGGTATAATACATCCACACAGGACCCCCACTCTGTAGGTTAAAATCGTGTCACAAGGAATTCTGGTATCAGCACACACAACGCAGGAGATCACCAGAGGGAGGAAGGAGGTCCTGATTCCTCTATATAGATCTTTATATCACTAGAGGGACCACCAGCAGGAGGAAGGAGGTCCTGATTCCTCTATATAGATCTTTATATCACTAGAGGGACCACCAGCAGGAGGAAGGAGGTCCTGATTCCTCTACATAGATCTTTATATCACTAGAGGGGTCACCAGCAGGAGGAAGGAGGTCCTGATTCCTCTATATAGATCTTTATATCACTAGAGGGATCACCAGCAGGAGGAAGGAGGTCCTGATTCCTCTATATAGATCTTTCTATCACTAGAGGGATCACCAGCAGGAGGAAGGAGGTCCTGATTCCTCTATATAGATCTTTATATCACTAGAGGGGTCACCAGCAGGAGGAAGGAGGTCCTGATTCCTCTATATAGATCTTTATATCACTAGAGGGGTCACCAGCAGGAGGAAGGAGGTCCTGATTCCTCTATATAGATCTTTATATCACTAGAGGGGTCACCAGAAGGAGGAAGGAGGTCCTGATTCCTCTATATAGATCTTTATATCACTAGAGGGGTCACCAGCAGGAGGAAGGAGGTCCTGATTCTTCTATATAGATCTTTATATCACTAGAGGGATCACCGGCAGGAGGAAGGAGGTCCTGATTCCTCTATATAGATCTTTATATCACTAGAGGGGTCACCGGCAGGAGGAAGGAGGTCCTGATTCCTCTATATAGATCTTTATATCACTAGAGGGGTCACCAGCAGGAGGAAGGAGGTCCTGATTCCTCTATATAGATCTTTATATCACTAGAGGGGTCACCAGCAGGAGGAAGGAGGTCCTGATTCCTCTATATAGATCTTTATATCACTAGAGGGATCACCAGGAGGAGGAAGGAGGTCCTGATTCCTCTATATAGATCTTTATATCACTAGAGGGATCACCAGCAGGAGGAAGGAGGTCCTGATTCCTCTTTATAGATCTTTATATCACTAGAGGGATCACCAGGAGGAAGGAGGTCCTGATTCCTCTATATAGATCTTTATATCACTAGAGGGGTCACCGGCAGGAGGAAGGAGGTCCTGATTCCTCTATATAGAACTTTATATCACTAGAGGGATCACCAGCAGGAGGAAGGAGGTCCTGATTCCTCTATATAGATCTTTATATCACTAGAGGGGTCACCAGCAGGAGGAAGGAGGTCCTGATTCCTCTATATAGATCTTTATATCACTAGAGGGATCACCAGGAGGAAGGAGGTCCTGATTCCTCTATATAGATCTTTATATCACTAGAGGGGTCACCGGCAGGAGGAAGGAGGTCCTGATTCCTCTATATAGATCTTTATATCACTAGAGGGGTCACCAGAAGGAGGAAGGAGGTCCTGATTCCTCTATATAGATCTTTATATCACTAGAGGGTCACCAGCAGGAGGAAGGAGGTCCTGATTCCTCTATATAGATCTTTATATCACTAGAGGGATCACCAGAGGGAGGAAGGAGGTCCTGATTCCTCTATATAGATCTTTATATCACTAGAGGGATCACCAGGAGGAGGAAGGAGGTCCTGATTCCTCTATATAGAACTTTATATCACTAGAGGGGTCACCAGCAGGAGGAAGGAGGTCCTGATTCCTCTATATAGATCTTTATATCACTAGAGGGGTCACCAGGAGGAGGAAGGAGGTCCTGATTCCTCTATATAGATCTTTATATCACTAGAGGGGTCACCAGCAGGGGGGAAGGAGGTCCTGATTCCTCTATATAGATCTTTATATCACTAGAGGGGTCACCAGGGGGAGGAAGGAGGTCCTGATTCCTCTATATAGATCTTTATATCACTAGAGGGGTCACCAGCAGGAGGAAGGAGGTCCTGATTCCTCTATATAGATCTTTATATCACTAGAGGGGTCACCAGCAGGGGGGAAGGAGGTCCTGATTCCTCTATATAGATCTTTATATCACTAGAGGGATCACCAGCAGGAGGAAGGAGGTCCTGATTCCTCTATATAGATCTTTATATCACTAGAGGGGTCACCAGCAGGAGGAAGGAGGTCCTGATATTTTTAGCACATTTACTACAAATTAGACACGTGCGATTAGTTTCGTACGAATTTCCGTAAATTCGTACATTTGGAAGGATCCGAAGTACAAATTGCGATGCTTCCGAATTTTGTTCGAAGTACGAAATTTCGTTTATGAATTTCGGATCCAAATTCCGTTACAACGAAAAACGTGACTGGTGTTTTGTTGACCAATCAGAGCACAGGGATGGGGGGAGCTCCTCATAATGAGCACCGGGATGGGGGGGAGCCCCTCATAATGAGCACCGGGATGGGGGGGAGCCCCTCATAATGAGCACGGGGGTGGGGGGAGCCCCTCATAATGAGCACGGGGATGGGGGGAGCCCCTCATAATGAGCACAGGGATGGTGGGAGCCCCTCATAATGAGCACAGGGATGGTGGGAGCCCCTCATAATGAGCACAGGGATGGTGGGAGCCCCTCATAATGAGCACAGGGATGGTGGGAGCCCCTCATAATGAGCACAGGGATGGGGGGGGAGCCCCTCATAATGAGCACAGGGATGGGGGAAGCTCCTCATAATGGGCACAGCACAGGGATGGGGGAAGCTCCTCATAATGGGCACAGCACAGAGATGGGGGGAGCCCCTCATAATGAGCACAGGGATGGGGGGGAGCCCCTCATAATGAGCACAGGGATGGGGGGAGCTCCTCATAATGAGCGCAGGGATGGGGGGAGCCCCTCATAATGAGCGCAGGGATGGGCGGAGCCCCTCATAATGAGCACAGGGATGGGGGGAGCCCCTCATAATGAGCACAGGGATGGGGGGAGCCCCTCATAATGAGCACGGGGATGGGGGGAGCTCCTCATAATGAGCACGGGGATGGGGGGAGCTCCTCATAATGAGCACGGGGATGGTGGGAGCGCCTCATAATGAGCATAGGGATGGGGGGAGCCCCTCATGAGCACAGGGATGGGGGGAGCCCCTCATAATGAGCACAGGGATGGGGGGAGCTCCTCATAATGAGCACAGGGATGGGGGGAGCTCCTCATAATGAGCACAGGGATGGGGGGAGCTCCTCATAATGAGCACAGGGATGGGGGGAGCTCCTCATAATGAGCACAGGGATGGGGGGAGCCCCTCATGAGCACAGGGATGGGGGAGCCCCTCATAATGAGCACAGGGATGGGGGGAGCTCCTCATAATGAGCACAGGGATGGGGGGAGCTCCTCATAATGAGCACAGGGATGGGGGGAGCTCCTCATAATGAGCACAGGGATGGGGGGAGCTCCTCATAATGAGCACAGGGATGGGGGGAGCTCCTCATAATGAGCACAGGGATGGGGGGAGCTCCTCATAATGAGCACAGGGATGGGGGGAGCTCCTCATAATGAGCACGGGGATGGGGGGAGCACCTCATAATGAGCACCGGGATGGGGGGAGCTCCTCATAATGAGCACGGGGATGGGGGGAGCCCCTCATAATGAGCACGGGGATGGGGGGAGCCCCTCATAATGAGCACAGGGATGGGGGGGAGCTCCTCATAAAGAGCACAGGGATGGGGGGAGCTCCTCATAAAGAGCACGGGGATGGGGGGAGCTCCTCATAATGAGCACGGGGATGGGGGGAGCCCCTCATAATGAGCACCGGGATGGGGGGAGCCCCTCATAATGAGCACGGGGATGGGGGGAGCCCCTCATAATGAGCACAGGGATGGGGGGAGCTCCTCATAATGAGCACAGGGATGGGGGGAACCCCTCATAATGAGCACAGGGATGGGGGGAGCCCCTCATAATGAGCACAGGGATGGTGGGAGCTCCTCATAATGAGCACGGGGATGGGGGGAGCCCCTCATAATGAGCACAGGGATGGGGGAAGCCCCTCATAATGGAGCACGGGGATGGGGGGGAGCTCCTCATAAAGAGCACGGGGATGGGGGGAGCCCCTCATAATGAGCACAGGGATGGGGGGGGAGCCCCTCATAATGAGCACAGGGATGGGGGGAGCCCCTCATAATGAGCACAGGGATGGGGGGAGCTCCTCATAATGAGCACAGGGATGGGGGGAGCTCCTCATAATGAGCACAGGGATGGGGGGAGCCCCTAATAATGATAAATTCATCATAACGAACGTTCGTAATTGTTAACGAAATGTTAACGAACCTAATGAAAATTCGTATTTCGTACGAATCCAAATTGAATTTCGCACACGAACTACGAATTAACGGCTAATACTAAAAACGGCGCACATTGTCTACTACAAATGACATTTTCCCTCTTTCTTCCTATTTGAATCTTATAAAATAAAGACATACACAAATCTCCATTCCCAACCACTAATAAAAGTGGTATAATCCGTTTAGTATAGACTGATGAGGGGAGAAGGTGATTGGTGGGGAAGGTGACACATCTCCGGAATGAAGAGAATGTCCCGGCCCTGTAAGTGGGGAATGTTCTGTCCCTGAAGGGGTTAATCTAGGTTCCCACACTATATATGTGTGTATTATCATCGGCTGGAGATAAAAGATGTCACAGTGACTATGGAGGAAGAGGACGGACATGACGGGGGGTTACTGGGTGTAAATAGAAAATAAGATCTTATTACCTCCTCTGCTGAAACTTCCAGCGATGTCTCCTCTCTGCTTCCTCCCGACTCACCTCTCACCCGGGAACTTCCTATTTATACCTGACATCACTTCCTGTCTTCCATAGAGTCTTCCTGTCTCTATGGTGGAAGCGAGATCACCACCTTGTGGAGATCAGAGGAACTGCAGCCCCTGAGAAACATCTTGTAGTGTGAACACGGCCTTGTGCTGTGTGTGTATGTACTGTATATCCTTATAGATGGGGGTCATCTCCACTCCCACCAAGGGGGAGAGAAATATATTACTGCCTAGTCCAGCCTTTCTCAGCCAGGGTTCCTCCAAAGGGTTCTAGGGGTTCCATGGGCAATTTCTGTCTCTCGGTAACACACTTGTAATAAACAATGTGAATGGAAAGGAATGAGCTCTGGGTTTGGACTGAACCCATATTTATACAGAATTTGGCCTTTTTTTTGGGGGGGGGGGGGGGGGGGTCACTGAGGGTCTGATTTAAATAGGTATTTAGCTGTTGGGCCTCCAGTTGCAGAAGCAGAAAGGTGGGCTAGCATTTCCTGCAGTTGGTAGAACTGAGACCATTATCTACAAGGGAGTTGGACATAGCTCCCAACTGTCCCTGATTTCGAGGGACTGTCCCTGATTTGGAGCAGTGTCCCTCTGTCCCTCATTCCTCCTCATTTGTCCCTCGTGTTGGTCTGATCTATATAGTTGTGTATAAAATGTACTTTTTATCTATAAAAAAGTGTTTCCCAGAGCTAAACCTTTCATCCGATTTCTGAATTACTGAAAATGGAAATTCCAAAAGCCAATATAAAGGAATAGTAGCGTTAAAAAAAGCACTTGTGGGTTCAACCAATCTTATATTTTTTGTACAATTCTCCTTTAAGGGGGCGTGGCAAGGGGTGTGTCCTATGCCTGCATACTTTTGCTGATAGGTGTCCCTCATTCCCATATAAAAAAGTTGTGAGGTGTGGAGTTGGCGGTGCTCAAGGATACAGTATACAACACTTTGTGCTACTTTCAAAAGGAATTCCTAGCCCGTAAGGGGCTTATTCTTTTCTAAAAGAGACTGCTAGCCGCCAAAGAAAGGAATCAATCAGAGCTGTACAGCAGGGGTAGGCAACCTCGGCCCTCCAACTGTGGTGAAACTACAAATCCCACCATACCTCTGCCTCTAGGAGTCATGCCGGTGATTGTCGGGGTCTTGCAATGTCTCATGAGACTTGTAGTTTCAAAACAGCTGGAGGGCTGAGGTTGCCCACCCCCTGCTGTACAGACTAAGGAAGATGAATCAATCAGAACAGTACAGACGAAAGGAAGAGGAATCAGAGTTGTACAGACTGAAGGAAGAGGAATCAGAGTTGTACAGACTGAAGGAAGAGGAATCAGAGTTGTACAGACTGAAGGGAGAGGAATCAGAGTTGTACAGACGAAAGGAATAGGAATCAGAGTTGTACAGACTGAAGGAAGAGGAATCAGAGTTGTAAAGACTAAAGGAAGAGGAATCAGAGTTGTACAGACTGAAGGGAGAGGAATCAGAGTTGTACAGACTGAAGGAAGAGGAATCAGAGTTGTACAGACTAAAGGAAGAGGAATCAGAGTTGTACAGACTGAAGGAAGAGGAATCAGAGTTGTACAGACTGAAGGAAGAGGAATCAGAGTTGTACAGACTGAAGGAAGAGGAATCAGAGTTGTACAGACTGAAGGAAGAGGAATCAGAGTTGTACAGACGAAAGGAAGAGGAATCAGAGTTGTACAGACGAAAGGAAGAGGAATCAGATTTGTACAGACTAAAGGAAGAGGAATCAGAGTTGTACAGATGAAAGAAAGAGGAATCCGAGTTGAACAGACTAAAGGAAGAGGAATCAGAGTTGTACAGACTGAAGGAAGAGGAATCAGAGTTGTACAGACTGAAGGAAGAGGAATCAGAGTTGTACAGACTGAAGGAAGAGGAATCAGAGTTGTACAGACTGAAGGAAGAGGAATCAGAGTTGTACAGACGAAAGGAAGAGGAATCAGAGTTGTACTGACGAAAGGAAGAGGAATCAGAGTTGTACAAACTAAAGGAAGGGGAATCAGAATTGTACAGACGAAAGGAAGAGGAATCAGAGTTGTTCAGACGAAAGGAAGAGGAATCAGAGTTGTACAGATGAAAGGAAGAGGAATCAAAGTTGTACAGACTAAAGGAAGAGGAATCAGAGTTGTACAGACTAAAGGAAGAGGAATTAGAGTTGTACAGACTAAAGGAAGAGCAATCAGAGCTGTACAGACTAAAGGAAGAGGAATCAGAGTTGTACAGACGAAAGGAAGAGGAATCAGAGCTGTACAGATGAAAGAGGAATCAGAGTTGTACAGACTAAAGGAAGAGGAATCAGAGTTGTACAGACGACACTAAGAGGAATCAGAGTTGTACAGACGAAAGAAAGAGGAATCAGAGTTGTACAGACTAAAGGAAGAGGAATCAGAGCTGTATAGACTAAAGGAAGGGGAATCAGAGTTGTACAGACTAAAGAAAGGGGAATCAGAGTTGTACAGACTAAAGGAAGGGGAATCAGAGTTGTACAGACTAAAGGAAGGGGAATCAGAGTTGTACAGACTAAAGGAAGGGGAATCAGAGTTGTACAGACTAAAGGACGGGGAACCAGAGTTGTACAGACTAAAGGAAAAGGAATCAGAGTTGTACAGATGAAAGAAAGAGGAATCAGAGTTGTACAGACTAAAGGAAGAGGAATCAGAGTTGTACAGACGAAAGGAAGAGGAATCAGAGCTGTAGAGACGAAAGGAAGAGGAATCAGAGCTGTATAGACGAAAGGAAGAGAAATCAGAGTTGTACAGACAAAAGGAAGAGGAATCAGAGTTGTACAGCCGAAAGGAAGAGTAATCAGAGTTGTACAGACGAAAGGAAGAGTAATCAGAGTTGTACAGACGAAAGGAAGAAGAATCAGAGCTGTACAGACAAAAGGAAGAGGAATCAGAGCTGTACAGAGGAAAGGAAAAGGAATCAGAGTTGTACAGATGAAAGGAAGAGGAATCAGAGTTGTACAGACTAAAGGAAGAGGAATCAGAGTTGTACAGACGAAAGAGGAATCAGAGTTGTACAGCCGAAAGGAAGAGTAATCAGAGTTGTACAGACTAAAGGAAGAGAAATCAGAGTTGTACAGACAAAAGGAAGAGGAATCAGAGTTGTACAGCTGAAAGGAAGAGTAATCAGAGTTGTACAGACGAAAGGAAGAGGAATCAGAGTTGTACAGATGAAAGGAAGAGGAATCAGAGTTGTACAGACGAAAGAGGAATCAGAGTTGTACAGACGAAAGAGGAATCAGAGTTGTACAGCCGAAAGGAAGAGTAATCAGAGTTGTACAGACTAAAGGAAGAGAAATCAGAGTTGTACAGACAAAAGGAATAGGAATCAGAGTTGTACAGCCGAAAGGAAGAGTAATCAGAGTTGTACAGACGAAAGGAAGAGGAATCAGTGTTGTACAGACAAAAGGAAGGGGAATAAGAGTTGTACAGCCGAAAGGAAGAAGAATCAGAGTTGTACAGATGAAAGGAAGAGGAATCAGAGTTGCACAGACTAAAGGAAGAGGAATCAGAGTTGTACAGACTAAAGGAAGAGGAATCAGAGCTGTACAGACGAAAGAGGAATCAGAGTTGTACAGACTAAAGGAAGAGGAATCAGAGTTGTACAGACGAAACAAAGAGGAATCAGAGTTGTACAGACTAAAGGAAGAGGAATCAGAGTTGTACAGACTAAAGGAAGAGGAATCAGAGTTGTACAGACAAAAGGCAGAGGAATCAGAGTTGTACAGACAAAAGGAAGAGGAATCAGAGTTGTACAGACGGAAAAGGAATCAGAGTTGTACAGACGGAAGAGGAATCAGAGTTGTACAGACTAAAGGAAGAGGAATCAGAGTTGTACAGACGAAACGAAGAGGAATCAGAGTTGTACAGACTAAAGGAAGAGGAATCAGAGTTGTACAGACAAAAGGAAGAGGAATCAGAGTTGTACAGACGGAAGAGGAATCAGAGTTGTACAGACGGAAGAGGAATCAGAGTTGTACAGACGAAACGAAGAGGAATCAGAGTTGTACAGACGAAAGAAAGAGGAATCAGAGTTGTGCAGACTAAAGGAAGAGTAATCAGATTTGTACAGACGAAAGGAAGCGGAATCAGAGCTGTACAGACTAAAGGAAGAGCAATCAAAGTTGTACAGACTAATGGAAGAGGAATCAGAGTTGTACAGACAAAAGGAAGAGCAATCAGAGTTGTACAGACTAAAGGAAGCTGAATCAGAGTTGTACAGACTAAAGGAAGGGGAATCAGAGTTGTACAGACTAAAGGAGAAGAATCAATTGCCGTTGTCCTGGTTTTGTTGCTATCAAGTTGGGGCATCCCATAATTCCTAAGGTGATCCAAGTTATTACCCCTAATAACACATAAAAAAAAAACAAGTTCAAAGACTGTTGCTCGTCTCTAAAGAAGATGGAGGTGTATTCTGTAAAAGGAGCGGTACTGGGAGGTGGATAGGAAGTGGAACCAAGGGACGGTGCTCGGAACTGGGTAAGGGGCGGAGACAAGGCATGACTCTTTAGGGGTAATTATCTGTAACTATTGTTGTGGGAATTTTATGAAGATGTATTTTAATGTATTGTCATAAGAGTCTCCCAGTGTTAGCGCTCGCTTCGACCGCTCTAAAGAGCTGACTGGGGCAGACTGACGCTCGTTGAGATCCGTTTGGTGGTGAAAATCTCCTTGGGGATGTAGAGAAGTGTTTGCGGAGTGGGGACATGTCCGCCAGCTAAGGCCCCCTGTGCGATGCACAGAACGATCTTCTGGTGGGGGATGTGTTCGCTCTGCAAAGACATTATCGGTTTAACGAGTGTGCGCTCGTGTCGCCCCTGTATGCCTGATCAACATATTTGTGGCTCCATGAGTGTGCACCTGCAGATAATCTCTCGTCCATAAAGACAGTAGAATAGTCCGGGTATACGTTGTTCTCTGAACAAGGCATATTAAGGATTCACAAAAGATAAGACTCCCCTAGTCATTGTTGTATTTCCTGTGTTGCATTAGGGATGGGCCCGGTGTTCGATTCAAACCCATGTTCGAATCGAACATTGGCCGTTCATCCGCTCGTCGAGGGCAGAACTCTGAGGGCCGTTCGCATTAATTTCGTGTGATGCGAACGGTCCACAATGCACTGCACCAGTCGCAGTGAATTGCTGGCTGATGATTGGCCAAGCAGGCACTGAGACCCCGCATGCTTTGCCAATCATAGAGCCAGCGGCGAGGAGAGCAATAATTGGCCACAGGCAGGATGCCTGTGGCCAATTATAGCTCAGGGGGTTTAGTACACGCCCCACACTATATAAGGCCGCCGCGCCAGCGGCCTCGTGTAGTGTATTCCGGCATTGAGGAACAGTGACAGTGTATTGTACACACTATATGTGAATCATTTCTGTGTGGGGAAAGTGTAGGGAAAGAGGAAAAATAGGCAGGGATAGTGTATTCTTCTCAGCCTTTGCTTGTGGGGAAAGTGTAGGGATAGAGGAAAAATAGGCAGGGATAGTGTGTTCTTCTCAGTGCTGTTCTCTACCAATCCAGCCATCTGCAGGAGTTAGTGTGTGTGTGTGCTGTGTGAGTATAGCACAGCAGTAGCACACGAAATCACCTTACCCTGTATCTGCCCTGTTGTCATCTAAGACAGCCATCTGCAGGAGTTAGTGTGTGTGTTGTGTGAGTCTAGCACAACACACTAAACCACCTCACCCTGTATATGCCCTTCTGCCTTGTTGTCATCTAAGACAGCCGTCTGCAGGAGTTAGTGTGTGTGCTGTGTGACTCCAGCACAATATACACTACCCAATTGCTGGTTTTCTCATCTCCCTGCAGACCATTACAATGTCTGAAAGACCAACAAGGAGAGGCAGACAGTCACGAGCCAAGAAAACAGGGCAAGCAGGCTCTGTGTCTAGAGACAACAGTGCTGGTCGTGGACGCGGTGCATCATCATCAGCACGTGGCCATGGGACACGCTTGTCCTTATTTTCGGCAGCTGGACATGTTGAGCCGCATCATGCTTGGTAGAGTGGATGACCAAGCCCTCCTCATCCTCTCTCACCCAGGCTCAGGGTACTGGCAAAGCAGCTGCCAACGCGTACTCAATGTCATCAGGCACCCCTTCCCTAGACCCACCATGTCCTCCTGAGGAGTCCCCCGAACTGTTTGAGCACAGTGTTGGGTACATGCTCCAGGAGGATGCCCAGCATTTTGAAGGCTCCGATGATGATACCCAGCTAGAGGAAGGCAGTAGCGTAAGCGCAGAGAGAGGGGATGCTCAAGGCCAGCAATCTGGCAATCATGTTCCACCAGCTGCAGCTTACTGCCAGGTTTGCTCCAGTGGTGAAGAGGGAGGGGATGATGAGGTCACTGACTCCACGTGGGTGCCTGAACGGAGAGAGGAGGAGGCGGCACATCTCCAACGAGGCAGGATGCCCTCCGGGGGCCAGCTTGAGGCCAGCACACAAACTGAATCACACCTCAGAGCTCCGCCTGTGCAGGGCTCTGCCTCTGCACGTTATCACAAAAGTTCTTTGGTGTGGGCCTTTTTTGAGACGAGTGCATCAGATCGCACCGCTGCTGTTTGCAACATATGTCTCAAGCGTATCTCGCGTGGCCAAAACATCAGCCGCTTGGGCACCACAAGCATGACCAGACATATGTCGACCTGCCATGCATCTCGTTGGCAAGCGCACATTAAAGACCCACACCAAAGAACAAAGCGGACCTCTCCTTGCTCCTCATCAGCTGGGATCTCCAACCCCACTATACCTTCAGTCCTCTCTGAAAGCTGCACTGAGAGGAATGAAGGTGTAGAATTAGGTGTGTCACAGCCAAGTACTTGCGGGCACTCTGCTAGCAGTACACCGACGTCCGATTGTACCAGGCAAATTTCCCTGCCCCAGCTGCTGGACCGCTGAAAGAAGTTCACTCCCAGCCATCCACATGCCCAGCGGTTGAATGCTAGCTTGGCTAAATTGCTAGCACTTCAACTGCTGCCTTTTCAGTTGGTAGACTCGGCCCCCTTCCGTGAGTTTGTTCAATGTGCGGTTCCTCAGTGGCAGGTTCCCAAACGCCACTTTTTCTCACGGAAGGCGATTCCGGCTCTCTACCGGCATGTGGAAGGCAATGTCTTGGCCTCGCTGGACAGGGCGCTCAGCTGTAAGGTGCATATTACCGCTGACTCATGGTCCAGCAGGCATGGACAGGGACGTTACCTATCTTTTACGGCCCATTGGGTCACTCTTTTGGCAGCTGGGAGGGATGCAGGACAAGGGGCAGTAGTGTTGGAGGTTGTTTCGCCACCACGCCTCCAAAATGCTACTACTGGTTGTGACACACCTCTCTCCTCCACCCCCTCCTCTTCTTCTTCCTCCATGGCCTCTTCGAGTGCTCTGTCCTCTGAACCAGCGGTGCTCCGTAGGCGTCCAAGGGGCTACTCAAGTACGCAGGCAAAAGGATGCCATGCCTTGCTTGCGCTGGTGTGTTTGGGGGACAGGAGCCACACTGGGGCAGAGGTTCTGTCAGCTCTGCAGGGGCAGGCCGAGAGGTGGTTGACGCCATTTGTGATTTGTGACAATGGCAACAACCTTCTCTCCGCCCTGTGACAGGGACAACTGACCCATGTGCCCTGTATGGCTCACATCCTTAACCTGGTGGTGCAGCGGTTCTTGGGCAGGTACCCAGGCTTACAGGATATCCTGAGGCAGGCCAGGAAAGTCTGTGTGCATTTCCGCCGATCATATAATGCCAGTGCTCGGCTGGCTGAGCTGCAAAAGGAGTTATACCTGCCCAAGAACCGCCTTATATGTGACATGTCCACCAGGTGGAACTCAACGTTGGCCATGCTGCAGCGACTGCACAAGCAGCAGAGGGCCATCAATGAGTACCTGTGCGACTACAGCACCAGGACAGGGTCAGGGGAGCTCGGATTTTCACCACGCCAGTGGAGCATGATCAGGGATGCATGCACTGTCCTGTCACCATTTGAGGAGGCCACGAGGATGGTGAGCAGTGACAGTGCATGCATCAGTGACACTGTACCTCTTGTCCACCTGTTGGAGCATACGCTGCGTGGAATAATGGACAGGGCACTTGAGGCAGAACAGAGGCAGGAAGAGGAGGACTTCCTTGCCCCTCAAGGCCCCCTTTATCCAGACAGTGTTCCTTCTCTCCCACCCATCACACAGGAAGAGGATGAGGAGGAGGAGGATTGTATCAGCATGGAGGTGGAGCCTGGCACTCAGCAGCAGCAGCAGCAGTCTTTTAGGGATGATTTACAGTTCCGAGAAACCGGTGGACTTGTACGTGGCTGGGAGGAGGTGGCTGTGGATCATGTTGTCCTCAGTGACCCAGAAGACTCCGGACCGAATGCCTCAGCTAACCTATGTTGCATGGCCTCCCTGATCCTGCAAAGCCTGCGGAAGGATCCTCGTATTCTTCGGATCAAGGATAGGGAACATTACTGGCTGGCCACTCTCCTTGATCCACGGTACAAGGGTAAGGTTGCGGACCTTATCTTGCCGTCGCAGAGGAGCAGAGGATAAGACATCTCCGGGGGGCCTTGCAGAAAGGTCTGTGCAACGCGTTCCCAGAGACTCGGAGGTTACAAACTCCTGGTCCTGGACGACGAGTTGCTGAGGCTTCGGTCAGTAGCAGAAGGAGCGGTGGGAAAGGTGGACGTCTGACCGATGCGTTCAGACAATTTTTTAGTCCGCAGCCCCAAGGTATGATTGGTTCCAGCAACCATCGCCAGCGTCTGATATACATGGTGCAGGAATACCTAGGGGCAAGGTCAGACTTGGACACCTTTCCCACCGAAAATCCTCTGGCTTACTGGGTCTTGAGGATGGATCACTGGCCAGAGCTTGCACAGTATGCAATTGAGCTACTGGCCTGTCCTGCATCCAGCGTTTTTTCGGAACGCACATTCAGTGCTGCTGGAGGCTGTCACCGATCACGGGGTGTGCCTGTCCACCGACTCGGTTGATCGACTGACCTTCATAAAGATGAATCAGTCTTGGATCACCATCAGCTACCAGTCACCTGAAGCTGATATAACAGAATAATTTATTTTGAAATGTCACATCACATCCCTTCAAGACTGCCTATGCTGAGTGACTGTCCTGTTATGTTGTCTGACTATCCTCTTCCTCCTCAATGATCCTGATGATAGCTTGGAAGAACATTTTTGTTTCTGGGTGCCACCACCAGTGGCTAAGGCCCAATTTTTCAGCCCCTGTTTAACAGTGGCTTATAATTCCAATTTTTTATGCAATGCTTTGCAACAGGTCTCATTGTTGTGCTCCAAGTACAGTATCTGTGAGGGGCTGCAGTGTTGTGGCACCAGCACCAGTGCCTAAGGCCCAATTTTTCAGCCCCTGTTTAACAGGGGCGTGTAATTACAATTTTTTATGCAATACTTTGCAACAGGTCTCATTGCTGTGCTCCAAGTACAGTATCTGTGAGGGGTTGCAGTGTTGTGGCACCAGCACCAGTGCCTAAGGCCCAATTTTTCAGCCCCTGTTTAACAGGGGCGTGTAATTACAATTTTTTATGCAATACTTTGCAACAGGTCTCATTGCTGTGCTCCAAGTACAGTATCTGTGAGGGGTTGCAGTGTTGTGGCACCAGCACCAGTGCCTAAGGCCCAATTTTTCAGCCCCTGTTCAACAGGTGCATGCAATTACAATTCTTGATCTAATAATTCACAGCAGGGCCAATTCCTGTGCCCACCAAGAGTAACTGTGAGGGCTTACAGTGTTGTGGCTACACCAACATCTAATGGGGCAAATTTCTGCAGAGTATATACGGCAGGCCCCTACTTTCAAACATCCAACTTACAAACGACTCCTACTTGCAAACGGAAGGAGAAAACAGGAAGTGAGAGGAAATCTACCCCTAGGAAGGGAAATTCTATCCTGTTAGATTTAATTTGGGAAAAAAGGTATCTCCTCTCTACTGATGCTTTTTCACCAATCCTTGTTTCAATAAAAACCCCACTTTTCCAAAAACATTTGTCATTGGGACGGAAAGTGAGGTGAAATCTTCTGAACAGGTGCACAGACAGCAAAACAAATGTTACAGGGGTGATAACCCCTCCCTATGTTCTCCAAAAAGCTTAAAAATAGATTTTTTTTGGATGGAGCTACACTTACAAATTTACCTGTTCAAAATTACAAACAGATTCTACTTAAGAACAAACCTACAGTCCCTGTCTTGTTTGCACCGCCTGTATACTGCTGTTCAAAGTATATAGGGTTGTAGGTATAGGGATTTATTTTGGGTGTGGGGTTCCCCTTAATATCCATACAAGACCCAAAGGGGCTGGTAATGGGGGGGGGGGGGGGGGGGGGGTGATGGGGTAGCCATGCCATTTTTCTCAAAGATTTTCATCCATATTGCCAGGACAAGACATGACATTAAAGCCGCAAGCAGTTTTAAATGGCTTTTTTTCCTTTACAAATGTCATTTTGTGCAGGGACAGTTCTAAACACGGGAAACACATGCCACTTCACAGGCATACTTTACACACCCCCCAGCTACCATATTTAAAGGAATATTTCACTTTTTTTTTTTTCACTTTATGCATCATTAAAATGACTGCTCCCGAAAAAACTTCAGTTTTTAAAACTTCTTTTTGCATTGATACATGTCCCCTGGGGCAGGACCCGGGTCCCCAAACCTGTTTTATGACATTAACATGCATATTGGCCGTTATAATTAGCACTTTAGATTTCGAACGTTCGTGTCCATTGTAACTAATAGGGTTCGAATGTTCGCGCAAACTTTCGGTCCGTTCGCAGGTTCTGGTGCGAACCGAACCCAGGGGGTGTTCGGCTCATCCCTACTGGTCATATACTCCTGACCAGACCAGGGCCACTCCTGCATCTTAGTGTCTACAGAACTGGAAAGAGTCTGCACTGCACCATATACAAAGGGCAGTATATTACATGTTCCTGACCACTGCACTCTGTTGTGGTAGGATCAGGATCTCTAGCCAGCCATAAAATCAAACAGTTTTTATTTCTTCAAAATCAGGAAAAGTAGCTTTCCTTTAACATAAGCCAGTCCATACACTTCTGGTACAAAAACAAAGCTTGGGCTCACCGCCAGCATAAACCTGTCCCACCATAGGGGTTAGAGTTCCTGCTTGCTTCAGGCAAAAGGTCACAGCAGGGTCTCAGCAGATAAACAGCCTACCGCCCTCTCACCACTGTGTGCTCTTCTATACAACCCCTTGTGGACCACCATTGGCTGCTTCCTGCCCGTTTCAGCCCTCTCTCGCCGGTAGGTTACCCATTTCAGGTCCAAAGTACCCATAGTCAGAGTTAGTGGCAATTTCCCACCCAGAGATCTCTCTGAGCCCCTGATTTCCAGGACGCATACATACCGTGTTTCCCCCGAAAATAAGCCCAGGTCTTATATTAATTTTGGCATCAAAGGACACACTAGGGCTTATTTTCGGGGTAGGTCTTATCATGTCATGTGCTGTCTTCTCTCCCCCTCTCCCTCCCTGCCTTTCAGGAATCTCCAGTGTGCACTGCTTGTAAAATCCTATAATCCACTCTATTACAGTATTATATAATGCACAATGTGTGTGTTTCTGTAATATAATTGTGTCAAATACCTTCGTTATAGCGGCGCTCTGCGCTTCCGTGACCCGCCGGAGCTTTTTTTCACCACTCCAAGCACTGCGGGGGGGGGGGGGGGCAGATCCCCCCTGTTGACAGCATTGAGAAGAGTGGCGGGAGGTCAGCTGAGCACCGAGCGGTGCTGTACCAAAGGTATTTGGCACATTTATATTGCAGAAACACAAACATTGTACATTATATACTACTGTAGTAGAGTGGATTATAGGATTTTACAAGCATTTTAAACTAGGGCTT
The DNA here is from genome assembly GCA_028564925.1 of Lithobates sylvaticus. NCBI lineage: Eukaryota > Metazoa > Chordata > Amphibia > Anura > Ranidae > Lithobates > Lithobates sylvaticus. The sequence continues at coordinate 595,029,652 of CM053028.1, read as the reverse complement.
ATTTTCGGGGTAGGGCTTATATCGCAGCCCTCCTGGAAAATAACAGTAGGTCTTATTTTCAGAGTAGGCCTTATTTCCGGGGAAACACAGTAGACTTAATAATCGCTGGGGAAACTGCAAAACAGTTTTTTACCTGGAAACCCTTCACAGGGCAGAATCCACCAATACTATACCTGCTTCTTTTGTCCTCCTCCTGGTCTGGTCATATACTCCTGACCAGACCAGGACCACTCCTGCATCTTAGTGTCTACAGAACTGGAAAGAGTCTGCACTGCACCATATACAAAGGGCAGTATATTACATGTTCCTGACCACTGCACTCTGTTGTGGTATTTTGGGGTCAGGATCTCTAGCCAGCCATAAAATCACTCAGTTTTTATTTCTTCAAAATCAGGCAAATAGCTTTCCTTTAACATAAACCAGTCCATACACCTCTGGTGCCCATTATTATTTAATAGGCAAGCATGGTGAAGTGTCATCATCCCAATATATATAGGAAACCAAATACCCTCCAAGCAACAAAACAGGACTATAAATCTATAATCTATAAATCTGAATAAATCTATAATATATAACTCTGTAGTCCCGTTGAGTTGCTTGGAGGGTATTTCTGTTTCTGCTTCCATTATTCGGGGTTCCCTCTACACTGATGACCTGTGAAGGCTTTTATAGCGTCTCCTATGAGTAATATTTGGATACAAAGTTTGTCCTCATTACACCGACACACACAATCTTTTCCTCAATCAATACATTTTTTGCGAGCCTCTTGCCGACTGATTATGGGCCCTGGATTTTAAGGGGCACAGGGTGAATGAGAACCCCACTATAATCTGTGCTAGTCAGATTCAGTGCTGTATATATGTATATATCATGCTGTTGGGACACACACTGTCAGATGCTAATATCATCAACTCCAGCCACCTGTCTGTTGTCTTGTATAACGTAAATGAGTCTAGTCTGGCTTGTAAGAGTATTCCACACATTGTTGTTTGTGCTACTTAACCCTGTGTTGATGTTTATGGTAATGTGTATTGAATAGTTAGTGAGCTAGGAGACGTAAAGTCTTACCCTGAAAAGTCTTATCTCTCAGTCAACTAGTCTGAGTGTTGATTTAGATAATTAGCTCAGGTTAATTCTGTTTCTGGCTACAGTTGTATTGTCAGAATAATATGAGCAGGAGGGGGGGGGGGGGGCTCCTCTTCTACTGTATTATAAATACTTGTCATTTTGGTTCTAATAAATCAGTCCATGTCAGCACTAAGCAAGTGTCGTCTTGTTTTGTGCTTGGGAGCGGTTGGAACATCTGATATCTATATTCAGACTGGGAGGAAGTGGTAAATGACGAAAGCACTCAAGCCGAGTGTAGGGACGTTCCGTCACAGTAACTATTAGGCCTAAAGAGGTCCGGGACCTCGCTTCATATAAATCTATAATATATAACTCTGTAGTCCTGTTGGGTTGCTTGGAGGGTATTTCTGTTTCTGGGCCCATTATTCGGGGTTCCCTCTACACTGATGACCTGTGAAGGCTTTTATAGCGTCTCCTATGAGTAATATTTGGATACAAAGTTTGTCCTCATTGCACCGACACACACAATCTTTTCCTCAATCAATACATTTTTTGTGAGCCTCTTGCCGACTGATTATGGGCCCTGGATTTTAAGGGGCACAGGGTGAATGAGAACCCCACTATAATCTGTGCTAGTCACATTCAATGCTGTATATATATGTATATATAATGTGTGTTGTCTCATGCTGTTGGGACACACACTGTCAGATGCTAATATCATCAACTCCAGCCACCTGTCTGTTGTCTTGTATAACGTAAATGAGTCTAGTCGGGCTTGTAAGAGTATTCCACACATTGTTGTTTGTGCTACTTAACCCTGTGTTGATGTTTATGGTAATGTGTATTGAATAGTAAGTGAGCTAGGAGACGTAAAGTCTTACCCTGAAAAGTCTTATCTCTCAGTCAACTAGTCTGAGTGTTGATTTAGATAATTAGCTCAGGTTAATTCTGTTTCTGGCTACAGTTGTATTGTTAGAATAATATGAGCAAAAGGGGGGGGGGGCCTCCTCTTCTACTGTATTATAAATACTTGTCATTTTGGTTCTAATAAATCAGTCCATGTCAGCACTAAGCAAGTGTCGTCTTGTTTTGTGCTTGGGAGCGGTGGGAATATCTGATATCTATATTCAGACTGGGAGGAAGTGGTAAATGACGAAAGGACTCAAGCCGAGTGTAGGGACGTTCCGTCACAGTAACTATTAGGCCTAAAGAGGTCCGGGACCTCGCTTCATATAAATCTATAATATATAACTCTGTAGTCCTGTTGGGTTGCTTGGAGGGTATTTCTGTTTCTGCTTCCATTATTCGGGGTTCCCTCTACACTGATGACCTGTGAAGGCTTTTATAGCGTCTCCTATGAGTAATATTTGGATACAAAGTTTGTCCTCATTGCACCGACACACACAATCTTTTCCTCATTCAATACATTTTTTATTATCATTTTACTTTTAACAAAACTGCAGTCATAAAATCAGGAAATAGTAAAGGCCGAAATCCAACGAATACACCTCGAGGGTTGTGTGGGACCGCCTGATGTACAGGAAGACAGGACTTCAGTGAGGAACAATTCCCTCACTCAGGACAGGAATACGGCTTCTCCCCCGTGTGAGATCTCTGATGTGCGCTAAGACCGGACTTCTGTGAAAAACATTTCCCGCACTGAGGGCAGGAATACGGCTTCTCCCCCGTGTGCAATCTGTGATGCGTGTAAAGATTGGACTTCCGAGAAAAACATTTGCCGCACTCGGGACAGGGAAACGGCTTCTCCCCTGTGTGGGAGCTCTGATGCGCGTTAAGACCGGACTTCTGTGAAAAACATTTCCCGCACACAGGACAGGAATACGGCTTCTCCCCCGTGTGCAGCCTGTGATGTTTGTAGAGGCTGGCCTTTTCTGAAAAGCATTTCCCGCAATCAGCACAGGAATACGGCTTCTCCCCCGTGTGAGACCTCTGGTGTTTGGTAAGATTGGATTTCCTTGAAAAACATTTCCCGCAATCGAAACAGATGTACGGTTTTTCCCCCGTGTGACACATTTGATGTGTGGCCAGTTTTGATTTTCTTAAAAAACATTTTCCGCACTCAGAACAGGAATACAGCTTCTCACCCGTGTGAAATCTCTGATGACTACAAAGATCAGACGTGTTTGAAAAACATTTACCGCACTCAGCACAGGAATACGGCTTCTCAGTCAGGTGAGACCTCTGATGTATGGTAAGAAGGGACTTCTGAGAAAACATTTTCCCACACTCAGGACAGGAAAATGGCTTCTCCCCTGTGTGAGACCTCTGATGTATGATAAGTACTGATTTTTGTACAAAAGATTTTCCACACTCAGGACAGGAATACGGCTTATCCCCCGTGTGAGACCTTTGGTGTCTGTTGAGGTCTGATTTCCCTGAAAAGCATTTCCCGCACTCAGGACAGGAATACGGCTTCTCCCCTGTGTGAGCCCTTTGGTGTCTGTTGAGATCGGATTTCCCTGAAAAGCATTTCCCGCACTCGGAACAGAAATATGGTTTTTCCCCCGTGTGAGATCTCTGATGTCTGTAAAGATGTGACGTCTGTGAAAAACATTTCCCGCACTCAGGACAAGAATACGGCTTCTCTCCTGTGTGCAATCTCTGATGAATATAAAGTTCGGACTTCTTTGAAAAACATTTCCCGCATTCAAGGCAGGAATGTGGCTTCTCACCTGTGTGAGATCTTTTATGCGCATTAAGACTGAATTTATAACGAAAACACTTCCCGCACTCAGGACAGGGAAACTTCTGATCTGCTGGAAGGACGGCATCTTCCCTCACAGTCTGAGGTTCCTCAGGATAAGAGGAATACGATGGTCCGGCACCGTCCCGCACAGTCTGAGGTTCCTCAGGATAAGAGGAATACGATGGTCCGGCACCGTCCCGCACAGTCTGAGGTTCCTCAGGATAAGAGGAATACGATGGTCCGGCACCGTCCCGCACAGTCTGAGGTTCCTCAGGATAAGAGGAATACGATGGTCCGGCACCGTCCCGCACAGTCTGAGGTTCCTCAGGATAAGAGGAATACGATGGTCCGGCACCGTCCCGCACAGTCTGAGGTTCCTCGGGATAAGAGGAATACGATGGTCCGGCACCGTCCCGCACAGTCTGAGGTTCCTCGGGATAAGAGGAATACGATGGTCCGGCACCGTCCCGCACAGTCTGAGGTTCCTCAGGATAAGAGGAATACGATGGTCCGGCACCGTCCCGCACAGTCTGAGGTTCCTCAGGATAAGAGGAATACGATGGTCTGGCACCGTCCCGCACAGTCTGAGGTTCCTCAGGATAAGAGGAATACGATGGTCTGGCACCATCCCGCACAGTCTGAGGTTCCTCAGGATAAGAGGAATACGATGGTCCGGCACCGTCCCGCACAGTCTGAGGTTCCTCAGGATAAGAGGAATACGATGGTCCATCTACACTGTGTGGTGCCGGATGGACATTTGAGGTAGTCGGGTTTTCTCCTGGACTATACTGTGTGATGTCCTCATCTTCTACTTTACAGTCTGGAGACAAAGTGAGACAATCCTCTGAGGTTTTCCTCATCTCCCGTCCATCTACTAAAATAGAAATACAAAGATTATTACTAGACATGAGCTGATTGGTTCCCCTAAACCAGGACTCCGCCCACATCAGGCAGCTTTGTCTCTGAGGATCTTACAATTCCCCCCTCAAGGTAACTAGTAAATGGGTCTCTGATCAGGTCTGGCGGAGGTGCCCAGCTGGGGTATCCAAGATCTGTCACAGTCAGAGAGTGAGGAAACAACGAGAACTGTCTTTTATAGGAGTGACAGTGATGAGGGGATTATAGGACGAGTGTCCCCTCCCCCTCTATCACTCATTGCCATCTTCCCAACACAAGAAGTCCTGCACTTCCTTATTTAGTCCATGATTTAGTCATGAATAACAGTGGGGCTGAGCCCCACCAGAGGTCAGAGAGTGAGGATGGGGGGAGAACAACCAAGATGAAGACTGGACTGATCCTGAAGACCTCCATCATTGGGTTATTGACTCCTCCCTCATTATCACTTTCTGTTTAAGGGTCCAAAGTTGGGAGGATGTTATCACATAGCTACATTTTATGTAATAAAGACAACAGTCCATCCAGTTCAACCTGTGTAGGTGTGTCAGAGTTTATAATCATTTCCACACATCCCTGTATATATATCAAGCGTCTCGTCTCCAGCGAGAATAAATTTAGATCTTGTAGTCGTTCCTCGTAATTGAGGTCGTCCATGCCCCTTATTAATTTAGTTGTCCTTCTTTGGGCGCTCCCCAGTTCCAGCACCTCCCTCCCGAGGACTGGTGACCAGAACTGGACGGAATACTCCAGATGTGGCTGGACCAGAGTTTTGTAAAGTGGCAGGATTATCGTTTTTCCCTTTTTTATCCATTCTAAAATTCTGCCGGCTTTGGTAACTGCAGCTTAACATTGCAGGCTATTGCACAGTCTATCTTCCACTAGGACCCCCAGATCTTTCTCCATCCTTGATTCCCTCAGAGGTTCTCCCCCAAGTGAGTAGTTTGCATTTATGTTTTTTGTCCCCAAGCGCATTATTTTACCTTTTCGTTTTTTTTTTTTTATTCATTTTTTCAAAATTGTATTTTGTTTAGGTCTTTCTGTAATATTTCTATATCCTGATGTGAAGTGATTGCCCTGCTTATTTTTGTATCGTCCGCCAAAAATTGAGCTTGAGTTATTTATCCCGTCCTCTATATTATTTATGAATAAATTAAACAGAATTGGTCCCAAGACAGAACCTTGGGGTACCCCACTCACCAACCCAGACCAGTCTGAGTACACGTTATTTATCACCACCCTTTGGACACGCCCCTGGAACCAGTTTCCTATCCAAGAACGAACCTTATGGTCCATGCCTGCAGACCTCCAGATACACCACATCCACAGGCCTCCCCTTATCTAGATGGCAGCTCACTTCCTCATAGAATGTTAACAGATTGGTCTGGCAGGGACGACCCTTCATAAACCCATGCTGGTTACTACTAATGATACTGTTTTCATCAGCAAATTCTTGGATATAGTCCCTTATGGTTACGGATGACACAGAGAAGGCAACTGTACTAAATGCCTTCTTCCCAGTCTTTACACAGGAAAGACTCCAATAATTTACATACTATTGGTGTTAGGCTGACCGGCCTGTAGTTCCCCCGGAATCCGTCTCTGCCCTTTTTTAAACATTGGTACCACGTTGGCTTTTCTCCAATCAGCTGGTACCATTCCTGTCAGTATGCTTTCCACAAAGGAATAATGGTCTGGCTGTAACCCAACTGAGTTCTTTGAGGACTCTCGGGTGTAATCCATCTTTATTTTTGTTAAGCTGTTCTAGTCTTTTATTGACTCCGGCTTCTTTTAGCCACAAGAGTACGTCCTGTGACGTGTTATTAAAAATACTGTCATGGTCAGTATACCCCTCCATTTCCTGTGTAAAGACTGAGAAGAAGGCATTTAGTACAGTTGCCTTCTCGGTGTCACCCGTAACCATCCTCCCACCATTGTCTTTTATGTGGGCAGTGTGCTATGATTTCGCTTTTTTACTGTTAACATATCTAAAAAATTCCTTGGGATTTTTTTTACTCTCCTCTGCTATGTGTCTCTCGTAGTCTTTTTTTTTAGCCACCCTGATTACGTTCTTACACTTTTTATTGCATTCCTTGTAGTGTTGGAATTCTGACAATGCCCCCTCCGCTTTATATTTTCTAAAGGCCTTTAGCCACTCTATTACGCATTCCTTGTAGTGTTGGAATTCTGACAATGCCCCCTCCGCTTTATATTTTCTAAAGGCCTTTAGCCACTCTATTCCGCATTCCTTGTAGTGTTGGAATTCTGACAATGCCCCCTCCACTTTATATTTTCTAAAGGCCTTTAGCTACTCAGGTTTAACCTTTGCTCTTCTATATTTATTGCTCATTGGAATGCAATGTGTGATACCTTTGTTTAATATGTTCCTAAAACGTTCCAATTTTTTTTTCCTGTGTTCAATGTTTCTAGGATTTGGTCCAAATTGATGTAATGTAGTATTGAACGCAGTTCAGAAAAGTTTGCCCGTTTGAAATTTAGAGGTCTTGTGCTACACTCGTGCCTCCCTTTCCTATGATTTACACCAGGGGTCTCCAAACTTTCTAAGCAAAGGGCCATTTTATTGTCCTTAAGACTTTTGTGGGGCCAGAATATGGCCATTGGGAGTAGAAAAGGTTTCGATGTCAATGGGAAAAAACAATGCCCCATCTTTGGTGTCAGTGGGAGGAATTGTGCCCTATCGTTGGTGTCATTGGGAGGAATTTTGCCCCATTATTAGTATCATTGGGAGGAATTGTCCGCCTATATTAGGGTCAGTGAATTATGCCCCATCGTTGGGATCAGTGGATGATATAGTGCCCCAAGGGCCAGATAAAAAGCAAGCAAAGGGCTGCATCTGGTCCCCGGGCCGCAGTTTGGAGACCACTGATTTACAATAAATGAACCCTAGATCCCAAGTTGTCCCATATTGCCACATCTGATATCAGACTTGGATCATTCGTAATTAATAGATGCAATAGCAATGCATTCTTTCTAGTTGGGGGAATCCACCAATCGGGACATGAAGTTGTCCTGTAAGACATTAATGAAATGACGGGCCCTCAATGAGTGTGCTGTCCCCTTTGTCCAGTCAATATCTGGACAATTGAAGTCCCCCGTTATTATGACATTTCCCTGCCTCGCCGCTATTTCTAACTGTGAAATGGGGTCCATCTTCTCCTCCTCCTTCAGGTTGGGGGGCCTGTAACATACCCAACTATTAATCTCCCACTTACTTCTTCTCTTTGGAGTTCTACCCACATGGATCCCACCTCCCCCCCTCGTCGCATTCACACTCCCTACCACCCTTACATCGTTTTTGATATATATAGACACACCCCTCCCCCTCTTCTACCTTCCATTACAAGGAACACCCCTGGATATTTGTCGTGTGAGCTGTCAAACCAAGTTTCTGTTATTCCCACAAAGTCTAGGTCCTCCTCGCGTAATAGCAGCTCCAGTTCCCCCATTTTGTTAGCTGGGCTCCTGACATTTGTGTATACGCCTCTCAGTGTTGTACGAGTGCATATTCATTTCTCAGGCTTTTTTCTTGGTTTGTCCACCAATCCCCCCCCCCCCCCGGGTCTAGACGTCTAGACGTTACCGCTATATCATCACTACTGGCTCCACTATTACCCTCTGTCCTTTGCTCACCTCCGGCTGTCGTTCCCTCTGAACCCCCCCCCCCCAACACCTAGTTTAAAAGCCCCTCCAAATTTGCGGCCATCTTTCTTCCCAATAGAGCTGAACCCCCCCCATTAAGGTGCAGCCCATCCTTCCTAAAGAGCCGGTAACCGACTGAGAATTCAGCCCAGTTCTCCAGGAACCCGAACCCCTCCTTCCTACACCAGTTCCTCGGCCATTTGTTTTCAGCTCCCTAAGCCCTGGGATGCCTCTCTGGTGTGGCTCGAGGCCCAGGTAGCATTTCCGAGAAAACCACCTTGGAGGTCCTTTTCTCCAATCCACCTTCCTTTTACTTTGTCATTGGTTCCAACGTGTACTATGAGCGCTGGGTCCACCCCAGCCCCGCCCAATAATCTGACCACCCGATCTACCGATAATCAACATGTGAAAGTCTGTGCTCCAATCAAATCATCAGATATAAAATGTCCAGCTGGTAGAAAATGGGCGTAACAAAAGAGAATACATATTATGTGTATATATAGCAGTAGGTGGAAAGGAGAGAGCAGAAGTCAGGACTATGTAATGTACAACATAGAGTATACAGTGCAGGGGTCAGGAGTATGTAATGTACAACATAGAGTATACAGAGCAGGGGTCAGGAGTATGTAATGTACAATATATAGTGTCGGGGTCAGGAGTATGTAATGTACAATATATAGTGCCGGGGTCAGGAGTATGTAATGTACAATATATAGTGCCGGGGTCAGGAGTATGTAATGTACAATATATAGTGCCGGGGTCAGGAGTATGTAATGTACAACATAGAGTATATAGTGCAGGGATCAGGAGTATATATTGTACAACATAAATGGTTTATGATAGGTTTAGCAAACCTTATGGTGAAAATCAACATTTTTCTGCCAGCTGAACCCCAGAACCTCCATAAATCCAGTCTAGATACATAAATTGTGTCTGCGGCACAGAGAAGGAAGATTATCCGAGAGAAATACAGGAATACAGGACGGGGAACACAGCTCAGGAAAGTGACCAGGGGATTACAGGCTGATATCACCCAGTCCCCGCCCTACTCTGGACCAATCAGTGAGCAGTATGGGTGGAGGAATGGATTTAGTGTTAATGACCCACCTGTGCTGATCTCTGTAGGAGTGTCCTCCTCTATAAATGTCCCCGTTATTCCATCCTCCTCCATAGACTGCTGATCATCCCTCACATACCTCTCTTCTTCTTCTTCTGATTTCACCTCAACTTTTATATCTATCAGATCTTCACCCTAAACCAAGAAAAATTATAGAAAATATATCTTAATATTGTGACATCACATATAAAAAAAAAATCCACACATTGTGTGAGTCCATGTTCTAGATGCTCCGTCCCACCAACCTTGGAACAGTGGGGGATGGTGTGATCTTCCTGTGTGGAATACAGAGGACGGGGACATCTCTCTGGTGGGTTCCTGGTATTTGGTGGCTCCATCATATCCTTGTGTTCTTCTGAAAACTCCTCCATCACTCCATACTCCTCATCCTCCTCTTTATACTCTTCTTTTAAAATAATATTATCCTTGGGGTTTTCATTCTGAAAGATATAAGAAAACATTCATTGTAACAAACATGCTTGTATATGAATCAGACCTACCAATAATTGTTCCTCATCTACCTGATGATGGTGGGGGATGGTGTGACCTTCCTGTGTGGAATACAGAGGACGGGGACATCTCTCTGGTGGGTTTCTGTAGCTGGATGACTCCACCATGGTGTCCTGGTACAGATCTTTGTGTTCTTCCTCCATCACCCCATCCTCATCATCCTCCTCTTTTATCTCTTCTTTAACCTCAACTTTAGGATCTCTCAGGTTTCCACTCTGAATATATAATAAAAATGACATCAATGGTAACAATGCAGATAATGTACAGATCCTAATGATACTATCAGTGATTGTTCCTCATCTACCTGATGATGGTGGGGGATGGTGTGACCTTCCTGTGTGGGATCCCGGGAATACAGAGGACGGGGACATCTCTCTGGTGGGTTCCTGGTATTTGGTGGCTCCATCATATCCTTGTGTCCTTCTGAAATTTCCTTCATCACTCCATACTCCTCATCCTCCTCTTTATACTCTTCTTTTACAACAATATTATCATCCCCGAGGTTTCCACTCTGAATATTAAATAAAACATTAATTGTAACAATCATGCTGTGTATAAATCAGAACTACCAATAATTGTTCCTCATCTACCTGATGATGGTGGGGGATGGTGTGACCTCCCTGTGTGGGATCCCGGGAATACAGAGGACGGGGGGATCTCTCTGGTGGGTTCCCATTACTGGATCCATCTGTAGGAAACACACACACTGACTGAATACATTGTTTCTATGTGTTTATCAGATGATGGGGGATCTAGGTGGAGCCTCCGTACTGCTCTCTCCTTTACAATAAAGTCTCCTCTTACCCGGTGATGTGAGGGGCGGCTGATTGTCCATCATGACGTCCTTGTAGAGATCCTTGTGTCCTTCTAAATACTCCCACTCCTCCATGGAGAAATAGACAGTGACATCCTGACACCTTATAGGAACCTGACACACACAATGATACAGTCACCATCCACCTCTAAATAAAGCCCCCACCCGGTATCATTGCATAATTCGTTAGTATAAACTGAAAAGGTGAAATTGATGGAACAGCGACACATCTCCAAAATGAAGAGAATGTTCCGGCCCTGTATGTGGGGGAATGTTTTGCCCCCTGAAGGGGTTAATCTAGGTTTCCACACTATATATGTGTGTATCATCATCTGCTGGAGATAAAAGACGTCACAGTGACTATGGAGGAAGAGGACGGACATGACGGGGGGGGTTACTGGGTGTAAATAGAAGATAAGATCTTATTACCTCCTCTGCTGAAACTTCCAGCTTTGTCTCCTCTCTACTTCCTCCCGACTCGCCTCTCACCCGGAACTTTCTGTCTGTACCTGACATCACTTCCTGTCTTCCATAGAGACTTCTTGTGTTTAAAGACGTGAGATCGCCACCTTGTGGAGCTCAGAGGAACTGCAGTCCCGAGAAACGTCTCGTAGTGTGAACACGGCCTTGTGATGTGTGTGTATGTACTGTATATCCTTATAGATGGGGTCATCCCCACTCCCACCAAGGGGAATAGAAATACAGACCTCCCATCTTTTTTTTAAATGGAAATGAATAACACCTATTAGCAAAAGTATCTAGGCATGGGACAAACGCCCCACCACGCCCCTCCCTTTAAAGGTGAGATGAGATCTTAATGACAAAGTGATTAAAAAAAAAAAAAAAAAAAAATTATAATAATAAAATAAAAAAAATGCCGGGGCTTTACAGAGGTCAAAAAGGCATCACTAGATATTCCTATTGTCTTCAACTCGTCTCCATCTTTGATGCAAATTAGATTATACGCTCCTTTTAAATCGAGTTTCGTGAAAACTTGCGCCCCACGAAGTCGATTAATCAATTTAGTAATAAGTGGCAGCGGGTAATGGTTTTTAATTGTAATGCCATTTAATCCCTGGTAGTCAATACAAGGATGAAGGGAACCGTCTTTTTTCTTGACTAAGAAGAACTCCGCTCCGGTGGGAGAAGAGGGTTTTCAGATAAATTCCTTTTGGAGATTCTCTGTAACATGCTCAGTCATAGACATGTGCACAACAAAAAAATGTGTTTATTTTCGTTTCGTTTTTTTCGTTTCCGTTGATTCGTAACGATTCGTAAATTCGTAAGTCGTCGGTGTTCGTATTCGTAACGATTCGTAAATTCGTAAGTCGTCGGTGTTCGTATTCGTAACGATTCGTATTTTTGTTAGAGTTATTTTTTCGTTGATTCGTTTTTCCGTTAGTTTAATTTTGGTTTATTCGAAAATTCAGACGCATTCGTATTTATTCGTACATTCGTAACATTCGTAGATTCGTAATCGGAGCATAATTCATAATTGTATGTAACGTGTATGCTATTATTACATTTTAAGAGACACAGAAAATTACGAATCGAAAAAAAAAGTTACGAATGTACGAATTTTTTTTCGTTCAATCCATTCGAAGCACGTTAAGCAGCGCCATTGTAAGAGACACGGAAAATTACGAATCGAAAAAAAAAAAAAAAAAAAGTTACGAATGTACGAATTTTTTCGTTCAATCCATTAGAAGCACGTTAAGCAGCGCCATTGTAAGAGACACGGAAAATTACCAATTCAACAAAAAAAAAAAAGTTACGAATGTACGAATTTTTTTGTTCATTTTGATTTTCGTTGTTCCTGTTTTCGTTTTTCGGATTTTCTTCTTTCGTAGATTCGTTGTTTCTAATTCGTTTTTTTTTTTCGATTTTCGTTGTTTTTCGGATTCGTTCGATTCGAACGATTCGTTAATCGGATTCGTTCGATTCGTTAAAATTTTTAGCGAATCGTTCGTTCATTCGTACGATAGCGAATGAACGAAAATAACGAAAAAAAAAAAAAATACGAAAAAAAAAAAAAAAACTAAACGAATTGCACATCTCTACCCAGTCATAGCTTTGGTCTCTGGAAGACTGAGGGGGTTTATACCCAGCCTCTAGGGACACTAGAACCTGGGACTAGGTCAATGGCACAATTGTAGGGTCTGTGGGGAGGAAGTTGATCCACCTTGCGCTTGGAAAACTCATCCAGAAATTCTGCATAGTGTGTTGGCACCAGGGAAGAATCTGATGCGACACTAACAAGTCAGGAAAGTACAAATCCCCCCAAATGACCCATTTTTAGAAAGTAGCCATTCCAAGGTATTAAGTAAGTAGCATGGTGAGTTTTTTTAAGTTGTAATTTTTTTCCCACAATTCTTTGCAAAATTAAGATTTTTTTTTTTTTTTTTTACATAATTGTCATATTAACAGGTTATTTCTCTCACAGAGCATATGCATACAACAAATTACACCACAAAATACATTCTGCTACTCTTCCCGAGTATGGCGATACCACATGTGTGAGACTTTTACACAGCCTGGCCACATACAGAGGACCAACATTGAAGTACAATACCACATGTGTGAGACTTTTACACAGCATGGCCACATACAGAGGCCCAACATTGAAGTAGCACCTTCAGGCGTTCTACGAGCGTAAATGGCACATCTCATTTCTCAACCACCTATTACACTTTTGAAGGCCCTGGAGCACCAGGACAATGGAATTGCCCACAAAATGACCCCATTTTGGAAAGCAAACACCCCAACGTATAATCTATGAGGCCTAATGAGTCTTTTGAACGGGTCATTTTTTCCAGAAGTTTTTGGAAAATGTGGAAAAAAAAAAAATGAAAACGCATTTTTTTTTTACACAAAGTTGTCAATTTATAAGATATTTCTAAAACATAGCATGTATATAGAAAAAATTACACCCCAAAATACATTCTGCTACTCATCCTGAGTATGTTGATACCACATGTGGGAGACTTTTACCCAGCCTGGCCACATACAAAGGCCCAACATTGAAGTAGTACCTTCAGGCGTTCTAGGAGCATAAATTACACATCTCATTTCATTCCTACCTATCACACTTTTGAAGGTCCTGGAGCACCAGGACAGTGGAATTACCCACAAAATGACCCCATTTTGGAAAGCAAACACCCCAATGTATATTCTATGAGGCATGGGCTGCAGATAGGTACACGGGTACTCTGATGGGCTGGTGACAGGTACTCGGGTACTCTGATGGGCTACAGATAGGTACCCTGATGGGCTGGTAACTGCTACTTGGGTACTCTGAGGGGTGGTGACAGGTATTCAGATGGGCTGTGACAGGTACTCAGATGGGCTGTGACAGGTACACAGATGGACTGTGATAGGTACTCAGATGGACTGTGATAGGTACTCGGTACTCAGATGGACTGTGACAGGTACTCAGTACTTATATGAACTGTGACAGGTACTCAGATGGACTGGGACAGGTACTCGGGTACTCAGATGAACTGTGACAGGTACTTGGGTACTCAGATGGACTGTGACAGGTACTTGGGTACTCAGATAAACTGTGACAGGTACTCGGGTACTCAGATGAACTGTGACAGGTACTCAGGTGGACTGTGACTAGACATGTGCGATTAGTTTCGTACGAATTCGTAATTTGTACGAATTTACGAATCCGTAGTACGAATTTTTTCGAATACGAATTCCGTACGGAATACGAAATTCCGTTTACGAATTTCATCACCAAATTATTCGAATTCGACTACCAAATATCGAATTTCAACTAATATGAAAGAAATTATTATAGCGGATATAAAGAATGATTCGAATGATTCGTAAAACAAAGTGTCATTTTTGCAGGAAAAATTCCGTTTACGAATTTCAGCTCCAAATTTGATTATTCAAATCAAACTACCAATATCGAATTTCAACTAATTCTAAAGAAATTATTATAGCGGATATAACGAATGATTCGAATGATTCGTAAAACAAAGTGTCATTTTTGCAGGAAAAAAAGCTATTTAAAATCACTCGCGGCTATTGCCGGATAATGAATTGTCGGCTCCGTAACACAGAGAACAGTCATTCATTGATAAAAAAAAGCGTGGAGGTCCCCCCAAATTCACTAACCAGGCCCTTCAGGTCTGCTATGGATATTAAGGGGAACCCCGGCCAAAAAAAAAATGGCGTGGAGTCCCCATGTTGATGAGGACAAGGGCCTGGTCTGTCTGTGTTACGGACCCGACAATTCATTATCCGCGAGTGATTTTAAATAGCTTTTTTTCCTGCAAAAATGACACTGTGCAGGGACAGTTCTCGATATTAGATTTACTGAATATAGAATTCATTCGAATCATTCGAAGCATTCGTTAATATCCACTATTATAATTTCTTTCATATTAGTTGAAATTAGATATTTGGTAGTAGTTGTTGGATTCGAATTGTTCTCTGTGTTACGGGAACCGGCAATTCATTAGCCGCGAGTGATTTTATTTAAAATCACTCGCAGCTAATGAATTGTCGGCTCCGTAACACAGAGAACAATTCGAATCCAACTACCAAATATCTAATTTCAACTAATATGAAAGAAATTATAATAGCGGATATAACGAATGCTTCGAATGATTCGAATGAATTCGAGATTCAGTATATGTAATATCGAGAACTGTCCCTGCACAGTGTCATTTTTGCAGGAAAAAAAGCTATTTAAAATCACTTGCGGCTAATGAATTGTCGGCTCCGTAACACAGAGAACAGTCATTCATTGAAAGTCATTGATAAAAAAAAAGCGTGGGGGTCCCCCCAAATTCAATAACCAGGCCCTTTAGGTCTGCTATGGATATTAAGGGGAACCCCACTTCAAATTTAAAAAAAAATGATGTAGGGGTCCCCCTAAATATCCATACCAGGCCCTTCAGGTCTGGGATGGATTTTAAGGGGAACCTCGGCCAAAAAAAAAATGGCGTGGGGTCCCCCTCAAAATCCATACCAGACCCTTATCCGAGCACGCAACCTGGCAGGCCGCAGGAAAAGAGGGGGGGACGAAAGCGCCCCCCCCTCTCCCTCCTAAACCGTACCAGGCCACATGCCCTCAACATTGGGAGGGTGATTTGGGTGTCTGTGACCCCCCAAAGCACCTTGTCCCCATGTTGATGAGGACAAGGGCCTCTTCCCCACAACCCTGGCCATTGGTTGTGGGGGTCTGCGGGCGGGGGGTTTATCGGAATCTGGAAGCCCCCTTTAAGCCCCCCCAGATCCCGGCCCCCCGTGTGAAATGGTAAGGGAGTACAAAAGTACCCCTACCATTTCACCAAAAAAGTGACAAAAATTGTAAAAATGACAGGAGACGGTCTTTGACAATTCCTTTATTAAAATCTTCTTTCTTCTGGTCTTCCTTCTTCCTTTCTTCATTCTTCGGTTTCTTCATCTTCTCCTTCCGGCATCTTCTTCCATTTTCTTCTTCCTCCGATCCGCTTCTTCTTGCGCTGGTCTTCTCGTCCTTCTCGTCCGGCATCTTCTTCCATGGCGTCAGCGTCTGTTCTTCTGTCGGGCCACTCCTCGCAATGGGAGGCTCCCGCTGTGTGAGGCTTCACTGCGTCTGACAGGTCTTTTATAACGGAGGGCACCTGGTGACCCCGCCCCCCTCTGACGTCATGGGGAAAGCCATAGGGAAGTCCCCATGACGTCCCCGTGCGTCAGAGGGGGGCAGGGTCACCAGGTGCCCTCCGTTATAAAAGACCTGTCAGACGGAGCGAAGCCTCACACAGCGGGAGCCTCCCATTGTGAGGAGCGGCCCGACAGAAGAACAGACGCCGACGCCATGGAAGAAAATGCCGGACGAGAAGACCAGCGCAAGAAGAAGAGGATCGGAGGAAGAAGAAGATGCCGGAAGGAGAAGATGAAGAAACCGAAGGATGAAGAAAGGAAGAAGAAGGAGCAGAAGAAAGAAGATTTTAATAAAGGAATTGTCAAAGACCGTCTCCTGTCATTTTTACAATTTTTTACACTTTTTTGGTGAAATGGTAGGGGTACTTTTGTACCCCCTTACCATTTCACACAGGGGGGGCGGGATCTGGGGGTCCCCTTGTTAAAGGGGGCTTCCAGATTTCGATAAGCCCCCCGCCCGCAGACCCCCACAACCAATGGCCAGGGTTGTGGGGATGAGGCCCTTGTCCTCATCAACATGGGGACAAGGTGCTTTGGGGGGTCACAGACCCCCAAAGCACCCTCCCAATGTTGAGGGCAGGTGGCCTGGTAGGGTTCAGGAGGGAGGGGGGGCCGCTCTCGTCCCCCCTCTTTTCCTGCGGCCTGCCAGGTTGCGTGCTCGGATAAAGGGTCTGGTATGGATTTTGAGGGGGACCCCACGCCATTTTATTTTTTGGCCGAGGTTCCCCTTAAAATCCATCCCAGACCTGAAGGGTCTGGTATGGATATCTAGGGGGGACCCCACGTAATTTTTTTTAAAATTTGAAGTGGGGTTCCCCTTAATATCCATAGCAGACCTGAAGGGCTTGGTTATTGAATTTGGGGGGACCCCCACGCTTTCCTTTTTTTTTTTATCAATGACTTTCAATAAATGACTGTTTTCTGTGTTGCAGGAGCCGACAATTCATTAGCCGCTAGTGATTTTAAATAGCTTTTTTTCCTGCAAAAATGGCACTTTGTCATTCGAATCATTCGTTATATCCGCTATAATAATTTCCTTTGTATTAGTTTAAAGTGGGGGGACACCCTGAAAACAAAAACTTAAAAATATGTTAGTAACCATTTAAAATGAAAAAAAAAAAAATTATTTTTTTTTACTTACCAGAAATGGCTGTTGCTAGGCAGATCGTCCTAATCTGCCTCCTCCAGCTCCGCGGTGATCTTCTCTTCTTCCGTCTTCTGTTGAATGGGGCGCGATGTGTTATGGGAACTATGTCCCACAACACATCGCATTCCCCATTCACAAATTAGAGTCGCGCATGCGCAGTAGGCCGCGCGCCGACTCGCGCATGCGCAGTAGGAAACGTGAAGCTGTTTCCCTTACCGAGGATGGCGGCGCTGGAACCGGATCGCCGAGGGACAGCTCGTCCTCCACGACGGACATCGCGGGCGCCCTGGGAGGGTAAGTGTACTTCTTAAAAGTCAGCAGCTACTTTTTTTTTTAGCTGCTGACTTTTAAAAAAAAATTTTGTAAGGTGAAACCCCGCTTTAAATTCGATATTTGGTAGTTGGATACAAATTATTCAATGTGTTACGGGAACCGGCAATTCATTAGCCGCGAGTGATTAACGATTCGTAACGATTCGAAAAAATTTAAACGGTTCCTACGAAATTCGTATTTTGAACGAATTCGAACGGAATTCGTACACGAATTACAATTTTTTTTTTTTTACTAATCGGAACGGAACGAATTTTTTGACGGTTCCCATGTCTAACTGACAGGTACTCGGGTACTCATATGGACTGTGACAGGTACTTTGATGGGTGGTGACAGGTCCTCTTTATTGGGGGGCAATCAGTGTGTGTTGGTGTACACTGTAAGAGGTAATGAGATGTTACCGCAATCTCCTCACACACGATCGGTGTGTGAGGAGAACCGGTAACATCTCGTTACCGCTCTGTGTTTACATTTAGTGATCGGCTGTGAAAGGATCACAGCCGATCACGTTGTAAACAGCCGCCGGCCAATGGCTGTTTACCAGCGTCGATGACGAGCAGTGTTCCCGGGAACACACTGCCACCAACATGCACGCGCTCGCACCGTGCAAAGTGGGGAGGTACCATCTGTGATTGGCCGTGACTTCATCACAGCCGATCACGTGGTAAACAGCCATGGCCAATGGCTGTTCACCCCCCTCGGTGACGAGCGGTGTCTCCGTGACACGCCGCCACTGAGGGTACAGGGCTGCGCGCATGCCCTGCTTAAATGGACGGACATCATATGACGCCCGCCCAGAATGAGAGCCATGCCGCCTGGCCATCATATGATGGTCGACAAGCGGTTAAAGAAGGGAAACTGCTGGGAAGTATTGTTCACCGAGTGAAAATTTGATGGACTGCGACACGTCAAGGACATTGGGGTGTTTAGCTTGTCAGGTAGAATAAGCTGTGGCAAAGGGGGAAATTCTTACCCTCCATGTGAATAATGGACTAACCCGTGCATCAGAACTGTTTCTAGTGTTGGTCACCAGGTGGCGTGAGCGGCGCTGACCTGAGTGAACCTCTGTTCATATTATGAGTATTTGATAGAACATGCTAAGTAAAGTCCTTTAGATTAATGGAAAAGGGGTGGCATTCTCAGCTGAGAATGTGGCCCACCTCCATATGTATATGGTTCAGACCTATTATAGGGTGTACTTACACTGCTATGCTGTGCTTGGCTAAGGACAAGTGTCCATTACTTAACCACTCATGTATATATTGCACTATGTTATTATAGGGATAGGATGTATTTGCATTGCTGTTTTTTTCTCTTTTAGGTGTTCCTGTACCGCTGTGTCTTCCTTGGACAAGGAGAGACAGTGATCCAACGTGGATGATAATGCTAACCATTCACGCTCTCTTTATTACTGTATATATCAGATAGATAGTTAGGATATAAGGCCATTGTTTATATTTTCCTCTCCATTATTTGGGTGGTACACCACACGTAAATTGTACATAGTGTTTGATATTTATCTGTCGTGTGTGAACTACCAGTTATACATGTTTATTCCATGTGGTACGCCATGTGCATTGTTTGTTTTTTTTTTTTTTTACAAAGAAACACAACTTTATTCGAAGAGTAAACAAGTACAGTAGATATAAAGACATTATCATCGGCATTGGTACAACTGTGAGGGATAATAACATTGTTTTCATACCCTATGTCAAACACATTAAAATGCATGTTCCGGAATATAGGTGTGCAGTTTACGATCTTTTGCATTACCCACTTACATATAGATAGCGTTTGGTTGTTCACGAATGGGGTATATTTCAAGTTACATAACACCGGAGGGTGGAGGTCCACCCATCCTGTCATGTATTGTGGTATCATTAAGGAGATCAATCAATCAGGGATTTCGCTGCAAGTGTCTGCATTTCCCAACCATGAGTCCCATATTTTCCCATATTTTGCAGGGCAGCCCCTGTGGGCATATATCTCTTTCTTAAGCGGTAGAACATTGTTAACCGTTGTTATCCATTCCTGAATTGTTGGCGGTGAGGCCCTCAACCATCTCCTTGCTACGAGTAGTCTGGCCAGGAACAGCGATTCCTGTAGGAATATTTTATGGTACTTATCTGAGTCCGGGTCAGGGAACATGCCTAGCAAACATTGTTTGGGGCAGAGGGTCAGAGGAGATCCCATTTTATCGTGAATAAATTTCACAACGTGAGTCCAGTAGTCTTGTATAACTGGGCATGACCATATCAAGTGGAAAAAGGTGCTAGAGGGGCTGTCGCATCTAGGGCAGAGTGGGTTTTGGTCGGGTTTGTATTTGGCCAGTCGAAGGGGGGTGAGGTAAGACTTATGCAAGATATAAATTTGTGTGAGGCGGTCTGAGAGTTTGGTGGAGACTTTCTTGTGAGCTTCTAGAGCATCTTCCCACTCATCATCTTCAATTTCTCCTACGTCACCCACCCATTTATCCTTCAGTCCATACGCTATTAGTACCGCAGAGGGGCGGAGAAGGCAGGTATAGAAGATGGATATAAGTTTTGAGGGATCTTGCCCCAATATTATTTCTATGACGTCCAGTCGTTCTAGATTGGGGGGGTTGTCTCGGAATTGGGCCTGTAACGCATGGCGGAGTTGGAGGAATCGGTAGTGCATGGAGTTGGGCAGGTTGAAGTCTTCCTTCAGCTGTTGGAAGGATTTGAGAAAGGTCCCCGAGTACATGTCGGACAGTATGTTAACTCCCTTAGTAATCCAGAGATGGCGGTCGGGAATGGTTTGAAGCTCCTTGAGGCCTGGGTTATCCCACAGTGGTGTGTGGGAGTGTGTAGGTGGGGCTTTCAGTTTGTGTCTTGCTACTTCCCAGGTCCTGCAGTAGCTATACAATAGTCCCTTACGACTGCCTAGTGTCCAGGGGTCTGATGGTTCGTGAAAGATAGTCTGAAAAGGGTGATCGAATCCACGAACATGTGGAGAGCATAGTAACGTCATACACCTTTCCCTATCCTGTTTGTCGATGTGGTGCAAGTGGGATAGTTGTGCAGCTAGATAATAGAGACCGAGGTCCGGCAGAGCTGCCCCTCCCAGGTCAGTGGGATTTTTGAGTACTTTCCAGGATAGTTTGTGGCGGGTATTCCCCCAGACGAATGAGTTGAGAATAGCTTCTATAACTTTAAATATTCTGAAGGGTAGATATGTGGGGGCGTGCCAGAGTACATAGAGTAGCTTAGGCAGTAGGATCATTTTTATAAGATTTACACGACCCATTACTCCAAGGGGTAGCTTGGCCCAAGTCTGTGTCTTAGATTTTATGGTCCTAATTAGCGGTTCTAGATTGTGGCTTGTGAAGTCTTCTGGGTGGCGGGTAATTATGATTCCTAAGTACTTCATGGAGCTGACCCTGATTAAAGGGGAGGTCGCCTGTAATTGCGTCGGGACACATGGATCAATGGGGAGGATTTGGGATTTATCCCAATTTATTTTGAGGCCCGAGTACGTGCCAAAGGTCTGTATTAATTCTAGGGCTTTGTGTAGGGATGGGCCTGCGTCCGTCAGGTATAGCAGCATGTCATCTGCATACAGACTAACAGTTTCCACAAGTTCTCCTCGTCGCAAGCCTTGTACGCCTGGGTGGTCCCTCAAAGAAGCAGCTAGGGGCTCCACCGCCAACGCATACAGTAGGGGGGAGATGGGGCATCCTTGCCGAGTACCCCTAGAAAGAGGAAAGGGCTCAGATATCTTCCCATTGATTAGGATCTTGGCGCTGGGGTTATGGTATAGCAGGCGGATCCATCTTATGAAGTTGGGTCCGAACCCAAACTTAGCCAGGCATTCCCAAAGGTAGGGCCATTCGACCGAGTCAAATGCCTTAGCGGCATCAAGAGATACCACTACCCGGGATCCCACCTGATCATGTTCAGCTTGGATATTCATGTGCAGCCTCCGGAGATTATGTGCCGTGTTTTTACCTGGCATGAAACCGCTTTGGTCTGTGTGGATCAGTGATAGAATCACTTTATTTAACCGCAGCGCCAAGACCTTGGCCAAAATTTTAATATCTAGTTGAAGAAGGGAAATTGGTCTATATGATTCAGGGAGTGCGGGGTTTTTGTCTGGTTTGGGTATGAGTACTATGTGGGCCTCGCTCATTGTGGGGGGTATGGCTCCCGTTCGGAACATATGGGCGTATAACTCGCACAGCCTGGGGGTCAGCACATCAGCATACGTGGTGTAGAACTCCAAGGGTAGCCCATCAGAGCCCGGGGCCTTGGATGGTTTAAGGTTGGATAGGGCTTCTAGTATGTCCTCTGAGGTGATTGGAGCCTCAAGCATGGCTACTTGGGATTGTGATAGTTGGGGGACGTCTATGTGGGACAGCATCGTCTCTATGTCTTCCCTGGGTTTGTCAGTGGTAGAGGAGTATAAGGATGCAAAGAAGGAACGGAACACCCCAGCCACCTCCAGTGGGTCAGTAGCATGTGCATTGTTTGTTAATGTTATTCTTTCCTTGTTTCCCCATCCATCCCAGTTTTTGCCACGACATTCGCTCTCAGGCTTGAGAGCACAAATTATTTTTTCCTTCTGCAAACTCCGAGACGTCGTTTTGTAGGCAGGGGGAGGATGTAGCACCCTGATGTTTAGGCAGGAAGGGTTGCTCCTCAATTTTCCTGCCAGGCATAGTTGCCTTGGTCAATTGTTAGGGATCAATTGATTTCACCCTAAGTCTGGAATTGCTGCACTTCTCTCTTCTGTCACTAGGTGGCCAGGTGATTGGTTTAAAAAAGTAATTAGTTAAGTTACAAATTACTTCTCCCAAGAAGTAATTGCGCTAGTAACTCGGTTACTACATTGAAAAAGTAATTAGTTACTCAGCAAAGTAACTGTGACAGGGGTGGCAGTGGTGTACTTGGGGGGGGGCAGTGGTGGCAGTGGTGGTGGTGTACAGTACTTGGGGGGGTTGCAGCGGTGGTACTTGGGAGGTTGCAGCGGTGGTGTACTTGAGGGGGGGTGGCAGGCAGCGGTGGTACTTGGAGGGTGCCATCCTCTCCCACCACCACCTCTGCCTCTTACTGATCCCATCCCCCACCACCACTGATCTCATCCCTAACCTATCCCCCCCATCACCTCTGTTGTAGAAGTGATGGTGGGTGGGTAGGGATGGGATCAGTAAGAAGCAGAGGTGGTGGAGGATTTGGGATGGATCGATTGCACTGCAATTCGAATCGTCAGACAGTCACTTACTTGAATGCCTCCAGGGATGCCGTTCCTCATGGGGAGAGAGAGAGACCCTCCCCCTCACTCGATTGGTGTCAGCTGATTAGCTGACTTCATTTTTCAGTGTCCGCCCCGCCTCCCTACATTCTCTCTCTCTGGATAGGCGGGCGGGATGGGGTGGTCCAGGCAGTCTCTTTGAGTCTCAGCCTCTTCTCAGCTCAGCGGGCGAAAGCCCCCTCCCCGCGGCGTATAGAACGGCCAGGCAGTGCGGCCACATCGGGCCTCCCGGGCGGTAGATGTAATTGGGGTAACGCCGCCCAAGTAATGGGAACTGCGTTACCATGAGGGGAAGAGTAATCAGTTAGATACTCGTTACCCTCTAAAGTAACTGCGTTAACCACTTGACCACTGGGCACTTAAACACCCTTAATAACCAGACCAATTTTCAGCTTTCGGTGCTCTCACATTTTGAATGACAATTACTCAGTCATACAACACTGTACCCAAATGAAATTTTTGTCCTTTTTTTCACACAAATAGAGCTTTCTTTTGGTGGTATTTAATCACCGTTGAGTTTTTTATTTTTTGCGCTATAAAAGAAAAAAGACTGAAAATTCGGTAAAAAAATGAATTTTTCTTCGTTTCTGTTATAAAATTTAGCAAATTTTGTCATTTTTCTTGATAAATTTTTGGCCAAAATTTATACTGCTACATATCCTTGGTAAAAATAAGTACAAATTGGGGTATATTATTTGGTCGTTGTGAAAGTTTTAGAGTCCACAAGCTATGGTGCCAATATCTGAAAATTGATCACACCTGAAGTACTGACGGCCTATCTCATTTCTTGAGTCCCTAACATGCCATAAAAGTACAAATACCCCCCAATGACCCCTTTTTGGAAAGAAGACATTCCAAGGTATTTGGAAAGAGGCATGGTGAGTTTTTTGAAGTTGTAATTTTTTCCCACAATTCTTTGCAAAATCAAGATTTTTTTTCTTATTTTAATTTTTTTCACAAAATTGTCATATTAGCAGGTTATTTCTCACACACAGCATATGCATACCACAAATTACACCCCAAAACACATTCTGCTATTACTCCCGAGTACGGCGATACCACATGTGTGAGACTTTTACACAGCCTGGCCACATACAGAGGCCCAACATGCAGGGAGCACCATCAGGTGTTCTGGAGCACCCAGGCCAATTCTGACATTTCTCTCCTACATGTAAAAATCATCATTTATTTGATAGAAAATTACATAGAACCCCAAAACATTATATATGTTTTTTTAGAAAAGACCCTAGAGAATACAATGGCGGTCGTTGCAACTTTTTATCTAGCACGGTACTTGCACAGCAATTTTTCGAACGCGTTTTTTTGGGAGAAAAAAGTTTTGTGCTTTACAAAAAACAAAACTGTAAATTTAGCCCAATGTTTTTGCATAATGTGAAAGATGAAGTTACGCCGAGTAAATAGATACCTAACATGTCACCCTTCAAAATTGCACGCGCTCGTGGAATGGCGCCAAACTTCGCTACTTAAAAATCCCCATAGGCGGCGCTTTAAAACTTTTTACTGGTTACATGTTTTGAGTTACAGAGGAGGTCTAGGGCCAAAATTATTGTTCTCGCCCCAACGTTCGCAGCGATACCTCACATGTGTGGTTTGAACACCGTTTTCATATGTGGGCGGGACTTACGTATGCGTTCGCTTCTGCATGCGAGCGCACGGGGACAGGGGCGCTTTACATTTTTTTTATTGTTCATTTTACTTTATTTATTTTAGTTTGACACTTTTTTCCCCAAAAATTTTTTTTTGATCACTTTTATTCCTATTACAAGGAATGTAAACATCCCTTGTAATAGGAATATGGCATGACAGGTCCTCTTTACAGTGAGATATAGGGTCAATAAGACCCCACATCTCACCTCTAGGCTGGAAAGCCTGAAATAAAATAAAAAACGATCCTGGCTTTGATCGTAGCGAGCATTGCAGGGTATCGCAGGGTATCGCAGAATATCGCAGGATATGGCTGGGTATGGCATGTCAGGGTATGGCAGGTAATGGCAGAGTATGGCAGGGTATGGCAGAGTATGGCAGGGTATGGCAGGGTATGGCAGAGTATGGCAGGGTATGGCAGAGTATGGCAGGGTATGGCAGAGTATGGCAGGGTATGGCAGAGTATGGCAGGGTATGGCAGGGTATGGCAGAGTATCGCAGGGTATGGCAGAGTATCGCAGGGTATGGCAGAGTATCGCAGGGTATGGCAGAGTATCGCAGGGTATGGCAGAGTATCGCAGGGTATGGCAGGGTATCGCAGGGTATCGCTGGGTATGGCAGGGTATCGCTGGGTATTATTGCAGGGTATCGCAGGTAATGGCAGAGTATCGCAGGGTATGGCAGAGTATCGCAGGTAATGGCAGAGTATCGCAGGTAATGGCAGAGTATCGCGGGTAATGGCAGAGTATCGCGGGTATGGCAGAGTATCGCAGGGTATGGCAGAGTATCGCAGGGTATGGCAGAGTATCGCAGGGTATGGCAGAGTATCGCAGGGAATGGCAGAGTATCGCAGGGAATGGCAGAGTATCGCAGGGAATGGCAGAGTATCGCAGGGTATGGCAGAGTATCGCAGGGTATGGCAGAGTATCGCAGGGAATGGCAGAGTATCGCAGGGAATGGCAGAGTATCGCAGGGAATGGCAGAGTATCGCAGGGAATGGCAGAGTATCGCAGGGAATGGCAGAATATAGCAGGGTAAGGCACAGTATTGGAGGGTATGGCAGATTTGGTATCCATCCATCCATGCTCAGCCATCCCTCCATACCCTGCAATACCCAGCAATACACTGCAGGCTATTGCTGTGTATTGCAGGGTATGGAGGGATGGCTGAGCATGGATGGATGGATGGATGGATCGGTGGCATGCAGAGCAGGCTGTGGGCACTACAGATCCCGCCCACAGCACTGCTGCCACCGATCCCTCCCCCTCTCCTCTCACACTGTACCGATCGGTACAGAGAGAGGAGGGGATAGGAACCGGCGTCATCAAATGACGCCGGTTTGCTTACATGTGATCGCTCCGTCATTTGACGGAGCGATCACGTGGTAAACGGCCGCGATGAGCGGCCGTTTACCGTGATCCGTGATCCGCCGGGTCCTCTGGACCCGGCGATCACGGATGTACTCGAGTGCGCGCCCCAGGGGGCGCGCAAGAGGGGAATTCCGGGAGGACGTCATATGACGCCCTCCCAGAGTTAAGCAACCGGCCTGTAGCCGTCATTCGGCTATGGGCCGGTTGTAAAGTGGTTAAGTAACTCTGTTTGTTTTAACTGAGTTACTTGCATCACTGTTGGTGACATTAGATAAGACAAGGGCAATGCAAGGACCGATTATGTGTATATGGGGGTATCTCAGCCAACGGGCAGGGTTTTTTTTTTAAATCCCTTGCTGGGAAAACCTATATATTTGGGTGGGGTCAGGTGATCTTGGTTCGGTGCCACCTGGTTGACTGTCTGGGTGGACTTGTGTTGTGCTCCCTGGGCTGCTAGACCAGAGTCTGAGGCCTATCCCAGGGACATCTGGCTGCTAGGCTGTCTGAGGGCCCATCCAGAAGCAAGAGAGCAGCGTAGGGTTGGGATTGCGGCTTGCAGTCCAACCAGAAGTGACAGTTCTGCTGGCCGGAGAACCTGTCATGGTCGGAAGTAGAAGGGAAGCTGTCGCCAATAAAAGGACCATCCACCTTTCTATCAGGGACCACAGTGAGTAGCTGAAGCAAGTACCGGAGCAGCATTCTCACCAACCGCGCACGGTGAAGAATTGGAAAACTTCAGCAGGTGTCAAGCCAGGGACCCAGCCAGAGGAGGTGATGCTTGCAGAGCAGCCTTGTGTGCCAAGCCAGGGAACGAGCAGGCCAGTGGGGCGACACTTGAGGAGTATCTGTGAATGCCAAGCTAGGGACCCAGCAGGGAAGCGAAGGTGACGCTTGAGGAAGATACTCAGGAGATCCAGTGGCAGTGGATCAGCAAGTCTAGTGAGAGAGACTCAGAGCTCAGTGGAGTGAAGATCTACAAGAAGCGATTGTAGAGGAAGTACAGAAGTTCGTTACAACTTGTGTTAGAAACGGCTATAATACTGTGTCATAGGAGACGGCGATCCTACACCTGCAGATGTGGTGTCTTGCTGGATGCCTTTTCCTGCATAGCTGTCTACCTGTAGAAGTCTCAGAGTCTGCTAATTAGCAATGCAACCACTTAAGGGTGTCCTGGCACTAAACCCTCTCTCCCACAGTTCTGTTCAAGAGAAAATAAATCTTTTTGCATTCAAGAAGTGTCTGGCGCCCATGAATCTACCTTGCATTACACCCACCATGCCTTGTAACCCACTCTACACAGAAGAATGTCAGCTCTCCCTGACTCTGGAGGTAACTGTGACAGACCTAGCCGGGACACAGGCTTTTTTGCCGACTGATTATGGGCCCTGGATTTTAAGGGGCACAGGGTGAATGAGAACCCCACTATAATCTGTGCGGAGCAGGCATACCATCCATACGTAGAGGGTTATATTATATATGTGGAAATAAAGCTTACGCCTAGCTTTCTACTAATGTTACAGGTACATGTTATATTGGGAAGTTAGCACCTGCTTTGGCTGTTCGCGAAGATACAGTGCGACCAGATCAAAGTCCAGAATACCCTTTAGTGTTCAAAAGAGTCAGATTCAATGCTGTATATATGTATATATAATGTGTGTTGTCTCATGCTGTTGGGACACACACTGTCCGATGCTAATATCATCAACTCCAGCCACCTGTCTGTTGTCTTGTATATTGTAAATGAGTCTAGTCTGGCTTGTAAGAGTATTCCACACACTGTTGTTTGTGCTACTTAACCCTGTGTTGATGTTTATGGTAATGTGTATTGCATAGTTAGTGAGCTAGGAGACGTAAAGTCTTACCCTGAAAAGTCTTATCTCTCAGTCAACTAGTCTGAGTGTTGATTTAGATAATTAGCTCAGGTTAATTCTATTTCTGGCTACAGTTGTATTGTTAGAATAATATGAGCAGGAGGGGGGGGGGGGCTCCTCTTCTACTGTATTATAAATACTTGTCATTTTGGTTCTAATAAATCAGTTCATGTCAGCACTAAGCAAGTCTCGTCTTGTTTTGTGCTTGGGAGCGGTTGGAATATCTGATATCTATATTCAGACTGGGAGGAAGTGGTAAATGACTGAAGCCGAGTGTAGGGACGTTCCGTCACAGTAACTATTAGGCCTAAAGAGGTCCGGGACCTCGCTTCATATAAATCTATAATATATAACTCTGTAGTCCCGTTGGGTTGCTTGGAGGGTATTTCTGTTTCTGGGCCCATTATTCGGGGTTCCCTCTACACTGATGACCTGTGAAGGCTTTTATAGCGTCTCCTATGAGTAATATTTGGATACAAAGTTTGTCCTCATTGCACCGACACACACAATCTTTTCCTCATTTAATACATTTTTTATTATCATTTGACTTTTAACAAAACTGCAGTCATCAAATCAGGAAATAGTAAAGGTCAAAATCCAACGAATACACCAATAGTATTGTGTGGGACCGCCTGATGTACAGGAAGACAGGACTTCAGGGAGGAACAATTCCCTCACTCAGGACAGGAAAGTGGCTTCACCCCCATGTGCACTCTCCGATGATTGTAAACACTGGCCCGATCTGAAAAACATTTCCCGCACTCAGGACAGGAATACGGCTTCTCACCCGTGTGACATCTCTGATGTCTGCAAAGACTGGCCTTCTCTGAAAAACCTTTCCCACACTCAGGACAGGAATACGGCTTCTCCCCAGTGTGAGACCTCTGATGTCTGGAAAGATGGGACTTCTCTGAAAAACATTTCCCGCACTCAGGACAGGAATACGGCTTCTCACCCGTGTGCAATCTCTGATGTGCGTTAAGACTGGACCTCAGTGAAAAACATTTCTCGCACTCAGGACAGGAATACGGCTTCTCACCCGTGTGGGTTCTCTGATGTGTGATAAGACTGGACTTCACTGAAAAACATTTCCCGCACTCGGGACAGGAATACGGCTTCTCTCCCGTGTGCAATCGCTGATGTTTGTAAAGACTGACACTTTGTGTAAAACATTTCCCGCACTCTGAACAGGAATAGGGCTTCTCCCCCGTGTGAGACCTTTGGTGTTTTTCGAGATCAAATTTCCTTGAAAAACATTTCCCACAATCAAAACAGCAATATGGTTTTTCCCCCGTGTGAGACATTTGATGTGTGACGAGTTTTGATTTTTTTACAAAACATTTTCCACACTCAGAACAGGAATACAGATTCTCCCCAGTGTGAAATCTCTGATGATTATAAAGATCGGACTTGTCTGCAAAACATTTCCCGCACTCAGCACAGGAATGTGGTTTTTCCCCCGTGTGGGATCTCTGATGTCTGTAAAGATGTGACTTCTGTGAAAAACTCTTCCCGCACTCAGGACATGGAAGCCTCTTATGTGTTGGAAGGACGGCACCGTCCCGCACAGTCTGAGGTTCCTCAGGATAAGAGGAATACGATGGTCCGGCACCGTCCCGCACAGTCTGAGGTTCCTCAGGATAAGAGGAATACGATGGTCCGGCACCGTCCCGCACAGTCTGAGGTTCCTCAGGATAAGAAGAATACGATGGTCCGGCACCGTCCCGCACAGTCTGAGGTTCCTCAGGATAAGAAGAATACGATGGTCCGGCACCGTCCCGCACAGTTTGAGGTTCCTCGGGATAAGAGGAATACGATGGTCCGGCACCGTCCCGCACAGTCTGAGGTTCCTCGGGATAAGAGGAATACGATGGTCCGGCACCGTCCCGCACAGTCTGAGGTTCCTCAGGATAAGAGGAATACGATGGTCCGGCACCGTCCCGCACAGTCTGAGGTTCCTCAGGATAAGAGGAATACGATGGTCCGGCACCGTCCCGCACAGTCTGAGGTTCCTCAGGATAAGAGGAATACGATGGTCCGGCACCGTCCCGCACAGTCTGAGGTTCCTCAGGATAAGAGGAATACGATGGTCCGGCACCGTCCCGCACAGTCTGAGGTTCCTCAGGATAAGAGGAATACGATGGTCCGGCACCGTCCCGCACAGTCTGAGGTTCCTCAGGATAAGAGGAATACGATGATCTGGCACCGTCCCGCACAGTCTGAGGTTCCTCAGGATAAGAGGAATACGATGGTCCGGCACCGTCCCGCACAGTCTGAGGTTCCTCAGGATAAGAGGAATACGATGGTCCGGCACCGTCCCGCACAGTCTGAGGTTCCTCAGGATAAGAGGAATACGATGGTCCGGCACCGTCCCGCACAGTCTGATATTCCTCAGGATAAGAGGAATACGATGGTCCGGCACCGTCCCGCACAGTCTGAGGTTTATCAGGATAAGAGGAATACGATGGTCCGGCACCGTCCCGCACAGTCTGAGGTTCCTCGGGATAAGAGCAATATGATGGTCCGGCACCGTCCCGCACAGTCTGAGGTTCCTCGGGATAAGAGAAATACGATGGTCCGGCACCGTCCCGCACAGTCTGAGGTTCCTCTGGATAAGAGGAATACGATGGTCCGGCACCGTCCCGCACAGTCTGAGGTTCCTCAGGATAAGAGGAATACGATGGTCCGGCACCGTCCCGCACAGTCTGAGGTTCCTCGGGATAAGAGGAATACGATGGTCCGGCACCGTCCCGCACAGTCTGAGGTTCCTCAGGATAAGAGGAATACGATGGTCCATCTACACTGTGTGGTGCCGGATGGACATTTGAGGTAGTCGGGTTTTCTCCTGGACTATACTGTGTGATGTCCTCATCTTCTACTTTACAGTCTGGAGACAAAGTGAGACAATCCTCTGAGGTTTTCCTCATCTCCCGTCCATCTACTAAAATAGAAATACAAAGATTATTACTAGACATGAGCTGATTGGTTCCCCTAAACCAGGACTCCGCCCACATCAGGCAGCTTTGTCTCTGAGGATCTTACAATTCCCCCCTCAAGGTAACTAGTAAATGGGTCTCTGATCAGGTCTGGCGGAGGTGCCCAGCTGGGGTATCCAAGATCTGTCACAGTCAGAGAGTGAGGAAACAACGAGAACTGTCTTTTATAGGAGTGACAGTGACCAGGGGATTACAGGCTGATATCACCCAGTCCCCGCCCTACTCTGGACCAATCAGTGAGCAGTATGGGTGGAGGAATGTATTTAGTGTTAATGACCCACCTGTGCTGATCTCTGTAGGAGTGTCCTCCTCTATAAATGTCCCCGTTATTCCATCCTCCTCCATAGACTGCTGATCATCCCTCACATACCTCTCTTCTTCTTCTTCTGATTTCACCTCAAATTCTATATCGATTGGATCTCCACTCTAAACCAAGAAAATGAGAGAGAATATCATCTGTAAGATATAAACTTTAATATTGTGACATCACCTAAAAAAAAAAAAAAAATCCACACATTGTCTCCAGAAGTCCATGCTCTAGAAGCTCCGTCCCACCAACCTTGTAATAGTGGGGGATGGTGTGATCTTCCTGTGTGGAATATAGAGGACGGGGGGATCTCTCTGGTGGGTTCCTGGTATTTGGTGGCTCCATCATATCCTTGTGTCCTTCAGAAAGCTCCTCCATCACTCCATACTCCTCATCCTCCTCTTTATACTCTTCTTTAACAACGATATTGTCATCCTCCAGGTTTCCACCCTAAAATATATATAATTAAACATTCATTGTAACGAAATAGCTTTAGTATGAACCTTTCCCACCAATAATTGTTCATCTACCTGATGATGGTGGGGGATGGTGTGACCTTCCTGTGTGGATTCCCGGGAAAAAGTCTTCATCTCTCCATACTCTTCACCCTCCTCTTTATACTCTTCTTTAATATCAATATTATCATCCCCGAGACATCTCTCTGGTGGGTTCCTGGTATTTGGTGGCTCCATCATATCCTTGTGTCCTTCTGAAAACTCCTCCGTCACTCCATACTCCTCATCCTCCTCTTTATACTCTTCTTTAACAACGATATTATCATCCCCGAGACATCTCTCTGGTGGGTTCCCATTACTGGATCCATCTGTAGGAAACACACACACTGACTGAATACATTGTTTCTATGTGTTTATCAGATGATGGGGGATCTAGGTGGAGCCTCCGTACTGCTCTCTCCTTTACAATAAAGTCTCCTCTTACCCGGTGATGTGAGGGGCGGCTGATTGTCCATCATGACGTCCTTGTAGAGATCCTTGTGTCCTTCTAAATACTCCCACTCCTCCATGGAGAAATAGACAGTGACATCCTGACACCTTATAGGAACCTGACACACACAATGATACAGTCACCATCCACCTCTGTATAAAACCCCCACCCCGTGTCATCCCATAATCCATTAGTATAAACTGAAAAGGTGAAATTCATGGAACAGCGACACATCTCCAAAATTAAGAGAATGTTCCGGCCCCCTGTAAGTAAGGGTTGCCACCTGTCCGGGATTCACCTGGACGGTCCGGTTTTTGCATCATGTTTCCGGCTGCCAGACACGCAGACACACAGTGGTAGCGCCAGGTGGGTGCTTGAGAACCCCCAAAACTTCTTTAAGTACCCAAAAATCAGATGCCACTACTTGTATATGTGACTATTTTTTATTTATTTTTTATTGTACCTGCACATCCTATTTTGATGTCAGAAGTCCGGGGACTCTTTTTTTTTTCCTGTGGAGGGATACAGCTGCTCCAGCCACAAAAGTCGATAATCTTTAGTTAGACCCAGCAGGCAGGTTTCAGAGGTGGTCTGAATTGATATACAGCCTCTCTGCTGCCTCCTCAGCCAATGAGAAAGAAATGTACCCGCCCCCCTTCCTCAGCCCGCCTGTGTTCACTTCTAAGCTAAACTGTATCAGGAGGAGGTGCCAGCAGATCGATGAGAGGAGGAGAGAACACAGCCTGCTATGGGGGGTGCAGGGCCGTCTTTAACGCAGGGCAAAAGGTGCCCTGTCATTATTGGGGGGCCCTTTGCTACCCGCCTCTTGAGCGCTGCCTGAGTTCAGCCTCCTCCGGCGCTGGTCGCATGCTGGCTGCTCGCTAATGTCACTTGGATGGCCGCTCTCCTGGAGGCCGCTCTGATCACCTCACTCCCTGCACTCTGCACCCACCTCACCCTCTGCACCCACCTCACCCCCTGCACTCTCCACAAACCTCACCCCCTGCACCCACCTCACCCCCTGCACCCACCTCACCCCCTGCACTCTGCACCCACCTCACCCCCTGCACTCTCCACAAACCTCACCCCCTGCACCCACCTCACCCCCTGCACTCCGCACCCACCTCACCCCCTGCACTCCGCACCCACCTCACACCCTGCACCCACCTCACCCCCTGCACTCTGCACCCACCTCACCCTCTGCACCCACCTCACCCCCTGCACTCTCCACAAACCTCACCCCCTGCACCCACCTCACCCCCTGCACTCTGCACCCACCTCACCCCCTGCACCCCGCACCCACCTCACACCCTGCACTCTGCACCCACCTCACACCCTGCACTCTGCACCCACCTCACACCCTGCACTCCGCACCCACCTCACACCCTGCACTCTGCACCCACCTCACCCCCTGCACTCTGCACCCACCTCACCCCCTGCACTCCGCACCCACCTCACCCCCTGCACCCCGCACCCACCTCACCCCCTGCACTCCGCACCCACCTCACCCCCTGCACCCCGCACCCACCTCACACCCTGCACTCTGCACCCACCTCACCCCCTGCACTCCGCACCCACCTCACCCCCTGCACTCCGCACACACCTCACCCCCTGCACTCTGCACCCACCTCACACCCTGCACTCTGCACCCACCTCACCCCCTGCACTCCGCACCCACCTCACCCCCTGCACCCCGCACCCACCTCACCCCCTGCACTCCGCACCCACCTCACCCCCTGCACTCCGCACCCACATCATCCTCTGCACTCCGCACCCACCTCACCCCCTGCACCCCGCACCCACCTCACACCCTGCACTCCTCACCCACCTCACCCCCCTGCACTCCGCACCCACCTCACCCCCCTGCACCCAACTCACCCCCCTGCACTCTGCATCCATCTCACCCCCTGCACTCTGTACATAACACACTCCTAAACTCTGTATGTAGCGCACTCCTGATCTCTGAACTGTGTACGTCAATCTGCTACTCTCCAGTCCACCCCACTGCCCTCATGTCCATCCCACAGTCCCCCTGACCACTCTGCAGCCCCCCCCCCAGTCTACCCCGCTGCCTCCCCCTGTGCATCCCTTTGGCCACCCATGTCCATTCGGCTGCTGTAAGGTTTTGGGTGCTCTGGTTAGTGTAGTCCGCTTTGGGGTGCCTTGGATATGATGGACTGATTTGGGGGTATTGTAGATAGAATGAAACACTTTGTTGTGGTGTTGATAGTGCGGGTTGCTATAGGTAGGTGGAGGCTACTTTGGACTGTCAGTGGAAGGTTGGGTTGGTTGCACTGGATAGTAAGGGGTGCTGTCGGTAGGGTAGGCTAATGTAGGCCCCTCCCACTGTTAACGCAATGTGGCCATACCCTCTATTCGCCATGGGCTGCACAGCACGCCGTGTTACTACTCTCTTCAAGCCCCTCCAAAAGTGTCCAAGGTCTTTTACAATCCTATTTTGTCTGTAGTGTACACTACAAAAGAAAATGCCGTGCGCCAGTAAAGTCTTCGGATTTGTTTTGAAGAAAAGGCAACCCTACCCGTAACTGGGGGAATGTTCTGCCCCTAAAAGGGGGTTAATCTAGGTTTCCACACTATATATGTGTGTATCATCATCTGCTGGAGATAAAAGACGTCACAGTGACTATGGAGGAAGAGGACGGACATGACGGGGGGGTTACTGGGTGTAAATAGAAAATAAGATCTCATTACCTCCTCTGCTGCCTCTTCCAACAACGTCTCCTCTCTACTTCTTCCCGCCTCACCTCTCACCCGGAACTTCCTGTGTGTGCCTGACATCACTTCCTGTCTTCCATAGAGACTTCCTGTGTGTACCAGACATCACTTCCTGTCTTTCCTAGAGACTTCCTGTCTGGGCAGACGTGTAAAGATCACCATCTTGTGGAGCTTCGAGGAACTGCAGCCCCCAAGAAACGTCTCGTAGTATGAATACGTCCTTGTGCTGTGTGTGTATGTACTGTATATCCTTATAGATGGGGGTCATCTCCACTCCCACCAAGGGGGGAGAGAAATACAGACCTCCCATCTTTTTTAAAATGGGAATGAAGGACACTAATTAGCAAAAGTATGTAGGCATAGGACACACCCCCCCGTCACGCCCCCTTAAAGGAGAATTATTTAAAAAAAAAGATCAGTTAAACCCTCATGTTTTTTTTTTTTAACCACTACTCTTCCTTTATATTGGCTTTTAAAGATTACAAACGTAGCAATTTAGAAATTGGATGAAAGGTTTAGCTCTGGGGAACACTTTTTGAAAGATAAATCGTGTATTTTATATACAACTGTATGGATCAGACCAACATGAGGGACAAATGAGGGGGAAAGAGGGACAGCGGGACTTTGTTCTGAATCTGGGACAGTCCCTCGAAATCAGGGACAGTTGGGAGCTATGGCAGTCAGCACTTGAATTCGGAAACTTGCAAAGTCTCTGACCTTGAAGAAAAGTTGCAAAGTGAACAGGAACCTTTCCTCAGTACCTGGAACATTCTCTGTCTCCTTGGCAGTACTGGGGAAGCGTGGATTCTCTAGTGTCATTGACAACCCAGCAACCAGGCACTTCTTGGGATGCCAGCTTGTTGGCCCTCCTCCGAAGAGTCCTCCCCCGGTCGCTTACACGAGCTGCGGTGCCCCTCCAAGTTGAGAGCGCACCCGGGCGCCTTGAATCCTCCCTCAGTTACTGCGCCTCAGACCAGCCGGTTCCGAGACTCTGGAACAGATGGATCCTCGCCCCAGACCAAGCGGGTCTGTGGGGCTGGTCAGACTGACCATGTTGTGGGGCAGCACACGCTCCCACGACCGGGATCCCTCGCGGGGCTACCCCGGTCCAGATCCAGGAACAGGCAGCTCCGGCCGAACCCCGAACACGTGACTCCAGCATCTTAAGTACCCTTCCCCAGACTCCTCAGCGGGGCCAAACGCACCCATTGATTGGCTCAGAGGAATGCCGGTACCCAAAATGTCCAACCAGGCCTGGTTCTGGGCCTGTCATGTGCACCTAACTGCACACATAATCAGGCAGAACCCCAACACAGCCCAGCCAGACTGATGCCAAAGTTACCCTACACAATTAACTCTCAGAACCTTCTTACTGTTCTGAGAGAAAAATAACTAAATTTACACATAGCGGACACCAAAGTGTCACCGCTACATATACCACCTGTCTAAACTGGTGACCACTGTTTGCTTTTGTTTTTTCAAAATATTGTCAAAAAAAAAGTATCAAAAATCATCTTTCTTTTTTTGGGCTGGCACGAGGGGCATGCCATCCAGGGGAACCCAGAGGCACTCAGGATTTATATACCCAAAGGCTGTAACCTTACAGCAGTAAGGTAAGGGGACATCTTTACCATATAGAAGAACAGAAGTCACCCAGACTTTGCAAGTTCCCGAATTCAAGTGCTGACCGCCATAATCTCTGGCTAGAGATTTGTTCAGCTTTGAAGCGCCCAGCTGCGAGTGGCTACTCTCTGAGTTTGCATTATATACTTCCTAATAGTCAGCAGCAGTTCAAGGTGCCTGAGTTCTTCAGCCTTGCCCTCTGTTCCCATATGAGACTGTGTCTGTTGGATGTTACCCCTGCAAATAAAAACCTTTCTAAAGGACTTTTATGGTTTCAGCGTCCGGAGATGTTGGGTACTAACCCTGGGAACCCCTAGACCTGGAGGAACAAGCCAAGCGGAGGTAACCGGTAAGCCCAATAGTCAAGGCCGCGCCATCGAGGGTTATGGCCGCTACATATACATTCTCTACATACAGGGGGTCCCCGAGTTACGAACTCGTTAGGGACTGCCCGCCTGCTCGGAAGTCGGAAATGTCCGTAATTTGCCGCGCATGTGCAGACTGACAAATACGGACATTTCCGATGTTCCGTCTAATGCCGTTCTGCGCATGCGCGGCAAATTACGGACATTTCCGACGTTTGCAGGCATTTTCCGAGGCTCCGTATGGCCGCGCATGCACAGAACGGCCAGAGGCACGCGAAAAATGGCGGAGGGTCCCTGCAGCGCCCCGTTCGTAAGTAGGGGATGTTCGTAGGTCAGGCGTTCGTAAGTCGGGGACCCCCTGTATATATTTTTTCCCCCCCACTTGTCAGCCTCATTTCTATTGCCCCCACTTGTCAGCTTCATTTTTTATTGCCCCCACTTGTCAGCCTCATTTTTTTATTTGTCCCCCAGGGCAGGGCTCCACTGTGTAAGCCTTATTTATTACTGTACTGTCCCCAGCCCCAGTGCCCTGACTTGTCACCTGACCTGCTCCAATCAGGTTCCATTTGCTCACCTTTTAATCTGGACTGGTCTGGCTTGGTGAGCGGTTGAGTTCCGGTCTTTGTTCCCAGACTGGGGGGCCCCCCTCATGCAGTCGGGCGGCTCGGCCCGTGGGCGGGAGAATCAGAAGTTGGGCAAAGCGCTGCGGGAGTTGGGATGGGCAGACGAGCCATGGATCAAAGCCAGCGAGCACTGCAGAATGCCGCTTCTCCGCCGGGAGGTCACTGAAGACTGGAGGAGTCAGGAGGAGACACAATGAAGACGCTCTGGCCGCTCTCTCTGGGTGCTGCTGCCGCGGCCACAGAGGGAGAGGAGGTTGGTGGACTCGGAGCGCAGGGCAGCACTGGGTAAAGGCCTTTCTCCTCTCTGCCTCGCTCTGAGACTCTGCGAATGTGACGTCGCTGAGCTGGGTGGCCCTAGCAACCAGTTTGGCAGTCTTCTATTAGGGTGGCTATGTGTCCTCATTTCATTCCGGGACACTGTATTGTCCCAGAATGAAGGTGCCCGGGACACAAATTCGAATTGCGTTACAATCCTGGGCAATCTGGGACATGTGGGCACCCTAAGTCCCAGGTCCTCACGTCAATTGTACATAGATATCGGTACATCCGGTTACATAGTGTATAACATATCTAACCAGTAAGTGACCGCTAAATCTTCGTGTCAAGCTTGCGTTATAGAGGATGACAGAAGATCTTCGATCCCACTATTCATAGCCGCAAAGGATTGCTGTGAGCTTGGATGAAGTTGCCTTTACAAGATAGTGTGAAGATTGCCTTAAAGGGGTAGACAGAAGCTCTCCTGCCTGCTGTTCAGAGCTGCAAAGGATATCTATGGGCCTGGGTGAAGTTACCGTATCCAAGTTATTGACAATACCTCAAGCTGCATTCCAATACTGTTGCTACCAACTGAATGAATGAAAGACTTGTATAGCGCTGCAACTACGAACTGAATCGCCTCAAGGCGCTTGATCCATCCTGTGCTTCCTGCTTGTTAAAAGAGGTGGGTCTTGAGTTTTTTCCTGAAGGCCCAGTGGTCTTCTTCCATGCGGATGTCAGTGGGTAGAGCGTTCCATAGCCGAGGTCCTTGGACTGCGAATCTTCGTTCTCCCTTCGATTTGTAGCGGGATAAAGTGCATAAAGTGTCCCTCAGCAGAGAGCAGGCCAACTGCTGGCAAGGAAGAACAGAGCTGATACTTTATGTTCATCCCAAGGCTTTGCCTCTGTTGGCCATTTTCTTTAAGGTAGGTAAGCGTACCATGAGTGGAGAAGAACCAGAGGGACAAGTGTCATGGAAAATGTTATTAATGTATGTTGTCAGATGCCCCCCAGTGTCGGTTTTGCTGTAATGCGCTCATGTGAGCGTATTCGCACATAAAGACGTTGGCGGAAGACCATTGGCTGCGGAAATCTTCCTGTGGACACTACAGACGTGCTTGCTGGTTTAAGGAAGTTAATTTGTGCCTCACCGGGAGACTGGCCACTTCCCAGTGACTGCATTGATAACTTCAAGCGAACCTCTCTGTGTACATGGGAACTTTAGCATAACGATATAAATATTATGGCCCACGGAGCCATGGTTTTTATATCGTTCGTTGTCATTGAAAGCAGTTAGACGGTTTGGACATCACTGCTTAGTCTATTTGAATGTATTCTGTGATTGGTTCTTTTGAAGGAAAACAATTGTCCCTGTATTGTAACACCATTGTATTGTATTTGTATGTCCTTATATGGTCATTCACATCCTGTGTGAATGAGATGAGGTCACAACCTTCTGTGGGAGGGGTTTAGCTGTTGGAGGCAAACCCCTGAGGGTGTGGCTTGGAATGTTTTCTAAATAAAAAGAGAGTCTGCTCACACAGGAAAGACAGAGAGATGCTGCCCCTGTGGTGAGAGGAACATGAAAAAGGTAATACTGGTGATGGCTGTTTTAATGCAACCTGGCTGGGAGGACGTTAGGCTGGGGCGGTGGTGTTGAGGTTTGAATGAGGGGGCTAAGGTAAGGCATATATCATTAAGACAGAAGTGGGTATTTATATTAGAAACAGGAAAAATTGGCTGTTTGCTCTGCGGACAGCCGAATTTCGCTAACACAAGGTAAGAAACCAGAGCAGGCTCTAGGTAAGAAACCTGCTCAGTCGGAAGAAGTAGCCTGCATGGCCTTCCAGGGACCGGTTCTCTTTGAGACAGTCCAGGTCAACAGCATTAGAGATGCGGCTGAAGTTGAACACTTGTCATTACTAGCGGAAGAAGGCTAGAGTACAGATTGCAGGGTCTTTTTCTCCTTCTAATTGTTAATAAGTGTCTTTTCTCCACTTGTGGTCTTTGCATATCCTCTGAAGGTTTTCTGGTTCAAGGTGTTTCTGCCCCCATTGTGGTGGCAAACAGTTCACTATCCAAAAGCCCATGGTGGCATTATCTGGAAAGCATCTTAAAGCTTAGGCTCCGCTTCCACCAGTGCGACTCGTCATGCGACTTTGGACACATAGAGTCGCATGACAAGTCACAGCCCATTGATTTCAATGGCACCCGTTCCAATCTATGCGATTTAGAGCTGCAGCGACTTTGAAAAAGTTACTGCACTACTTTGATGCGACTTTTGATGCAGAGACTGTAAAATTGGATTGGGGCTGCACTCGAGGTCACATTCTGAATCGCGCGACATTGTGGAATATTGCAATAGTGGAAATGTTGCCTTAAAGCGGTTCTGCACAATTTTTTTTTGTGCAATGCAATGGATTGCAAGATGTTATTTAAGTACTCACGTGTTCATGTTCACCAAGTCATTACTGCCGGTTTTTGTCCTTTAAAATAATTTAGAAACATCCTTCCTGCTGGGTGCCATCTTGCCTGTGGGCATGTGAAACCCCACAGGCACTTCAGATGGCCCAGCATGCACCGCCGTTACTGCGCCG
The DNA here is from genome assembly GCA_028564925.1 of Lithobates sylvaticus. Lineage (NCBI taxonomy): Eukaryota > Metazoa > Chordata > Amphibia > Anura > Ranidae > Lithobates > Lithobates sylvaticus. The sequence continues at coordinate 594,989,117 of CM053028.1, read as the reverse complement.
ATCTCGCGCGTGCGCAGTAGCGGCGAAGTGCAGCTCACGTTCTCCGAAATCTCGCGAGATGTCGGCACATCTGCCGAAATCTCGCGAGATGTCGGCACATCTGCCGACATCTCGCGAGATTTCGGAAGATGTGACCGACATCTCGCGAGATTTCGGAAGATGTGGCCGACATCTCGCGAGATTTCGGAAGATGTCCACACTGACTCCTGGGATCAATGACACCAGATCCCAGGAGACAGTGCGGCGTGACGACGATCGACGCAGAGACCCCCGCCCACCGCCGCAGAGACAGAGGAAAGGAAGTCAGCGATTACAAGGTAAGTGAAAAAAAACACACTTCATTTAGTACTCTTTGCCTGATTTGGAAGGCAAAGAGATTTACTAAATGAAATGTGTGCAAATACTTTGCCTTGCTTCCCTTCGCCTGGGACACTCTCTGGCTTGGTAGGTGTGACGAAACGTCCCTACACTCCTCTTGAGTGCTTTTGTCATATCCCACTTCCTCCCAGTCTGAATATAGATCTCAGATATTCCAACCACTCCCAAGCACCAAACAAGACGAGACTTGCTTAGTGCTAAAATGGACTGATTTATTAGAACTAAAATGACAAGTATTTATAATAAAGTAGAAGAGGAGATCCCCCCTCCTGCTCATATTACTCTAACAATACACCTGTAACAAATTAACATAAACTAATTAACTAATCCCTTTAAGCAGCGATGTGACTCTGTGCCCATCATGATGTCACTTCAGGTCAGACTTGTTGTCACCGAGCTTCACACATGTCAGATGCTAATATCATCAACTCCAGCCACCTGTCTGTTGTCTTGTATAATGCAAATGAGGCTGGTCTGTCTTGACACAGATTCTAAAGAGTATTTCACCTATTGTTGTATTTGCTAATTAACCCTGCAATGGAATCTGACTAGCACAGATTATAGTGGGGTTCTCCTTCACCCTGTGCCCCTTAAAATCCAGGGCCCATAATCGGTTGGCAAGAGGCTCGCATTTAGTCCTCTCCAAAAGCCTGTGTGCCAGCTAGGTCTGTCACAGTAGGCATCAAAGATAATTAATGTTCCACTCCCTTAAGCAATTTCCGTGCCTTGCTTTTGGACCTATGCACGACCACTCTGGGATCCTGCTCCTTGTCTATTGGTCGGCACCTCATGTATTAGGATGCTGGACCTAGTACTAGCCTCAATGCCTTTGTAGCACTAACCCCCGAAGGAGCTGCTGGTTTGACTTGGGCTTACCGTTACCTTCTTGACCTCGTAGATGTCTAGGGGTTTCCCGAGGTAGATGGCCCAAAGAACTGCAGAAACTGACACTGGATCCGCTTTGGGATTTTTATTTGCAAAAAAGGGTAGACAAACACAGTCTCTCAATAAGGGATAGAGGGTTTAGGTAGAAAGTTCAGGTACTCTTGGAACTGCTCAAAACTGAAAGTCTCTCACTATAGAATCCAGAGAATAGCCATTCATAGCTGGACTCCCACTGCTATCGGATAAACCTCCTCTCACTAGGCCTAGCAGCCGATAAAGTGTTCAAATAAAGCCTCTCTGCCACAGACTTGGCTGTAGAACTTGTGAATAAAGTCTCTGCCACAGACTTGGTTGTAGAACTTGTGAACAAAGTCTCTGCCACAGACTTGGTTGTAGAACTTGTGAACAAAGTCTCTGCCACAGACTTGGTTGTAGAACTTGTGAACAAAGTCTCTGCCACAGACTTGGTTGCAACTGAAGGATGTAAACGAACTTAGAGAGCCCATACTGTACCAGTATCTTGCAGCCGGCCCGGCGATACCGTACAAGTGTAGATTTACTTGGTGTCTTTCAGGATAGCTTCCAGGCTCTTGCTGAGTAACCAGCCTTATGCGTGGCCCTCTCCCGAAGAGTCCTCCCCTGGTTGCTTTCTTAGTTGCTGGGCCTCTCCACAGACGAGACGGCACCGGACCACCTTGGAATCCTCCTTCCAGTTACTTTGCCTCGGGCTAGCCAGCCCTAAGACTCGGAATTGGATGGATAAGCACCCCAGGCCACGAGGGCCCCGAGGGCTGGTCAGGAGGACCAGGACCAAACAGACAGAAAGATCTTCTGGACCAGAAACCAGAAGCACGTGATCTCAGTACCTTAAGTACCCTCTCCCAGAATTCACAGCAAGATGACACCCTCACTGATTGGTTCCGAGAGAGATTGGCACTCAATGCGCCCAGCCAAACTGTGTTCTCGTACTTGCCAGAAGTGACAGCGACACCTATGGCCAAGCAGAACCCAGTGCAATCCAGCCAGACTGGTACTGAAACCATAATTTGGTACAACTGACCCCCAAACCCAACTGTGGTTCCAGGAATATTAAATTTACAAAACATATAGCGCATGCTCTTCAGGAGCCCGGTGCTACACCGCCTTGAAATATTTTCATAGAGAGATCCTTAGATGAAGAATTATTGGTGCAGGCTCTTCCAAGCAACCTGACATGGTCCTCCAGATATTCCAATAATTTGGATAGGTTCAGAGATCGTCACTGGAACCGACTCACCTTGGGAATGTCTGGATGGCCCTACTCCCAGCTCAGGGCAGAGTGCTTTTTCTCATTGATAACCTTACATACTATAGTCTCAGATTCAAGCTTTACCATTACCATTACCAGGAGCGATCTGGATCTCCAATTTTGTAGGAGAAGCCTAGAACTGAGGGTAGCCTCATATGCGGTAACTCCGTTGGCCTGGTTTCACCCCAGGCAAAACAGGCCTTTGTCTTTGAGGGACAAGTTGACTCAGTCTTTGGTCAGATGATTTCCCTATTTGTGAGACTCAGGGGTCTGGCTCTAGAGCAGGGGAGTCTTCTCTTCCTGTTTTAAGGAACCACCATGGAAAGACACCTCCAGACAGTGGACCATTCTGGAGAAGAGACCTAGACACCCCTGATATCAAGGGGGTTGGTTGGTTGTCTTTGTTTTTTTTTTTTTCCAAGGTAACATCCAGAAGTTCTGGGCTGTTCTATATAACCTGGACCCAAGCAGACAAGGCCATAAAGGTGGCGTACAATTTTCAGGTGGATTCAGAGTTTTGCCGTAGCAAAAGGCTAGATTGGTATCCTTGGCAAAAAGTCAGGCTCCAGCCTTGTCAGGCATGGGTATACATCTTGGCAGGCAGACTGCATCTGACAGCAGTACCTAAACCTGTGAGATTTATTTCTACCCCTGGAGCTATTCCTGGAGGGGTGTTCATGTTAGGCAACTTCAAAGGTTGACTACGGGACCCCTGAGGTCAAACTAAAGGCTAGGCAGTTTTGGCTCAGGTGCAGTTGTCCTCTGGTGGGATGCTCCTGTGACTTTTAGTACTTCCTTGCCTTGTTTGTCTCGCATGTTTGGAATGGAAAGCATTTCGGTGTTCCAGGCAGATGTGGTACTCCAACCTAAAAGGGGCGCTGGACAGTTGCTCCGAGGGTTCTACTGGATCAGGATCATCTGTTCCCAAGGAATGTGTTTTGCCATCCAGCTTCAAACTACCTTTGACAGCTTGATAAATGAAGCTCAAAATTCTGAGACCGAGCACCATGGCGTCTAGGAATCCCTCGATGCTAAGCGGTGGGGTCTACCACTTTATGTTAAACCTATTGCTAGACATGTGGTGATTTACTTATCTTGGTGTAAGCCTCAGGACTTTCTCCCAAAGTTTCTTTGCTGGACAAGTCCTCTGCTGCAGCTGAGCCTAGGCTAGCATTTGGCTCTTAATATTGCTGCCCATGTGACTTGTGGGATCCTAAGTAGTTTACTCTTATGCCCCATACACACGGTCGGATTTTCCGATGGAAAATGTCCTATCGGACAATGTTGTCGGAAATTCCGACCGTGTGTAGGCTCCGGACTTTTTCCGTCGGATTTTCCGACGGACAAAGTTTTATCTCCTGCTCTCAAATTTTCCGACAACAAAGTCCTATCAGACTTTTTCCGATCGTGTGTAGCGAATTCCGACGGACAAAGTGCCACGCATGCTCAGATCACATTACAAGACCCAAGCTATTGGCTACTAGCCTCTACGTAGTCCCGTCGTAGGCAACAAACGTCACCACGTTCAGAATGATCGGATTTTCCGACAACTTTGTCCGACCGTGTGTATGCAACACCAGTGTCGGACAAAATTCCGATGGATTTTGTGGTCGGATTTTCCGACCGTGTGTACGGGGCATTAGCCTTCACTTGGGGAGGTGACTGTTCAAGGCTGGTGACCTTGTCTGGCATGGAACCTTCTATATTTTGCTCCGGTTAGTTTCTATCTGTCTCCTCAAACAGGACATCCTTATCCAGTTCCTTGATCTGCATCCAGTTCACCCAAAAGGAAGTTTCCGTCTCTTGGTTGGATACGGTCGGGATGGAAAGTTTATCTCTCAAACTTTTATTCACTCTTTTGTATTTGAAGATGGTTCCTGTACTGATGCTTTGATTTCTAGCTCCATCATGTCAAGTCGACTCAGCAGACCATCAACCAACTCCATGGTCTAGGGCAGCCTTTCTTAACCTTTTCAACACAGTGGAACCCTTGAAATAGTTATCCGGTCTCAGGGAACCCCTGCTAAAATTTAGAAATCTACAACTCATGATACACAGTGGGAGGAAAGGTCCTTACACTTGTGGTCATTGGGAAGAATTACCTCCTTACAGATAGTTATAAAGATCAATGGTGTCAATGGGAACTTATCTGAGAGGCAGAAATTGCCCAATGCTGAAGGAACCCCTAGCAACCTCTGGAGGAACCCTAGTTGAGAATCACTGGAGAATCAGCTATGAGGAAAGATTAGAGGAACTGAATTTATTCACACTTGATAAGAGGAGATTAAGGGGGGATATGATCAACATGTATAAATATATAAGGGGTCCATATAGTGAACTTGGTGTTGAGTTATTCACTTTACGGTCAACAAAGAGGACAAGGGGGCACTCTTTACGTCTAGAGGAGAAGAGATTTCATCTCCAAATATGGAAAGGTTTCTTCACAGTAAGAGCTGTGAAAATGTGGAATAGACTCCCTCCAGAGGTGGTTCTAGCCAGCTCAGTAGATTGCTTTAAGAAAGGCCTGGATACTTTCCTAAATGTACAGAATATAACTGGGTACTGACATTTATAGGTAAAGTTGATCCAGGGAAAATCCGATTGCCTCTCGGGGGATCAGGAAGGAATTTTTTTCCCCTGCTTTAGCAAATTGGAGAATGCTCTGCTGGGGTTTTTTTTTTTGCCTTCCTCTGGATCAACTGTGGGTATAGAATGGGGTATATGGGATTGTATGATATATATATATATATATATATATATATATATATATATATATATAATTTTTTTTTTTTTTTATTTGTGGTTGAACTGGATGGACTTGTGTCTTTTTTCAACCTAACTAACTATGTAACTATGTAACTATGTAACTATGTAATCACTGCTCTAGGGGGTTCAGGTTTTATCCTGCACTTACAAGATGCACTCTAATCTATAAGTGCATCCTGAGCTTTTGGCTACAGACTATGCTTTAACAGATTGGCAAGGCTGCCACCTAGGCTTCTATCCCCACTTTCCCTGTGTTCTACCAGGGGCATGGGTTGATGGTAGCCAGATTAACGCAGTTGTTGCGGGAGCAATTGGGTGCTCTCTGTTGTCCTATTTCTGTCTGCTCTGTAATTTTTGGGGCAGGCTTTGCGGGCCTGTCCCCTTGAGAGGGGGGGGGTGCACTTTGGGGGCATCAATGTTGGTGCAGATGGGGGGGAGGGTATCGCAGATGATGTTTTTTTTTTCTACCATGCAGACATTCACCCTTATCTGAAGCCAGCTTCTCGTAATAAGAATTATTGGGGAAGGTCTTGGAGCTGCGGGAAGTTCACAGCCTTGCTGTTGTCATGGCATCAAGAGCCTGCGGGCATTTGCTTGCCTATCCCATAGTGATATGTCAGCTAGCATGGCAGGCAGGGGAGCCAATTCGGTTCTATTATGGCGCATTCTTTCAGCACTACTGATGGGCTTAGTAGTCCTCACTACACTTGTCTTTGGCAGGAAGCCAGTAGCTTACTGAATGAATGAATGATTTGTATAGCGCTGCAAAATGCGAACTGAATCGCCTCAAGGCGCTTGTCTGTCATTGTTTTCCTGCTGTATTATATTATTATCTAAGGGTCTGGGTGAAGCTACCATATCCAAGTTATTGACAATACCTCAAGCTGCATTCCAATACTGTTGCTACCAACTGAATGAATGAAAGACTTGTATAGCGCTGCAACTACGAACTGAATCGCCTCAAGGCGCTTGATCCGTCCTGTGCTTCCTGCTTGTTAAAAGAGGTGGGTCTTGAGTTTTTTCCTGAAGATCCAATGGTTTTCTTCCAAGCGGATGTTGTTTGGTAGAGCGTTCCATAGCCGAGGTCCCTGTACTGCAAATCTTCATTCTCCTTTAGATTTGTAGCGGGTTTTGGGGATGAGAAGGCGGTTTTGGTTTGTCGATCGAAGCCTGCGATTCGGTATGTATTTTTCTATTTTCTCACAAAAGTATTGAGGAGCGTTTCCTTGTGGGTGAGGCAGAGGGTCTTGAATGTGATCCTGTCTTTTACCGTGAGCCAATGGACGGTCCTTAGGGATGGGGAGATGGATTCTCAAGGTTTCTTTCCGGTGACTAGTCTTGCTGCTGTGTTTTGGACGACTTGAAGGTGTGAAATCCGGTAATCCTATGTAGAGGGAATTTGCGTAGTCAAGTCGCGAATTGATGATTGTCTACTACTACGGCTTTCTCCTTTTCCGGAATGAATGGGATGAGTCTGCGAAGCAGGCGGAGGAGATGATGGGATCCGCTGATTACTGATCCTATTTGTGCCTCCATGGTCATATCTGAATCAAAGATGACTCCGAGGCTTTTGGCTTTGTTGCTTGGAAGGATGGTCTGTCCAAGGATGGAGAGGGGGAGGATGGAGCGCCGACGACAGCTAGTGATGAGCAAGTATGGGGGGGTCGCAGATGGAGTGACACTGAGGGTGGGCGAGAGAGAGTGGGGGCTGAAGAGGAGAAACACTGTGATGTGTTTTTTGGATAGTTTTTTTCTCAGTCTAGGAGTAACAGTGTGTGCTTGTAAGATGCGGCAGCCGGCTCCATAGAGCAGAAGAGACTCTGGTGTAGAGGAGAAAAAAAGAGAGAGAGAGCAGCGCCGCTCTGAGAGTAGTGGGTCTGATTACAGTGGGAACTGTATGTGAAAATAAAAAGAAAGTATGTACTCACACTTTGTTTAAAAATATCAGGCACGTAGCGGTATCTTTATTTTGTCTGAAGCGCTTCCAACCACGCCTACCAACGTCATCAATCCTGCTGACGTGCCTATCCTGGGACGCACTCACCTCGGAACCCACGAGACGCAAGGGACCGGGGTGCGTTTCCCCACCATAGCCATGACACCGGAGGACGGCCGAGGTCTTCAGACAAAATAAAGATACCGCTACGTGCCTGATATTTTTAAACAAAGTGAGAGTACATACTTTCTTTTTATTTTCACATACAGTTCCCACTGTAATCAGACCCAATACTCTCAGAGCGGCGCTGCTCTCTCTCTTTTTTTCTTCTCTGTCCAAGGATGGTTGGTGGTGTCCATGGGGGTCTTCGTTTTTTTTCTTCGGTTTGCGTCGAGGAGCAGTAGTTCTGTTTTCGATCCATTGAGTTTGAGGGAGCTCGTGGTCATCCAGTCATCTATCAATGTGAGGCATTCTCCTAGTTCCTGGTATTGGTCTTTTTGTCCGGTGATACGGAAGTACGGTTCAGTGTCGTCCGCGTATGAGTGGAAGCATAGATCTGATTTGCTAATAATTTTGAAGAGTGGCCGGATGTAAATGTTCTATCATTTTCTTATGATAGAATTTTCTGAAGCATCCCACCCTGATAGATAGTTATAGATCTATCACAGGCAGCATAAAACAGAAAATTGTATCCTACTTACCGTAATTTTCTTTTCCTGGTGCCTATCCATCGCAGCATACCGAACACACCCAGTTCGTTCCTAGCGATGTTCAGGGAATGGGCTGTTGTGTGTGTGTGTGTGTGTGTGTGTGGGGGGGGGGGGTTAACATTTTATAGCTATGCACTGGTCCTGTGGGCGGAAGTAGGCGGGGCTACTATCACACGTATGCTAACATGGAGAGGCACCAGGAAAAGAAAATTACGGTAAGTATGATATCATTTTCTGTTTATGGGCCCATTATTCGGGGGTTCCCTCTACACTGATGACCTGTGAAGGCTTTTATAGCGTCTCCTATGAGTAATATTTGGATACAAAGTTTGTCCTCATTGCACCGACACACACAATCTTTTCCTCAATCAATACATTTTTTGCGAGCCTCTTGCCGACTGATTATGGGCCCTGGATTTTAAGGGGCACAGGGTGAATGAGAACCCCACTATAAACTGTGTTAGTCAGATTCAATGCTGTATATATGTATATATAATGTGTGTTGTCCCATGCTGTTGGGACACACACTGTCAGATGGTAATATCATCAACTCCAGCCACCTGTCTGTTGTCTTGTATGATGTAAATGAGTCTAGTCGGGCTTGTAAGAGTATTCCACACATTGTTGTTTGTGCTACTTAACCCTGTGTTGATGTTTATGGTAATGTGTATTGAATAGTTAGTGAGCTAGGAGACGTAAAGTCTTACCCTGAAAAGTCTTATCTCTCAGTCAACTAGTCTGAGTGTTGATTTAGATAATTAGCTCAGGTTAATTCTGTTTCTGGCTACAGTTGTATTGTTAGCATAATATGAGCAGGAGGGGGAGGGCGGACCTCCTCTTCCTCTGTATTATAAATACTTGTCATTTTGGTTCTAATAAATCAGTCCATGTCAGCACTAAGCAAGTCTCGTCTTGTTTTGTGCTTGGGAGCGGTTGGAATATCTGATATCTATATTCAGACTGGGAGGAAGTGGTAAATGACGAAAGCACTCAAGCCGAGTGTAGGGACGTTCCGTCACAGTAACTATTAGGCCTAAAGAGGTCCGGGACCTCGCTTCATATAAATCTATAATATATAACTTTGTAGTCCTGTTGGGTTGCTTGGAGGGTATTTCTGTTTCTGGGCCCATTATTCGGGGTTCCCTCTACACTGATGACCTGTGAAGGCTTTTATAGCGTCTCCTATGAGTAATATTTGGATACAAAGTTTGTCCTCATTGCACCGACACACACAATCTTTTCCTCATTCAATACATTTTTTATTATCATTTTACTTTTAACAAAACTGCAGTCATAAAATCAGGAAATAGTAAAGGCCGAAATCCAACGAATACACCTCGAGTATTGTGCGGGACCGCCTGATGTACAGGAAGACAGGACTTCAGTGAGGAACAATTCCCTCACTCCGGACAGGAATACGGCTTCTCCCCCGTGTGAGATCTCTGATGTCTGCAAAGACTGGACTTGTCTAAAAAACATTTCCCGCACTCAGGACAGGAATACGGCTTCTCCCCCGTGTGAGATCTCTGATGTCTGTAAAGACTGGACTTCAGTGAAAAACATTTCCCGCACTCGGGACAGGAAAGTGGCTTCTCCCTCGTGTGCAATCTCTGGTGTGTGTTAAGATTAGACTTTTGTGAAAAACATTTCCCACACTCAGGACAGGAATACGGCTTCTCCCCCGTGTGAGATCTCTGATGTTTGCAAAAATTGGACTGATCTGAAAAACATTTCCCACACTCAGAACAGGAATACGGCTTGTCTCCCGTGTGGGATCTCTGGTGTGTGTTAAGACTGGACTTTTCCGAAAAACATTTCCCGCACTCGGGACAGGAATACGGCTTCTCCCCCGTGTGAGATCTCTGATGTGTGATAAGACTGGACTTATGTGAAAAACATTTTCCGCACTCAGGACAGGAATACGACTTCACACTCGTGTGCAATTTGTGATGTTTGTAAAAACTGGCCTTGTCTGAAAAACATTTTGCGCACTCAGGACAGGAATACGGCTTGTCTCCTGTGTGGGATCTCTGATGATTGACAAGACTGGACTTTTCTGAAAAACATTTCCCACACTCGGGACAGGAATACGGCTTCTCCCCCGTGTGAGACCTCTGATGTTTGTTGAGATTGGATTTCCTTGAAAAACATTTCCCACAATCTAAGCAGAAATATGGTTTTTCGCCCTTGTGAGACATTTGATGTGTGACAAGTTTTGATTTATTTAAAAAACATTTTCCGCACTCAGAATGGGAATATGATTTTTCCCCTGTGTCAGACCTCAGATGTCTGTAAAGATGTGACTTCTGTGAAAAACATTTCCCACACTCGGGACAGGGAAAGCTCTTATGTGTTGGAAGGACGGCACCGTCCTGCACAGTCTGAGGTTCCTCAGGATAAGAGGAATACGATGGTCCGGCGCCGTCCCGCACAGTCTGAGGTTCCTCGGGATAAGAGGAATACGATGGTCCGGCACCGTCCCGCACAGTCTGAGGTTCCTCAGGATAAGAGGAATACGATGGTCCGGCACCGTCCCGCACAGTCTGAGGTTCCTCGGGATAAGAGGAATACGATGGTCCGGCACCGTCCCGCACAGTCTGAGGTTCCTCAGGATAAGAGGAATACGATGGTCCGGCACTGTCCCGCACAGTCTGAGGTTCCTCGGGATAAGAGGAATACGATGGTCCGGCACCGTCCCGCACAGTCTGAGGTTCCTCAGGATAAGAGGAATACGATGGTCCGGCACCGTCCCGCACAGTCTGAGGTTCCTCAGGATAAGAGGAATACGATGGTCCGGCACCGTCCCGCACAGTCTGAGGTTCCTCAGGATAAGAGGAATACGATGGTCCGGCACCGTCCCGCACAGTCTGAGGTTCCTCGGGATAAGAGGAATACGATGGTCCGGCACCGTCCCGCACAGTCTGAGGTTCCTCAGGATAAGAGGAATACGATGGTCCGGCACTGTCCCGCACAGTCTGAGGTTCCTCAGGATAAGAGGAATACGATGGTCCGGCACCATCCCGCACAGTCTGAGGTTCCTCGGGATAAGATGAATACGATGGTCCGGCACCGTCCCGCACAGTCTGAGGTTCCTCAGGATAAGAGGAATACGATGGTCCGGCACCGTCCCGCACAGTCTGAGGTTCCTCGGGATAAGAGGAATACGATGGTCCGGCACCGTCCCGCACAGTCTGAGGTTCCTCAGGATAAGAGGAATACGATGGTCCGGCACCATCCCGCACAGTCTGAGGATCCTCAGGATAAGAGGAATACGATGGTCCGGCACCGTCCCGCACAGTCTGAGGTTCCTCAGGATAAGAGGAATACGATGGTCCATCTACACTGTGTGGTGCCGGATGGACATTTGAGGTAGTCGGGTTTTCTCCTGGACTATACTGTGTGATGTCCTCATCTTCTACTTTACAGTCTGGAGACAAAGTGAGACAATCCTCTGAGGTTTTCCTCATCTCCCGTCCATCTACTAAAATAGAAATACAAAGATTATTACTAGACATGAGCTGATTGGTTCCCCTAAACCAGGACTCCGCCCACATCAGGCAGCTTTGTCTCTGAGGATCTTACAATTCCCCCCTCAAGGTAACTAGTAAATGGGTCTCTGATCAGGTCTGGCGGAGGTGCCCAGCTGGGGTATCCAAGATCTGTCACAGTCAGAGAGTGAGGAAACAACGAGAACTGTCTTCTATAGGAGTGACAGTGATGAGGGGATTATATAAAATGTCCAGCTGGTAGTGTGGTGGAGAGATTGCCTATACATAACCAATCTCACCTGCGCTAACATGCGCCCCTTCACCATAAGGGTATAATGCATCTCTAAATAACCCATGTCTCCCCTTTGCCCCAGTAAACAGCCATAGTCACCATCTCAGCTCTATCGTTCCTTCATCGGCCCAGCAGGGCAGAGACTCTCTGATTTTTATTCACACAAACAGGAAGCCACAAACAGGATGTGACCTCACAGGATATGACCAAATAAGGATATGACAACACAGAAAATCATGGCCCCAACAGCCAATCGCTTCCTCCATGCAAAATGATATCACAGGAAATGACACTAAAAGGGGAGGAGTTACCTCCTCTGTTAAAAAAAAAAAGGGGAGGACTTCCACAGGAGTGGGAGGGAGAAATGCTCATGTCTCATCCACTCGAGGCCCAGCCCAATGCATGCACATCCACCATCTTTGTCAGCACGGAGCCCACTCAATACTGCTCAGAGTAACCAGTATCTAGTAAGATCATTCTACTTGTTCTTACAGGCGTGAGAAGATCTGCGGGGACATTGTGTTGTCAGCACGGAGCCCACTCAATACTGCTCAGAGTAACCAGTATCTAGTAAGATCATTCTACTTGTTCTTACAGGCGTGAGAAGATCTGCGGGGACATTGTGTTGTCAACATACGATACGAGTATATTCACAAGGCAGATATCAATGTCCTCTTATTAAAGCAGATACCCTGTTTCCCCGAAAATAAGACCTAGCGTGATTGTTGGTGATGGCTGCAATATATAAGCCCTACCCCCCAAATAAGCCCTACCCTGTTAACCTGAAAATAAGCCCTACCCTGAAAATAAGACCTACAAGGACTTTAACTAGGGCTTATTTGGGGGGTAGGGCTTATATTGCAGCCATCACCGACAATCACGCTAGTCTTATTTTCGGGGAAACAGGGTATGTATCAAAAAGGGATAGCGTATCCACAACAGAGCTATAATAATTTGTTTCTCTCGTTATGCGGACGTCGCTTCTCTAATGTGCATAGACATTTGAAGGCAGGAAGTCCAACGCATCGCGCTTGATACTTACAAACCGGCAAAGGCCCCACACACACAGAACACGTCTCCAATCCCATGAGAAGGTTTTCATACTGACGGTTTTATCGCTGGTTCCGATTCAACCCAAGTGCAACAAAAGGGGAGTAATGTATAATATAATATAGATGGTTAATGATGGGTCCAGCAACGCCTATGGAAAAAATCAACATTTTGCTGCCAGCTGAACCCCAGAATCTCCATAAATCCAGTCTAGATACATAAATTGTGTCTGCAGCACAGAGAAGGAAGATTATCGGAGAGAAATACAGGAATACAGGACGGGGAACACAGCTCAGGAAAGTGACCAGGGGATTACATGCTGATATCACCCAGTCCCCGCCCTACTCTGGACCAATCAGTGAGCAGTATGGGTGGAGGAATGGATTTAGTGTTAATGACCCACCTGTGCTGATCTCTGTAGGAGTGTCCTCCTCTATAAATGTCCCCGTTATTCCATCCTCCTCCATAGACTGCTGATCATCCCTCACATACCTCTCTTCTTCTTCTTCTGATTTAACCTCAAATTCTATATCGATTGGATCTCCACTCTAAACCAAGAAAATGAGAGAGAATATCATCTGTAAGATAAAAGCTTTATTATTGTGACATCACATAAAAAAATCCACACATTGTTTCCATGAGTCCATATTCTAGAGGTTCCGTCCCACCAACCTTGTAATAGTGGGGGATGGTGTGACCTTCCTGTGTGGAATACAGAGGACGGGGACATCTCTCTGGGGGGTTCCTGGTATTTGGTGGCTCCATCATATCCTTGTGTCCTTCTGAAAACTCCTCCATCACTCCATACTCCTCATCCTCCTCTTTATACTCTTCTTTAACATCAATATTATAATTCCCGAGGTTTCCACTCTGAATATATAATAAAACGTTCATTGTAACAAACATTCTCATGTATAAATCAGAACTACCAATAATTGTTTCTCATCTACCTGATGATGTTTTGTGTAGTTGTGATCTTCCTGTGTGGAATACAGAGGACGGGGACATCTCTCTGGTGGGTTTCTGTAGCTGGATGACTCCACCATGGTGTCCTGGTGCAGATCTTTGTGTTCTTCCTCCATCACCCCATCCTCATCATCCTCCTCTTTTATCTCTTCTTTAACCTCAACTTTAGGATCTCTCAGGTTTCCACTCTGAATATATAATAAAAATGACATCAATGGTAACAATGCAGATAATGTACAGATCCTAATGATACTATCAGTGATTGTTCCTCATCTACCTGATGATGGTGGGGGATGGTGTGACCTTCCTGTGTGGGATCCCGGGAATACAGAGGACGGGGACATCTCTCTGGTGGGTTCCCATTACTGGATCCATCTGTAGGAAACACACACACTGACTGAATACATTGTTTCTATGTGTTTATCAGATGATGGGGGATCTAGGTGGAGCCTCCGTACTGCTCTCTCCTTTACAATAAAGTCTCCTCTTACCCGGTGATGTGAGGGGCGGCTGATTGTCCATCATGACGTCCTTGTAGAGATCCTTGTGTCCTTCTAAATACTCCCACTCCTCCATGGAGAAATAGACAGTGACATCCTGACACCTTATAGGAACCTGACACACACAATGATACAGTCACCATCCAGACACATCCCTTGTCTGTTACTGGATAATGTCCCAGAATCCTCCTCACCTCTCCTGTCAGCAGCTCCATCATCTTCTTGGTGACTTCTAGAATCTTCTCCATGTTGTGTCTCTCAGGTTTTAGGGAGTCACATGGAGGCACTGTGATGGTCATATGATCACCTGACTTCACAAGAGGAAATCTCTGTATTGGAGAACCAATAGGAATATCATGTTAGAATCCCAGAATCCTCCTCACCTCTCCGGTCAGGTCTGTGTTTATTAATAGAGATAAGAGTGATGTCATGTGACCTCCCAGAATCCCCCTCACCTCTCCGGTCAGGTCTGTGTTTTATTAATAGAGATAAGAGTAATGTCATGTGACCTCCCAGAATCCTCCTCACCTCTCCGGTCAGGTCTGTGTTTTATTAACAGAGATAAGAGTGATGTCATGTGACCTCCCAGAATCCTCCTCACCTCTCTGGTCAGGTCTGTGTTTTGTTAATAGAGATAAGAGTGATGTCATGTGACCTCCCAGAATCCCCCTCACCTCTCCGGTCAGCAGGTAGATGATCTCCAGGGTGAGGTTTAGTATCTTCTCAGTCATGTGACTCCGGTCCTCCTCCATCCTCATTGATCATGTGATCTATACAGGTTTCCTGTAGACCAATAATTGATAAGAGAGAATGATCTGGACTGTACTGGTTGTACAATATTAGGATGGGGGTAATATGAGGGTTTCTATCAGGGAAGAACTGTCCGCAGTGGGATTATACACAGAGGAACATTCCTTTTAGCATATGCCATGGTTTTGGGGTCCAGTAGCCTCTTACCCTTTATGTCTATAGAAACCCCCTATACTCCTCTGTACCTCTCTAAAATGAAATGAATGTTCCGGCCCTTTAAGTGGGGGAATGTTCTGACCCTAAAGCGGTTAATCTAAATCACTATATATGTGTGTATCATCATCTGCTGGAGATAAAAGACGTCACAGTGACTATGGAGGAAAAGGATGAGGGGGGTTACTGGGTGTAAATAGAAATTAAGATCTTATTACCTCCTCTGCTGCCACTTCCAGCGATGTCTTCTCTCTACTTCCTCCCGACTCACCTCTCACCCGAAACTTCCTATTTATAACCTGACATCACTTCCTGTGTTCCATAGAGACTTCCTGTCTGGGTTGAAGTGAGTTCACCACCTTGTGGAGCTCAGAGGAACTGCAGCCCCGAGAAACGTCTTGTAGTGTGAACACGGCCTTGTGCTGTGTGTATGTACTGTATATCCTTATAGATTGATATAAGGGGTTCCTTCTCCCATTGGTAACCAATGTAAGGGACCACTACACTGACCATTGATATAAGGGGGTCCTTCTCCCATTGGTCACCAATGTAACAGTGATTTTAATGATGCTTAAAGTGAAACAATATAAATTAAAAATTCCTTTAAATATCGTGCCTGGGGGGGTCCCCTTAGTCTGCCTGTTAAGTGGCACATCTGTGTGATGTATAGAAACGTCTCGTAGTGTGAACACGGCCTTGTGGGCTCTTGGTGGGCACTGGAACGGGCCCTGCTGTGAAATATTAGATCAAGAATTGTAATTACATGTCCCTGCTGAACAGGGGCAGAAAAATTGGACCTTAGGCACTGGTGCCACAACACTGTAACACCTCACAGAAACTCTAGTTGGAGCGCAGGAATGAGCCCTGCTGCAAAGTATTGCATCAAAAATTGTAATTACACGCCCCTGTTAAACAGGGGCTGAAAATTGGGCTTTAGGCACTGGTGCTGGTGCCACAACACTGCACCCACTTACAAATATTGTAGTTGAGCGCAGCAACGAACCCTCCTGCCAAATTCTGCATCAAAAATTGTAATTACACGCCCCTGTTAAAAAGGGGCTAAAAAATTGGGCCTTAGCCACTGGTGGCGGCGCCCAGAACCAAAAATGTTCTTACAAGCTATCAGCATGATCATTGAGGAGGAAGAGGATAGTCACTCAGCATAACAGGATAGTCACTCAGCATCAGCATAGGCAGTCTTAAAGGGATCTGACATTTCAAAAATAATTATTCGGTTACATCAGCATCAGGTGCTTGGTAGCTGGTGGTGATCCAAGACTGATTCATTTTTATGAAGGTCAGTCGATCAACTGAGTCGGTGGACAGACGCACGCTGTGATCGGTTACAAAGCCTCCAGCAGCACTGAATGTGCGTTCCGAAAAAACGCTGGATGCAGGACAGGCCAGTAGCTCAATTGCATACTGTGCAAGCTCTGGCCAGTGATCCATCCTCAAGACCCAGTAACCCAGAGGATTTTCGGTGGGAAAGGTGTCCAAGTCTGATCTTGCCCCTAGGTATTCCTGCACCATGTAAATCAGACGCTGGCGATGGTTGCTGGAACCGATCATACCTTGGGGCTGTGGACTAAAAAATTGTCTGAACGCATCGGTCAGACGTCCACCTTCCCCACCGCTCCTTCTGTGACTGCCCGAAGCCTCAGCAACACGGTGTCCAGGACCAGGAGTTTGTAACCTCCCAGTCTCTGGGAACGCATTGCACAGACCTTTCTGCAAGGCCTTCCGAAGATGTTTCATCCTCTGCTCCCTCTGCGACGGCAAGATAAGGTCCGCAACCTTACCCTTGTAACATGAATCAAGGAGGGTTGCCAGCCAGTAATGATCCCTCTCCTTGATCTGACGAATACAAGGATCCTTCCGCAGGCTTTGCAGGATCAGGGAGGCCATGCAGCGTAGGTTAGCTGAGGCATTCGGTCCGGAGTCCTCTGGGTAACTAAGGACGACATGATCCGCAGCCACCTCCTCCCAGCCACGTACAAGTCCACAAGTTTCTTGGGACTGTAAATGATCCCTAAAAGACTGCTGCTGATGCTGAGTGCCAGGCTCCACCTCCATGCTGACACAATCCTCCTCCTCTTCCTGTGTGATCGGCCGGCCAGCAGGAACACTGTCTGGATAAAGGGGGCCTTAAGAGGCAAGGAAGTCCTCCTCTTCCTGCCTCTCTTCTGCCTCAAGTGCCCTGTCCATTATTTCATGCAGCGTGTGCTCCCACAGGTGGACAAGAGGGACAGTGTCACTGATGCATGTGCTGTCACTGTTCACCATCCTCGTTGCCTCCTCAAATGGTGACAGGACAGTGCATGCATCCCTGATCATGCTCCACTGGCGTGGGGAAAAAAAACACAAGCTCCCCTGACCCTGTCCTGGTGCCGTAGTTGCACAGGTACTCATTGATGGACCTCTGCTGCGTGTGCAGCCGCTGCAGCATGGCCAACGTTGAGTTCCACCTGGTGGGCATGTCACAGATTAGGCGGTTCTTGGGCAGGTTAAATTCCTTTTGTAGGTCAGCCAGCCGAGCACTGGCATTATATGACCGGCGGAAATGCACACAGACTTTCCTGGCCTGCCTCAGGACATCCTGTAAGCCCGGGTACCTTCCCAAGAACCGCTGCACCACCAAGTTAAAGACGTGAGCCAAACAGAGCACATGGGTCAGTTGCCCCTGTCGGAGGGCAGAGAGGAGGTTGGTGCCATTGTGGCAAACCACCATTCCTGGCTAAAGCTGGCGTGGCATCAACCACCTCTCAGCCTGCCCCTGTAGAGCTGACAGAACCTCTGCCCCAGTGTGGCTCCTGTCCCCCAAGCACACCAGCGCAAGCACGGCATGGCATCTTTTTCCCTGCGTACTTGCGTAGCCCCTTGAACGCCTACGGAGCACCGCTGGTTCCGAAGACAAAGCACAGGAAGAGGCTATGGAGGAAGAAGAGGAGAGGGTGGAGGAGAAAGGTGTGTCAGAATCACCAGTAGTAGCATTTTGGAGGTGTGGTGGCGGAACAACCTACAACACTACTGCACCTTGTCCTGCATCCTTCCCAGCTGCCAGAAGAGTCACCCAATGTGCCGTGAAAGATAGGTAACGTCCCTATCCATGCCTGCTGGACCACGAGTCAGCGGTAATATGCACCTTACCGTTGTCCGCCCTGTCCAGCGAGGCCAAGACATTGCCTTCCACATGCCGGTAGAGAGTCGGAATCGCCTTCCGTGAGAAAAAGTGGCGTTTGGGAACCTGCCACTGAGGAACCGCACATTGAGTCTACCAACAGAAAAGGCAGCAGTTGAAGTGCTAGCAATTTAGCGAAGCTAGCATTCAACTGCTGGGCATGTGGATGGCTGGGAGTGAACTTCTTTCGACGGTCCAGCAGCTGGGGCAGGGAAATTTGCCTGATATAATCAGACGTCGGTGTACCGATAGCAGAGTGCCTGCAAGTACTTGGCTGTGGCACACCTAATTCTACACCTTCCTTCCTCTCAGTGCAGGTTTCAGAGAGGACTGAAGGTATAGTGGGGTTGGAGATCCCAGCTGATGAGGAGCAAGAAAAGGTCCGCTTTGTTCTTTGGTGTGGGTCTTTTAGGTACGCTTGCCAACGAACTGCATAGCAGGTCGACATATGCCTGGTCAAGCATGTGTTGCCCAAGCGGCTGATGTTTTGGCCATGCGAGATATGCTTGAAACATATGTTGCAAATAGCAGCGGTGCGATCTGCTGCACTCGTCTCAAAAAAGGCCCACGCCAAAGAACTTTTGGAATTAAGTGCAGAGGCAGCATCCTGCACATGCGGAGCTCTGCAGTGTGATGCAGTCAGTGTGCTGCCCTTAAACTGGCCCCTGGAGGGCATCCTGCCTCATTGGAGATGTGCCACCTCCTCCTCTCTCCTATCAGGCACCCACGTGGAGTCAGTGACCTCATCATCCCCTCTCTCTTCATCACTGGAGCAAACCTGGCAGTATGCTGCAGCTGGGGGAACATGACTGCAAGATTGCTGTCCTTCTTGGGCATCCCCTCTCTCTGGGCTCACGTTACTGCCTTCCTTTAGCTGGGTATCATCATCAGAGCCTTCAAAATGCTGGGCATCCTCATGGAGCATGTACCCAATACTGTGCTCAAACAGTTCGGGGGACTCCTCAGGAGGACATGGTGGGGCTAGGGAAGGAGTGACTGATGCCATTGAGCCGAGGGAAGAGGCCGCGTTGGCAGCTGCTTTGCCAGTACCCTGAGCCTGGGTGAGAGAGGATGAGGATGGCTTGGTCATCTACTCTACCAAGTCTTCGGCATGTTGCAGCTCAACACGGCCAGCTGCCGAAAAAAAGGACAAGCGTGTCCCATGGCGACGTGCTGAAGAAGATGCACTGTGTCCACGACCAGCACTGTTGCCTCTAGACACAGAGCCTGCTTGCCCTCTTTTATTGGCTTGTGACTGTCTGCCTCTCCTTGTTGGCCTTCCAGACATGCTAATGGCCTGCAGGGAGATGTAGCTGCACAGAGCTGGGACGTATATACTGATATGCTGCAGCTAGCAGAATCAACTGCCTGCCTGTAGTATTGTTAGTATGAGAACACCAGCAATTGGGGTAGCTTTAGGTGCACACTGTGCAGATGGCACAATACACCAACTGTAATAACTGCAGCTGCCTGCGGTATAGGATCAGAAGAACACCAGCAATTGGGGTAGTGTTAAGTGCACACTGTGCAGAGTACACAGTACACCAACTGTAATTACTGCAGCTACCTGCGGTATAGGATCAGAAGAACACCAGCAATTGGGGTAGCTTTAGGTGCACACTGAGCAGATGACCCAATACACCAACTGTAATTGCTAAAGCTGCCTGCGGATAGGATCAGCAGAACACCAGCAATTAGGGTGGCTTTAGGTAAACACTGTGCAGATGACACAATACACCATCTGTAATTACTGCAGCTGCCTGCGGTACAGGATCAGAAGAACACCAGCAATTGGGGTAGCTTTATGTGCACACTGTGCAGATGACACAATACACCAACTGTATTTGCTACAGCTGCCTGGGGTCTAGGATCAGCAGAACACCAGCAATTGGAGTAGCTTTAGGTGCACACTGTGCAGATGGCACAATACACCAACTGTAATTGCTACAGCTGCCTGCGGATAGGATCAGCAGAACACCAGCAATTGGGGTAGCTTTAAGTGCACACTGTGCAGAGTATACAGTACACCAACTGTAATTACTGCAGCTGCCTGCGGTAGAGGATCATCAGAACACCAGCAATTGGGGTAGCTTTAGGTGCACACTGTGCAGATGGCACAATACACCAACTGTAATTACTGCAGCTGCCTGCATGTGGTATAGGATCAGAAGAACACCAGCAATTTGGGTAGCTTTATGTGCACACTGTGCAGAGTACACAGTACACTAACTGTAATTACTGCAGCTGCCTGCGGTATAGGATCAGAAGAACACCCGCAATTGGGGTAGCTTTAGGTGCACACTGTGCAGATGGCACAATACACAAACTGTAATTACTGCAGCTGCCTGCCTGTGGTATAGGATCAGAAGAACACCAGCAATTGGGGTAGCTTTGTGTGCACACTGTTCAGAGTACACAATACACCAAATGTAATTACTGCAGCTGCCTGCCTGTGGTATAGGATCAGCAGAACACCAGCAATTGGGGTAGCTTTAAGTGCACACTGTGCAGAGTATACAGTACACCAACTGTAATTACTGCAGCTGCCTGCGGTAGAGGATCAGCAGAACACCAGCAATTGGGGTAGCTTTAAGTGCACACTGTGCAGATGGCACAATACACCAACTGTAATTACTGCAGCTGCCTGCCTGTGGTATAGGATCAGAAGAACACCAGCAATTTGGGTAGCTTTATGTGCACACTGTGCAGAGTACACAGTACACTAACTGTAATTACTGCAGCTGCCTGCGGTATAGGATCAGAAGAACACCCGCAATTGGGGTAGCTTTAGGTGCACACTGTGCAGATGGCACAATACACAAACTGTAATTACTGCAGCTGCCTGCCTGTGGTATAGGATCAGAAGAACACCAGCAATTGGGGTAGCTTTATGTGCACACTGTTCAGAGTACACAGTACACCAAATGTAATTACTGCAGCTGCCTGTCTGTGGTATAGGATCAGAAGAACACCAGCAATTGGGGTAGCTTTAAGTGCACACTGTGCAGAGTACACAGTACACCAACTGTATTTACTGCAGCTGCCTGCGGTATAGGATCAGAAGAACACCAGCAATTGGGGTAGCTTTAGGTGCACACTGTGCAGATGGCACAATACACCAACTGTAATTACTGCAGCTGCCTGCGGTATAGGATCAGAAGAACACCAGCAATTGGGGTAGCTTTATGTGCACACTGTGCAGATGACACAATACACCAACTGTAATTACTGCAGCTGCCTGCGGTATAGGATCAGAAGAACACCAGCAATTGGGGTAGCTTTAGGTGCACACTGTGCAGATGGCACAATACACCAACTGTAATTATGTCAGCTGCCTGCGGATAGGATCAGCAGCACACCAGCAATTGGGGTAGCTTTAGGTGCACACTGTGCAGATTGCACAATACACCAACTGTAATTGCTATAGCTGCCTGCGGATATGATCAGCAGAACACCAGCAATTGGGGTAACTTTAAGTGAACACTGTGCAAAGGAAACAGTACACAGGAAAAAATCTAGCTAAACTAAGTGTATATATATGTGACGGACCTCGTACCCAAGATGTCCGCTGTAAATGCTTCCTCTGTCCGGTACCATACAATCCAAGACCCCTTAGCTCACCCAGTCACCAGACAACACCAGTGTAGGGTACATCAGGAATTAACTTTTATTTGACATGTCACACACATATATACAGCCAGATGACTAAGACCTAACTTAATTAGCATGAGCTAATTATCTTAATCAACACTGGACTCCTTCATTCAATTGCAGGGTTAATTAGCACATACAACAATAGGTGAAACACTCCTACAAGCCAGACTATACTCATTTACACAACAGACAGGCTGGCTGGAGTTCATGACATTAGCATCTGACAGCTTGTGTCCCAACAGTGTCATTCAGTGTATTGCTAATATGCCAAATACATATACAGATTCTATGTGTATTGGGGGGCCAGCATGGACCTGAATCCAAGTAACACCAGCTCAGGGGTCCCAGGCTTGCTGCTCAAAGAGCACCGTTCCCCCAAATGCCAGGGCCCATAATCACAAGGTAATAGGCTCGCATTCAGTTCCCTCCAACAGCCTGTGTCCTGCTAGGTCTGTCACATTTCTCCCCTTTCGGCAGGAGACTAACACAGGAGGAGACCCCAGACGGGTTGACTCCGAAGTTAGTCCATAGGTCCAGGCCTCTAATGCCTGTACCCACACAGTACCCCAAACAAATTGTTCCAAACAGAGCACGACCCAGCCAACCTCTGCCTCTCTCATAGAACATATCCGCCGCTGGGGAGAGGCCTGGACTGGCCCTTCTCCCTGGAGTCTTTTCAGCCACTGGAGAGAAGACAGGGTGACTGGGCTCACTCCATCATGCTGTTGGGGATCTGGGCCGACAGCCCAGCATCCCTGGGGTATACAAGTGGAGACTGAAGTCCCATCCACCAATATCAGCTCCAGCTGCAGTTGTGAAGTGCAGATTGCATTCTCTCCTTGGGTCCTGATCTGCTGCTCAGGAGTGACCATCATCTCCTCACCCTGGGCCTCCAGAACTGCCACAGGTGTGGGGCAGAGGTCTTGGACCCTCTGTCCAGTTGTCAGCACTTTAGCTGGGTTGGTGTCATCATTCTGGGGTGCCGTCTACTGCTGGACAGTGTGACCGATTGCCCCAGCTTCCTGAAGCTGTGGAGACATTGTAGGTGCTAGGCATAGGCTAGCGGCGCTCTGCCCTGTTGCCAGTGATTCGGCTGGGAGTAGCAGCTTTACTACCTCAGCTTGTCGCTGGAGAGAGGGGCCAACTACCCCGGCTCCCTGGAACTCCACAGTTGTTGCTGGTGCTGGACAGAGGTGGGTAGCACTCTGCCCTGTTGCCAGCACTTCTGCTGGGGACTCCACATCCTCCGCTCTGGTTAACCGTTGGGGCAGGAGGCTGGCTTCCTTTTCCATTCCCTCATCTGGCTGCTGGGACAACATGTCTCTGGTACTGTCTCCCAGGTGCACAAATCTTTGCTGGGGAGGAAAGATCGCTTTCTCTACCCTGGCCAACTGTTGGGGAGGGACGACAAACACCTCCTCTCCCTTCTCCCCCTGTATCTGCTGCTGGGAAGTGATTGCCACCTTCTCACCCTGAGCCTCCATAACTGCCACCGGTGTGGAGCAGAGGTCTTGGACCCTCTGTCCGGTGACCAGCGCTTCAGCTGGGGAAGTTCCTTGTAACTCCACGGATACTGCTGTTGGTGCTGGGCAGAGCTCAGTGAAGTTTGGCCCTAATACCAGCTCTTCTGATGGAGGCTCATCAGGTTGTTTTTCCTTAGCAGAAAAGTCTATTAAATCCCCTGTCTCTACAACTGATGTCTGGGGATAGAGGTTCACCATCTCCTGTCCGTGGAACTCAGAAGATGCCATCGGTGCTGGGCAGAGGTTAGCAGAGCTCTGCCCTGTTGTCAGTGCTTCAGCTTTGGGGATGGCAATCTCCAGATTTTCCACTGCCGATTCTCTGGCATGCTGCTGGACAGGCATATTCCTCCATCCAACCTCGTCTTGTGCAGTAACAGGTTTGTTAAGGTCAGTCAGCACTTGCTGCATCCGCCATAAGACCTCCGCGTCCATAGCTGCGGGGGCAGGTGGGCAAAGCACTCTGTTACTATGCCACATTGCTGACTCTTCAGCCAGGATTTCAGAGCTGTCTGCTGGTATTTCCTGATAGTCCCAGGCAAAGGGAGCCCCACCCTGCTGCTGAGCAGAGTCTAGCAGCTGTATGTAGGCGATCTCCAGCTCCCATTTCTGAGCGGCCAGGAACTCCAAATCTTCCTGTGCCCAGAGCACTTCCGAGACGTTCAATCTTTGCTCTCTGTGCTCCATTATTTTCTTCCAAACGCCACTCCAGATCACTCCCAAAGTCGGGTTCCTCGGTCAGCCTCCAGTACAACAATCCCAGGCCATTATAATCAAAGCCTTCCGTGGGCCTGTCATCTGCTGTCCACGGGCACACTTGGGCTACATACCACCGGAGGGCTCTGTAGCTCTCGTCCAACCGCATTTCTGCCCGGATCAGCCTGCTTAACTCAGCTGTCCACTCCTGCTTCGGTTGTTCCCCCAATAACAACATTCGTACTTCATACTGCGACCAGTACCTTACATGGATGGAGGGGAGAACTTTTCCCTGGTGTCGCTGCTCACAGGCTAGCGCTTCTTTCCAGAGTTGTAGGCGGACAGAATCATACCATCCCAGCAGGACCTGCACCGATACTGATCCTCTGTGCTGTATCCGCATCTCTTGCAACCTCCTTCCAAATTCCTCTTCCATGACGACGTATCTGTACCTCTGCTATCCGGGCCTTGGATCCAGGTGATGGTTTGGATGTGTTCACGACAAGGAAGCACAATCCCACTGCTGCCACCAATTGTGACGGACCTCATACCCAAGATGTCCGCCGTAAATGCTTCCTCTGTCCGGTACCATACAATCCAAGACCCCTTAGCTCACCCAGTCACCAGACAACACCAGTGTAGGGTACATAAGGAATTAACTTTTATTTGACATGTCACACACATATATACAGCCAGATGACTGAGACATAACTTAATTAGCATGAGCTAATTATCTTAATCAACACTGGACTCCTTCATATAATTGCAGGGTTAATTAGCACACACAACAATAGGTGAAACACTCCTACAAGCCAGACTATACTCATTTACACAACAGACAGGCTGGCTGGAGTTCATGACATTAGCATCTGACAGCTTGTGTCCCGACAGTGTCATTCAGTGTATTGCTAATATGCCAAATACATATACAGATTCTATGTGTATTGGGGGGCCAGCATGGACCTGAATCCAAGTAACACCAGCTCAGGGGTCCCAGGCTTGCAGCTCAAGGAGCACCGTTCCCCCAAATGCCAGGGCCCATAATCACAAGGTAATAGGCTCGCATTCAGTCCCCTCCAACAGCCTGTGTCCCGGCTAGGTCTGTCACAATATATATATATATATATATATATATATATATATATGTATATAGGATGCACCTAGGATGCATATATATATATATACACACACACACAATACACTGACTGCAGCTAACTGACAAGCCTCCTGCCTGCTCTCTCTAACTGAAATGAAATCACACTGTCTCTCTGTCTATCTCTCTCCGCCGCCGCAACACACTACACAAGGCCGCCACGCAGGCGGCCTTATATAATGTGGGGCGTGTACTAAACCCCCTGAGCCATAATTGGCCAAAGCCACCCTGGCTTTGGTCAATTACGGCTCACTAGACAGACAGCGCTGTGATTGGCCAAGCATCAAGCATGCGGGTCATAGTGCATGCTTGGCCAATCATCAGCCAGCAATGCATCAGCCAGCAATGCACTGCGAATTTGGCGCGAACGGCCCATAATGTTCGGAATTCGCCGAACGGACGAACAGACGATTGTTCGAATCAAACATGGGTTTGACTCAAACACGAAGCTCATCCCTAATCTCCATCATTGGAAATATGGTGAGACAACAAATACAGCGGGATGGTGGAGGAGCTGTTGGTGTCGGTGTGGAAATGGACAGAACACGGGATGATGACACTGAAAGAACAATGCGGCTTCATTCTACGATATGTCAAGGAAAAAACGGAACAGGAGAGACTTTTCTCTCTAATTAATGTCAGTAGAAGACCCGGAGAAAGCCTGTTCTGTGTTCTGATAGAGCAGATGGAACATTTCTCCTCGTGTGTTCTCATCATTATTATTATTACTCTATATCTAGTGACTGTATGACTGGCATGGATCTAATACTCTACTTTACCTGACCACTGCACTCTGTACATTGGGCTATATATAATATACTCCTGACCACTGCACTCTATACACAGGGCTGTATATGATATACTACTGACCACTGCACTCTATACACTTTGTCCCCCCTTTGTCTGCCACCACAAAATTTACTGACAGGAGAGGTGAAAAATTTACCAATGAGAGGTAATGACTCCAATTTAATTTTAAAAGGCATAGAGGACCGCCTTTTAAGTGGTGATATTAACGTGTTTCGTCCTGGAAGACGACTTGAGAAAACAGACCTCTTGCAAGAGTTTACACCAAAAAATGTACTCAGCCAATGAGAGGTAATGACTCCATTTTTATTTTTCTCCTGCTATCAATGGCCAACACGGTACAACACTTCATCCATGTCTTTGGTGATCTCTGATCTCCTTATCAACTGTTTCTTCCATGATGAAGATCAGCCATGGAGTATATCTGAGGTGTATATCAGGGTGTGCTTCTTCCCCACATGTCCAGCAACATTCATATACAAGACATTTCCTGCACTCACTAATACACCTCGAGGGTTGTGTGGGACCCCTGATGTACAGGAAGACAGGACTTCAGTGAGGAACAATTCCCTCACTCAGGAAAGGAATACGACTTCTCCCCCGTGTGAGATCTCTGATGTTTGTAAAAACTGGACTTATCTGAATAACATTTCCCACACACAGGACAGGAATACGGCTTCTCCCCCGTGTGCAATCTCTGATGCGCGTAAAAATTGGACTTATCTGAAAAACATTTTCCGCACTCAGGACAGGAATAGGGTTTCTCCCCCGTGTGCAATCTCTGATGTCTGTAAAAATTGGAGATCACTGAAAAACATTTCCCGCAATCAGGACAGGAATACGGCTTTTCCCCTGTGTGAGATCTCTGATGTATAGAAAGATAGGATTTATCTGAAAAACATTTCCCACACTCTGGACAGGCATGCGGCTTCTCTCCCGTGTGAGACCTCTGATGTATAGAAAGATAGGATTTATCTGAAAAACATTTCCCACACTCAGGACAGGAATACGGCTTTTCCCCTGTGTGAGATCTCTGATGGCTTTCAAGCCCGTCCTTTCGTGAAAAACATTTGCCGCACTCAGGACAGCAATGCGGTTTCTCCCCCGTGTGCAATTTCTGATGATCGTAAAGAGACGCCTTCTGTGAAAAACATTTCCTGCACTCAGGACAGGAATACGGCTTCTCCCCCGTGTGAGATCTTTTATGTTCATTAAGTTTGGATTTAGATTGGAAACCCTTCCCGCACTCAATACAGGAAAACCTCTTATTTTTTGGAAGGACGGCACCGTCCCGCACAGTCTGATGTTCCTCAGGATAAGAGGAATACGATGGTCCGGCACCGTCCCGCACAGTCTGAGGTTCCTCAGGATAAGAGGAATACGATGGTCCGCACCGTCCCGCACAGTCTGAGGTTCCTCGGGATAAGAGGAATACGATGGTCCATCTACACTGTGTGGTGCCGGATGGACATTTGAGGTAGTCGGGTTTTCTCCTGGACTATACTGTGTGATGTCCTCATCTTCTACTTTACAGTCTGGAGACAAAGTGAGACAATCCTCTGAGGTTTTCCTCATCTCCCGTCCATCTACTAAAATAGAAACACAAAGATTATTACTAGACATGAGCTGATTGGTTCCCCTAAACCAGGACTCCGCCCACATCAGGCAGCTTTGTCTCTGAGGATCTTACAATTCCCCCCTCAAGGTAACTAGTAAATGGGTCCTCTGATCAGGTCTGGCGGAGGTGCCCAGCTGGGGTATCCAAGATCTGTCACAGTCAGAGAGTGAGGAAACAACGAGAACTGTCTTCTATAGGAGTGACAGTGATGAGGGGATTACAGGACGAGTGTCAGGACTATGTAATGTACAACATAGAGTACTGTATATAGTGTATGGATTCGAGCTCATAATATCGGTATTCAGTAATCAGTGGTGGAGGAAATTATTACATGAGACAAGTTGCAGAGGTCCCACCCCGCTGCCTCCCATCTCCTGAGACGGCACTCAGTGACTTGGGTCTGAGACTATACAGACATATCCCTCCACCCGGCACAGCCAGCAGACAACAGAGCAAGTAACCCGGGAGAATTGTTCTGTCAGAGGTCTTGCTAGACCCGGGCATGGAGCAGAAGACCCAAGGTACATACCCCAGGTCCCTAGGCTGAGCAACATCTAGGATGAAATTGAAAATGTTGTCAGCTGAACCCCAAAATCTCCATAAATCCAGTCTAGATACATAAATTGTGTCTGCAGCACAGAGAAGGAAGATTATCCGAGAGAAATACAGGAATACAGGACGGGGAACACAGCTCAGGAAAGTGACCAGGGGATTACAGGCTGATATCACCCAGTCCCCGCCCTACTCTGGACCAATCAGTGAGCAGTATGGGTGGAGGAATGTATTTAGTGTTAATGACCCACCTGTGCTGATCTCTGTAGGAGTGTCCTCCTCTATAAATGTCCCCGTTATTCCATCCTCCTCCATAGACTGCTGATCACCCCTCACATACCTCTCTTCTTCTTCTTCTGATTTAACCTCAACTTTTATATCTATCAGATCTTCGCCCTAAACCAAGAGAATGAGAGAGAGAATATCATCTCTAAAATAGAAGCTTTATTATTGTGACATCACATAAAAAAATCCACACATTATCTCCATGAGTCCATATTCTAGAAGCTCCGTCCCACCAACCTTATAATAATGAAGGATAGTGTGACCTTCCAGTGTGGAATCCCGGGAATACAGAGGACGGGGACATCTCTCTGGTGGGTTCCTGGTATTTGGTGGCTCCATCATATCCTTGTGTCCTTCTGGAAAGTCCTTCATCACTCCATACTCCTCATCCTCCTCTTTATACTCTTCTTTGACAACAATATTGTAATTCTCAAAGTTTCCACTCTGAAAATATAAAACATTCATTGTAACAATCATTCTTGTATATAAATCATGACTACCAATAATTGTTCCTCATCTACCTGATGATGGTGGGGGATGGTGTGACCTCCCTGTGTGGGATCCCGGGAATACAGAGGACGGGGACATCTCTCTGGTGGGTTCCCATTACTGGATCCATCTGTAGGAAACACACACACTGACTGAATACATTGTTTCTATGTGTTTATCAGATGATGGGGGATCTAGGTGGAGCCTCCGTACTGCTCTCTCCTTTACAATAAAGTCTCCTCTTACCCGGTGATGTGAGGGGCGGCTGATTGTCCATCATGACGTCCTTGTAGAGATCCTTGTGTCCTTCTAAATACTCCCACTCCTCCATGGAGAAATAGACAGTGACATCCTGACACCTTATAGGAACCTGACACACACAATGATACAGTCACCATCCAGACACATCCCTTGTCTGTTACTGGATAATGTCCCAGAATCCTCCTCACCTCTCCTGTCAGCAGCTCAGTGATCTTATTGGTCAGTTCCAGGATCTTCTTGTCACTGTCCCCCTTAGGTTTCAAGGACTGAGGAACCTTGATGGTGAGATCACCAGACTTCACAGGAGGAAAACTCTGTATCAAAAAAGTAACAATGATGTCATGTGACCTCCCAGAATCCTCCTCACCTCTCCGGTCAGGTCTGTGTTTTATTAATAGAGATAAGAGTGATGTCATGTGACCTCCCAGAATCCTCCTCACCTCTCCGGTCAGCAGGTAGATGATCTCCAGGGTGAGGTTTAGTATCTTCTCAGTCATGTGACTCTGGTCCTCCTCCATCCTCACTGGTCATGTGATCTATACAGGTTTCCTGTAGACCAATAATTGATAAGATAGAATGATCTGGACTGTACTGTTTGTACAATATTAGGATGGGGGTAATATGAGGGTTTCTATCAGGGAAGAACCGTCCCCAGTGGGATTACACATACAGAGGAACATTCCTTTTAGCATATGCCATGGTTTTGGGGTCCAGTAGCCTCTTACCCTTTATGTCTATAGAAACCCCCTATACTCCTCCGTACCTCTCTAAAATGAAATGAATGTTAGGATGGGGGTAATATGGGGGTTTCTATCAGGGAAGAACCGTCCCCAGTGGTTAGGGGAATGTTCTGCCCCTTGAAGGGGTTAATCTAGGTTTCCACACTATATATGTGTGTATCATCATCTGCTGGAGATAAAAGACATCACAGTGACTATGGAGGAAGAGGACGGACATGACGGGGGGATACTGGGTGTAAATAGAAGATAAGATCTTATTACCTCCTCTGCTGCCACTTCCAGCGATGTCTTCTCTCTACTTCCTCCCGACTCACCTCTCACCCGAAACTTCCTATTTATAACCTGACATCACTTCCTGTGTTCCATAGAGACTTCCTGTCTGGGTTGAAGTGAGGTCACCACCTTGTGGAGCTCAGAGGAACTGCAGCCCAGAGAAACGCCTCATAGTGTGAACACGGCCTTGTGCTGTGTGTATGTACTGTATATCCTTATAGATTGATATAAAGGGATAATTCTCCCATTGGTCACCAACGTAAGGGACCACTACACTGACCATTAATATCAGGGGGTCATTCTGCCATTGGTCACCAATGTAACAGTGATTTTAATGACGCTTAAAGTGAAACAATACAAATGAAAAATTCCTTTAAATATCGTGCCTGGGGGGTCCCCTTAGTCTGCCTGTGCGATGTAAAGAACATGCTGCAGCAATAATGACATTTCTAAAGTAGGGATGGGCCCGGTTTTTCGATTCAAACCCATGGTCGAATCGAACATCGGGCGTTCGCCCGTTCGGCGAGCCCAGAACTATTTGGGCCGCTCGCATCAAATTCGTGTGATGCGAGCGGCCCGCAATGCACTGCGCCAGTTGCAGTGCATTGCTGGCTGATGATTGGCCAAGCATGCACTGTGACCCGCATGCTTGGCCAATCAAAGAGCCAGCGGTGAGGAGAGCAATAATAGGCCATAGGCAGGATGCCTGTGGCCAATTATAGCTCAGGGGGTTTAGTACACGCCCCACAGTATAAAAGGCCGCCGCGCCGGCGCCCTCGCATATTGTGTTGTGTTCCAGTGCCAGTGTCAGTGTCATGTGCTGCTGACTGCTGACATTATGTGCTATGATTCTGGGGATTAGTGTGTGCGTGCTGTTAGTACAGCATTGCAGTATCACATCTGGGGGGTGTGTATAGTATGCCTGTGAAGGGGTGCAGGTTTCCTGTGCTTAGAACTGTTCCTGCACAAAGTGTCATTTTTGCAGGAAAAAAAGCTATTTAAAATCACTCGCGGCTAATGAATTGACGGCTCCCGTAACACAGAGAACAGTCATTCATTGAAAGCCATTCATAAAAAAAAAGTCATTGATAAAAATAATTTTTTTTTTTTTAAAAAGCATGGGGGCCCTTCAGGTCTGGTATGGATATTAAGGGGGACCCCAGCCAAAAAAAAAAAATGGCGTGGGGTCCCCCTCAAAATCCATACCAGACCTTTGAGGTCTGGGATGGATTTTAAGGGGAACCTCGGCCAAACAAAATGGCGTGGGGTCCCCCGCAAAATCCATACCAGACCCTTATCTGAGCACACAACCTGGCAGGCCGCAGGAAAAGAGGGGGGACGAGAGCGGCCCCCCCTCCCTCCTGAACCGTACTAGGCCACATGCCCTCAACATTGGGAGGGTGCTTTGGGGGTCTGTGACCCCCAAAGCACCTAGTCCCCATGTTGATGAGGACAAGGGCCTCTTCCCCACAACCCTGGCCATTGGTTGTGGGGGTCTGCGGGCGGGGGGCTTATCGGAATCTGGAAGCCCCCTTTAACAAGGGGACCCTCAGATCCCGCCCCCCCTGTGTGAAATGGTAAGGGGGTACAAAAGTACCCCTACCATTTCACCAAAAACGTGTCAAAAATGGTAAAAAATGACAGGAGACGGTCTTTGACAATTCCTTTATTAAAATCTTCCTTCTTCCTTTCTTCATCCTTCGGTTTCTTCATCTTCTCCTTCCGGCATCTTCTTGAGGAGGAGTGATGCTTTAGACACGTGTAAAATGGTATCCCCCCAAACTGTCTGATCGATTGACGCAAATTTTCATAACACACAGGGCATACCTCACACCACTTAGAATCTCAAAATATAAAAACAACTTCTCAAATGTATGTCCCATGTGTTACCAAGAAACAGGCACCTTGTCCCCAAAATACAGACGTGCTGGTCACAAGTGGTGAGATTCCTACACGACACCATGGGCTCCCCTATAACACTCCAGCCAAAACCGTGCCTTCTGGGAATCTTTCCAGATCCAGACTCTGACAAACCTACTAAACTGTTCTTGCATGAAACACTGTTCTCCGCGAGAAAGGTAATTGCTTGGGTCTGGATGAGACCAGACCCCCCAAATTTCTCACAATGGGTCACGGAGGTTAACCACTTACCCACTGGGCAGTTAAACCCCTTTCCTAACCAGACCAATTTTCAGCTTTCGGTGCTCTCACACTTTGAATGACAATTACTCAGTCATGCAACACTGTACCCAAATTATTTTTTTGTCCCTTTTTTCACACAAATAGAGCTTTCTTTTGGTGGTATTTAATCACTGCTGGGTTTTTTATTTTTTGCGCTATAAATCAAAAAATACAGAAAATTCGGTAAAAAAAAAAAAATTCTTTGTTTCTATTAAAATTTATTGCAGAGTATTGACGAGTATTGGTAGAGTATTGGCGAGTATTGGCAGAGTATTGGCAGAGTATTGGCGAGTATTGCCAGAGTATTGGCAGAGTATTGGCGAGTATTGGTCGAGTATTGGCAAGTATTGGTAGAGTATTGGTAGAGAATTGGCAGAGTATTGGTAGAGTATTGGCAGAGTATTGGCGAGTGTTGGCAGAGTATTGGCAGAGTATTGGCTGAGTATTGGTGAGTATTGGCGAGTATTGGCAGAGTATTGGCGAGTATTGGTGAGTATTGGCAGAGTATTGGCGAGTATTGGCAGAGTATTTGCGAGTATTGGCAGAGTATTGGCGAGTATTGGTGAGTATTGGCAGAGTATTGGCGAGTATTGGTGAGTATTGGCAGAGTATTGGCGAGTATTGGCAGAGTATTTGCGAGTATTGGCAGAGTATTGGCGAGTATTGGCAGAGTAATGCAGTGTTGCACAGTATTGGTAGAGTATTGCACAGTGGTGGCAGAGCATTGCACAGTGGTGGCAGAGTATTGCACAGTGGTGGCAGATCATTGCACAGTGGTGGCAGAGCATTGCACAGTGCTGGCAATGTAGCTGTCACTGACCAGCGCTGTGGGCACTACACATCCAGCCCACAGCGCTGGTCCCATCTCTCCCCCTTTCCGCGTCTCCCCTGTCACTGTACCGACCGGTACAGAGAGGGGAGGGAGGAACCGGCGTCATGACGTGACGCCGGTTTGTGTACATGTGATCGCTCCGTCATTTGATGGAGCGATCACGTGGTAAACAGCCGCTATCAGCGGACATTTCCGAGTGCATGCCCCAGGGGGCGCACAGGAGCTAGTTTCTGGGTGGACGTCCTACGCCGACTGCGCTGTAGCTGTCTTTCGGCTATGGCCCGGTCGGCATGTGGTTAACAATGTATTGCCATACAAAAAGCTCATATATACCCATAGAGGTTGCCCCTCCAAGTACGAAAAAATTTGGGACAGGTGGCTCAAGAACCCCAAAATGTGTATATAGAGAAACAGGCCCTGGATAGACTCCTTAATGCACTCTCTGGAATTACAGTGGGAGGGAAGAAGAAGAATGGGGAGTGTCCTGGCCTCATCCCCCGTACTCCCGGAGTCTATGGGTAGCTATCCAGGCAGATAACCTTTTTCTGCGCACACAATATTTGACTGCTGTTTCCTGCCTGTGTCTTTTATTGGCACGTTGCAGATTTTAATATACACGTGAATGACACATGTGATATGCGGTAAAACTGAAAACAACAAGAATAATATAACATTACCATACAATAGCAAACATCATATAAAATAATAACTAAAATGACTAACTCCTTTCCCTGATAACTTGTGGAGGAAGAAAATAAATGTTGCTTACCACCGATGCCATGGATGGGGAGAGATAGCATCTAGGCTGCTGCCATGATATTGAACATGTTTATCCCTGTGGCTGTTTCGCTTCCTGACTAAAGAGGATATGACGATTTTTACATCACTTCCTAAGTAGCTGGATAATATCTCTTATAAACTATATTAATGTTTGGCCAGTAGGTGGCGCAAGCGTAACAGCTAACCTAGAAAAAACATCATTTATAGCTTAATAATGCAACAACACAATATACAAATGAAATGTCAAGGTGGATTCTCTTTTCTGGACCTTAGAAGAGAGAAAGGTATCCTGGAGACATGACAGGGAGGGATCCCAAGCGGCACAATAAGTCAATGTTTTGATATCTTTTTATTTTTGTATGTGCTATATTTTTAATAAAAAAGATTTATGAATTAAAAAAAAAACTGGACTTATCTGAAAAACATTTCCCGCACTCAGGACAGGAATATGGCTTCTCCCCTGTGTGTGATCTCTGATGTGTGGAAAGACTAAGCTCACTTGAAAACCCTTTTCCGCACTCAGGACAGAAAATTGGCTGCTCCCCGTGTGAGATCTCTGATGTATAAAAAGACTGTCCTTCACTAAAAAAAAAACAATTCCCTCACTCAGAACAAGAATACGGCTTCTCCCCCGTGTGAGATCTCTGATGTTTGTAAAGATTGCACTTCTGTGAAAAACATTTCCCGCACTCAGAACAGGAATACGGCTTCTCCCCCGTGTGAGATCTCTGATGTCTGGAAAGCATGGACTTGTGTGCAAAACATTTCCCGCACTCAGGACAGGAAAAAGGCTTCTCCCCCGTGTGTGATCTCTGATGTGTGGAAAGCATGGACTTGCGCGCAAAACATTTCCCGCACTCAGGACAGGAAAAAGGCTTCTCCCCCGTGTGTGATCTCTGATGTGTGGAAAGATGGGACTTCTGTGAAAAACATTTGCCGCACTCAGAACAGGAATACGGCTTTTCCCCCGTGTGAGATCTCTGATGTTTGGAAAGATGGGACTTCTCGGAAAAACATTTCCCGCACTCAGAACAGGAATACGGCTTTTCCCCCGTGTGAGATCTCTGATGTTTGGAAAGATGGGACTTCTCGGAAAAACATTTCCCGCACTCAGAACAGGAATACGGCTTCTCCCCCGTGTGTGATCTTTGATGTCTGGAAAGCATGGACTTGCGTGCAAAACATTTCCCGCACTCAGAACAGGAAAAAGGCTTCTCCCCCGTGTGAGATCTTTTATGTTCATTAAGATGGCATTTTAAATTGAAACACTTCCCGCACCCAGTACAGGGAAATTTCTTATCTGTTGGAATAATTGCACCGTCCCGCACAGTCTGAGGTTCCTCAGGATAAGAGGAATACGATGGTCCGGCACCGTCCCGCACAGTCTGAGGTTCCTCAGGATAAGAGGAATACGATGGTCCGGCACCGTCCCGCACAGTCTGAGGTTCCTCAGGATAAGAGGAATACGATGGTCCGGCACCGTCCCGCACAGTCTGAGGTTCCTCGGGATAAGAGGAATACGATGGTCCGGCACCGTCCCGCACAGTCTGAGGTTCCTCGGGATAAGAGGAATACGATGGTCCGGCACCGTCCCGCACAGTCTGAGGTTCCTCGGGATAAGAGGAATACGATGGTCCGGCACCGTCCCGCACTGTCTGAGGTTCCTCAGGATAAGAGGAATACGATGGTCCGGCACCGTCCCGCACAGTCTGAGGTTCCTCAGGATAAGAGGAATACGATGGTCCGGCACCCTCCCGCACAGTCTGAGGTTCCTCAGGATAAGAGGAATACGATGGTCCGGCACCGTCCCGCACAGTCTGAGGTTCCTCAGGATAAGAGGAATACGATGGTCCGGCACCGTCCCGCACAGTCTGAGGTCCCTCAGGATAAGAGGAATACGATGGTCCGGCACCGTCCCGCACAGTCTGAGGTTCCTTAGGATAAGAGGAATACGATGGTCCGGCACCGTCCCGCACAGTCTGAGGTTCCTCAGGATAAGAGGAATACGATGGTCCGGCACCGTCCCGCACAGTCTGAGGTTCCTCAGGATAAGAGGAATACGATGGTCCGGCACCGTCCCGCACAGTCTGAGGTTCCTCAGGATAAGAGGAATACGATGGTCCGGCACCGTCCCGCACAGTCTGAGGTTCCTCAGGATAAGAGGAATACGATGGTCCGGCACCGTCCCGCACAGTCTGAGGTTTCTCGGGATAAGAGGAATACGATGGTCCGGCACCGTCCCGCACAGTCTGAGGTTCCTCGGGATAAGAGGAATACGATGGTCCGGCACCGTCCCGCACAGTCTGAGGTTCCTCGGGATAAGAGGAATACGATGGTCCGGCACCATCCCGCACTGTCTGAGGTTCCTCAGGATAAGAGGAATACGATGGTCCGGCACCGTCCCGCACAGTCTGAGGTTCCTCAGGATAAGAGGAATACGATGGTCCGGCACCGTCCCTCACAGTCTGAGGTTCCTCAGGATAAGAGGAATACGATGGTCCATCTACACTGTGTGGTGCCGGATGGACATTTGAGGTAGTCGGGTTTTCTCCTGGACTATACTGTGTGATGTCCTCATCTTCTACTTTACAGTCTGGAGACAAAGTGAGACAATCCTCTGAGGTTTTCCTCATCTCCCGTCCATCTACTAAAATAGAAACACAAAGATTATTACTAGACATGAGCTGATTGGTTCCCCTAAACCAGGACTCCGCCCACATCAGGCAGCTTTGTCTCTGGGGATCTTACAATTCCCCCCTCAAGGTAACTAGTAAATGGGTCCTCTGATCAGGTCTGGCGGAGGTGCCCAGCTGGGGTATCCAAGATCTGTCACAGTCAGAGAGTGAGGAAACAACGAGAACTGTCTTTTATAGGAGTGACAGTGATGAGGGGATTATATAAAACGTTCAGCTGGTAGGAAATGGGTGTAACAAAAGAGAATATATATTATGTGTATATATAGCAGAGGGTGGAGGGTAGAGAACAGAAGTCAGGAGTATGTAATGTACAACATAGAGTATATAGTGCAGGGGTCAGGAGTATGTAATGTACAACATAGAGTATATAGTGTAAGGGTCAGGACTCATAATATCGGTATTCAGTAATTAGTGGTGGATGAAATATTTACATGAGACAAGTTGCAGAGGTCCCACCCCGCTGCCTCCCATCTCCTGAGACTGCACTCAGTGACTTGGGTCTGAGACTATACAGACATATCCCTCCACCCGGCACAGCCAGCAAATAACAGAGCAAGTAACCCGGGAGAATTGATCTGTCAGAGATCTTGGTAGACCCGGGCATGGAGCAGAAGACCCAAGGTACATACCCCAGGTGTCTAGGCTGAGCAACATGTAGGATGAAATTGAAAATGTTGCTGTCAGTTGAACCCCAGAATCTCCATAAATCCAGTCTAGATACATAAATTGTGTCTGCAGCACAGAGAAGGAAGATTATCCGAGAGAAATACAGGAATACAGGACGGGGAACACAGCTCAGGAAAGTGACCAGGGGATTACAGGCTGATATCACCCAGTCCCCGCCCTACTCTGGACCAATCAGTGAGCAGTATGGGTGGAGGAATGGATTTAGTGTTAATGACCCACCTGTGCTGATCTCTGTAGGAGTGTCCTCCTCTATAAATGTCCCCGTTATTCCATCCTCCTCCATAGACTGCTGATCATCCCTCACATACCTCTCTTCTTCTTCTTCTGATTTAACCCCAACTTTAGAATCTCTCAGGTTTCCACTCTGAGGATCTAGGTGGAGCCTCCGTACTGCTCTCTCCTTTACAATAAAGTCTCCTCTTACCCGGTGATGTGAGGGGCGGCTGATTGTCCATCATGACGTCCTTGTAGAGATCCTTGTGTCCTTCTAAATACTCCCACTCCTCCATGGAGAAATAGACAGTGACATCCTGACACCTTATAGGAACCTGACACACACAATGATACAGTCACCATCCAGACACATCCCTTGTCTGTTACTGGATAATCTCCCAGAATCCTCCTCACCTCTCCTGTCAGCAGATGGACCATCATGGTGGTCAGTTCCAGGATCTTCTGCTCTTTGTTCCTCTCAGGTATGGGAGAAGGAGGGGGAGGCACCATGGTGGGGCTCTGGGTCCGGCTCCATCCTCCTGAGATTGGCTCCCCACTAGACTTCTTCAATACAACATAATCCTACAGATCAGGAGAAAGATAAACCGACATCAATCATCTGACATCATCTAAAGGTCTCCAATAAGAACATGGACTACTGACCAGACTAGAGTGATGTCATGTGACCTCCCAGAATCCCCCTCACCTCTCCGGTCAGGTCTGTGTATTATTAATAGAGATAAGAGTGATGTCATGTGACCTCCCAGAATCCTCCTCACCTCTCCGGTCAGGTCTGTGTATTATTAATAGAGATAAGAGTGATGTCATGTGACCTCCCAGAATCCTCCTCACCTCTCCGGTCAGGTCTGTGTATTATTAATAGAGATAAGAGTGATGTCATGTGACCTCCTCCCAGAATCCTCCTCACCTCTCCGGTCAGGTCTGTGTTTTATTAATAGAGATAAGAGTGATGTCATGTGACCTCCCAGAATCCTCCTCACCTCTCCGGTCAGGTATGTGTATTATTAATAGAGATAAGAGTGATGTCATGTGACCTCCTCCCAGAATCCTCCTCACCTCTCCGGTCAGGTCTGTGTTTTATTAATAGAGATAAGAGTGATGTCATGTGACCTCCCAGAATCCTCCTCACCTCTCCGGTCAGGTCTGTGTATTATTAATAGAGATAAGAGTGATGTCATGTGACCTCCCAGAATCCTCCTCACCTCTCCGGTCAGGTCTGTGTTTTATTAATAGAGATAAGAGTGACGTCATGTGACCTCCCAGAATCCTCCTCACCTCTCCGGTCAGGTCTGTGTTTTATTAATAGGAGATAAGAGTGATGTCACGTGACCTCCCAGAATCCTCCTCACCTCTCCGGTCAGGTCTGTGTTTAATTAACAGAGATAAGAGTGATGTCATGTGACCTCCCAGAATCCTCCTCACCTCTCCGGTCAGGTCTGTGTATTATTAATAGAGATAAGAGTGATGTCATGTGACCTCCTCCCAGAATCCTCCTCACCTCTCCGGTCAGGTCTGTGTTTTATTAATAGAGATAAGAGTGACGTCATGTGACCTCCCAGAATCCTCCTCACCTCTCCGGTCAGCAGGTAGATGATCTCCAGGGTGAGTTTTAGTATCCTCTCAGTCATGTGACTCCGGTCCTCCTCCATCAAGATTTGGATAGTCATGTGGTTTATACAGATTTCTGCCTAGACAGGTAAGGATTATATTGGAGGTATAATAACAAGATGTGGATGTAAGCGGGGGGGGGGGGGGGGGGGGGGCGCCCGGGGGGGGGGGGGTAATATTTTACATGAAGATAGAAGATAATCATTGTCCATGATCTGGACTCCTCCCCTTTACACTTTCAGCGGGTCCTGGGAAAGGGAAAACAACCTACAACAAAGAATTAGAGGGGAAGTTTGGATGGAGCACTTGGGTCTTGTTCTCTCGTCATTCTTCTGTGTATCTCTATGGTGACTTTGAACCAGCCATAACTTTTGCTCATTAAGCACTTGCCGGCTGCGCTATTGCCGAAAGGCGGCTACAGCGGGGCTGTCCAGTTCTGGGGGGGCATCTATTGACTTCCTCACAGAATTGCACCCCCCCCCCCCACCGTGCGCTCTGCTGCAGTGGGCACCTGGTGCACTCTGTAAATCCTTCAGACACAGCTGATCACAGATCAGGGTAAAGGGCCAATCACAGCTGATCAGGATGTAAACACACTGGCCGGTTATCGGCACGCCTTTCCTCACTCTGACAGCATGAGGAGAGCCGTTAACCGGCCAGTGTGACAGGGGACATCTACACTGATAATCAGGGCACTGATCATTAATGTCCTGGTTATCAGTGCAGTCCTAACAGTGCCCAGCAGTGCTGACAGTCAGTGCCCATCAGTGCCGCCTACTAGTGCCCATTAGTAAAGCCTATCAGTTCCCATCAGTGCAGCCTATCAGTGCCCATCAGTGCAGCCTCATCAGTGCAGCCTATCAGTATCCATCAAGGCTGCCTCATCAGTACCCATCAGTGCAGCCTATCAGTGCCCATCAGTGCAGCCTATCAGTGCCCATAAGTGCTGCCTCATAAGTGCAGCCTTATCAGTTCCCATCAGTGCAGCCTCATCAGTGCAGCCTATCAGTGTCCATCAGTGCAGCCTCATCAGTGCATATCAGTGCAGCCTATCAGTGCTGCCTCATAAGTGAAGCCTCATCAGTGCCTTCTATCAGTGCCCACCAGTGCAGCCTCAGCAGTGCCCATCGGTGCAGCCTATCAGTGCCTCCTATCAGTGCGGCCTCATTAGTGCCCATAAGTGCAGCCTCATCAGTGAATCCTATCAGTGTCCATCAGTGCTGCCTCATCTGTGCCCATCAGGGCTGCATCATCAGTGCCCATCAGTGCCTTCCATAAGTGCCGCTTCATCAGCGCACAGGAGTGAAAGAGAAAAAGGACGTGGTTGCAAAATTTTTCAACAGAAACTATGAAAAACTTTTTTGTTTTCTGGTTTTCTTTCGTTTAGCAAAAAATACCCCCCTCCCCCCCCAGAGGTGATTAAATCCCACCAAAAGAAAGCTCTATTCATGTGATAAAATGATACAAATGTCACATGTGTACAGTGTTACATGACTAATGAGTAATTGTCATTCAAAGTGTGAGAGCACTGAAAGCTGAACATTGTCCTGGGCAGAAAGGGTGAGGGGAGTGCCCGGTTGGCACGTGGTTAAGGAAGAGCTTGTGGTTCGCTACCAACACGGACCAAACTTTTTCTATTTCAGCATTCCTCCTATCGCTGGACTTTGAGCCCATTTTGCAGGAGACAATATTCTACTAGTACGATATAGGACAGCTTCCTGTCTGTCAATGGTTACTAAGGAAGCAGTGCATGCAAGCACCCGCAGGTTCCCTAGCAACCAGTGATGTCACCCAGACCCATTCATTTACTGGCCAGGAATCCCCAGAGAGTGAGTCTATCTTCCTATCACTGACCAAATATGGCT
The DNA here is from genome assembly GCA_028564925.1 of Lithobates sylvaticus. Classification (NCBI taxonomy): domain Eukaryota; kingdom Metazoa; phylum Chordata; class Amphibia; order Anura; family Ranidae; genus Lithobates; species Lithobates sylvaticus. The sequence goes on along the minus strand of CM053028.1, from coordinate 594,947,786 downwards.
GTTCAGGAGGCCCCGCCCCTTTGTTTACTTTTAGCAGTGGGGGGCATCAACAGCCAGTCCTTGTGATAGATCTGCATTGCTGGATGATGGGAGTGATGATAATTTGTTTTCTTTGTTTACTGTCTACATTTCTTTGTTCCTGAGGAGGGGCATTATGTCGCCCTTGGGCTAGGCTCACACAGGCGTTTGCCTCGGGGGCATTCTTCAGGGGTGCGGCGCAACCCCCCCCCTAGACGACCGCGCTATAGTCAAATGACAGCTAGAGAACGGTCGTCCAGTTAGAGAGAGAGGAGAGAGAGAGGGGGGGGGAGGGAGAGAGGGGGAGAAAGAGGGGGAGAGAGAGAGAGAGGGGGAGGGGGGAGGGAGAGAGAGAGGAGAGATATGGGGAGGGGGGACAGAGAGAGGGGGGAGAGAGAGGAGAGAGGGAGAGGGAGAGAGAGAGGAGAGGGGAGAGAGAGAGAGGGAGAGGGGAGTGAGAGGAGAGAGAGAGGGGAGAGAGAGAGAGAGAGCGAGGGGGAGGGGGAGAGAGAGAGAGTGGGAAGGGGAGAGAGGGAGAGAGAGAACAAGAGGAGAGAGAGAGGGAGGGGGGGAGAGAGAGGGGGGAGAGAGAGAGAGCAAGAGGAGAGAGCGAGAGGAGAGAGAGAGGGGAGAGAGAGGGGGAGAGAGAGCAATAGGAGAGAGTGGAGAGAGAGGGGGGAGAGAGGAGAGAGAGGGAAGAGAGAGCAAGAGGAGAGAGAGACACACACACACACAGAGGTGGGAGAGAGAGGGGGAGGGGGAGAGAGACATAGCGAGAGGAGAGAGAGAGAGACACACACAGAAAGAGAGACAGAGAGAAATAGAAAGACAGAGAGAGAGAGAGAGAGAGACAGAGAGGAGAGATAGAGTGAGATACAGAGAGAGACACACACACACACACAGATAGAGACAGAGAGAGAGACACACACACACAGATAGAGACAGAGCGAAAGATAGACAGAGAGAGGGTGGATAGAGACAGAGAAAGAGAGAGGGGGAGAGAGAGACAGGGAGAGAGAGAGAGAGAGAGAGAGAGAGCGGAAAGAGAGAGAGAGACAGACAGAGAGCGGAATGAGAAGGGGGGAAGAGAGACAGAGAGAGAGGGGAGAGAGAGAGACAGGGTGAGAGAGACAGTCGGTCTCTCTCTCCTCTCTCTCTGTCTGAGAGAGACAGACAGAGAGACAGAGACAGAGAGAGAGGAGAAGAGAGATGGAGGAAAGGAGAGAGAAGAGATGAAGGGGAAGAGATAGAGGGAGAAGAGGGGGGGGGGGAGAGAGAAAGAGAGGTGGAGAAGAGAGAGCGGGGGAGAGAGAGAGGTAAAGAAAGAGAGAGATGGAGAAGAGGGGGATAGGGAGGTGCCCATGCAGTGAATATCTCTTGCCTTTGCCTATACTTCAGCTTACCTTCTCCCAGATCAGGTTCTGCTTCTCCTGCCCAGCTCGGCTCCTTCTCCCCACAAGTCAGCTTTGCTCCTCCTACATATCTGCGATCTCCCTCTTATCTTTTCAGTCACTGGCAGGCTCTGGAAGGGGCGGGTTACAGCAGCTCCCATTGGCTGGATAAAAAATTGCAACTGCCACCATTTATTCTCAAGGGTCCCTGTTTTTATAATATATATATATATACAGTAATATATGTATATATATTTTTTTTTGGGGGGGGGGGCGGTTATAGTATTTTCCAGCAAAAAAAAATGGTTTACATGTTCTTTAGGGAAAAATACTGCAGAGTCATTGTCCCATGGACTATTATCAGACACCAACGCCTTATCTCTGGAGATCAGAAGCCACTGGTGTGGTGAACACCCTGCCAGTTTTATCTCGGAGAACACATTGTCACATATCTGCAGATTTGCTGGAGATCTGTCGCCTCTATTCCCAAAGACCAGCAGGCATGCTTGTACATGTAGTTCCATAAGGTTTTGCTGTTACCTGTTATCCATAACACCACAAGACGTGTCCAAAACTGGTTAAATACCCGTTGTTGACTCAATTATCTACATGCCCAGCCAGACCATATCCCTTTCTGTTTAAGCTTGGCTCATTCCCTCAGCCTAGCAACAGATCCCTTACTTATTCCCAGGATGCTTCCTTGTGTCCCCCAGTGGAGAAAATTCCTAGTGTCCTCCAATGTTTCCCAGTGGAGAAAATTCCTAGTGTCCCCCCAGTGTTTCCTAGTGGAGAAGATCCCTTGTGCCCCCCCCCCCGTGTTTCCTGGTTATTAAGATCCCTAGTGCCCCCCAGTGTTTCCTGGTGGAGAAGATTCCTAGTGTCCTCCAGTGTTTCCTAGAGGAGAAGATCCCTAGTGTCCTCCAGTGTTTCCTGGTGGAGAAGATTCCTAGTGTCCCCCAGTGTTTCCTAGTGGAGAAGATCCCTAGTGTCCCCCCCCCAGTGTTTCCTAGTGGAGAAGACCCCTAGTGCCCCCCAGTGTTTCCCGGTGGAGAAGATTCCTAGTGTCCTCCAGTGTTTCCTAGTGGAGAAGATCCCTAGTGTCCTCCAGTGTTTCCTGGTTGAAAAGATTCCTAGTGTCCTCCAATGTTTCCTAGTGGAGAAGATCCCTAGTGCCCCCCCCCCCCCCCCCCCCCCCCCCAGTGTTTCCTAGTGGAGAAGATCCCTAGTGCCCCCCCCCCCCAGTGTTTCCTGGTAGAGAAGATTCCTAGTGTCCCCCAGTGTTTCCTAGTGGAGAAGATCCCTAGTGTCCCCCAGTGTTTCCTGGTGGAGAAGATTCCTAGTGTCCTCCAGTGTTTCCTAGAGGAGAAGATCCCTAGTGTCCTCCAGTGTTTCCTGGTGGAGAAGATCCCTAGTGCCCCCCAGTGTTTCCTGGTGGAGAAGATTCCTAGTGTCCCCCAGTGTTTCCTAGTGGAGAAGATCCCTAGTGCCCCCCAGTGTTTCCTGGTGGAGAAGATTCCTAGTGTCCTCCAGTGTTTCCTAGTGGAGAAGATCCCTAGTGTCCTCCAGTGTTTCCTGGTTGAGAAGATTCCTAGTGTCCTCCAATGTTTCCTAGTGGAGAAGATCCCTAGTGCCCCCCCCCCAGTGTTTCCTAGTGGAGAAGATCCCTAGTGCCCCCCAGTGTTTCCTGGTAGAGAAGATTCCTAGTGTCCCCCAGTGTTTCCTAGTAGAGAAGATCCCTAGTGTTTCCTAGTGGAGAAGGTCCCTAGTGTCCTCCAGTGTTTCCTAGTGGAGAAGATCCCTAGTGTCCTCCAGTGTTTCCTAGTGGAGAAGATCCCTAGTGTCCTCCAGTGTTTCCTGGTTGAGAAGATTCCTAGTGTCCTCCAATGTTTCCTAGTGGAGAAGATCCCTAGTGTCCCCCCCCCCCCCAGTGTTTCCTGGTGGAGAAGATCCCTAGTGTCCTCCAGTGTTTCCTAGTGGAGAAGATCCCTAGTGTCCTCCAGTGTTTCCTGGTTGAGAAGATTCCCAGTGTCCTCCAATGTTTCCTAGTGGAGAAGATCCCTAGTGTCCCCCCCCCCAGTGTTTCCTGGTGTAGAAGATCCCTAGTGCCCCCCAGTGTTTCCTGAAGAAGTTTCCTAGTGCCCCCCAGTTTTTCCTAGTGGAGAAGATCCCTAGTGCCCCCCAGTGTTTCCTGGTGGGGAAGATTCCTAGTCTCCTCCAGTGTTTCCTAGTTAAGATTCCTAGTGCCCCCCAGTTTTTCCTAGTGGAGAAGATCCATAGTGCCCCCCAGTGTTTCCTGGTTGAGAAGATCCCTAGTGTCCTCCAATGTTTCCTAGTGGAGAAGATCCCTAGTGTCCCCCAGTGCTTCCTAGTGGAGATCCCTAGTGTACTCCAGTGTTTCCTAGTTAAGATTCCTAGTGTCCCCTGGTGTTTCCTAGCAGAGAAGACCCCTAGTGCCCCCCCCCCCAGTGTTTCCTGGTGAAGAAGATTCCTAGTGCCCCCCAGTTTTTCCTGGTTAAGAAGATTCCTAGTGTCCTCCAGTGTTTCCTAGTGGAGAAGATTCCTAGTGTCCTCCAGTGTTTCCTAGTGGGGAAGATTCCTATTGCCCCCCCCCCCCCCCAGTGTTTCCTAGCAGAGAAGACCCCTAGTGCCGCCCCCCCCCCCCCCCCCCCAGTGTTTCCTGGTGGAGAAGATCCCTAGTGTCCTCCAATGTTTCCTAGTGGAGAAGATCCCTAGTGTCCTCCAGTGTTTCCTAGAGGAGAAGATCCCTAGTGTCCTCCAGCGTTTCCTGGTGGAGAAGATTCCTAGTGTCCTCCAATGTTTCATAGTGGAGAAGATCCCTAGTGTCCCCCAGTGTTTCCTAGTGGAGAAGATCCCTAGTGCCCCCCAGTGTTTCCTGGTGGAGAAGATTCCTAGTGTCCCCCAGTGTTTCCTAGTGGAGAAGATCCCTAGTGTCCCCGAGTGTTTCCTAGTGGAGAAGATCCCTAGTGTCCTCCAGTGTTTCCTAGTTAAGATTCCTAGTGTCCCCTGGTGTTTCCTAGCAGAGAAGACCCCTAGTGCCCCCCCCCCCAGTGTTTCCTGGTGAAGAAGATTCCTAGTGCCCCCCAGTTTTTCCTGGTTGAGAAGATTCCTAGTGTCCTCCAGTGTTTCCTAGTGAGGAAGATTCCTATTGTCCTCTAGTGTTTCCTAGTGGAGAATATTCCCAGTGTCCTCCAGTGTTTCCTAGTTAAGATTCCTAGTGTCCCCCAGTGTTTCCTAGTGGAGAGGATTCCTAGTGTCCCCCAGTGCTTCCTAGTGGAGAAGATCCCTAGTGTCCCCCAGGGGAGAAGATTCCCAGTGTACCTCAGTGTTTCCTAGTGGAGAGAATTCCTAGTGTTTCATGGTTATGAAGATCCCTAGTGCCCCCCAGTGTTTCCTGGTGGGGAAGGTCCCTAGTGTCCTCCAGTGTTTCCTAGTGGTGAAGATTCCTAGTGTCCCCAAGTGTTTCCTAGTGAAGAAGATTCCTAGTGTCCTCCAGTGTTTCCTCGTGAAGATTCCTAGTGTCCTCCAGTGTTTCCTAGAGGAGAAGATTCCTAGTGTCCACCAGTGTTTCCTAGTGGAGAGGAGCCCTAATGCCCCCCGTGTTTCCTGGTGGAGAAGATTCGTTGTGTCCCCCAGTGTTTCCTATTGGGGAAGTTGTCTAGTGTCCCCCAGTGTTTGCTAGTGAAGATCCCTAGTGTCCCCCAGTGGAGAAGGTTCCCAGTGTCCCTCAGTGTTTCCTAGTGGAGAGAATACCTAGTGTTTCCTGGTTATGAAGATCCCTAGTGCCCCCCAGTGTTTCCTGGTGGAGAAGATCCCTAGTGTCCTCCAGTGTTTCCTAGTGGAGAAGATTCCTAGTGTCCCCCAGTGTTTCCTAGCAGAGAAGATCCCTAGTGGAGAAGATTCATAGTGTCCTCCAGTGTTTCCTAGGGGAGAAGATTCATATTGTTCTCCAGTGTCTCGTAGTGGAGAAGATTCCTATTGTTCTCCAGTGTCTCGTAGTGGAGAAGATTCCTAGTGTTCTCCAGTGTCTCGTAGTGGAGAAGATTCCTAGTGTTCTCCAGTGTCTCGTAGTGGAGAAGATTCCTAGTGTTCTCCAGTGTCTCGTAGTGGAGAAGATTCCTAGTGTTCTCCGGTGTCTCGTAGTGGAGAAGATTCCTAGTGTTCTCCGGTGTCTCGTAGTGGAGAAGATTCCTAGTGTTCTCCGGTGTCTCGTAGTGGAGAAGATTCCTAGTGTTCTCCGGTGTCTCGTAGTGGAGAAGATTCCTATTGTTCTCCGGTGTCTCGTAGTGGAGAAGATTCCTAGTGTTCTCCGGTGTCTCGTAGTGGAGAAGATTCCTAGTGTTCTCCAGTGTCGCGTAGTGGAGAAGATTCCTAGTGTTTTCCAGTGTCTCGTAGTGGAGAAGATTCCTAGTGTTTTCCAGTGTCTCGTAGTGGAGAAGATTCCTAGTGTTTTCCAGTGTCTCGTAGTGGAGAAGATTCCTAGTGTTCTCCAGTGTCTCGTAGTGGAGAAGATTCCTAGTGTTCTCCAGTGTCTCGTAGTGGAGAAGATTCCTAGTGTTCTCCAGTGTCTCGTAGTGGATAAAATTCCTATTGTTCTCCAGTGTCTCATAGTGGAGAAGATTCCTATTGTTCTCCAGTGTCTCGTAGTGGAGAAGATTCCTAGTGTTCTCCAGTGTCTCGTTGTGGAGAAGATTCCTAGTGTTCTCCAGTGTCTCATAGTGGAGAAGATTCATATTGTTCTCCAGTGTCTCGTAGGGGAGAAGATTCATATTGTTCTCCAGTGTCTCGTAGGGGAGAAGATTCATATTGTTCTCCAGTGTCTCGTAGGGGAGAAGATTCATATTGTTCTCCAGTGTCTCGTAGGGGAGAAGATTCATATTGTTCTCCAGTGTCTCATAGTGGAGAAGATTCCTAGTGTTCTCCAGTGTCTCGTAGTGGAGAAGATTCCTAGTGTTCTCCAGTGTCTCGTAGTGGAGAAGATTCCTAGTGTTCTCCAGTGTCTCGTAGTGGAGAAGATTCATATTGTTCTTCAGTGTCTCGTAGTGGAGAAGATTCATATTGTTCTCCAGTGTCTCGTAGTGGAGAAGATTCCTAGTGTTCTTCAGTGTCTCGTAGTGGAGAAGATTCCTAGTGTTCTCCAGTGTCTCGTAGTGGAGAAGATTCCTAGTGTTCTCCAGTGTCTCATAGTGGAGAAGATTCCTAGTGTTCTGCAGTGTCTCGTATTGAAGATTCCTAGTGTTCTCCAGTGTCTCGTAGTGGAGAAGATTCCTAGTGTTCTCCAGTGTCTCGTAGTGGAGAAGATTCATATTGTTCTCCAGTGTCTCGTAGTGGAGAAGATTCCTAGTGTTCTCCAGTGTCTCGTAGTGGAGAAGATTCCTAGTGTTCTCCAGTGTCTCGTAGTGGAGAAGATTCCTATTGTTCTCCAGTGTCTCGTAGTGGAGAAGATTCCTATTGTTCTCCAGTGTCTCGTAGTGGAGAAGATTCCTAGTGTTCTCCAGTGTCTCGTAGTGGAGAAGATTCCTAGTGTTCTCCAGTGTCTCGTATTGAAGATTCCTAGTGTTCTCCAGTGTCTCGTAGTGGAGAAGATTCCTATTGTTCTCCAGTGTCTCGTAGTGGAGAAGATTCCTAGTGTTCTCCAGTGTCTCGTAGTGGAGAAGATTCATAGTGTTCTCCAGTGTCTCGTAGTGGAGAAGATTCCTATTGTTCTCCAATGTCTCGTAGTGGAGAAGATTCCTATTGTTCTCCAGTGTCTCGTAGTGGAGAAGATTCCTATTGTTCTCCAGTGTCTCGTAGTAGAGAAGATTCCTAGTGTTCTCCAGTGTCTCATAGTGGAGAAGATTCCTATTGTTCTCTAGTGTCTCGTAGTGGAGAAGATTCCTAGTGTTCTCCAGTGTCTCGTATTGAAGATTCCTAGTGTTCTCCAGTGTCTCGTAGTGGAGAAGATTCATATTATTCTCCAGTGTCTCGTAGTGGAGAAGATTCCTAGTGTTCTCCAGTGTCTCGTAGTGGAGAAGATTCATAGTGTTCTCCAGTGTCTCGTAGTGGAGAAGATTCCTATTGTTCTCTAGTGTCTCGTAGTGGAGAAGATTCCTAGTGTTCTCCAGTGTCCCGTATTGAAGATTCCTAGTGTTCTCCAGTGTCTCGTAGTGGAGAAGATTCATATTATTCTCCAGTGTCTCATAGTGGAGAAGATTTCTAGTGTTCTCCAGTGTCTCGTAGTGGAGAAGATTCATAGTGTTCTCCAGTGTCTCGTAGTGGAGAAGATTCATAGTGTTCTCCAGTGTCTCGTAGTGGAGAAGATTCCTAGTGTTCTCCAGTGTCTCGTAGTGGAGAAGATTCCTAGTGTTCTCCAGTGTCTCGTAGTGGAGAAGATTCCTAGTGTTCTCCAGTGTCTCGTAGTGGAGAAGATTCCTAGTGTTCTCCAGTGTCTCGTAGTGGAGAAGATTCCTAGTGTTCTCCAGTGTCTCGTAGTGGAGAAGATTCCTAGTGTTCTCCAGTGTCTCGTATTGAAGATTCCTAGTGTTCTCCAGTGTCTCGTATTGAAGATTCCTAGTGTTCTCCAGTGTCTCGTAGTAGAGAAGATTCCTAGTGTTCTCCAGTGTCTCGTAGTGGAGAAGATTCCTATTGTTCTCTAGTGTCTCGTAGTGGAGAAGATTCCTAGTGTTCTCCAGTGTCCCGTATTGAAGATTCCTAGTGTTCTCCAGTCTCTCGTAGTGGAGAAGATTCATATTGTTCTCCAGTGTCTCGTAGTGGAGAAGATTCCTAGTGTTCTCCAGTGTCTCGTAGTGGAGAAGATTCCTAGTGTTCTCCAGTGTCTCGTAGTGGAGAAGATTCCTAGTGTCCTCCAGTCTCTCGTAGTGGAGAAGATTCCTAGTGTTCTCCAGTGTCTCGTAGTGGAGAATATTCATATTGTTCTCCAGTGTCTCGTAGTGGAGAAGATTCCTAGTGCCTCCAAGTGGAGAAGATTTCTATTTTTTTCCGGTGTTTCCTAGTGGAGAAGATTCTTGGTGTCCCCCAGTGTTTCCTAATGAAGAAGATTCCAAATGACCGTATAATCTTATGCCCCATACACACGATAGGATTTTACGTCAGAAAATGTTTGATAGGAGCTTGTTCTCAGAAATTCCCACCGCATGTGGGCTCCATCGGACATTTTCCATCGGGATTTCCGTCACACAAAATTTGAGAGCTGGTTCTCAAATTTTCCAACAACAAAATCAGTTTTCGTAAATTCCGATCGTGTGTACACAATTCCGACGCACAAAGTGCCACGCGTGCTCGGAATCAAGCAGAAAAGCCGCACTGGCTATTGAACTTAATTTTTCTCGGCTGGTCGTACGTCACCGCGTTCTTGACGTTCGGAATTTCCGACAACATTTGTGTGACCATGTGTATGCAAGACAAGTTTGAGCCAACATCCTTCGGAAAAAAAAATCCACGGTTTTGTTGTCGGAAAATCCTACAGGGCATAAGTGTTCCATGTTCTGAGAGACTCCTAGAGACCCCGATATTCCTAGTGATCCTGTGGTTGGATTCCTTTGTTTCTAGTGCCTATTTGAAAGCTTCTTCCAGTGTTTTTCCAGGGTGAACCCTTGTGGGTCTATCAAATGGTGGACTTATCAAGGCAATTTACTACAGACGTCCTGAGATTTAGGAAAAGCTGGATTGTGAGCTCCTTAACCACTTGCTTACTGGGCACTTAAACCCCCCTCCTGCCCAGACCAATTTTCAGCTTTCGGTGCTCTCACACTTTGAATGACAATTACTCAGTCATGCAATACTGTACCCAAATGAATTTTTTGTCCTTTTTTTCCCACAAATAGAGCTTTCTTTTGGTGGTATTTGATCACCTCTGGGTTTTTTATTTTTTGCGCTATAAATGAAAAAAGACCAAAAATTTTGAAAAAAAAAAAAATTTTTTCTTTGTTTCTGTGATAAAATTTAGCAAATTATAAATTTTTCTTCATAAATTTTGGCCACAATTTATACTGCCACATATCTTTGGTAAAAATAACCCAAATTAGTGGATATTATTTGGTGTTTGTGAAAGTTAGAGACTCTACAATCTGTGGTGCGAATTATACAAAATTGATCACATCTGATGCACTGGTGGCCGATCTCATTTCTTGTGACCCGAACAAGCCAGGAAAGTACAAATACCCCCCAAATGACCCCTTTTATGAAAGTAGACATTCCAAGGTATTTAGTAAGAGGCATGGTGAGGTTTTTGATGTTGTCATTTTTTTCCCACAATTCTTTGCAAAATTAATTATTTTTTTATTTTTTTCCACAAAATTGTCATTGTAATAGGTTATTTCTCTCACATGAAATGTGTATACCACAAATGACACCCCAAAATACATTCTGCTACTCCTCCTGAGTACTACGATACCCCATGTGTGGGACTTTTACACAGCCTGGCCACTTAGAGAGGCCCAACATGCAGGGAGCGCCATCACGTGTTCTGGGAGCATAAATTACACATCTAACTTGTTGACTACCTATTACACTTTTGAAGGCCCTGGAGCACCAGGACAATGACACGTGACACTAACGTGGCACTGATGACAGGTGGCACTGATGACACCCGACACTGATGTGGCACTGATGACAGATGGCACTAATACGGGGCACTGATGACATGTGACACTGATGACAGATGGCACTAATACGGGGCACTGATGACACGTGACACTGACAGATGGCACTAATATGTGGCACTGATGACACGTGACACTGATGATAGATGGCACTGATACGTGGCATTGATGACACGTGACACTGATAACAGATGGCACGTGACACTGACAGGTGGCACTGATGACAGATGGCACTGACGTGGCACTGATGACACGTGGCACTGATGACAGATGGCACTTATACATGGCACTGGGGACAGATGGGGACAGATGGCAGCGGAAACAGATGGGGACAGATGGCAGTGGGCACAGATCGCACATTTTGTTTATTTTTTTACTTACGGCCGCTCAACCGTTCATCTCTCTCTCCTCACACGCTGTCTCTGTGTGAGGAGGGAGAGCGGCGCTGAGAGATGATCTCATATGTTTACATATGAGATCATCTCTCATTGGATACGCCGATCTCGCTGTAAACGGACGCTGGGATTGGCCGTTTACAGCGATCTGTGACTGGCTGTGTCCGACGGACGCAGTCAGCACAGAACTTCCCCGAAGCGCGCTCTCAGGAGCGCGCATTAGGGAAGTAAACAGGAGGACGTCCAGGGACGTCCTCCCGGCAGATAGCGTCCGCGCTGCAGCCGTCTTTCGGCTATAGCGCGGGCGCCTAGTGGTTAAACAAAAAACAATGTGGCTCAACCAAATAAACACAGTGGCTGAGTGGTTAGCACTTCCGTCTGGCAGCACCGGGGATCAACGGTTTGCATCCCAACCACGGCACTACCTGCACAGAGTTTGCATGTTCTCCTCGTGCCTGGGTGAGTTTCCTCCCACACTCCAAAGACATGATGGTGGGTAAATTGGCCCGAATATATGAATGTGAGTTAGGGACCTTAGATTGTAAGCTCTTTGGGCCAGAGACTGATATGAATGTATAATATATATGTAAAGCTGCTATATACAGTAAGAACATGTAATAATAAATAACATAAACATTTAATAACACAATTCTGAAGACAAACTTTTATTGATCAGTTTTCAAAGAATCCGCCCACTGGCCACACCGCCGAATCCGCCCACTGGCCACACCGCCGAATCCGCCCACTGGCCACACCGCCGAATCCGCCCACTGGCCACACCGCCGAATCCGCTCACTGGCCACACCGCCGAATCCGCTCACTGGCCACACCGCCGAATCCGCTCACTCCACACCGCCGAATGGCCACACCGCCGAATCCGCCCACTGGCCACACCACCGAATCCTCCCACTGGCCACACCACCGAATCCGCTCACTGGCCACACCACCGAATCCGCTCACTGGCCACACCGCCGAATCCTCCCACTGGCCACACCGCCGAATCCGCTCACTGGCCACACCGCCGAATCCGCTCACTGGCCACACCGCCGAATCCGCTCACTGGCCACACCGCCGAATCCGCTCACTGGCCACACCGCCGAATTCGCTCACTGGCCACACCACCGAATCCGCTCACTGGCCACACCACCGAATCCGCTCACTGGCCACACCACCGAATCCGCTCACTGGCCACACCACCGAATCCTCCCACTGGCCACACCATCGAATCCTCCCACTGGCCACACCGCCGAATTCGCTCACTGGCCACACCACCGAATCCGCTCACTGGCCACACCGCCGAATTCGCTCACTGGCCACACCACCGAATCCGCTCACTGGCCACACCACCGAATCCGCTCACTGGCCACACCACCGAATCCGCTCACTGGCCACACCACTGAATCCTCCCACTGGCCACACCATCGAATCCTCCCACTGGCCACACCACCGAATCCGCTCACTGGCCACACCACCGAGCCCTCCAGTGCACCCATCTTTATTTTAACACTCAAACAAAAGTGTGTTCCATGTCATCAGTGCTTTCAAGATTTGATAAGTAAGGAATTATATTTTTGGCCAAAAAATATGAAGCCGGGCACCATGACAAGGTAGACTCTTTTGAGCAGGACCCTACACTGACACGAACTGCACAGAGATGGCCCCATCCAGCAAAGAGACATCCCCATCCAGCAAAGAGACAGTCACAGCACACCTCCAAGCCCCGCTCAACCCACACAGCTTTTCCCACTTCAGCAGTGCCTACCTCTCAACTTCGCTCTCAAAGCAAAAGAGACATCCCCATCAAGCAAGTGACAGCCCAATCCAGCAAAGAGACAGCCCCATCCAATAAAGAAACAGCATAATCCAGCAAAGAGACAGCCTAATCCAAAGAGTAAGCCCCATCCAGCCAAGAGTAAGCCCCATCCAGCAAAAGAGTAAGCCCCATCCAGCAAAAGAGTAAGCCCCATCCAGCAAAAGAGTAAGCCCCTTCCAGCCAAGAGTAAGCCCCATCCAGCCAAGAGTAAGCCCCATCCAGCCAAGAGTAAGCCCCATCCAGCAAAGAGTAAGCCCCATCCAGCAAAGAGTAAGCCCCATCCAGCAAAGCGTAAGCCCCATCCAGCAAAGCGTAAGCCCCATCCAGCAAAGCGTAAGCCCCATCCAGCAAAGCGTAAGCCCCATCCAGCAAAGCGTAGGCCCCATCCAGCAAAGAGTAAGCCCCATCCAGCAAAGAGTAAGCCCCATCCAGCAAAGAGTAAGCCCCATCCAGCAAAGCGTAAGCCCCATCCAGCAAAGAGTAAGCCCCATCCAGCAAAGAGTAAGCCCCATCCAGCAAAGAGTAAGCCCCATCCAGCAAAGCGTAAGCCCCATCCAGCAAAGCGTAAGCCCCATCCAGCAAAGAGTAAGCCCCATCCAGCAAAGAGTAAGCCCCATCCAAAGAGTAAGCCCCATCCAGCAAAGCGTAAGCCCCATCCAAAGAGTAAACCCCATCCAGCAAAGAGTAAGCCCCATCCAGCAAAGCGTAGGCCCCATCCAAAGAGTAAACCCCATCCAGCAAAGAGTAAGCCCCATCCAGCAAAGCGTAAGCCCCATCCAGCAAAGAGTAAGCCCCATCCAGCAAAGCGTAAGCCCCATCCAGCAAAGCGTAAGCCCCATCCAGCAAAGAGTAAGCCCCATCCAGCAAAGAGTAAGCCCCATCCAGCAAAGAGTAAGCCCCATCCAGCAAAGAGTAAGTCCCATCCAAAGAGTAAGCCCCATCCAGCAAAGAGTAAGCCCCATCCAGCAAAGCGTAAGCCCCATCCAGCAAAGAGTAAGCCCCACCCAGCAAAGGCATGCCCATCCAGCAAAAACACAGCCCAATCCAGCAAAGAGTCATCCACATCCAATAAAGAAACAGCCCCATTCAGCAAAGAGTAAGCCCAATCCAGTAAAGAGACTTCCCCATTCAGCAAAGAAACATCTCCATCCAGCAAAAAGACATCCCCCAAATAGTGAAGAGACAGCATAATCCAGCAAAGTGACAGCCCAATCCAGCAGAGATATCCCCATCCAGCAAAGAGACAGCCCCATCCAGCAGAGACACAGCCCCATCCAGCAAAGAGACACCCCCATCCAAAGAGACAACTCCATCCAGCAAAGAGACACCCCCATCCAAATAGACAGCCCAATCAAGCAAAGAGGCATCCCCATTCAGAAAAGATGGAAAGGTGTAGTGAGCGCTGTTACCCACAAAATGATGAACTCCAACCTGAATGCTCACTGTGGGGAAAAATTCACCAATTGGCAGCTAAAACAATAAAATACAACAACAATGGCTAAAATAGAGTCCATATATCATGTGGAAATCTGGCAGCTTTCAGAAGGCAGCTCCGTGGAAAGATAAGGAGAAATCTTCTGGGAATGCTGTAGGTGAAACAAAAAGGCGCCACTCTAAGTGCAGTGAATGAATGAAGTATATTCTGTATGTTTTACTAGCAGGCTAAAAACAAGGTACTCACAAGGGTACAAGTAAGGTCAGCTTGTAGGCATGTAATGCCAGATGTCCGTAAGAACGATGGGTACTGAGCACTGGATGGCAGCGGTGTCTGTGTGGCAGGCTGGATGCGAAGTGTGCTGACACTTCCTGCCAGTGGAACGCAGGCCGCGGCGACCGACAACCAGGATGATGAGGTCACTTCCGGGAGTGAGAACCAATAGGCGACGTGTTTGCTTACCAGGCAGGTGTGTGCTAGGCTCCAGGACAAGTGCAGTCCAGGTACAAGCTGTTGCTCTTAGGGGGGAGCAACAGCACTCTCGGAAGTGACCTCATCATCCTGGTTGTCGGTCGCAGCCTACTTGTACCCTTGTGAGTACCCTGTTTTTAGCCTGCTATTAAAAATCCAGAATCCCATTCAGAAAAGAGACACCCCCATCCAGCAAATACACAGCCCAATCCAGAAAAGAGACATCACAATCCAGCAAAGACATCCCCATCCAGCAAAGACAATGACTAATCCAGAAAAGAGACATCACATTCCAGCAAAGAGACATCCCCATCCAGCAAAGACAATGACTAATCCAGAAAAGAGACATCACAATCCAGCAAAGAGACATCCCCATCCAGTAAAGAGACAGCCCAATCCAGCAAAGATACATCACCATCAAGCAAAGAGACAGCCCCATCCCGCAAAGACACAGCCCAATCCAGAAAAGAGACAGTCCAACCCAAAGCGACATCTCCATCTAATAAAGAGACAGCCAAATCCAGTAAAGAGACATCTCCATCCAGCAAAGAGACATCCCCATATAGCAAAGAGACATCCCCATCCAGCAAAGACACAGCCCAATCCAATAGACACATCCCCATCCAGAAAAGACACAGCCCAATATACCAAAGACACATTCCCATCCAAAGAGACAGCCCCATTCATTAAAGAGATATCCCCAAAGACACAGCCCAATCCAATAGACACATCCCCATCCAGAAAAGACACAGCCCAATATACCAAAGACACATCCCCATCCAAAGAGACAGCCCCATTCATTAAAGAGATATCCCCAAAGACACAGCCCAATCCAGAAAAGAGACAGCCCCATTCAGCAAATACACATCCCCAAATAGCGAACAGACAGCCTAATCCAGCAGAGACATCCCCATCCAAAGACATAGCCCAATTCAGAAAAGAGACAGACCCAGTCAGCAAAGATACAGCCCCATCTAGCAAAGACACAGCCCAATCCAGCAAAGAGACATCCCCATCCAAAGACACAGCATAATCCAGAAAAGAGACATCCCCATCCAAAGACACAGCACAATCCAGAAAAGAGACATCCCCATCTAGTAAAGACATAGCCCAATCCAGCAGAGTCATCCCCATCCAAATAGACAGCCCCATTCAGCAAAGAGACATCACCACCCAGCAAAGACACAGCCCAATCCAATAGACAAATCCCCATCCAGAAAAGACACAGCCCAATATAGCAAAGACACATCCCCATCCAAAGAGACAGCCCCATTCATTAAAGAGACATCCCCATACAAAGACACAGCCCAATCCAGAAAAGAGACAGCCCCATTCAAATACACATCCCCAAATAGCGAACAGACAGCCTAATCCAGCAGAGACATCCCCATCCAAAGACATAGCCCAATTCAGAAAAGAGACAGCCCCAGTCAAATATACAGCCCCATCTAGCAAAGACACAGCCCAATCCAGCAAAGAGACATCTCCATCCAGCAAAGACACAGCCCAATCCAGCAAAGAGACATCCCCATCCAGCAAAAACACAGCCCAATCCAGCAAAGAGACATCCCCAAAGACACAGCACAATCCAGAAAAGAGACATCCCCATCCAGCAAAGAGACATCCCCATCCAAATAGACAGCCCAATTCAGCAAAGAGACATCACCCCCCAGCAAAGACACAGACCAATCCAGAAAAGAGACAGCCCAATCCAGAGAGTCACAGCACACCTCCAAGCCCCGCTCAGTCCTCACAGATGTTCCCACTTCAGCAGTGCCTACCTCTCCTCTCTCCCTTGCATCGCTCCTCCGAGGGCCCCCGATCTCCTTCACTAGGCAATCACTCCTAAAGGTCCCCCTCACCAAAGTCTTAGTTCTGTTCTCAGCAGCAGGACAGAAGGTGGAAGCCAGAGAACTAGCATGCGGTGGAGCAGGGAGGAGGAAGTTACATCCTCCTCCTCTGCCAGGGCCTATGAATGCACGCGATTGGCTGCTCGGACACCAGGCAGTCCCAGCTACCAATAAGTCTGACAGTGGCAGTCAGCGGGTGTCTGGCAGTCAGGAGCCAGCGCAGCAGGTGGCACCAGCGGGAGGCTGGCAGTCAGGAGCCAGCACAGCGGGCGGCACCAGCGGGAGTCGGGACTAGTTGTCAGTGTAGGGGAGGAAAGGGGAGGTGCAAACTTGGGCCTGGGCATCCCAAGGACCCGGCCCCCTCGGGGGCGCCTGGGCCCCCTACATCTGTATGGGATGTACCCCCCAGATGGTGGCCCTGTTTACATGGAAAATGTTTCCTGAACTCAGAGCAGAAATATCGATCCCCCCTGCCCTAGTGTGACATTGCTAATGTACTGAAAGGTAGGCCTTCCCTAATAAACATTTCCCGCACTTAGGTCAGGAATGCAGCTCCTTGAATGAGTGAGATCTTTGATGCCTTACAAGCGTCGATTTCAGCGGATAACATTTCCCGCACTCGGGACAGGAAAACGGCTTCTCCCCCGTGTGAGATCTCTGATGTGCAACAAGGTCGAATTTCAGTCCAAAACATTTCCCGCACTCAGGACAGGAATACGGCTTCTCCCCTGTGTGAGATCTCTGATGTGAGACAAGTCCAGAATTCCCTGTAAAACATTTCCCGCACTCAGGGCAGGAGTACGGTTTTTCTCCTGTGTGAGATCTCTGATGAGTTACAAGTGCACATTTCCATCTAAAACATTTCCCGCACTCAGGGCAGGAATACGGCTTTACGCCTGTGTGAGATTTTTGATGTGCAATAAGTCCGGATTTCCATTCAAAATATTTCCCGCACTCAGCGCAGGAAAACGGCCTCTCCCCTGTGTGAGATCTTTGATGCGTGACAAGTGCGGCTTTCCATCTAAAACATTTCCCGCACTCAGGACAGGGATACGGCTTCTCCCCTGTGTGAGATCTTTCATGCGCAACAAGGGCGGATTTCCATGAAAAACCTTTTCCGCACTCAGGGCAGGAATATGGCCTCTCCCCCGTGTGAGACCTCTGATGTGTGACAAGAGCTGATCTCTTTAAAAAATGTTTCCCGCACTCAGGACATAAATACTGCTTCTCCCCCGTGTGAGATAGTAAGTGTGTGACAAGTGATGATTTTGCTGAATAACATTTCCCGCACTCAGGACAGGAGTGCGGTTTTTCCCCCGTGTGAGATCTCTGATGTGCGACAAGTTTTGATATCCGTGGATAACACTTCCCGCACTCAGAGCAGGAAAACAGCTTCTCGCTTGTGTGAGATCTCTGATGCATGAGAAGATCTGATTTCCTTGGATAACATTTCTCACATTCAGGGCAGGAATACGGCCTCTCCTCTGTGTGACATTTCTGATGTTCAGAAAGATAAGATTTCTGTGAAAAACATTTCCCGCACTCAGTACAGGAATACGGCTTCTCCCCCGTGTGTGACCTTAGATGGCTGGCAATTTCTGATTTCCGTGAGTAACATTTCCCACACTCAGGGCAGGAATATGGCTTCTCCCGTGTGTGAGACCTTAGATGCCTGACAAGTTCTGAACACCATGCAAAACACTTCCCGCACACAGGACAAGAAAACATATTTTGAAGGACTGGTCCGGCACCGTCCCGCACAGTCTGAGGTTCCTCAGGATAAGAGGAATACGATGGTCCGGCACCGTCCCGCACAGTCTGAGGTTCCTCAGGATAAGAGGAATACGATGGTCCGGCACCGTCCCGCACAGTCTGAGGTTCCTCAGGATAAGAGGAATACGATGGTCCGGCACCGTCCCGCACAGTCTGAGGTTCCTCAGGATAAGAGGAATACGATGGTCCGGCACCGTCCCGCACAGTCTGAGGTTCCTCAGGATAAGAGGAATACGATGGTCCGGCACCGTCCCGCACAGTCTGAGGTTCCTCGGGATAAGAGGAATACGATGGTCCGGCACCGTCCCGCACAGTCTGAGGTTCCTCAGGATAAGAGGAATACGATGGTCCGGCACCGTCCCGCACAGTCTGAGGTTCCTCGGGATAAGAGGAATACGATGGTCCGGCACCGTCCCGCACAGTCTGAGGTTCCTCAGGATAAGAGGAATACGATGGTCCGGCACCGTCCCGCACAGTCTGAGGTTCCTCAGGATAAGAGGAATACGATGGTCCGGCACCGTCCCGCACAGTCTGAGGTTCCTCAGGATAAGAGGAATACGATGGTCCAGCACCGTCCCGCACAGTCTGAGGTTCCTCAGGATAAGAGGAATACGATGGTCCGGCACCTTCCCGCACAGTCTGAGGTTCCTCAGGATAAGAGGAATACGATGGTCCGGCACCGTCCCGCACAGTCTGAGGTTCCTCGGGATAAGAGGAATACGATGGTCCGGCACCGTCCCGCACAGTCTGAGGTTCCTCGGGATAAGAGGAATACGATGGTCCGGCACCGTCCCGCACAGTCTGAGGTTCCTCAGGATAAGAGGAATACGATGGTCCGGCACCGTCCCGCACAGTCTGAGGTTCCTCAGGATAAGAGGAATACGATGGTCCGGCACCGTCCCGCACAGTCTGAGGTTCCTCGGGATAAGAGGAATACGATGGTCCATCTACACTGTGTGGTGCCGGATGGACATTTGAGGTAGTCGGGTTTTCTCCTGGACTATACTGTGTGATGTCCTCATCTTCTACTTTACAGTCTGGAGACAAAGTGAGACAATCCTCTGAGGTTTTCCTCATCTCCCGTCCATCTACTAAAATAGAAATACAAAGATTATTACTAGACATGAGCTGATTGGTTCCCCTAAACCAGGACTCCGCCCACATCAGGCAGCTTTGTCTCTGAGGATCTTACAATTCCCCCCTCAAGGTAACTAGTAAATGGGTCCTCTGATCTCCTACCAGGTCATTTCTTTATTCATGGACCTTAGTCAGAGAGGAAACAACGAGAACTGTCTATTATAGGAGTGACGGTGATGAGGGGTGTGACGGGAGTCACTTTGGGCGGGGGGCTTGTGGACCTTGGAGAGCATTGGAATCTCCTTGTTCAGCTTTCCCCGTCCCCTCTATATGTGTAAGTCACCCTGTGTCTATTAGGGGCACAGGGTGACCCCAGTCTGATCTGCACTAATTAGACTCACTGTACAATCACACTGGAATATTGTATATATATATATATATATTTTGTCTCATATACCATTGTAGACTCTTCACTAGATCGTTTGAGGTGTGGCTGTATCAAAATGTTCTATTGTTTGTGTCTGCCTTGGGAGCAACCTATTATGGGATGTACATGTCTATATGGATTAGCTGTGAGGAGGGAGAGGGGAATTCATCCAACAGCTCTCCCTGCTGATAGGACAGTCTACTACTGATGAGAAGTTTGAATACACCTGTGTCATGCTACTGGTGGAAGTGAAGTCTGCCCCGCCTTGTGTCATTATGCAAAGGAGGGGGGGGGGGGTTTGTCCTCTGAGTGTATATCTATGAACCAGCGTTCAAATAAACAATTCATCTTCCAGCTTTGCAGCCAAAATGAGTCCTGCCTAGTTCTTGGTTGTAATATGTGGCTATTATATCTAAAATCTATATTTAGACTAAAGGAAGCGATATATGAGGGAAGCACTCAAGTGGATTCTGTTACAAGGGTATTATAGGACGAGTGTCCCCCCCCCCCCCATCACTCATTGCCATCTTCCCAACACAAGAAGTCCTGCACTTCCTTATTTAGTCCATGATTTATCAAGGTAACTAGTAAATGGGTCCTCTGATAAGGTCTGGCGGAGGTGCCCAGCTGGGGTATCCAAGATCTGTCACAGTCAGAGAGTGAGGAAACAACGAGAACTGTCTTTTATAGGAGTGACAGTGATGAGGGGATTATAGGACGAGTGTCCCCTCCCCCTCTATCACTCATTGCCATCTTCCCAACACAAGAAGTCCTGCACTTCCTTATTTAGTCCATGATTTAGTCATGAATAACAGCGGGGCTGAGCCCCACCAGAGGTCAGAGAGTGGGGATGGGGGGAGAACAACCAAGATGAAGACTGGACTGATCCTGAAGACCTCCATCATTGGGTTACTGACTCCTCCCTCATTATCACTTTCTGTTTAAGGGTCCAAATGTTTGATGTGATAAAACATATATAACATATATAACAGTGGGCAGAGGGTAACTGAAGGGTGAGTGCGATGTATGTAACATACAACATAATGTACAAAGAGGAGGGGTCAGGAGTATGTAACAAACAATATAAATGTAAAGCATGCAGGATTCAGGAGTCACCCCCAATGATTTCAGACCACCAGAAGGGAGAACACACCCCACCAGCCATTCGTGGTTTGTGGCAGTAGGAAAGTATTTTACTTTAGGGAGATAAGATATTACCTAAAAAAAGCAAAAAATCTGTTTTATATTATTTGTGCTATTATGATAAACCGACATCTTCCTGCCACCCGAGTCCAGTCCAGGCATCTAAACTGTGTGCAGCACAGAGAATGGGGGGGTTTATCTGAGGGGAAGAAGATCTAATATGCAGGACGAGGGGCCACAGGTTAGGAAAATGACCAGCTTGCTAAGACTGATATCATCCAGTCTTCTCTGGACCAATCAGTGAGCAGTATGGGTGGAGGAATGTATTTAGTGTTAATGACCCACCTGTGCTGATCTCTGTAGGAGTGTCCTCCTCTATAAATGTCCCCGTTATTCCATCCTCCTCCATAGACTGCTGATCATCCCTCACATACCTCTCTTCTTCTTCTTCTGATTTAACCTCAACTTTTATATCTATCAGATCTCCACTCTAAACCAAGAAAATGAGAGAAAATATCATCTGTAAGATATAAGATTTATTATTGTGAGACCAAATCATCTTGTAAGCGCCACACATTGTCTACATGAGTTACTTTTGTGTTCTGGATGCTCCTTCCCACCAACCTGATAATGGTGTCCATAGCTATGACCTTCCGGTGTGGGATCCCGGGAATCCAGAGGACGGGGACATCTCTCTGGTGGGTTCCTGGTATTTGGTGGCTCCATCATATCCTTGTGTCCTTCTGAAAGTTCCTCCATCACTCCATACTCCTCATCCTCCTCTTTATACTCCTCTTTAACAACGATATTATCATCCCCGAGACATCTCTCTGGTGGGTTCCCATTACTGGATCCATCTGTAGGAAACACACACACTGACTGAATACATTGTTTCTATGTGTTTATCAGATGATGGGGGATCTAGGTGGAGCCTCCGTACTGCTCTCTCCTTTACAATAAAGTCTCCTCTTACCCGGTGATGTGAGGGGCGGCTGATTGTCCATCATGACGTCCTTGTAGAGATCCTTGTGTCCTTCTAAATACTCCCACTCCTCCATGGAGAAATAGACAGTGACATCCTGACACCTTATAGGAACCTGACACACACAATGATACAGTCACCATCCAGACACATCCCTTGTGTTCAACCTTCAGAGACATCAGGAATAGTTATTATCCCTCAATATATCTATATTCAGCTTATGAAAAATACAAATGTAATTTGTATTATAAATCCACCTCTAAATAAAAACAACATCCTGTATTATAGTATCTGGTAATATAGACCAATAAGACGAAACTGGTGGGGAAGGTGACATCTCCAAAATGAGGAGAATGTTCCGGCCCGTAGGTGAGGGAATGTTCTGCCCACTGAAGTATGAAAATTTAAAGATTTTTTTTCTCGAATGAACAAACTTCTCACTGTGGATGTGGTTTTTCATTCTGAAAATCCGTACACATTGTAATGAAAACCCATGTAATACGTCTGGGACTCCATTCCCATAGCGGGTCTGGACAAGTTTTTCATTAAAATTCGCCATCTTCAGAGAGGAGAACCTCAAGAGGAAAGAGTTAGGTCCTTTCCGGAGGGATGGACTGATGGAGACACATCTCCAAAATGAAGAGAATATTCCGGCCCCGTAAGTGGGGAAATGTTCTGTCCCTGAAGGGGTTAATCTAGGTTTCCACACTATATATGTGTGCATCATCATCTGCTGGAGATAAAAGACGTCACAGTGACTATGGAGGAAGAGGACGGACATGACGGGGGGGGTTACTGGGTGTAAATAGAAAATAAGATCTTATTACCTCCTCTTCTGCCACTTCCAGCAATGTCTCCTCTCTACTTCCTCCCGACTCACCTCTCACCCGGAACATCCTATTTATACCTGACATCACTTCCTGTCTTCCATAGAGACTTCCTGTCTGGGTCGAAGCGAGATCCCCACCTTGTGGAGCTCAGAGGAACTGCAGCCTCAAGGAACGTCTTGTAGTGTGAACACAGATAAGACTCAGCCAATCCCCTCACCTTGGCCTGGCCTTCAGCAGCAGAAAGCCGCCTGAGATGGAGAATGTGGAGCACTTGGAGTGGAGGAAAAAAAAAAAATAGCCAGCGTCCGTAATCTCAGCTCCTTCCCTCATAATTTCAGCGGGTCACCAGAAAAGGAAACCCTTTCCATCATCCTGACCCTATAGTCATCCCTTTAAACCCGAACACATATGGATTACACAAGTTCTGAGGCTAATTGAAAGCAGATAAGGCACCAAGTGAGTTTAATTACCACCTTAATCAGCCACAGAACCTGTGTAATTAATATGTGGTCGGGTTTGAAGGGATGAGGTGGCAGCCATACCCTATAGACTACCTTTTGCCTTGTGAAACCCCAAACATTTGATTACAGGAGAAGACTTGATGGATCGTTTGGTCTTTATCTTCTATTTTTCCATAGTTGGTAACGACTATGGAAATCCAGAGCTAAGAGAGGAAAATAAATATTTGTAGGGGCGGTACGGCTGGGTGAGAAGTGGAGCCATGCAAAGGAAGGTTAATTGGTTAGCCAGGAGGTTAAAGAAAGGACACATACTTGATTGGTCGGATGTGGGCTGGTTAGGAGGAGCTTCATAAGGGGTTCAAGTGATGAAAGTTCAGTTGGAGATTTGCAGACGACGAGGGAGCTTTCCTTCCATGCCTTCTACACTACTATTGTTTGATCTGGAATCCAGTCATAGACATTGGTGTTCGAGGTTGGGTTTAATTTGGTGGAATTGTAAAACAGTTGGCGACTCGTTTGCAGTGCGGTGTCCTCTCCTCTGTGTGGTCAACTTGTAGTGACCAGGTAGGTATATGTAGGTGGGGCTTATGTGTGGCTATGGCGCAGAGGGATCAGGCAACACAAGTCTTCCCTTAAGCTTTTCTTTACTGTGCCGAGTAATCAGCAGTGGGAAATAATATTAAACATTCTTCCAAAAGTAACTAGACACTTCTCCACATTAAACATAAGGCAGTTTCAATAGTATAGTAGGCACACAGAGCTTACGTTTGATAGGTTGCCCAAGGCTTGCTACCTTAAGCAGATTTGGCCGTGGCCGATCACTGTGACCTGCTGAGAAGGATGCTAGACTGCCCAACCGGTGCGCATGCTCACACCGGACCGGTATGCTGGCTGCATTTAGAGAAGTTCCTTCTTCCCTTCACGGGGTACAAACCGGAGGTGTCGGGATGTCCCCAGACTGTCCCCTCTTTATGGAAATCTGTGTCCAGGCTCAGCTGAAGAAGGGTGTGTGTGAACCTACCTGCTCTCCCTACATCGAAGGACTCACCACATGGCCACAGCAGGTGCTATATATATATATGACTATTTTCTATCAAAGTCAAAAGGTCTGCCCAAATCTCAAGGGAACTTTGCATCCAATCAGACACAGGCTCCCCCAAGATGGCGTGTAAAGACCATGGCCGAGGTCACACTGGTGCCAAGCCTGATGCAGCGTACACACGTGAGGACTTTTCGTCAGCAAAGGTCCGACGGAACGAATCCGTCTGACAATTCGATCCTGTGTGGGCTCCATCGGACTTTTGCTGTCGAAAAATCCGACAGACTTTAGAAATAGAACATGTCTTAAATTTTCCCTGCCGGAACTCCACCGGACCCAGTTCCTATCGAAAAATCCACTCGTCTGTGTGCTAGTCCGACGGACAAACAACAACGCTAGGGCAGCTATTGGCTACTGGCTACGAACTTCCTTATTCGAGTCCGGTCGTACGTCATCACGTTCAAATCCGTTAGAATTTAGTGTGATTGTGTGTGGCCGAGTCCGTTCATTCAAAAAGTTTGTCGGAACTCTGACGAAAGACCGTCGGACCTAGTCCGTCGAAAAGTCCGCTCGTGTGTACGCGGCATGACTCCCCCTAGACCAGTGGTCATCAACCCTGTCCTCAAGGCCCACTAACAGGCCAGGTTTGCAAGATAACTGAAATACATCACAGGTGATATAATTTGCTGCTCAGTGATTGCAGTATTCTAGTCTTCATCTCCCCCAAGGTAATGCATAAAACCTGGCCTGTTAGTGGGCCCTGAGGACAGGGTTGATGACCACTGCCCTAGACAACAGAACAAAAGGAAAGTACTTCTCTTGAACATGATTCCAAGTAAGGAAATTAAGGACATGTGGTGACATCTAGTGGTAGAAAGTGAGAACTGCGCCAGAAATCTCACTAGAGGGAAACAACGTGAGACTAACACCCTGTTACATATGGATCGATATGTGTCTGCCTGGAGGATGATATCAGCTGACAGCAATGTAGTAAGGGTGGGAGCCCAACATAAGTCAATGGTGACACAGATACAGGAATTGTGTATTGTTTCTATGGTGCCTTCACTGAACTTCAAGTGATAAGCCGAATGTACCTGGGGTTCAGTACGATGCGGCTTCGGCAAACATCAGTAACGTTTTGGTGATGAATTCAAACCCCATTGAAGTCAATGGAAGCCAGGGTTGGGGGGGGGGGGTGGGGGGAGAGGTTCTTGTCCCCATCAACATGGGAACAAGATGTTTTGCCAAGGGCAACCCTCTGATGTTGAAGACATGTGGCTTGGTAAGGTTCAGAAGAGTAGGGGGGAGCAAAGACCCCCGCCCCCCTTTTCTGGCCTTGCTCAGATAATGGTCTGGTAATAATTGTTTGGGGGACTTCATGCTTTTTTCCCCCCTCTTGAGATTTACATCTGATTCCCCCCCCCCCCACCCAATCCATACCATGCCCAAAGCGTCTGGTAAAGAATTTGGGGAGACTTCATGCAGTTTGGGGTGGGGGGGCCGTGAAGGTTGAAGAATCCAAAAATAAATTGTAGCCCTCTTTTAAGCTATGGGGGGGGGGGGGGGGGGGGCTATGAGAAATGGCCCTTCCCAAACAGGACATTATGTCAAAAGGAAAACAGGTGTGTAGGTGCTACAACCTTCCCACATAACAGCTCCTCCCGGTGCTCAGACCTCGAGGCTGCCGACACCTCCAAGGTACCAGAGTTATGCCGCGTACACACGATCGGAAATTCCGCCAGCAAAAGTCCGATGTGAGCTTTTGGTCGGAAATTCCGCCCGTGCGTATGCTCCATCAGACTTTTGCTGGCTCTCAGCAGGTTCTCTATTTTTCCGTCGGAAAAAGCTCCTATCGAAAATTACGATTGTCTGTATGCAATTCCGACGCGCAAAAAAAAACATGCAGGCTCAGAATCAAGTACAAGACGGAAGCGCTCGGTCTGGATGAGCACAAGGAGCCCAAAGGGTGGCGCTCTTGGTATGGATCTTCCCTTTTCTTGTGCCGTCGTACGTCACCGCGTTCTTGGCGGTCCAAAGTTCAAAGAAGTTTTGTGTGACCGTGTGTGTGCAAGCCAAGCTGGAGCAGAATTCCATCGGAAAAAAAACATCCAAGGTTTTTCCGACGAAAATTCAGATCGTGTGTACGCGGCATAAGGAAAGGGATGGTCGACATTTAGGATGACATCCAAAAACTAGTTACATAGTTACATAGTTAGCTAGGCCGAAAAAAGACACAAGTCCATACAGTTCAACCATAAAAAAAAGAAATAATAAATAAAAATAAAATGTATCATACAATCCAATATAACCCCATTCTATACCCACAGTTGATCCAGAGGAAGGCAAAAAAACAAACAAAAGAGCATTCTCCAATTTGCTACAGCAGGGAAAAAAATTCCTTCCTGATCCCCAGAGAGGCAATCGGATTTTCCCCGGATCACCTTTACCTATAAATGTCACCCCGTTATATTCTGTACATTTAGGAAAGTATCCAGGCCTTTCTTAAAGCAATCTACTGAGCCAGCCAGAACCACCTCTGCAGGGAGTCTATTCCACAGTTTCACAGCTCTTACTGTGAAGAAACCTTTCCGTATTTGGAGATGAAATCTCTTTTCCTCTAGACGTAAAGAGCGCCCCCTTGTCCTCTGTGATGACCTTAAAGTGAATAACAACACCAAGTTCACTATATGGACCCTTATATATTTATACATGTTGATCATATCCCCCCTTAATCTCCTCTTCTTAGGAGAGAATAAAACCAGTTCCTCTAATCTTTCCTCATAGCTGAGCTCCTCCATTCCTCTTATCAGTTTGGTTGCCCTTCTCTGCACTTTCTCCAGTTCCTCCGATATCCTTTTTGAGCCCAAAACTGAACTCCATATTAAAGATGAAGTCTTACTAATGATTTGAACAGATGATATCTCTCTCTCTGGAGTCCATCCCTCTCTTAATATTCCTTTATTGAAAAGACATGCATAATTCTGTAAAAACAGCCTACGCGTTTCGGAACGGCATGACTACGGACTAACGCCCGAAACATGTAGGCTGTTCTCACAGCCTTCTACATCTTTTTAATAAAGGAGGAATACCATTTTTTGTGTGTCATCTTGAATGCCGACCATCCCTTTCCTTACTCCGGTTCATTGGAGGCGTCGGCAGCCTTCTAGGTCTGAGCACCGGGCGGAGATGTCATGTAGGAAGGTTGTAAAACCTTCACTAAGTGGAAGAGTGGGTTTGATAAGTATATAAGTAAGTATAGAGATGGACACCGGTATGGAAATAATACAAGCTTTATATAAGACGAGATTAATGACAGTACATACATCCAATATACAAACGGGTCCTATCAGCAAACAGAGTCCAGGGGGGATTGTGCACATAAACCCGAATATATATATAGTTATTAACCGCTTCCTGACCGCCTCCTGCACATATACGTCGGCAGAATGGTACGGCTAGGCAAAAGCACGTATATATACGTCCCCTTTAATTGCCTAGCCGCTCGCGAACCCGGTCGGGAGCTCCGTGACCAGCAGGCCGATTGCCGCTGGTGTCCCGCGATCGGGTCACAGAGCTGAAGAACGGGGAGAGGTCTGTGTAAACAAACCTCTCCCCGCGCTTCCTACACTGCCTGTCACTGATCATCTGTTCCCTGTCATCGAGAAAGCCGATCAGTGACGTCAGCCCCGCCCCCTAATGTAAAAAAAAACACACACGTCACACTTAGCCCCTCCCTGCCTCCTAATGTAAAAAAATGGCCAGGGTTGTGGGGACGAGGCCCTTGTCCCCATCAACATGGGGACATGGTGCTTTGAGGGGTCACAGACCCACAAAGCACCCTCCCAATGTTGAGGGCATGTGGCCTGGTATGGTTCAGGAGGGGGGGCTGCTCCGTCCCCCCTATTTTCCTGAGGCCTGCCAGGTTGCGTGCTCCGATAAGGGTCTGGTATGGATTTTGAGGGGGACCCCACCCCATTTTTTTTTAATTTGACGCAGGGTTCCCCTTAATATCCATAGCAGACCTGAAGGGCCTGGTAATTGAATTTGGGGAACCCCTAGTGGTTAACTCTTTCACTACAACTGTCATTTATACAGGAATCAATGCATTTAAATAGCACGGATTTCTGTATAAATGACAATGGTCCCAAAAATGTGTCAAAAATGTCCGATGTGTCCGCCATAATGTCGCAGTCACAATAAAAATCGCTGATCGCCGCCATTACTAGTAAAAAAAAATATTAATAAAAATGCTATTAAACTATCCCCTATTTTGTAAACGCTTTAACTTTTGCGCAAACCAATCCATAATCGCTAATTGCGATTTTTTTTTACCAAAAATATGTAGAAGAATACGTATCGGCCTAAACTGAGGGAAAAAAAAGTTTTTTATATATTTTTTTGGGGATATTTATTATAGCAAAAAGTTAAAAAATATTGCATTTTTTTCAAAATTGTCGCTCTATTTTTGTTTATAGCGCAAAAAATAAAAACCGCAGGGGCGATCAAATACCACCAAAAGAAAGCTCTATTTGTGGGGGAAAAAAAGGACGCCAATTTTGTTTGGGAGCCACATCGGGCGACCGCGCAATTGTCAGTCAAAGCGACGCAGTGCCGAATCGCAAAAAAGGGGCCTGGTCCGTTTGGCTGCAAATTGGTCCGGGGCTGAAGTGGTTAACAGAGATTCCTCCAGGTGAAATGTTGCAGTAAAGTCCAGATGAGGGGCCCTCTGGGCCCTCTGAGGATGATGCAGCCTCTGTCTTTGTGGTGGACACCCGAAGATGAGATCAGTGGTGATGAGGATTTCCTCCAACTGTTGTCCAACCAGCCTGGAACGCAGCTTCTCACATGCAAAGGCTGTGGTGTGGCTCTGGAACTCAGTCAGCCTATCTACTCTGCACTTAGCCCCTTGTAGTGTCTAATCTGTCACACAACAGGACCTCTAAACTAGCAGAAGTGGCCGTCGGATGCCTAACCTGGCTCTAGCCTATGCTGGTTGTGTGGGTTCTCTGATGTTTGAGGAGACTGGACTGTTGTGAAAAGCATCTCCCGCACGTGGGACAGGAATACGGCTTCTCCCCCGTGTGGCACCTCTCATGTTTAGCAAGATCTGACTTACGTACAAAACATTTCCCGCAGGCATTGCATGGATACGGCTTCTCCACTGTGTGACATCGCTGATGAACCGAAAGGTAGGACTTCTCTACAAAACATTTCCCGCACTCGAGGCAGGAATACGGCTTCTCCCCCGTGTGGGACCTTTGATGCCTGACAAGCGTTGATTTCAGCGGGTAACATTTGCCGCACTCGGGACAGGAGAACGGCTTCTCCCCCGTGTGAGTTCTTTTATGCGTGGCGAGTTCCGATTTCCGCGGATAACATTTCCCGCACTCGGGGCAGGAGTGTGGCTTGTTGCCCGAGTGGCATCTCAGATGTACAGAGAGGTGGGAGTTCTGCGTAAAACATTTCCCGCACTCAGGGCAGGAATACGGCTTCTCCCCCGTGTGAGACCTCTGGTGTCTGATGAGTGTTGATTTCAGGGGGAAACGTTGCCCACACTCAGAACAGAAATAAGGTTTCTCCCCCGTGTGAGTCCTCTGATGCGAAAGGAGATCTGGTTTTCTCAGAAAACGTTTCCCACACTCAGGACAGGAATGCGGCTGCTCCCCTGAGTGAGACCTCTGATGTGCCAAAAGATAGGAGTTCCGTGAAAAACATTTCCCGCACTCAGGACAGGAATACGGCTTCTCTCCCGTGTGAGACGTTTGATGTCTGGCAAGGGCTGATTTCAACGGGAAACATTTCCCGCACTCAGGACAGGAATATGGCATCTGGCCCGTATGATTTAACTGATGTCTGACAAGTTGGGATTGCCACAGAAAACATTTTCCGCACTCAGGACAGCAATACGGCTTCTCCCCCGTGTGAGATCTCTGATGTCTGACAAGTGCTGATTTCAATGGGTAACATTTCCCGCACTCATTACAGGAATACGGCTTCTCGCCCGTGTGGGATCTTAGATGTCTGACAAGTTGTGATTTCTGTGGATAACATTTTCCGCACTCTGGACAGGAAAGGGTATTTTCCCCTGTGTGAGATATTTGGTGTCTGCCTAAACCTGACTTTTTGACAAAACATTTCCCACGCTCATTACAGTAAAACATCCTTTGAAGGACGGCACCGTCCCGCACAGTCTGAGGTTCCTCAGGATAAGAGGAACACGATGGTCCGGCACCATCCCGCACAGTCTGAGGTTCCTCAGGATAAGAGGAATACGATGGTCCGGCACCGTCCCGCACAGTCTGAGGTTCCTCAGGATAAGAGGAATACGATGGACCGGCACCGTCCCGCACAGTCTGAGGTTCCTCAGGATAAGAGGAATACGATGGTCCGGCACCGTCCCGCACAATCTGAGGTTCCTCAGGATAAGAGGAATACGATGGTCCGGCACTGTCCCGCACAGTCTGAGGTTCCTCGGATAAGAGGAATACGATGGTCCGGCACCGTCCCGCACAGTCTGAGGTTCCTCAGGATAAGAGGAATACGATGGTCCGGCACCGTCCCGCACAGTCTGAGGTTCCTCAGGATAAGAGGAATACGATGGTCCGGCACCGTCCCGCACAGTCTGAGGTTCCTCAGGATAAGAGGAATACGATGGTCCGGCACCGTCCCGCACAGTCTGAGGTTCCTCAGGATAAGAGGAATACGATGGTCCATCTACACTGTGTGGTGCCGGATGGACATTTGAGGTAGTCGGGTTTTCTCCTGGACTATACTGTGTGATGTCCTCATCTTCTACTTTACAGTCTGGAGACAAAGTGAGACAATCCTCTGAGGTTTTCCTCATCTCCCGTCCATCTACTAAAATAGAAATACAAAGATTATTACTAGACATGAGCTGATTGGTTCATTTAAATCAAGTGGTTTTCCTCTTAAGGTGTCTTGGTGGATAATCTACAGCAGGGGTGTGACGACGACGGGTAGATCGTGAACACATTCTTGATTTGCCGACCCTCACCCTCCACCTTCTAGTGCTCTCATCTTCATTGCAGAGCGGAGAGCGGGAGGCAACATAGAACTGGATGGAGTGCGGGAGCTGCCTCAGTTATCCTTTCAAGTTAACCAGCAGGTGACTGGTTGCTAGGACAGCGGGCGGTCCGAGCAACCATTCACCAGCTTGTTAATATGATAAGTTAGCACTGGCGGCTCCTGCTCCCGCCCTCAGTCCAGTGCTGTGCTGCCTCCCGCTCTCCACCTACTGCAAGGAGAGTTCTACCTACACCACTGCTGTGTGTTTGTGTCAGAGGGATGATGTGAAGGGGGCAAAAAACACTACGGGGGAGGGGGTGGGTGATGTGAATGGGGCAGAGGGAAATAGGAAACTACAGTGAGGGGGGAAATGTGAAGCAGCAGAGGACGCTACTGTTGTCATGATGTAAAGGGGGGCAGAGGTCACTACTGTTGGGGGGGATGATGTGAAGGGGGGCAGAGGTCACTACTATTGGGGGGGATGATGTGAAGGGGGGAAGAGGTCATTACTGTTGGGGGGGATGATGTGAAGGGGGGCAGAGGTCACTACTGTTGGGGAGGATGATGTGAAGGGGCAGAGGTCATTACTGTTGGGCGGGGATGATGTGAAGGGGGGCAGAGGTCACTACTGTTGGGGGGGGTGATATAAAGGGGGGGCAGAGGATACTACTGTTGGGGGGATGTAAAGGGAGGCAGAGGTCACTACTGTTGTCATGATGTGAAGGGGGGCAGAGGTCACTACTGTTGGGGGGGGATGATGTGAAGGGGGGCAGAGGTCATTACTGTTGGGGGGGATGATATGAAGGGGGGCAGAGGTCACTACTGTTGGGGAGGATGATGTGAAGGGGCAGAGGTCATTACTGTTGGGGGGATGATGTGAAGGGGCAGAGGTCATTACTGTTGGGGGGGATGATGTGAAGGGGCAGAGGTCATTACTGTTGGGGGGATGATGTGAAGGGGGGCAGAGGTCATTACTGTTGGGCGGGGATGATGTGAAGGGGGGCAGAGGTCACTACTGTTGGGGGGGTGATGTAAAGGGGGGGCAGAGGATACTACTGTTGGGGGGATGTAAAGGGAGGCAGAGGTCACTACTGTTGGGGAGGATGATGTGAAGGGGGGCAGAGGTCATTACTGTTGGGGGGGATGATGTAAAGGGGGGGCAGAGGATACTACTGTTGGGGGGATGTAAAGGGAGGCAGAGCATACAACATAATGTATAGAGGTCAGGGGTATGTAACATACATATTGTATAGAGGTCAGGGGTATGTAACATACATATTGTATAGAGGTCAGGGGTATGTAACATACAACATATTGTATAGAGGTCAGGGGTATGTAACATACAACATAATGTATAGAGGTCAGGGGTATGTAACATACAACATAATGTATAGAGGTCAGGCGTATGTAACATACATAATGTATAGAGGTCAGGGGTGTGTAACATACATAATGTATAGAGGTCAGGGGTATGTAACATACATATTGTATAGAGGTCAGGGGTGTGTAACATACATATTGTATAGAGGTCAGGCGTATGTAACATACATATTGTATAGAGGTCAGGCGTATGTAACATACATATTGTATAGAGGTCAGGGGTGTGTAACATACATATTGTATAGAGGTCAGGGGTGTGTAACATACATATTGTATACAGGTCAGGGGTATGTAACATACATAATGTATAGAGGTCAGAGGTATGTAACATACATAATGTATAGAGGTCAGGGGTATGTAACATACATAATGTATAGAGGTCAGGGGTATGTAACATACATATTGTATAGAGGTCAGGGGTATGTAACATACATAATGTATAGAGGTCAGGGGTATGTAACATACATATTGTATAGAGGTCAGGGGTGTGTAACATACATAATGTATAGAGGTCAGGGGTATGTAACATACATATTGTATAGAGGTCAGGGGTATGTAACATACAACATAATGTATAGAGGTCAGGGGTATGTAACATACAACATAATGTATAGAGGTCAGGGGTATGTAACATACATATTGTATAGAGGTCAGGGGTATGTAACATACAACATAATGTATAGAGGTCAGGGGTATGTAACATACATAATGTATAGAGGTCAGGGGTATGTAACATACATATTGTATAGAGGTCAGGGGTATGTAACATACATATTGTATAGAGGTCAGGGGTATGTAACATACATAATGTATAGAGGTCAGGGGTATGTAACATACATATTGTATAGAGGTCAGGGGTATGTAACATACATATTGTATAGAGGTCAGGGGTATGTAACATACAACATAATGTATGGAGCACAGGGATCAGGGGGCGTAGCACCTCAATGATTTTTGGCAAATGGGAGGAAAGCAACACCCCCCCCTCCCCCAAATTGACTTTAATAAAGGCAGATTATGATTTATTGTATCTATGGTAATGTTAAAAAAAGAGTGATACTCAATATATTTCTTTCAAGAGAGCCCCACAGTTCAGGAAAGTGACCATTACCAGTTTATTAAAAGCTGATAGAGCTCCGCCCAACCCCCGAACAGAGGAATGGATTTAGTGTTAATGACCCACCTGTGCTGATCTCTATAGGAGTGTCCTCCTCTATAAATGTCCCCGTTATTCCATCCTCCTCCATAGACTGCTGATCATCCCTCACATACCTCTCTTCTTCTTCTTCTGATTTCACCTCAACTTTTATATCTATCAGATCTTCACCCTAAACCAAGAGAAGGAGAGAGAATCAATCGTATCATCTTCTAGAACCCACGCGTCATCTCCACAAGTCAACTTTCATGTTCTAGATTCTCCACCCTACTTACCTGATGAGGGTGGGGGATGGTGTGACCTTCCTGTGTGGAATACAGAGGACGGGGACATCTCTCTGGTGGGTTCCTGGTATTTGGTGGCTCCATCATATCCTTGTGTCCTTCAGAAAACTCCTCCATCACTCCATACTCCTCATCCTCCTCTTTATACTCTTCTTTAACAACAATATTATAATCTTCAAGGTCTCCACTCTAAATATAAAATTAATAAAAAGAAAAACATTGTAACAAACAAGCTTGTGTAGAAAATATAACCACCAGTGATGGTTCCTCATCTACCTGATGATGGTGGGGGATGGTGTGACCTTCCTGTGTGGGATCCCGGGAATACAGAGGACGGGGACATCTCTCTGGTGGGTTCCCATTACTGGATCCATCTGTAGGAAACACACACACTGACTGAATACACTGTTTCTATGTGTTTATCAGATGATGGGGGATCTAGGTGGAGCCTCCGTACTGCTCTCTCCTTTACAATAAAGTCTCCTCTTACCCGGTGATGTGAGGGGCGGCTGATTGTCCATCATGACGTCCTTGTAGAGATCCTTGTGTCCTTCTAAATACTCCCACTCCTCCATGGAGAAATAGACAGTGACATCCTGACACCTTATAGGAACCTGACACACACAATGATACAGTCACCATCCAGACACATCCCTTGTCTGTTACTGGACAATGTCCCAGAATTCCCAGAATCCTCCTCAATGTCTGCTCTCTACTTCCTCCTGACTCACCTCTCACCCGTAACTTCCTATTTATACCTGACATCACTTCCTGTCTTCCATAGAGACTTCCTGTCTCTATGGTAGAAGTAAGATCACAACCTTGTGGAGATCAGAGGAACTGCAGCCCCTGAAAAACATCTCGTAGTGTGAACACGGCCTTGTGCTGTGTGTGTGTGTGTGTGTGTGTGTATGTACTGTATATCCTTATAGATGGGGTCATCTCTAGGGTTGAGCGAACCCGAACTGTAAAGTTCGGGTCCGTACCGGACTTTTGGGTGTCCGGGACCCGGACCCGAACCCGAACTATTGCCTGTAAGTTCGGGTCCGGTGTTCGGCTCTGTATTGGCGCCTTTTTAACAGCTTTAGGGCAGCCAATGGATGATCGTTTCACTAGTGTGCCCTTAGAAGCCATCACAGCCATGCCTACTAATGGCATGGCTGTGATTGGGCAGTGCAGCATGTGACCCAGCCTCTATATATAGCCCACACACAGCACACAGCGTCATTCTGTTAGACAGACACTGTTAGGCAGGTTCCTGTGCTGCAGAGAGATAGAGGATTTTAGGAGTTAGTGTGCTAAAGTCAGTCCACATTCCTTGAATTTTATTCTAATTAGTTAGATCAGTGAGCGATCTAGATAGCTAGAGTAGGGAGGGAGTTTCTTTATTTTGCAAAAGAAAGAGGCAGACATAATTATTGAAGAGATTCCTAAATCAATTGTACCCTGGCTGGGGTGCAGTGCACAGTCACAGTAACAGTGCCATGAGGCCAGTGCCAGACAAAATATAAACGTTTTACCTGCAAGCTCAGTGCAATATTACTGCACTGCATATACTAAGAGATACACCACAGTCTGTGTGTATTCTGCTATTGGAAAAACATTGCATAAAAATAGAATTTTGCTTTTTATTTATTTTTCCCAATAGCATTTTCTGCGTGTTCCTACATACACGCTGTAGACACTAACCGTGTATTTTGATATTGCAAAAAAATATAATTTTGCAGTGTTTTTTTTTCTTCCCAATAGCATTTTCTGCGTTTTCATAAACGCTTTACATACTGTCCGTGTAGTCTGATATTGCAAAAACATTGCAAAAAAAAAATTACTTAAAATGAATTACCTCACTGGAGCGTGATCGTAAGATGCGCGAGTACAAGCGCACGCTGGTAGACGCGCTGCTGGTGGCATTCCCACTTGGCAGCGGGGGTACGGTGGAAGCACAAGGCGAAGGCAGAGGAGGAGGAAGAGGTCGCCAACGCAGCCGGGGCACCGCCAGCACCTCACAAGGCAGGGTTAGCATAGCCGGAATGTGGAAAAGCTTTGTCAGCACGCCACGACAACCAGCACCACCAGCTGAGTTGGAACGTCTTAGCAGGAGGCAGCATTTCACCAACATGGTGGAGCAGTATGTGTGCACACGCCTACACGTACTGCATGACGGGTCTGCCCCCTTCAACTTCTGGGTCTCCAAATTGGACACATGGCCTGAGCTTGCCCTTTACGCCTTGGAGGTGCTGGCCTGCCCTGCCGCCAGTGTATTATCTGAACGTGTATTTAGCACGGCAGGGGGCGTTATCACAGACAGGCGCAGCCGCCTGTCCAGAGCCAATGTGGACAAGCTCACGTTCATTAAAATGAACCAGGCATGGATCCCACAGGACTTGGCCGTACCTTGTGCAGAATAGACACATATACCGGTGTTCTGACGAAAACTGTCTTGCTATCGGATAGTGTCCGGCCACTTACTGCGCAGGTGCAGCGCTTGCGCAGTACGGAGGACAAGGAGATTCACAAAATCTCCAAAGATGAACGTTGCCTGCGCAGTGAGTGCAGGTTCAAGCCCGACCATCCAAGTGGACATACGGTATCACATAGTAACAGGGCCCCTCACGGGCTCGCTTGGCTCGGCTTCAACCTCGGATGATGTGGCTTGAACCTGGAGTCACCGCGCATCGTCTTCGGAGAGTTTCAAAATCCCCTTGTCCTACGTACTGAGCAAGCGCAGTACAGGGCGGACACTATGCGACGGGGGACAGAATTCGACACATCATTCACCACTAGCCTTACCCAGCCATTGTTGTATTTTTGAACCAGTGTTGGCTACCTCGTCCTCCTCCACCGCCGCTTCCACCTACACCGCCACATCCACCGCCACCTCAACCTCCTACTCCATATGGACCTCGTCCTCCTAGGTCAAGATTATAATTTTTTCATTTTTTTTTAATTTCCAAGTATTTTATTTTCCCACTATCTTATCCATTAAATTGAATAATTTTTTCCAGAAAGTGCATATTCTGGGGAATTCCCACCATATGTGTGGCATCGTGCCATTGAGTTTCTGAGGTTCTTAATGACTTCCTGTACCTCTTCTGCTGAGAAGGGGGCCTCCAGCATTTTTTTTTATGTTATTTTAAGTTATTTCCCTATCCACATTTGTTTGCAGATCACTTGCCATGCTCTTAACAACATTTTGTTGCCATTTGCAGCCCTCTAGCCCTTTCCATGACCTTTTTACAGCCATTTTAGTGTTCAAAAGTCCGGGTCCCCATTGACTTCAATGGGGTTCGGAGTTCGGGGTCAAGTTCGGTCCCGAACCCGGACTTTTTTCCGAAGTTCGGCCGAACCCGAACATCCAGGTGTCCGCTCAACTCTAGTCATCTCCACTCCCACCAAGGGGGATCGAAACGAGTTTATATATATCAGTTTTGAGTAAGCTCTAGCTAGAAAATTCATGTAGCAAGGTCTTTTACCTCTTTTAGTCTAATGAGGACCTCCAAAGATAGCTTGCATCCTTCAATATGTGGTGGGTTGTGAGGCATGGTGGGTGCAAACATGGTGAAACTCATTGGGCGCCGGACACTTCTTGGATGTAAAAGAGGTCTAAATCCTCATTAATCACATCATCCAGTGATGAACGCCTCACACTGAACGACGCCCAACGACTTGACAAAGGAAAAAACTGTCTGACACGTCCGATCCTATCGCTCATTCACCATGAATGACAGCTACCTGAGGTATCATCTGGGTTATAAAAAATTAAAGGGGGCGGGGTATACCCAGTGATGTCATTTACCAAATATGGTCATGGCCAGATGTGAATGATATTATGCCCCAATGATCTCGGCCCCTCTGTTTACATGGGCAGCAAATAAATTGGGGCATCTGACATCAGCGTTTGCGAAGTACATGACGGGTGATGGGATCCGCAGCTCCTTAACAACCATTGACAGAAGAACGAATCGGTCACATATTGTAGCTGATGGAAAAAAAAACTTACTATAAATGATAAAATACTGCTGTTTAGATAAACGCCCAAACAAGCAAGGTTTGGTCTGATCCCGCATTAAAACTGAACCGGGAGCTCCTAGCTCCTCAGAAGGAGCAAAGAATCAGTGAACATCTAAATCTGGGGAATTGGTACGACAAGGAGCTGAGTAGTGGCTGTTGCAGCAAATATTTGGACCCTAATCATGTGCTTTCATCTATGTTCATAACCAGCTTCGTCTTTGACTCTGCTTGATCTGATCCAGATATTCCATTGCTGACCCTGGCTTGTGACCTGACCTTGTCTTCTGCTTGCTGATCCAAACACCTTCTGTGCTTACCTGATACTGACCTTGGCCTGGCCCAGACTCTGCCTCTGTTTTCTGATTCAGAACTTCTGCCACCCGGTTGTTGCTGACTCCTGCCCGCCTGGGCTTGCCTTCTGCTTGCTGATCCGGACACCTTCTGTGCTCACCTGATACTGACCTTGGCTTGGCCCCGAATCTGCCTCTGTTTTCTGATTCAGAACTTCTGCCATCCGGTTGTTGCTGCCTTCTGCTTGCTGATCTGATACCGTCTCTGATACTTTCATGATACACAGAATGCGAGCTGGGCTAGCACCTGACGAGTGTGTTTGGGGATTAACTGGAGACTCGTTCACCTGGAGTGGCTTTCTTTGTTTCATTGATACCTTCTCTGCTTGCCTAATAATGACTAGGGATGGGCCCGGTGTTCGATTTGAACCCATGTTCGAATCGAACATCGGCCGTTCGTCCGCTCGTCGAGTTCAGAACTCTGAGGGCCGTTCGCATCAAATTCGTGTGATGCGAACAGTCCACAATGCACTGCGCCAGACCCCGCATGCTTGGCCAATCATAGAGCCAGCGGTGAGGAGAGCA
The DNA here is from genome assembly GCA_028564925.1 of Lithobates sylvaticus. NCBI lineage: Eukaryota > Metazoa > Chordata > Amphibia > Anura > Ranidae > Lithobates > Lithobates sylvaticus. The sequence goes on along the minus strand of CM053028.1, from coordinate 594,909,331 downwards.
ATAATTGGCCACAGGCAGGCAATTATAGCTCAGGGGGTTTAGTGCACGCCCCACACTATATAAGGCCGCCACACCGGCGGCCTTGTGTAGTGTGTTCCGGAGTTGAGGGATAGAGGATTGATAGGCAGGGACAGTCTAAACTATTTTCAATCATTCCTGAGTGGGGAAAGTGTAGGGAAAGAGGAATAATAGGCAGGGATAGTGTGTTCCTCTCAGGCATTTGCGTGTGGGGAAAGTGTAGGGAAAGAGGAATAATAGGCAGGGATAGTGTGTTCCTCTCAGCCATTTGCGTGTGGGGAAAGTGCTGTTCTCTACCAATCCAGCCATCTGCAGGAGTTAGTGTGTGTGCTGTGTGAGTCCAGCACAGCACAGTATACAACCTGCACCTGTATATGCCCTTCTGCCCTGTTGTCATCAAATCCAGCCATCTGCGACATGACATTAAAGCCGCAAGCAGTTTTAAATGGCTTCTTTTATTCCTTTACAAATGTCATTTTGTGCAGGGACACGGGAAACACATGCCACTTCACAGGCATACTTTACACACCCCCCAGGTACCATATTTAAAGGAATATTTCACTTTTTTTTTTTCACTTTATGCATCATTAAAATGACTGCTCCCGAAAAAACTTCAGTTTTTAAAACTTTTTTTTGCATTGATACATGTCCCCTGGGGCAGGACCCGGGTCCCCAAACCTGTTTTATGACAATAACATGCATATTGGCCGTTATAATTAGCACTTTAGATTTTGAACGTTCGCGTCCATTGTAACTAATAGGGTTCTAACGTTCGTGCAAACTTTCGGTCCGTTCGCAGGTTCTGGTGCGAACCGAACCCGGGGGTGTTCGGCTCATTCCTAATAATGACCTTGCCCTGGCCCCAACTCTGCCTTTGTATCATGATTTGAAAGTTCTGCCACCCGACTGCTGCCCGCATGACCATGCTTCAAGATCTTGGATCTGTGCTGTGGCCCAAGTCCCTTTGAAATGTAGCAATAATCCTCTAATATACTTGGTAACATCAATTGCATCAATTCTTTATTGGCTACATGGCAGGATACAGCAGTAACAAGCTAACGTGTTTCGGCCTAGGCCAAACCATGTTAGCTGGCTACTGCTGTATCCTGCCATGTAGCCAATAAAGAACTGATGAGGTGAGCTGGAGAAATGTCCTACCGTCTGGGATACCAAGTTAAACTGGGCTTGTTCACTGTGCGCTGGGGTATAACCACTAAGGCTTTTGATTTTTGATGGCAGGATACAGCAGTAATGCGCTAACATGTGTTGGCCTAAGCCGAAATGTGTTGGAGTGTTACTGCTGTATCCAGCCATCTAGCCAATAAAGAAATGATGCAATGAGCTGGAGAAATTTCCTACCTTCTGGGACACCAAGTTAAACTGGGCTTGTTCACTATGTGCTGGGGTATAATCACTAGGTGCTTTTGATTTTACCAAGTGTCTACCCCCTGAGAATTTAGATGCTGTATCACCCAATGAACACTCGGAGAAACATGGTTTGAAGCAAATATAAAAGAGTCTACCCTGGGAGGACTTCTGTGATGGTTGGAAGGTTATTTCAAATGGGTTGGTGGGTAAGGCAATGGGGTTGGACAGCAGATTATCGGTGTTACAGAAACACAGCTTGACTCCTCACCAGACTGGGCTGTTTGTACTTATGCTGATCTTCTTGTTTATAGGGACATGGGGCATAGAAAACATGGAGGGGGGGGGGTTCTACAAGAAAGATGATCTTGTGGTTGGAGGTGGTAATGGTGAGGAGGAGGAATTACAGGTGGAAATTTATATGGGAATAAGAATGTAGTTGGTGTTCCGAAAACACGACTTGACTCCTCACCAGACTGGGCTGTTTGTATTCATGCTGATCTTCTTGTTTATAGGGACATAGAAAACATGGAGGGGGGTTTCTCTAAGAAAGATGATCTTGTGGTTGGAGGTGGTGATGGTGAGGAGGAGGAATTACGGGTGGAAATATATATGGGAATGAGAATGTAGTCGGTGTTCCAAAAACACGACTTGACTCCTCACAAGACTGGGCTGTTTGTATTCATGCTGATCCTTTTGTTTATAGAGACACGGGACATAGAGAACCCCCTCCATCTTAGATGTGATCTAATACAGATGATCTTGTGGTTGGAGGTTGTGTGTCAGGAAACTAATACAGCTAATGGTCATTCTCTTGCAGCTACTGCTCGGTCACTTGTGATAGAAAAAGAACAAAAAGCAAATAAACTTTTAATAAAAAAAAACATCTAAAGTCAGAATTTTATTCATCAACTTACAAAGAATATCGTGATTTTAAGTAGAAATATAGATTTTAATCTTTATTAGGTTACACTTTGCACAGGTCAATGTTGTAGCTTTATTTTCCCAGACCAAATTTACACTCCATCAGATTCTACTCCTCCCGGGCAACTGATATGTGCAGTAGAGCAGGGGTCCCTAACCCCAGGCCGCGGACCTGCGCCAGGCTGTGGCCTGCTGGGAGCCCGGCCGAGCGTAACCTGCACTGCCATCCTCCAACCTCTAGAGGGCACCTGCTCCCCTTTTCCTAGTATCACTACCCCCTCCCTCTGGTGTAGTGGTGGGACGAGAGCCGGGCTGGGGACAGGATCTACTAGCACTGGTGAAACCCAGGCTGCACCACACCCCCTGAGGTGACAGACTGCAACAACCCCCTCCCCCCCCCAAGATTACAGGCTGAAACTACCACCCCCCCCCCCCAGAGGGCACCTGCTCCCCTTTTCCTAGTATCACTAACCCCTCCCTCTGGTGTAGTGGTGGGAGGAGAGCCGGGCTGGGGACAGGATCTACTAGCACTGGTGAAACCCAGGCTGCACCACACCCCCTGAGGTGACAGACTGCAACAACCCCCTCCCCCCCCCCAGATTACAGGCTGAAACTACCACCCCCCCCCCCCCCAGAGGGCACCTGCTCCCCTTTTCCTAGTATCACTAACCCCTCCCTCTGGTGTAGTGGTGGGAGGAGAGCCGGGCTGGGGACAGGATCTACTAGCACTGGTGAAACCCAGGCTGCACCACACCCCCTGAGGTGACAGACTGCAACAACCCCCTCCCCCCCCAAGATTACAGGCTGAAACTACCACCCCCTCCCAGAGGGCACCTGCTCCCCTTTTCCTAGTATCACTAACCCCTCCCTCTGGTGTAGTGGTGGGAGGAGAGCCGGGCTGGGGACAGGATCTACTAGCACTGGTGAAACCCAGGCTGCACCACACCCCCTGAGGTGACAGACTGCAACACCCCCTCCCCAGAGGTGACAGGTTGCAACCACCACATACCCCCAGGTGATGAGTACCTCCCGAAATCCCCCATGACTGCAACCCCATGACAGGCTGCAATCACCACACAAATAACAACCAAACCCCCCTGGTCAGTGAAGGGACTTCATTTCCCGGTCAGTGGAGGGATTGACTTCCAAGCAGCTGGTCCCTGGTGCGGCGTAGGTTGGGGACTTCTGCAGTACAGTACCCTATGAACGGTGCTATTCTAACTTGAGAGTCACTTTTTTGTTGGCTTGCTACCAAAACCCATCGTTCGTGAAGGTCCAGGGTACCACCCCTACATTGACCTCTCCTGCTCTACGTCCACTAGGAATATCGAACATCTGCCTCACCGGGGGAGATCAGGCAGAGGCGGCTCTCTAATTAGGCAAAGTAGGCGGTCGCCTAAGGCCTCGCATTCACAGGGGCCTCGCGGCCTCCTAATTTGCCTGCGCTCAATCACCGATTTTTTTTCCTATTACGGGCGTGGGTGGGGCCTCATGTGTAAGTTTTGCCTAAGGCCTCACAAAGCCTAGAGCCACCTCTGAGATCAGGCTACATTGCAGGAGGAACTCAACCAGCAGTGACCCCTCCCCCCCCCTAACTTTATTGTCTTTGGTCGGTTCTCATATATTCTTTTTCTATTCATTTTTGAAGATCGGAGAACCGTTCAGTCAGCGTTCTGAGATTTGCATCAAGATGTCCTTTTTCCAGGGCAAAATACAATCCAAGTAGAAGACATCTCCCACACTCCGGACCCCAATACGTTTCAAAAGTTGTGCGGGGTTCGAACATGTTTGGCGAGACTGCACTGTTGTGAAAAACTTTTCCCGCACTTGGGGCAGGAATACGGCTTCTCGCCCGTGTGGCATCTCTGATGTTTACCAAGATCCGATTTGCGCACAAAACACTTCTGGCACTCGGAGCAGGAAAAGGGCTTCTCCCCCGTGTGACACAGCTGATGTACTGAAAGGTAGGACTTCTCCGAAAAACATTTCCCGCACTCGGGGCAGGAATGCGGCTTCTCCCCCGTGTGAGACCTCTGATGCCTGATGAGTGTGGATTTCAGCGTATAACGCTGCCCGCAGTCAGGACAGGAGTACGGCTTTTCCCCCGTGTGAGATCTTTGATGCGTGACGAGTTCCGATTTCCGTGGATAGCTTTTCCCGCACTCGGGGCAGGAATACGGCTTCATCCCTGAGTGGCATCTCAGATGTACGGAAAGGTGAGACTTCTGCGAAAAACATTTCCCGCACTCAGGGCAAGAAAACGGCTTCTCCCCTGTGTGAGATCTCTGATGTGCGGCCAGATCTGGTTTACGTAGAAAACGTTTCTCGCACTCGGGACAGGAGTACGGCTTCTCCCCCGTGTGACACCTCTGATGTTCGGACAGGTAAGACATCCGTGAAAAACGTTTCCCGCACTCGTTACAGGAATACGGCTTTTCCCCAGTGTGAGTTCTCTCATGTCTGATAAGTGCTGATTTCAATGGGAAGCATTTCCCGCACTCGGCACAGGAAAAGGGCATGTTGCCTGTGTGATTTATTTGATGCCTGATAAGTTGGGATTGCCACAGAAAACATTTCCCGCACTCAGAGCAGGAATACAGCTTCTCCCCGGTGTGAGACCTTTGATGTCTGACAAGAGCCGATTTCCATGGGTAACATTTCCCGCACACAGTACAGGAATACGGCTTTTCCCCGGTATGAGATCTTAGATGTCTGACGAGAGCAGATTTCCGCGGATAACATTTCCCGCATTCGGGACAGGAATGTGGCTTTGCACCTCTGTGAGATAGTTGGTGTTTATCTAAATCTGATTTTCTGCCAAAACACATTCCACACTCGGTACAGGTAAAAATCTGTTGAAGGACGGCACCGTCCCGCACAGTCTCATAAGTCACATAAGAGGAATACGATGGTCCGGCACCGTCCCGCACAGTCTGAGGTTCCTCAGGATAAGAGGAATACGATGGTCCGGCACCGTCCCGCACAGTCTGAGGTTCCTCAGGATAAGAGGAATACGATGGTCCGGCACCGTCCCGCACAGTCTGAGGTTCCTCAGGATAAGAGGAATACGATGGTCCGGCACCGTCCCGCACAGTCTGAGGTTCCTCAGGATAAGAGGAATACGATGGTCCGGCACCGTCCCGCACAGTCTGAGGTTCCTCGGGATAAGAGGAATACGTTGGTCCGGCACCGTCCCGCACAGTCTGAGGTTCCTCAGGATAAGAGGAATACGATGGTCCGGCACCGTCCCGCACAGTCTGAGGTTCCTCAGGATAAGAGGAATACGATGGTCCGGCACCGTCCCGCACAGTCTGAGGTTCCTCAGGATAAGAGGAATACGATGGTCCGGCACCGTCCCGCACAGTCTGAGGTTCCTCGGGATAAGAGGAATACGTTGGTCCGGCACCGTCCCGCACAGTCTGAGGTTCCTCAGGATAAGAGGAATACGATGGTCCGGCACCGTCCCGCACAGTCTGAGGTTCCTCAGGATAAGAGAAATACGATGGTCCGGCACCGTCCCGCACAGTCTGAGGTTCCTCGGGATAAGAGGAATACGATGGTCCGGCACCGTCCCGCACAGTCTGAGGTTCCTCAGGATAAGAGGAATACGATGGTCCGGCACCGTCCCGCACAGTCTGAGGTTCCTCAGGATAAGAGGAATACGATGGTCCGGCACCGTCCCGCACAGTCTGAGGTTCCTCAGGATAAGAGAAATACGATGGTCCGGCACCGTCCCGCACAGTCTGAGGTTCCTCGGGATAAGAGGAATACGATGGTCCGGCACCTTCCCGCACAGTCTGAGGCTCCTCAGGATAAGAGGAATACGATGGTCCATCTACACTGTGTGGTGCCGGATGGACATTTGAGGTAGTCGGGTTTTCTCCTGGACTATACTGTGTGATGTCCTCATCTTCTACTTTACAGTCTGGAGACAAAGTGAGACAATCCTCTGAGGTTTTCCTCATCTCCCGTCCATCTACTAAAATAGAAACACAAAGATTATTACTAGACATGACGTACCTACACGTTAGTGAGGTCGTGGTACGCAAACATATTCGCTTATAGTGTAAAATCAATTCCAATCTTGGCACTAGGAAGCCTATTTATAGAGCAGAGCTGAACTAGAACGTTGCCGGATAGTCTTCAGCTATAGCCTGTGGAAATCTGTGTTCCCATTACTAACCTGGCCTGCCCTTGGACTTGTTTCTGCTACTGACCTCAGTTAGTTTCTGACCATGGCTTGTCTCTGCTGATTCCTGGTTCAACCTCAGCTAGTTCCTGATCAAGGCTTGTCTCAAATGATTCCCAGTTTGACCTCAGCTAGTTCCTGACCATGGCTTGTCTCTGCTGATTCCTGGTTCAACCTCAGCTAGTTCCTGATCACGGCTTGTCTCAAATGATTCCCAGTTTGACCTCACCTAGTTCCTGACCATGGCTTGTCTCAAATGATTCCCAGTTTGACCTCAGCTAGTTCCTGACCATAGCTTGTCTCTGTTGCCTCCTGGTTCAACTCCAGCTAGTCCCTGACCATGGCTTGTCTGTGCGGATTCCCAGTTTGACCTTTAGCTAGTTCCTGACCATAGCTTTTCTCCTGGGTTGGCCTCCACTAGTTCCTGACCACAGCTTGTCTCTGATGGATTCCCAGTTTGACCTCAGCTAGCTTCTGACCATGGCTTCTCTCTGCTTATTCCTGGTTCAACCTCAGCTAGTAGGGGACCTTGGCTAGTTCCTGACCATGGCTTGTCTCTGCTGATTCCTGGTTCAACCTCAGCTAATAGCTGACCTCGGCTAATTCCTGACCATGGCTTGTCTCAAATGATTCCCAGTTTGACCTCAGCTAGTTCCTGACCATAGCTTGTCTCTGCTGACTCCTGGTTCAACCCCAGCTAGTCCCTGACCATGGCTTGTCTGTGCAGTATCCCAGCTTGACCTCAGCTAGTTCCTGACCATAGCTTGTCTCAAATGATTCCCAGTTTGACCTCAGCTAGTTCCTGACCATAGCTTGTCTCTGTTGCCTCCTGGTTCAACTCCAGCTAGTCCCTGACCATGGCTTGTCTGTGCGGATTCCCAGTTTGACCTTTAGCTAGTTCCTGACCATAGCTTTTCTCCTGGGTTGGCCTCCGCTAGTTCCTGACCACAGCTTGTCTCTGATGGATTCCCAGTTTGACCTCAGCTAGCTTCTAACCATGGCTTGTCTCTGCTTATTCCTGGTTCAACCTCAGCTAGTAGGGGACCTTGGCTAGTTCCTGACCATGGCTTGTCTCTGCTGATTCCTGGTTCAACCTCAGCTAGTAGCTGACCTCGGCTAGTTCCTGACCATGGCTTGTCTCAAATCATTCCCAGTTTGACCTCAGCTAGTTCCTGACCATAGCTTGTCTCTGCTGACTCCTGGTTCAACTCCAGCTAGTCCCTGACCATGGCTTGTCTGTGCAGTATCCCAGCTTGACCTCCGCTAGTTCCTGACCACAGCTTGTCTTTGATGGATTCCAAGTTTGACCTCAGCTAGTTTCTGACCATGGTTTGTCTCTGCTGATTCCTGGTTCAACCTCAGCCAGTAGCTGACCTCAGTTAGTTCCTGACCACGGCTTGTCTCAAATGATTCTGTTTGACCTAAGCTAGTTTCTGACCATGGCTTGTCTCTGCCGATTCTTGGTTCAACATCAGCTAATAGCTGACCTCGGCTAGTTCCTGACTATGGCTTGTATGTAATGCTTCCCAGTTTGACCTCAGCTAGTTCCTGACTATAGCTTGGCTCTGCTGACTCCTGGTTCAACTCCAGCTAGTCCCTGACCAATGGCTTGTCTGTGCGGATTCCCAGTTTGACCTCAGCTAGTTTCTGACCATGGCTTGTCTCTGCTGATTCCTGGTTCAACCTCAGCTAGTAGCTGACCTCGGCTTGTCTCGAATGATTCCCAGTTTGACCTCAGCTAGATCCTGACAATGGCTTGTCTCTAATGATTCCCACTTTGACCTCAGGTAGTTTCTGACCATGACTTGTCTCTGCTGATTCCTGCCAAACCTCAGCTAGTCCCTGACCATGGCTTGTCTCCCAGGTTATACTCAGCTAGTACCTGACCACGTGCTTGTGTCTCTGCTGATTCCCGGGTTGACATCAGCTAGACCTGGACTACCGCTCACCTCTGCTGACCTTCTGGTGTGATCTCAGCTTTTCTCCTGCTATCTTCTTGGTTACTGACCACAGCCCACCCAGACCATATTTCTAGCCTGCTGTGTGTGTCTGTGTTCTGGCCAGCTACCTTCCACTTGGTCTGCACATGCACCCCACACCCAGGCCTGCCTGCAGAAGGGAGCTTCTGTAGACTGGATTCATGGCACCTGTTTCACTCTGTGCCCTCCCACTCCATGTACCTCACTCCAAGTGTGTCTGGACCAAAGGTGTAGAGGAAGTCTTCTTCCTCCAGCCAGATATTTGATAGGGACCCACAGCCTGAGCTTGAGCCTGAGCCACAGCCTGAGCTTGTAAATTGTACCCTTCAATTGTACCCTTCTGAATATTTGATGAACACTCATGTTAAGGAAGAAATAACACTGGAATAGACATACAGTATGAGCTGTGTTCCATGTAAAAACTTTGATGTGACGGGGTATTTACGTTGCATGCCTATGTTCAAGAGAGAAGCTTAGTTACCAGTGGATGGGAAACAGTTCTGAAAAAGCCATCACTGCGGCGCGTTAAGCCACTGCACCAGTGGGTGAAAACCCCTACCCTATACCATACACACCACAGTGGGCCATTCCCTTTATCGCATATTATGCTGCAAACAATTCTGTGTAGATGCCAAGATAAGTCTATTTCATTTGAAACTGCAAATTCTGTTTCTTTGGGGACCAAAGACTTTTAGTAGGGGGGACTGTGTGGCTCATCCAGCAGCACCTTTCATTTTAGGAATATCTCAACCTGGGTATTCTTGTGGCTGTGCTGCAGCCTGCGATTCCTTCCTATCACCAAACCCATCAAGGAAAGAGAGAGAGAGGTGAATGAAGGTGCAGGTTGGCCACAAATGGAAAGGAAATTGTAGCAGGGGACAGCCCTGTACAAATCCAAGGGACCACCAGCATAGATCCACGTAGACCACCAGGAAAATAAATATGAGTGTGGAGCTGGCAGGGGAAAAAGGACTAAACCCTCTTTGGCATTAAATTATGCTGATCCCCGGAGAAGCTAGAGGGTGACCCATTCGCTGAGCAAAGACAGTGCAGCCCATCTCTCCAGTGAACATCAGAGGGCAGACTGCATCCAGGTGGCCATTCATCAGACGGATGAGCAGCCTCTGGCCACCCATTGTAATGTCATGACTATATAATGTACAACAAAGTGTATACAGTGCAGGAGTCCGGGGTATGCGACATACAACAATGTAGAATACAGGGGTCTGGAGTATATAACATACACCATAATGCATAGAGTGCAGTGGTCAGCGGAATCACAGAATTCAACACAGAGAAGAAGGATTGTCCAGAAGATAAAAGATCGAATGTGCAGTACAGGGAACATTTTCAGGAAAGTGACCATTACCAGATTATTACAGGCTGGTATTGCTCAGTCCCCACCCCACCCTGAACCAATCAGAGATCAGTATGAACAGAGGGATGCATTTAATGTTAATGACCCACCTGTGCTGATCTCTGTAGGAGTGTCCTCCTCTATAAATGTCCTCGTTATTCCATCCTCCTCCATAGACTGCTGATCATCCCTCACATACGTCTCTTCTTCTTCTGATTTAACCTCAACTTTCATATGTATCAGATCTTCACCCTAAACCAAGAGAATGAGAGACAATAACACCTTGGAAGGTCTATAAATCATCTTCATGAGACTCTTATGTTCTAGACCAGGGATCCTCAAACTACGGCCCTTCAGCTGTTGCAGAACTACACATCCCATGAGGCATTGTAAAACTCTGACATTCACAGACATGACTAGGCATGATGGGAATTGTAGTTCCTGAACAACTGGAGGGCCACAGTTTGAAGACCCCTGTTCTAGAAGCTCTGTCCCACCTACCTGATGATGGTGGGGGATGGTGTGATCTTCCTCTGTTGAATCCCGGGAATACAGAGGACGGGGACATCTCTCTGGTGTGCTTCTGTAGCTGGAAGACTCCACCATTCCACCTTTTGGAAACTCTGACTCCTCCATCACTCCATCCTCATCATCCTCCTCTTTTATCTCTTTTTTCACCTCAACTTTAGGATCTCTCAGGTTTCCACTCTGAATGTACAATAAAAATGACATCAATGGTAACAATGCAGATAATGTACAGATCCTAATGATACTATCAGTGATTGTCCCTCATCTACCTGATGATGGTGGGGGATGGTGTGACCTCCCTGTGTGGGATCCCGGGAATACAGAGGACGGGGACATCTCTCTGGTGGGTTCCTGGTATTTGGTGGCTCCATCATATCCTTGTGTCCTTCTGAAAACTCCTCCATCACTCCATACTCCTCATCCTCCTCTTTATACTCTTCTTTGACAACAATATTGTAATTCTCAAAGTTCACACTCTGAAAATATAAAACATTCATTGTAACAAACATTCTTGTATATAAATCATGACTACCAATAATTGTTCCTCATCTACCTGATGATGGTGGGGGATGGTGTGACCTTCCTGTGTGGGATCCCGGGAATACAGAGGACGGGGGGATCTCTCTGGTGGGTTCCCATTACTGGATCCATCTGTAGGAAACACACACACACTGACTGAATACATTGTTTCTATGTGTTTATCAGATGATGGGGGATCTAGGTGGAGCCTCCGTACTGCTCTCTCCTTTACAATAAAGTCTCCTCTTACCCGGTGATGTGAGGGGCGGCTGATTGTCCATCATGACGTCCTTGTAGAGATCCTTGTGTCCTTCTAAATACTCCCACTCCTCCATGGAGAAATAGACAGTGACATCCTGACACCTTATAGGAACCTGACACACACAATGATACAGTCACCATCCAGACACAAGATTACCATGATACCAAGATGTTGATGAAGATCTCTAGTTTTCTATGATTGTATGGAGGGGTCAACCACCAATTCACCTTAGCGCGCCGCATGAGCTGTGGGAAAGCCTGTAAGGTGTGTGAGGGATACAATACAACTTCTCTTCTTATTGTTCTTATTATTCCTGTCTGTCCGGTCAGTGGGGTGTGGGCACTGTGATGGTCATATGGACACCAAGCTTCACCTCTCCGGTCAGGTCTGTGTTTTATTAATAGAGATAAGAGTGATGTCATGTGACCTCCCAGAATCCTCCTCACCTCTCCGGTCAGGTCTGTGTTTTATTAATAGAGATAAGAGTGATGTCATGTGACCTCCCAGAATCCCCCTCACCTCTCCGGTCAGGTCTGTGTTTTATTAATAGAGATAAGAGTGATGTCATGTGACCTCCCAGAATCCTCCTCACCTCTCCGGTCAGGTCTGTGTTTTATTAATAGAGATAAGAGTGATGTCATGTGACCTCCCAGAATCCTCCTCACCTCTCCGGTCAGGTCTGTGTTTTATTAATAGAGATAAGAGTGATGTCATGTGACCTCCCAGAATCCTCCTCACCTCTCCGGTCAGGTCTGTGTATTATTAATAGAGATAAGAGTGATGTCATGTGACCTCCCAGAATCCTCCTCACCAACAGGCCCACATAGCAAACAGGTCAAGAAGGGCTAGACAGACTCAGGGAGCAGCTTGTAGCACCTTACACCCAAAACTGGCTTTAGAAGAGGTCTGAACATTCACCTGGTGGAACTTAACAAACGTGTAAACGGAAGCTGAGGGGGGTAGCCTTACAAATCTGAGAAACCCTAGGAAGCACTAACATATCTGGTAGAGTGCAATTTACCAGGGAAGGAAGGAAACCCAATACTTTAGACCATAAGCTTGAACGAGGACTTGTCTAATCCACCCAGCAATGGTGGAGCAAGAAGAAGAGAGTCCTCTGTGGGAACCCCTCGGAAAGGGACAGAGCTATGCCCCCAGAAGAGCGGCCCTGGACCCGTGTAACTTAACATGATGCAGCACATGCTAAGCTGGACACCCACACAGGATCCAGTGTCTAAAGTAACATTATAGACTGACCCCACATTTTTACCCAAGTGGGGGTCAGGGTTGGGTTCCCTCAAGGTCGAGCCAAGGATTCAACTGATCTGGAAGCTTCAGAAAGAGCGGCTGTGGTTGCGGTAAAGCCAGAAACCTGGATAGAAGAATCATCTGAAGATGACCACACATCAGTAGAAATTTTTTTTTTTTTGGAAATTTTTCAATTTTTTGGAATGTTTGATCGATTTTCTAGTGGGGTCAAATCGGCATTTGTTTTCCACTGAAGTATGAAAATTCGAAGAAGGATGGAAAGTTTTTTTTTTATCAAATGAACGAACTTCTGCGGATGTGGTTTTTCATTCTGAAATTGTGTACACATCGTAATGAAAACCCATTTAATACGTCTGGGCCTCCATTCCCATAGCGTGTAGAGTTGCCACCTCATCCCTTTAAACCCGAACACCTATGAATTGCACAGGTTCTGAGGCTAATTAAATGCAGATAAGGCACCAAGTGAGTTTAATTACCACCTTAATCAGCCACAGAACCCGTGTAATTCATATGTGTTCGGGTTTAAAGGGATGAGGTGGCAACCCTAATAGCGGGTCTGGACAAATTTAGCTTTTCATCGAAATTCGCCATCTTCAGAGAGGAGAACCTCAAGAGGAAACAGGTAGGTCCTCTCCGGAGGGATGGACTGATAGAGACACATGTAGGGTTACCGCCCCATCCCTTTAAACCTGAACAAATATGAATTACACGGGTTCTCTGGCTGATTAAGGTGGAAACTAAACTCACTTGGTGCTTTATCTGTATTAAATAAGCCTCAGAACCCGTGTAATTCATATGTTTAAAGGGATGAGGTGTTCTGCCCCCGAAGGGGTAAGTCTAGGTTTCCACACTATATATGTGTGTATCATCATCTGCTGGAGATAAAAGACATCACAGTGACTATGGAGGAAGAGGACGGACATGACGGGGGGGGGGTTACTGGGTGTAAATAGAAAATAAGATCTTATTACCTCCTCTTGTGCCACTTCCAACAATGTCTCCTCTCTACTTCCTCCCGAATCACCTCTCACCCGGAACTTCCTATTTATACCTGACATCACTTCCTGTCCGCCATAGAGACTTCCTGTCTTCCATAGAGACTTTCTGTCCTGTAGCTTAGATCTCCACCCTGTGGAGGTCAGAGGAAGTGCAGCCCAGAGAAACGTCAATGAGTGTATTGAGAAGGGGCTAAATATTCTGTGTTGTTTGATCCACCCCCCCAGATATGCAGTCTCTGCACCCCCCCATATAATCCTGCTGTTTCCCCCCAATCCCAGTGTCTCTATGTTCCCCAACCAGTTCCCCAACCAGTCCCCCCCACTAGTCCTCAAGTCTCTGTGTCCCCCCTTCTTTACACCCCCCTCTCCATTAAGCCTCTAAACCCTTCCAGTCCTGCCGTCTCTGTTTCCTCCCCAGTCCTGCCATCTCCATGTCCCCCCCCCCAACTAGTCTTGCGGTGTCTTCTACCCTTACGTCCTTTGGTCTCTGTGGGCCCCTCACCAGTCCTGTGGTCACTTTGCCTACCCTGGTTCTGTGGTCTGTGCGTCCCTCCATAATCCTGTAGTCTGTGTTTTACCTCTTCATTCTTGCTGACTCTGTGTTTCCTCCCCAGTCCTGCGATACCTTTGTTCCCCAACCAGTCCTGTAATGTCTATGTCCCCCCCACCAGTTCTGTAGTATCTGTCCCCCCAGTCCTCTGGTCTCTGGTTCCCCCACCAGTCCTGCGGTCTCTGTCCCTCCACCAGTCCTGCAGTCTCTTTTTTCCCCAAACAGTCCTGCAATGTGTCCCTCTGCCAGTCCTGCATTCTCTATCCCTCCACCAGTCCTGTAGTCTCTGTTTCCCTGAACAGTCCTGCAATGTGTTCCTCTACCAGTCCTGCGGTCTGTTTCCTTCCACCAGTCCTGCAGTCTCAGTCCCCCCCCCCCCACCAGTCCTACAGTATGTCCCTCTACCGGCCTTGTAGTCTCGGTTCCTTTACCAGTCCTACAGTCTTTGTCCCCCATCAGTCCTGCAATATGTCCCTCTACCAGTCCTGCAATATATCCCTCTACCAGTCCTGTGGTCTCGGTTCCCCCACCAGTCCTGCAGTGTGTGTGTCCCCACCAGTCCTGCAATATGTCCCTCTACCAGTCCCGTGGTCTCGGTTCCCCCACCAGTCCTGCAGTCTGTGTCGTCTCCCCACCAGTCCTGCAATACATCCCTCTACCAGTCCTGCCTTCTCTGTTTTCCCCCACCAGTCTTTTGGTCTGTGTCCCCCCAACCAGTGAATAGGTCCCGTGAAGTCATTGGTTTATGACCCCAAAGATTTCCATCTGGGATAGTTCTCCACAGTCCTTAGTGAAATTGTAACAAGATAATTAGAGCCCTGATGAAGGGGGGTGATTTGACCTTTGAAACTCGTTGGGTTCTTCTACTGGTTGTAGGAAGGAAATGTGCACATTTAATTGGCAATTTGATGCTTGGTTTCTTCCTTTCATCTAAACGCCTTAAGTAGGGCGAGTCCCACTTCTGTAGGTCCATCCACCTCACTTTGTGGCCAAGATCTATTCATCAAGAACAGTAAAGGGGAAGAGAAAATGTTGATTTCCTTTTTTGCAAAACATGCTAAGACTTCAATAAAAATTATTAGATTTAAAAAAAATGTAACTTGAGAGAGAAGGACCTCTTGAGATGGAGAAGAGATATAGTGGGAAGAGCGTGCCTGGCAGACATGGGCATGGCCAAAGTCTAAGACTGATACATTGCTGGACAATGAGAGGAAAAATGACCCAGTGTAAGCTGTGGGTAAAAATGTCCTGCAGTCAGAGGGGGATGGGGGGGTTTGGCAATCAGGGATACCCAGGATACCCTGGAATCAGCAATACCTTGGATCAGTGGGTCAAAAAATGTCCAACGTTAGTGTGTGTGGCAGGAAGAATGCCCTGATGTTGGTGGCCAGTGGAGGCAAAAAGATGCATTTGTATCAGCGAGGTATTGTGGGGGGCACTGGGAACAATAGTGCCCAGTTGTAGGTGGTGCAGAATGATAGGGCATGAATGGGGGAGGGCAGGTGTAGTTGGCACTCCTTAGTACCCCATGGACTTCCGTTAATAACATTGCTTAGGAAAAACAATCATATAGTTGGTGTTCCAGAAACACGGCTTGGCTCCTCACAAGACTGGGCTGTTTGTATTCAGGCCGATCCTCTTGTTTAGAGGGACATGGGACATAGATAGAGGGGGGTTTCTCTATGTTAGATGTGATGTGAAAGCGAGGAAGAAAGATAGTGTTTGGAGGTTGTGATGGTGCGAAGAGGGAATTACGGGTGGAAAGATAGATGGGTCTATGAAGTGATATACTTATAATTGGAGTTTACAACAGACGTCCTAAAATTTATGGAGAGGGTGAGAATCAACAATCAATCTGGCTCACTTGTGGTAGAAAAGGAATAAGAGGAAATAAACTTTTATTATAACACATCCAAAGTCAAACTTTTTTTTAATCAACTTACAAAGAATCTCCCCTTAGTCCCCCATGAACTAAGAGTTAATAACTATGCTTGGGGAAACCCATCATTTAGTTGGTGTTCCAGAAACACGGCTGGACTCCTGACAAGACTGGGCTGTTTGTATTCATGCTGATCCTCTTGTTTAGAGGGACACGGGACATAGAAAAGATGGAGAGGGGGGTTCCTCTATGTTAGATGTGATGTGAAAGTGAGGAAGAAAGATGATCTTGTGGTTGGTGTTCCAGAAACACGGCTTTGCTCCTCACAAGACTGGGCTGCTTTTGTTCATGCTGATCCTCTTGTTTAGAGGGACACGGTCATAGAAAAAAATGGATGAGGGGGGTTTCTCTATGTTAGATGTCATGTGAAAGTGAGGAAGAAAGATGATCTTGTGGTTGGAGATGTGGTCGGTGTTCCAGAACCATGGCTTGATTCCTCACAAGACTGGGATGTCTGTATTTATGCTGATCCTCTTGTTTAGAGGGACATGGGGCATAGAAAAGATGGAGAGGGGGTTCCTCTATGTTAGATGTGACGTGAAAGTGAGGAAGAAAGATGATCCTGTGGTTGGAGTTACAGAAACACGGCTTTGCTCCTCACAAGACTGGGCTGTTGGTATTCATGCTGATCCTTTTGTTTAGAAGGACATGGGACATATAAAAGATGGAGAGGGGGGTTCCTCTATGTTAGATGTGATTTGAAAGTGAGGAAGAAAGATGATCTTGTGGTTGGAGATGTGGTTGGAGTTCCAGAAACACGGCTTGGCTCCTCACAAGACTGGGCTGTTTTTATTCATGCTGATCCTCTTGTTTAGAGGGACACGGTCATAGAAAAAAATGGATGAGTGTAGTTTCTCTATGTTAGATGTCATGTGAAAGTGAGGAAGAAAGATGATCTTGTGGTTGGAGATGTGGTCGGTGTTCCAGAACCACGGCTTGATTCCTCACAAGACTGGGCTGTCTGTATTTATGCTGATCCTCTTGTTTAGAGGGACATGGGGCATAGAAAAGATGGAGAGGGGGGTTCCTCTATGTTAGATGTGACGTGAAAGTGAGGAAGAAAGATGATCTTGTGGTTGGAGTTACAGAAACACGGCTTTGCTCCTCACAAGACTGGGCTGTTGGTATTCATGCTGATCCTCTTGTTTAGAAGGACATAGAAAAGATGGAGAGAGGGGTTCCTCTATGTTAGATGTGATGTGAAAGTGAGGAAGAAAGTTGATCTTGTGGGTGGAGATGGCGATGATGCGAAGGAGGAACTACGGATGGAATGATAGATGGGTTTATGAACTGATGAACTTATAATTGGAGTCTACTACAGACATCCTGAAATGTATGGAGAGGGTGAGAATCAACAACCAATCTGGCTCACTTGTGGTAGAAAAGGAATAAGAGTAAATAAACTTTTATTATAACACAGCTAAAGTCAACCTTTTTTTTAATCAACTTACAAAGAATCTCCCCTTAGTCCCCCATGAACTAAGAGTTAATAACATTGTTTGGGAAAACCAATAATTTAGTCGGTGTTCCAGAAACATGGCTTGACTCCTCACAAAACTGGGCTGTTGGTATTCATGCTGATCCTCTTGTTTAGAGGAAAATGGGACATAGAAAAGATGGAGAGGGGGGTTACTCTATGTTAGATGTGATGTGAAAGTGAGGAAGAAAGATGATCTTGTGGGTGGAGGTGGTGATGAGGCGGAGGATAGACATGTGCAATTTGTTTCTTTTTTTTTCGTTTTCCGTTTAAATTCGTTATATTCGTTATCGTACGAATGAAGGAATGATTCGCTAAAAATTTTAACGAATAACGAATTATCGAATCGAACGAATACGAAAAACAACGAAAATCCGAAATAACCAAATTAGAAACAACGAAACTACAAAAGAAGAAAATCCGAAAAACGAAAAAAACAGGAACAACGAAAATCAAAATGAACGAAAAAATTCGTACATTCGTAACTTTTTTTTTATTTTTTGAATTGGTAATTTTCCGTGTCCCTTACAAATGGCGCTGCTTAACGTGCTTCGAAAGGATTGCACGAAAAAATTGGTACATTCGTACCTTTTTTTTTGCGATTCGTAAATTTTCCGTGTCTCTTACAATGGCGCTGGCTTAACGTGCTTCGAATGGATTGAATGAAAAAATTCGTACATTCGTAACTTTTTTTTTTGCGATTCCTAATTTTCCGTGTCTCTTACAATGGCGCTGCTTAACGTGCTTCGAATGGATTGAATGAAAAAATTCGTACATTCGTAACTTTTTTTTTTGCGATTCGTAATTTTCCGTGTCTCTTACAATGGCGCTGCTTAACGTGCTTCGAATGGATTGAATGAAAAAATTGTACATTCGTAACTTTTTTTTTTTCGATTCGTAATTTTCCGAGTCTCTTACAATGTAATAATAGCATACACATTACATAACATTATGAATTATGCTCCGATTACGAATCTACGAAAACAATGTTACGAAAGTACGAATAAATCAATCTAACGAAAGTACGAATGTAACTAAATCTACGAAAAATACGAATGCGTCCGAATTTTGAATAAACGAAAATTAAACTAACGGAAAAAAACGAATCAACAAAACAATAACTCTTACGAAAATACGAACACCGACGACTTACGAAATTACGAATCGTTACGAAATAAACGGAAACAAACAGAAATGCAAATAAACAAATTTTTCTATTGTGCACATGTCTAGCGGAGGAGGAACTACGGATGGAATGATAGATGGGTTTATGAACTGATGAACTTATAATTGGAGTCTACTACAGACGTTCCTGAGATTTATGGGGGTCGAAGACCAAAGTCACTCACTTGTGGTAGAAAAGGAATAAGAGGAAATAAACTTTTATTATAACACAGCTAAAGTCAAACTTTTTTTTAATCAACTTACAAAGAATCTCCCCTTAGTCCCCCATGAACTAAGAGTTAATAACACCAATAATTTAGTCGGTGTTCCAGAAACACAGCTTGACTCCTCGCAAAACTGGGCTGTTGGTATTCATGCTGATCCTCTTGTTTAGAGGGACATGGGACATAGAAAAGATGGAGAGGGGGTTCCTCTATGTTAGATGTGATGTGAAAGTGAGGAAGAAAGATGATCTTGTGGGTAGAGATGGCGATGATGCGGAGGAGGAACTACGGATAGAATGATAGATGGGTTTATGAACTGATGAACTTATAACTGGAGTCTACTACAGACGTCCTGAAATGTATGGGGAGGGTGAGAATCAGCAACCAATCTGGCTCACTTGTGGTAGAAAAGGAATAAGAGGAAATAAACTTTTATTATAACACAGCTAAAGTCAAACTTTTTTTGAATCAACTTACAAAGAATCTCCCCTTAGTCCCCCATGAACTAAGAGTTAATAACATTGTTTGGGAAAACCAATAATTTAGTCGGTGTTCCAGAAACATGGCTTGACTCCTCACAAAACTGGGCGGTTGGTATTCATGCTAATCCCCTTGTTTAGAGGAAAACGGGACATAGAAAAGATGGAGAGGGGGGTTCCTCTATGTTAGATGTGATTTGAAAGTGAGGAAGAAAGATGATCTTGTGGTTTAGTTACAGAAACATGGCTTTGCTCCTCACATGACTGGGCTGTTGGTATTCATGCTGATCCTCTTGTTTAGAAGGACATGGGACATAGAAAAGATGGAGAGGGGGTTCCTCTATGTTAGATGTGATGTGAAAGTGAGGAAGAAAGATGATCTTGTGGTTGGAGTTACAGAAACACGGCTTGGCTCCTCACAAGACTGGGCTGTTGGTATTCAGGCTGATCCTCTTGTTTAGAAGGACATGGGAGATGGAGGAACCCCCCTCTCCATCTTTTCTATGTCGCGTGTCCCTCTAAACAAGAGGATCAGCATAAATACCGACAGCCCAGTCTTGTGAGGAATCAAGCCGTGTTTCTGGAACACCGACCACATCTCCAACCACAAGATCATCTTTCTCCCTCACTTTCACATCACATCTAACATAGAGGAACCCCCCTCTCCATCTTTGCTATGTTAGATGTGATGTGAAAGTGAGGAAGAGAGATGATCTTGTGGTTGGAGTTACAGAAACACGGCTTGGCTCCTCGCAAGACTGGACTGTTTTTATTCATGCTGATCTTCTTGTTTAGAGGGACACGGGACATAGAGAAACCCCCCTCATCCATTTTTTTCTATGTTAGATGTCATGTGAAAGTGAGGAAGAAAGATGATCTTGTGGTTGGAGATGTGGTCGGTGTTCCAGAACCACGGCTTGATTCCTCACAAGACTGGGCTGTCTGTATTTATGCTGATCCTCTTGTTTAGAGGGACATAGAAAAGATGGAGAGGGGGGGGGGGTTCCTCTATGTTAGATGTGATGTGAAAGTGAGGAAGAAAGATGATCTTGTGGTTGGAGTTACAGAAACACAGCTTTGCTCCTCACAAGACTGGGCTGTTGGTATTCATGCTGATCCTCTTGTTTAGAGGGACACAGGGCATAGAAAAAAATGGATGAGGGGGGTTTCTCTATGTTAGATGTCATGTGAAAGTGAGGAAGAAAGATGATCTTGTGGTTGGAGTTACAGAAACACGGCTTTGCTCCTCACAAGACTGGGCTGTTGGTATTCATGCTGATCCTCTTGTTTAGAAGGACATGGGAGATGGAGGAACCCCCCTCTCCATCTTTTCTATGTCCCATGTCCCTCTAAACAAGAGGATCAGCATAAATACAGACAGCCCAGTCTTGTGAGGAATCAAGCCGTGGTTCTGGAACACCGACCACATCTCCAACCACAAGATCATCTTTCTCCCTCACTTTCACATCACATCTAACATAGAGGAACCCCCCTCTCCATCTTTTCTATGTTAGATGTGATGTGAAAGTGAGGAAGAAAGATGATCTTGTGGTTGGCATTTCAGAAACACGGCTTGGCTCCTCACAAGACTGGACTGTTTTTATTCATGCTGATCTTCTTGTTTAGAGGGACACGGGACATAGAAAAAAAATGGATGAGGGGGTTTCTCTATGTTAGATGTCATGTGAAAGTAAGGAAGAAAGATGATCTTGTGGTTGGAGATGTGGTTGGTGTTTCAGAAACACGGCTTGGCTCCTCACAAGACTGGGCTGTTTGTATTCATACTGATCCTCTTGTTTAGTGGGACACGGGACATAAAAAAGATAGAGAGGGGGGTTCCTCTATGTTAGATGTGATGTGAAAGTGAGGAAGAAAGATGATCTTGTGGTTGGCGTTTCAGAAACACGGTTTGGCTCCTCACAAGACTGGACTGTTTTTATTCATGCTGATCTTCTTGTTTAGAGGGACACGGGACATAGAAAAAAATGGATGAGGGGGGTTTCTCTATGTTAGATGTCATGTGAAAGTGAGGAAGAAAGATGATCTTGTGGTTGGAGATGTGGTTGGCGTTTCAGAAACACGACTGACTCCTCACAAGACTGGGTTGTTTGTATTCATACTGATCCCCTTGTTTAAAGGGACACAGGGCATAGAAAATATGGAAGGGGGGTTTCTCTATCTTTGATGTGATCTAATACAGATGATCTTGTGGTTGGAGGTGGTGATGGTACAGAGGAGGAATGATAGATGGGAATGAGAATGCAGTTGGTGTTCCAGAAACATGGCTTGACTCCTCACAAGACTGGGCTGTTGGTATTCATGCTGATCCTCTTGTTTAGGGGAAAACGGGACATATAAAAGATGGAGGGGGGTTCCTCTACGTTAGATGTCATGTGAAAGTGAGGAAGAAAGTTGATCTTGTGGGTGGAGATGGCGATGAGGCGGAGGAGGAACTACGGGTGGAATGATAGATGGGTTTATGAACTGATGAACTTATAATTGGAGTCTACTACAGACGTTCCTGAGATTTATGGGGGTCGAAGACCAAAGTGGCTCACTTCTGGTAGAAAAGGAATAAAAGAAAAAGAAACCAAATCTAAAAATCAAACTTTTATTCATCAACCTACAAAGAATATCATGATGACTAAGTAGAAATATAGATTTTGATCTTCGGGAGGCAACACCTTTGCTCAGGTCAATGTTGAGGCTCCATTGTTCCTGGTGAAATATACACCCCGCCAGATTCTGCTCCTCCAGGGCAGCCGATATGTGGCGCAGGGTACCCTGTGAGTCGTACGGTTCTAAAATTCACATTTTCACTTGTTTGCTATCAAACCTCCAAGCAGCAGGTGGCGCTCCAAGAAAATGCAGTTGTCTATCTATGAAGGCTCAAAGCCCTACCACTGCACGGAAGTAGCCTTGTTGGTCTCATCTCTCCTGCTCTTCACCCACGAGGAATATCGCACATCTTTCACCATCATTTTCTTTATAGCTGCAGGGGAGATCAGGCTACACTGCAGGAAGGTCTCAACCAGCAGTGACATGCCCCTCCCCCTCCCCCACCATTCTAACTTTATGGACTGTGGTAACCTCCATAAGACCAGGGAAGTGTTTTCTGAGGTGTATATCAAGGTGTGCTTCTTCCCATCTCTGACCTATGGCAAAATACACTTCAAGTAGAAGACGTGTCCCGAACCCCCGGTCACCGATATGTCTCAAGGGTCGTGTGGGCTTGGCAAGACTGCACTGCTCTGAGAATCTTCTCCCGCACTCGGGGCAGGAACTTTCTTCAGGAGGGGCTTCTCCCCCGCGTGGCACCTCTGATGCCGAAGAAGATCTGCTTTGCGCACAAAACATTTCCCGCACTCGGAGCAGGAAAACGGCTTCTCCGCCGTGTGACACAGCCGATGCACGGAAAGGTTGGACTTCCCCGAAAAACATTTCCCGCACTCGGGGCAGGAATACGGCTTCTCCCCCATGTGAGATCTCTGATGTTTGACAAGAGAGGATTTCATCGCATAACACTGCCCGCAGTCAGCGCAGGAGTACGGCTTTTCCCCCGTGTGAGATCTCTGATGTGAGGCAAGCTCCGATTTCCTTGTATAACACTTCCCGCACTCGGAGCAGGAATACGGCTTCATGCCCGAGTGGGACCTCAGATGTACGTAAAGATTGGACTTCTGGGAAAAAGATTTCCCGCACTCGGGACAGGGAAAGGGCTTCTCCCCCGTGTGACACCTCTGATGTGCAGCTAGATCTGGTTTACGTAGAAAGCGTTTCCCGCACTCGGGACAGGCATGCGGTTTCTCCCCCGTGTGACACCTCTGATGTTCAGACAGGTAAGACATCCGCGAAAAACATTTCCCGCACTCATTGCAGGAATGCGGCTTTTCCCCTGCGTGAGACCTCTCATGTCTGACAAGTGATGATTTCAATGGGAAGCATTTCCCGCACTCAGCACAGGAAAAGGGCATGCTGCCTGTGTGACTTACCTGATGCCTGATAAGTTGGGATTGCCACAGAAAACTTTTCCCGCAGTCAGAGCAGGAATACACCTTCTCCCCGGTGTGAGACCTCTCATGTCTGACAAGAGCTGATTTCACCGTGAAACTTTTCCCGCACTCAGAACATGAAAAGGGCACGTTGCCTGTATGAGTGATTTGATGCTTGAGAAGTTGAGATTGCCACAAAAAGCATTTCCCGCACTCGGAGCAGGAATACGGCTTCTCGCCCGTGTGAGATCTTTGATGTCTGACAAGTGCCCATTTCCATGGGTAACATTTCCCGCACACAGCACAAGAGTACGGCTTCTCGCCCGTGTGAGACCTTAGATGTCTGACCAGTGCCAATTTCCGTGGATAACTTTTCCCGCACTCGGGACAGGAATGGGGCTTCTCCTGCTCGTGAGAAAGTTGGTGTTCATCTAAATTGGATTTTTTGACAAAACACATTCCACACTCAATACAAGCAAAAATGACGCCGTCCCTCCCAGTCTGAGGTTCCTCGGGATGAGAGGAATATGAAGGTCCGGAACCGTCCCGCACAGTCTGAGGTTCCTCAGGATAAGAGGAATACGATGGTCCGGCACCGTCCCGCACAGTCTGAGGTTCCTCAGGATAAGAGGAATATGATGGTCCGGCACCGTCCCGCACAGTCTGAGGTTCCTCGGGATGAGAGGAATACGATGGTCCGGCACCGTCCCGCACAGTCTGAGGTTCCTCAGGATAAGAGGAATACGATGGTCCGGCACCGTCCCGCACAGTCTGAGGTTCCTCAGGATAAGAGGAATACGATGGTCCGGCACCGTCCCGCACAGTCTGAGGTTCCTCGGGATGAGAGGAATACGATGGTCCGGCACCGTCCCGAACAGTCTGAGGTTCCTCAGGATAAGAGGAATACGATGGTCCGGCACCGTCCCGCACAGTCTGAGGTTCCTCAGGATAAGAGGAATACGAAGGTCCGGAACCGTCCCGCACAGTCTGAGGTTCCTCGGATAAGAGGAATACGATGGTCCGGCACCGTCCCGCACAGTCTGAGGTTCATTTGAGGTAGTCGGGTTTTCTCCTGGACTATACTGTGTGATGTCCTCATCTTCTACTTTACAGTCTGGAGACAAAGTGAGACAATCCTCTGAGGTTTTCCTCATCTCCCGTCCATCTACTAAAATAGGAATACAAAGATTATTACTAGACATGATGTACCTACACGTTTGGGAGGTTGTGCTACGCAAACATATTCACTTACAGTGTAAAATCAATTCCAATCTTGGCACTAGGAAGCCTATTTATAGAGCAGAGCTGAACTAGAACGTTCCCGGATAGTCTTCAGCTATAGCCTGTGGAAATCTGTGTTCCCATTACTAACCTGGCCTGCCCTTGGACTTGTTTCTGCTCTGCCTTTCTGCTACTGACCTCAGTTAGTTTCTGACCATGGCTTGTCTCGGCTGATTCCTGGTTCAACCTCAGCTAGTTCCTGATCACGGCTTGTCTCAAATGATTCCCAGTTTGACCTCAGCTAGTTCCTGACCATGGCTTGTCTCTGCCGATTTCTGGTTCAACCTCAGCTAGTTCCTGACCACGGCTTGTCTCAAATGATTCCCAGTTTGACCTCGGCTTGTCTCTGCTGATTCCTGGTTCAACCTCAGCTAAGAGCAAAGATTATTACTAGACAAGAGCAGATTGGTTCCCCTAAACCAGGACTCCGCCCACATCAGGCAGCTTCGTCTTTGAGGATCTTACAATTCCCCCCTCAAGTCAACTGGTCTGCTGGATCTCCAACAATTCTCTATTCAAAACACCCACATCAGAGACTAAGAGAAACAATGAGAATTCTGTTTTAGAAGGGTGACCGTTTTGGGATTTTAGTCCAGTTTTTTGGGAGGAGCTGCTCAGCTTGCAGTCTGCATCTCCGCCTCGCAGCAGATAGGAGGCTACAGCATCAAGGAAAGAGGGCACGAGAAATGCAATTGGCTGCATCAGTGTCTTAGATCTAAGCCCCACCTTCATGATGACAAATACCTTCACTTGAGGGTTTGAGCGCTCCACCGTCAACTAGGGCCCCACCGCCAGCAGATTCTGTGGCAGTTTTACCCACTGGCCAGTGGTAATTCATGATCTAAAGGGAGTATTAAGGCTTCAATAGTTATCCTGATTCCTTAAGGATATTTGTTGCATCAAGTTTTTGTCTTAGCCTGCCAGCAAACACCAACCCTATTTAACTTGCGGTGTTACTGAATTATACCGCTCTTATCAAACGTCTTTATTTACTATTGTCAGGCACGGGCTAACCGCTTCCCGACCGCCTCAAAATCACGTACCTGTACGTCCCCTTTAATTGCCTGCCAGCGGCGCGCTTGCGACCCGGTCGGGAGCTCGTGACCCCGGCCGCGGGACCAGCTGACCCGATCACCGCTGGTGTCCCGCGATCGGGTCACGGAGCTGAAGAACGGGGAGAGGTATGTGTAAACAAACCTCTCCCCGCGCTGCCTACTCTGCCTGTCATTGATCGGCTGTTCCCGGTCATCGGGAAAGCCGATCAATGACGTCAGACGTCAGCCCCGCCCCCTAACGTAAAAAAACACACACACGTCACAGCCCATAAACCCTCCCCCTAGTGGTTAACTCTTTCACTACAACTGTCATTTATACATCAATCAGTGCATTTAAATAGCATTGATTGCTGTATAAATGACAATGGTCCCAAAAATGTGTCAAAAATGTCCGATGTGTCCGCCATAATGTCGCAGTCACAATAAAAAAAAAAAACGCTGATCGCCGCCATTACTAGTAAAAAAAAAAATATTAATAAAAATGCTATAAAACTATCCCCTATCTTGTAAACCCTATAACTTCTGCGCAAACTGATCAATAATCGCTTATTGCGATTTTTTTTACCAAAAATATGTAGAAGAATACGTATCGGCCTAAACTGAGGAAAAAATATGTTTTTTTATATATTTTTTGGGGGATATTTGTTATAGCAAAAAGCAAAAAATGTTGCATTTTTTTTCAAAATTGTCGCTCTATTTTTGTTTATAGCGCAAAAAATAAAAACCGCAGGGGCGATCAAATACCACCAAAAGAAAGCTCTATTTGTGGGGAAAAAAAAGGACGCCAATTTTGTTTCGGGGCCACGTCGCACGACCGCGCAATTGTCAGTTAAAGCGACGCAGTGCCGAATCGCAAAAAGGGGCCTGGTCCTTTGGCTGCCAATTGGTCCGGGGCTGAAGTGGTTAATAAAGCCCATTTATTGCTGTTGGAGTTTTGGTGTATTTTTGGGTCAAATTACAGGGGGGGGGGGGGTCATCACTTGAAAAGGCAGAAGTACCTCGAATTTGTAGTAGCTCATGCAGGGGTATTGCTACAGGTGCGGACCTCGTTCAGTATTCTCCTATTCCTCTTCGCAGAGCAATGAGTGCTCCGGGAAGCGTGAGCTTAGTCAGCAAGATGAACCCGGTCACCACTGCTTTGTGGTGTGAAGAACCAAATGGGCACCTGGAAATACCTGTGATGATGGACATCCCCATTGAAAGATGGAGAGGACCAAAATTCAGTGGCAGCTGCAGCTCTAGCAATTGATTGTTGAGTGTTCATTCCAGACACACAGACAGACCCTCTGTCTTGCTTCGAGGGTATGCATCTACAGCGGAGAGGTGGCACCAAATTCCTGCAAACCCAAATTATTCGGTAGGCAACCAACTCGGTAGGGCATCCCAGCTAGAAGGCAACTATTCCAAGGGAAGTCCCCACCATCTCTGGAGCCCCTACATCAACAATCCCCAGGATATTCAGTTGTTTCCAGTGCATACACGTTTGTGAGGACGTGCCACGTGAACATACGCACTTACAGCACACAATCATTTCCAATATTGGCACTAGACAGCCTATTTTAAGAAGAGAGCTGAACTAGGAAGTTGTCAGATGGTCTTCAGCTGTAACCTGTGGCTTGAACCCTGAGACCTGTTCCTGAGATCTGCTTTCCCACTGCTGACCCAGTGGACTTGTCTCTGCTTTGCCTTTCTGCTACTGACCTTGGCTAGTTCCTGACCATTGCTTGTCTCTGATTCCTGTGTTGCCCTCCGCTAGCTCTTGACCTTGACTTGTCTCTTAGGTTGACCTCAGCTGGTACCTGGTTTAGTTTCATAGTTTCATAGTTAGTTAGGTTGAATAAACACATCAGTCCATCCAGTTCAACCTGAGTGAGTGTCTACAATTGTCCCTATCCCTGTACATTGCACACTCACATCAGTCCCTACCCTCAAGGAGCCCACAATCCAAGGTCCTCATTCATATACTAGGGCCAATTTTTGGACAGAAGACAATTTCCCTACCTGCATGTCTTTGGTTTGTAGGAGGAAACCGGAGTACCCCGGAGGAAACCCACGCAGGCACAGGGAGAACATGCAAACTC
Source organism: Lithobates sylvaticus (assembly GCA_028564925.1). Classification (NCBI taxonomy): domain Eukaryota; kingdom Metazoa; phylum Chordata; class Amphibia; order Anura; family Ranidae; genus Lithobates; species Lithobates sylvaticus. The sequence continues at coordinate 594,881,681 of CM053028.1, read as the reverse complement.
CAGGCAGGTAGTGTCGTGGTTGGGATTTGAACCAACGACCCTTCTTACTGCTAGGTGAGAGTGCTAACCACTACACCACTTTAACCACAGCTAGGCTTCTAAATATGGCTGTCTCTGCTGATTCTTAGGTTGACATGAGCTACCCCTTGACTACAGCTATTCCAAGGGAAGTCCCCACCATCTCTGGAGCCTCAATGTCAACAAACCCAGGATATTCAGTTTCCTAGGCATAAACATTTGTGCGGACGTGCCAGGTGAAAATATGCACATACCGAACACAATCATTTCCAATCTTGGCACCAGACAGTCTATTTAAAGAAGAGAGCTGAACTAGGTAGTTAGTCTTCAGCTGTAACCTGTGGTTTGAACCTTGAAACTGTTCCTGAGTTTCCCACTGCTAACCCAGTCTGTCCTTGGACTTGTTTCTGCTTTGCCTTTCTGCTACTGACTTTGGCTAGTTCCTGACCATGGCTTGTCTCCAATTTTGGTGCTGACCTCAGCCTAGTTCCTGACCATGACTTGTCTCTTGGGTTGACCTCAGCTAGTACCTGGTCACGGTCTGTCTCCGATTACTGGTTCAACCACAGCTAGGCTTCTGACCATGGCTTGTCTCTGCTGATTCTCAGGTTGACATCAGCTAGACCCTGACTACAGCTTACTTTACTCTTGTTTTTAACTCTGCCTCCCACCCTGTCTGCTGTCTCCTTGGCTACTGACTACAGCCCGTCCAGACCAAGCTTCCAGCCTGATCTTTCTGTTGGTCTGCATATGCACGTCACAGCCAAGCCTGCCTCCAGACTCCTGGCACCTATTACACTCTGTGCTCTCTAACTCCCTTTGCTACACACCAAGGGTGTCTAAACCAAATGCAGGCGTGCTCAACCTGTGTCCCCCCAGCTATTGCAGAACTACAAGTCCCAGGGGGCCTTGCAAGGCTGACAGTTACAAGCATGCCTCCCAAAGGCAGAGGCATGATGGGACTTGTACTTTCACAGCAGCTGGAGGGTCACAGGTTGAGCACTCATGGTGTACAGAGGAAGCTCTTTTGTTATCTCGGTCTCATGCCAGATATGTGATAGAGACCTACAGTCTTCAATCGTACCCTTGTGAACATGTTAGGGACACTCGCATCAGAAAATAAATAACACGGGAATAGACATAGACATATATCGGCAGTGTTCCATGTAAAAGCCATGACGTGGCGGGGTATTCACTTTACATGCTAATGTTTCACAGAGAAGCTTGGATACCGGTTGATGAGGAAGAGTTCACTGCTGTTCATTAAGCCACTGTACCAGTGGGTGATAACTCCTCCCCTGTACCTGACATACCATGGGTGGGCCACAACATTGCTTGCAAGTTATGCTAAAAACAGTTACTTGGTTCCATGTAGATGCTAAGATAACTATAGTTAATTTGAAACTACAAATTATGTTTCTTTGGGGACCAAAGACTTTTAGTGGGGGGAATGTGTAGCTCATCCTGTGGCTCCTTTAAGTTTAGTACCCTGTGCTGAATAGAGGGTTTGGGTTAAAGGGGCATGGGTAAACAGAGTCTGAGTACAAGACTATGTACTGTACAACAAAGTGTATCCAATGTAGGTGACAGGAGTATGTAGCATGCAACAATGTAGAGTGCAGGGGTTCAGAATATGTGACAACATAATACATAGAGTGGGAGGGGGGTTGAAATATGCAACATACAAAACAAAACATATACTGTGCAGGAGTCAGGAGTCTGCAACATACAACATAACTTATAGGGTGCATGGGGGTCAGAAGTACAGTAGGTAACATACAACATAACATATAGCATGCAGGGGTCAGGAGTATGTAGCATACAATACAACATAATGCATAGAGTTCAGGGGTCCAAGAGAAATAAGATCCGATTGGCAGAATGGGGAACACATTCAGGAAAGTGCACATTACCAGATTATTATCAGTCAGTCCTCACCCTACTGAGCAGTATGGGTGGAGGAATGTATTTAGTGTTAATGACCCACCTGTGGTGATCTCTGTAGGAGTGTCCTCCTCTATAAATGTCCCCGTTATTCCATCCTCCTCCATAGACTGCTGATCATCCCCCACATACGTCTCTTCTTCTTCTGATTTAACCTCAACCTTTATATCTATCAGATCTTCACCCTAAACCAAGGGAATGAGAGAAAATATCATCTTATAGTATCTATACATCATCTCTATGAGTTACTTTTAAATTCTAGATGCTCTTTCCCACCTACCTGATGATGGTGGGGGATGGTGTGACCTTCCTGTGTTGAATCCCGGGAATACAGAGGACGGGGACATCTCACTATGGTGTCCTGGTACAGATCTTTGTGTTCTTCCTCCATCACCTCATCCTCTTCATCCTCCTCTTTTATCTCTTCTTTGACCTCAACTTTAGAATCTCTCAGGTTTCCACTCTGAATATATAATAAAAATGACATCAATGGTCACAATGCAGATAATGTACAGATCCTAATGATACTATCAGTGATTGTTCCTCATCTACCTGATGATGGTGGGGGATGGTGTGATCTTCCTGTGTGGGATCCCGGGAATACAGAGGACGGGGACATCTCTCTGGTGGGTTCCTGGTATTTGGTGGCTCCATCATATCCTTGTGGTCTTCTGAAATCTCCTCCATCACTCCATACTCCTCATCCTCCTCTTTATACTCTTCTTTTACAACAATAATATAATCCTCGAGATTTCCACTCTGAAATATAATAAAACATTCATTGTAACAAAAAAGCTTGTGTATAAATCCTAACTACCAATAATGGTCAATCATCTACCTGATGATGGTGGGGGATGGTGTGACCTCCCTGTGTGGGATCCCGGGAATACAGAGGACGGGGACATCTCTCTGGTGGGTTCCCATTACTGGATCCATCTGTAGGAAACACACACACTGACTGAATACATTGTTTCTATGTGTTTATCAGATGATGGGGGATCTAGGTGGAGCCTCCGTACTGCTCTCTCCTTTACAATAAAGTCTCCTCTTACCCGGTGATGTGAGGGGCGGCTGATTGTCCATCATGACGTCCTTGTAGAGATCCTTGTGTCCTTCTAAATACTCCCACTCCTCCATGGAGAAATAGACAGTGACATCCTGACACCTTATAGGAACCTGACACACACAATGATACAGTCACCATCCAGACACAAGATTATCATGATATAAGATGCTGAAGATCCCTAACAGATATAGTAGAGGGCACCCTAACGGGGAAGGGAGGGACCCAAACTTTTAGACCATTAACTCAAAATGAACACTTCTCTAATCCACCCAGCAATGGCGGAGTAAGAAGCAAGAAGCCCTCTGCGGGAACCCTTGGGAAGCACAAGGCTGGAATCTGATTGTCTAAAAAAGGCTGTAGAGAAGTCTCACAACGCAGACTATGTCAAGACTGTGGACAGAAATTTTCTTGGTAAGTTTCAGAGTAGAACATAAGGAGCGGAAAAACAATGTTCTGGTTGAGATGGAAATAGGAAACCACCTCAAGGAGAAATGTGGCTTTAGGCCTCAGGACAACCTCGTTCTTGTGTTAGCCTAAAAAAGGTTGCTAGAGACCTTCTGCATGGAGGTAACAGCAATGAGAAAGGCCACCGTGCGAGTATGGTCAAAGGAACATTCCTAAAAGGTTCTTCGTGCATCCTTTGAAGAACCTAAAGCAGGGCTTGACAAATTTGCTTGAAATCTAGGAGCCAGCTAGAAAAGTTAGGAGCCGTTTTTTTTTACCAGCATGCCCAATGGTTGGCTTCTGTCGGACCGGCTGCCATACACATGGGCCGAATGGCAGCCAGTTTTTATTAAACTGACCGATGTTGCCCAGCATGCGGCCCAAGTGTACTAGGCTTGATGGTGTGATGGGCAGCGGCTCAGTAGGGAAGGTGTATATATATATATGGTTCCGGGGAGGGTATATACAGATATCGCATACCTGGTTTCCTTTCTGTCACTTCTAAGCACATAGATTTTGGTTCTGTCTCATGTTTATGACGTCGGTGCAGCTTAAGGTGGGCAAAATTGGTGTGATGGAAGGAGATGGGGAGGCGGAGTTGGTCTCTGGGAAGGTGGCGGAGTGGGCGAGATGGAAGGAGATGGGGAGGCGGAGTTGGTCTCTGGGAAGATGGCGGAGTGGGCGAGATGGAAGGAGATGGGGAGGCGGAGTTGGTCTCTGGGAAGGTGGCGGAGTGGGCGAGATGGAAGGAGATGGGGAGGCGGAGTTGGTCTCTGGGAAGGTGGCGGAGTGGGCGAGATGGAAGGATATGGGGAGGCGGAGTTGGTCTCTGGGAAGATGGCGGAGTGGGCGAGATGGAAGGAGATGGGGAGGCGGAGTTGGTCTCTGGGAAGATGGCGGGGTGGGCGAGATGGAAGGAGATGGGGAGGCGGAGTTGGTCTCTGGGAAGGTGGCGGAGTGGGCGAGATGGAAGGAGATGGGGAGGCGGAGTTGGTCTCTGGGAAGGTGGCGGAGTGGGCGAGATGGAAGGAGATGGGGAGGCGGAGTTGGTCTCTGGGAAGGTGGCGGAGTGGGCGAGATGGAAGGAGATGGGGAGGCGGAGTTGGTCTCTGGGAAGGTGGCGGAGTGGGCGAGATGGAAGGAGATGGGGAGGCGGAGTTGGTCTCTGGGAAGGTGGCGGAGTGGGCGAGATGGAAGGAGATGGGGAGGCGGAGTTGGTCTCTAGGAAGATGGCGGTGTGGGCGAGATGGAAGGGGAGGCGGAGTTGGTCTCTGGGAAGGTGGCGGAGTGGGCGAGATTGGAACGAAATGGGGAGGCGGAGTTGGTCTCTGGGAAGGTGGCGGAGTGGGCGAGATGGAAGGAGATGGGAGGCGGAGTTGGTCTCTGGGAAGGTGGCGGAGTGGGCGAGATGGAAGGAGATGGGGAGGCGGAGTTGGTCTCTGGGAAGGTGGCGGAGTGGGCGAGATGGAAGGAGATGGGGAGGCGGAGTTGGTCTCTGGGAAGGCGGCGGAGTGGGCGAGATCGAAGGAGATGGGGAGGCGGAGTTGGTCTCTGGGAAGGCGGCGGAGTGGGCGAGATGGAAGGAGATGGGGAGGCGGAGTTGGTCTCTGGGAAGATGGCGGAGTGGGCGAGATGGAAGGAGATGGGGAGGCGGAGTTGGTCTCTGGGAAGGTGGCGGAGTGGGCGAGATGGAAGGAGATGGGGAGGCGGAGTTGGTCTCTGGGAAGGTGGCGGAGTGGGTGAGATTGGAACGAGATGGGGAGGCGGAGTTGGTCTCTGGGAAGGTGGCAGAGTGGGCGAGATGGAAGGAGATGGGGAGGCGGAGTTGGTCTCTGGGAAGGTGGCGGAGTGGGCGAGATGGAAGGAGATGGGGAGGCGGAGTTGGTCTCTGGGAAGATGGCTGAGTGGGCGAGATGGAAGGAGATGGGGAGGCGGGGTTGGTCTCTGGGAAGATGGCTGAGTGAGCGAGATGGAAGGAGATGGGGAGGCGGAGTTGGTCTCTGGGAAGATGGCGGAGTGGGCGAGATGGAAGGAGATGGGGAGGCGGAGTTGGTCTCTGGGATAGTGGCGGAGTGGGCGAGATTGGAACGAGATGGGGAGGCGGAGTTGGTCTCTGGGAAGGTGGCGGAGTGGGCGAGATGGAAGGAGATGGGGAGGCGGAGTTGGTCTCTGGGAAGGTGGCGGAGTGGGCGAGATGGAAGGAGATGGGAGGCGGAGTTGGTCTCTGGGAAGATGGCGGTGTGGGCGAGATGGAAGGGGAGGCGGAGTTGGTCTCTGGGAAGGTGGCGGAGTGGGCGAGATTGGAACGAAATGGGGAGGCGGAGTTGGTCTCTGGGAAGGTGGCGGAGTGGGCGAGATGGAAGGAGATGGGAGGCGGAGTTGGTCTCTGGGAAGGTGGCGGAGTGGGCGAGATGGAAGGAGATGGGGAGGCGGAGTTGGTCTCTGGGAAGGTGGCGGAGTGGGCGAGATGGAAGGAGATGGGGAGGCGGAGTTGGTCTCTGGGAAGGCGGCGGAGTGGGCGAGATGGAAGGAGATGGGGAGGCGGAGTTGGTCTCTGGGAAGGCGGCGGAGTGGGCGAGATGGAAGGAGATGGGGAGGCGGAGTTGGTCTCTGGGAAGATGGCGGAGTGGGCGAGATGGAAGGAGATGGGGAGGCGGAGTTGGTCTCTGGGAAGGTGGCGGAGTGGGCGAGATGGAAGGAGATGGGGAGGCGGAGTTGGTCTCTGGGAAGGTGGCGGAGTGGGCGAGATGGAAGGAGATGGGGAGGCGGAGTTGGTCTCTGGGAAGGTGGCGGAGTGGGTGAGATTGGAACGAGATGGGGAGGCGGAGTTGGTCTCTGGGAAGGTGGCGGAGTGGGCGAGATGGAAGGAGATGGGGAGGCGGAGTTGGTCTCTGGGAAGGTGGCGGAGTGGGCGAGATGGAAGGAGATGGGAGGCGGAGTTGGTCTCTGGGAAGGTGGCTGAGTGGGCGAGATGGAAGGAGATGGGGAGGCGGAGTTGGTCTCTGGGAAGATGGCTGAGTGGGCGAGATGGAAGGAGATGGGGAGGCGGAGTTGGTCTCTGGGAAGATGGCTGAGTGGGCGAGATGGAAGGAGATGGGAGGCGGAGTTGGTCTCTGGGAAGATGGCTGAGTGAGCGAGATGGAAGGAGATGGGGAGGCGGAGTTGGTCTCTGGGAAGATGGCGGAGTGGGCGAGATGGAAGGAGATGGGGAGGCGGAGTTGGTCTCTGGGATAGTGGCGGAGTGGGCGAGATTGGAACGAGATGGGGAGGCGGAGTTGGTCTCTGGGAAGGTGGCGGAGTGGGCGAGATGGAAGGAGATGGGGAGGCGGAGTTGGTCTCTGGGAAGATAGCGGAGTGAGCGAGATGGAAGGAGATGGGAGGCGGAGTTGGTCTCTGGGAAGGTGGCGGAGTGGGCGAGATGGAAGGAGATGGGGAGGCGGAGTTGGTCTCTGGGAAGATGGCGGAGTGGGCGAGATGGAAGGAGATGGGGAGGCGGAGTTGGTCTCTGGGAAGATAGCGGAGTGAGCGAGATGGAAGGAGATGGGGAGGCGGAGTTGGTCTCTGGGAAGGTGGCGGAGTGGGCGAGATGGAAGGAGATGGGGAGGCGGAGTTGGTCTCTGGGAAGATGGCGGAGTGGGCGAGATGGAAGGAGATGGGGAGGCGGAGTTGGTCTCTGGGAAGATGGCGGAGTGGGCGAGATGGAAGGAGATGGGGAGGCGGAGTTGGTCTCTGGGAAGGTGGCGGAGTGGGCGAGATGGAAGGAGATGGGGAGGCGGAGTTGGTCTCTGGGAAGGTGGCGGAGTGGGCGAGATGGAAGGAGATGGGGAGGCGGAGTTGGTCTCTGGGAAGGTGGCGGAGTGGGTGAGATTGGAAGGAGATGGGGAGGCGGAGTTGGTCTCTGGGAAGGTGGCGGAGTGGGCGAGATGGAAGGAGATGGGGAGGCGGAGCTGGTCTCTGGGAAGGTGGCGGAGTGGGCGAGATGGAAGGAGATGGGGAGGCGGAGTTGGTCTCTGGGAAGATAGCGGAGTGGGCGAGATGGAAGGATATGGGGAGGCGGAGTTGGTCTCTGGGAAGGTGGCGGAGTGGGCGAGATGGAAGGAGATGGGGAGGCGGAGTTGGTCTCAGGGAAGATGGCGGAGTGGGCTAGATGGAAGGAGATGGGAGGCGGAGTTGGTCTCTGGGAAGATAGCGGAGTGAGCGAGATGGAAGGAGATGGGGAGGCGGAGTTGGTCTCTGGGAAGGTGGCGGAGTGGGCGAGATGGAAGGAGATGGGGAGGCGGAGTTGGTCTCAGGGAAGATGGCGGAGTGGGCTAGATGGAAGGAGATGGGAGGCGGAGTTGGTCTCTGGGAAGATAGCGGAGTGAGCGAGATGGAAGGAGATGGGGAGGCGGAGTTGGTCTCTGGGAAGGTGGCGGAGTGGGCGAGATGGAAGGAGATGGGGAGGCGGAGTTGGTCTCAGGGAAGATGGCGGAGTGGGCTAGATGGAAGGAGATGGGGAGGCGGAGTTGGTCTCTGGGAAGATGGCGGAGTGGGCGAGATGGAAGGAGATGGGGAGGCGGAGTTGGTCTCTGGGAAGATGGCGGAGTGGGCGAGATGGAAGGAGATGGGGAGGCGGAGTTGGTCTCTGGGAAGATGGCGGAGTGGGCGAGATGAAAGGATATGGGGAGGCGGAGTTGGTCTCTGGGAAGATGGCGGAGTGGGCGAGATGGAAGGAGATGGGGAGGCGGAGTTGGTCTCAGGGAAGGTGGCGGAGTGGGCGAGATGGAAGGAGATGGGGAGGCGGAGTTGGTCTCTGGGAAAATGGCGGACTGGGCAGAGTTGGTGTGATGGAAGGAGATGGGGAGCCCCGGTTCAACGACATATAGTCGGTGACCCATCGCACCGAAGTGACGTTCCATCAACGCCATCTTGCTACACCCCACACTCGTCCACAGTAAGTATACACTAAGAAGGGGGGAAAGCCGACATGTTGTTACACCCACCGGAGTTTTGCATTTTACATGTATTTTTATATCAGTAAAGTCAGTTTATATGAGACCCCCCACGCCAATATTGTAAAAAATAAAATAAAAAATGGTGTGGGTTTCCCCCCAAAATCCATACCAGACCCTTTTTCCGAGGTTGCAGCCTGGCAGGGGGACGGGATCTGGGGGTCCCTTTTGTTAAAGGGGGCTTACAGACTCTGAAAAGCCCCTTGCCTGCAGATCCCCACAGCCACCAGCCAGGGTTGTGGGGAAGATGCCCTTGTTCCCATCAACATGGGGACAAAGTGCTTGGGGGGGGGGGGGGGGGGGGCCTGCTCAAAAGCACCGTTCCCATGTTGAGGGCATGTGGCCTGGTATGGACCAGGATGGGGGGGGGGGGGGGACGCTCACAGTGCTGGCAGATTCTGATAGCCCCCCACCCACAGATCCCCACAGCCACCAGCCAGGGTTGTGGGGAAGAGGCCCTTGTCCTCAACATGGGAACAAAGTGCTTTGGTGGGTGGGGCCCTGCTCCAAAGCACCCTTTCCATGTTGAGGACATGTGGCCTGGTATGGTCTAGGAGGGGGCGCTCGCGGTGTTTCCAGATTCTGATAAGCCCCCCCCCCCGCAGATCCCCACAGCCACCAGCCAGGGTTGTGGGAAAGAGGCCCTTGTTCACATCAACATGGGGACAAGGTGCTTGTGGGGGGGCCCTGCTCAAAAGCACCGTTTTCATGTTGAGGGCATGTGGTCTGGTATGGACCAGGATGGGGGGGGGGGGGCGCTCACGGTGCTTCCAGATTCTGATAAGCCCCCCGCCACCCGCAGATCCCCACAGCCACCAGCCAGGGTTGTGGGGAAGAGGCTCTTGTTCACATCAACATGGGGACAAGGTGCTTTGGGTGGGGCCCTGCTCCAAAGCATCCCTTCCATGTTGAGGGCATGTGGCCTGGTATGGTCCGGGGGGGGCGCTCACGGTGCTTCCAGATTCTGATAAGCCCCCCGCCGCCCGCAGATCCCCACAGCCACCAGCCAGGGTTGTGGGGAAGAGGCCCCTGTCCCCATCAACATGGGAACAAGGTGCTTTTTTTGTGGGAGGGGGGGGGCCTGCTCCAAAGCACCCTTTCCATGTTAAGGACATGTGGCCTGGTATGGTCCAGAAGGGGGGAGGGGTGCTCACTCGCTCCCCTCTTTTCTTGGCCTGCTTGGATAAGGGCATTGTGTGGATTGGGGTGGACCCCCCTTTTTTTTCTGTGATTTATTTTTTTTTTTTTAATGGCGGCAACTCTTTTCTTTATATTAAGCCGCCAACGGGGGACCGCTCCTAAATGTCCATTTACCAGCAGCAGTGTACATGAGGCCTTAAAGTGGTAGAGACCGATTTGTGAATGGAGCCCAATAATCTGGAGAGAAACTGGGCATACAGACCTGCCTGAAAAGGAGGAACCACCATCAGGCCCAAGAACCTCCTACAAGGTACAAATTGGAGTGTTGACCAAGGGTCTCTAGCACTAGAGAAGGGACAGAAGTTTGTCCTGTAGAGATACAACTGAATCTCTGGAGAGCAGTGTTGGTCATCTTACTTTAAAAAAGTAATTAGTTACATTACAAATTACTTCTCCCAAAAAGTAATTGAGTTAGTAACTCAGCTACTACATTGGAAAAGTAATTAGTTACTCAGAAAAGTAACTGACTTTTTTTTTTTAATATTCTTAGGGCGGGTCTAGTATTACTGTAAGCAAGGGGTGCGTTCCCCCCTGCACGTCTATTTCCCCTCTGTACCCCCCTGCACGTCTGTTCCCCCCCCCCCACACACACATATATCTGTTCCCCCTCTGTACACCACTACACATCTGCCCCCCCCCCCACAAACATCTGTTTCCCCCTCTGTACCCCACTACACATCTGCCCCCCCCCCACACACACACATATATCTGTTCCCCCTCTGTACCCCCCTGCACGTCTGTCCACCCCCCCCCCCAACACATATATCCGTTTCCCCCTCTGTACCCCACTACACATCTGCCCCCCCCCACACACACATATCTGTTTCCCCCTCTGTACCCCACTACACATCTGCCCCCCCCCCACACACACATATATCTGTTCCCCCTCTGTACCCCCCTGCACGTCTGTTCCCCCCAACACATATATCTGTTTCCCCTCTGTACCCCACTACACGTCTGTCCCCCCCCCCCACACACATATATCTGTTCCCCCTCTGTACCCCCCTACACGTCTGTCCCCCCCCCCCACACACATATATCTGTTCCCCCTCTGTACCCCCCTACACGTCTGTCCCCCCCCCACACACATATATCTGTTCCGCCTCTGTACCCCCCTACACGTCTGCCCCCCCCCCACACACACACACACACACACACACACATATATCTGTTCCCCCTCTGTACCCCCCTACACGTCTGTCCCCCCCCCCCCCACACACATATATCTGTTCCCCCTCTGTACCCCACTACACGTCTGCCCCCCCCCCCCACACACATCTGTTCCGCCTCTGTACCCCCCTACACGTCTGCCCCCCCCCACACACACACATATATCTGTTCCCCCTCTGTACCCCCCTACACGTCTGTCCCCCCCCCACACACATATATCTGTTCCCCCTCTGTACCCCACTACACGTCTGTCCCCCCCCCACACACATATATCTGTTCCGCCTCTGTACCCCCCTACACGTCTGCCCCCCCCCCACACACACACATATATCTGTTCCCCCTCTGTACCCCACTACACGTCTGTCCCCCCCCCCCCACACACACACATATATCTGTTCCCCCTCTGTACCCCACTACACGTCCGTCCCCCCCCCCCCCCACACACACACATATATCTGTTCCCCCTCTGTACCCCACTACACGTCTGTTCCCCCCCCCCCCACACACACACACATATATCTGTTTCCCCCTCTGTACCCCACTACACATCTGCCCCCCCCCACACACATATATCTGTTCCCCCTCTGTACCCCACTACACATCTGTCTCCCCCCACACATATATCTGTTCCCCCTCTGTACCCCACTACACATCTGCCCCCCCCCCACACACACATATATCTGTTCCCCCTCTGTACCCCCCTGCACGTCTGTTCCCCCCAACACATATATCTGTTTCCCCTCTGTACCCCCCTACACGTCTGTCCCCCCCCCCACACACATATATCTGTTCCGCCTCTGTACCCCCCTACACGTCTGCCCCCCCCCCCCACACACACACACACACATATATCTGTTCCCCCTCTGTACCCCCCTACACGTCTGCCCCCCCCACACACACACATATATCTGTTCCCCCTCTGTACCCCACTACACGTCTGTTCCCCCCCCCCCCCCCCACACACACACACATATATCTGTTTCCCCCTCTGTACCCCACTACACATCTGCCCCCCCCCACACACATATATCTGTTCCCCCTCTGTACCCCACTACACATCTGTCCCCCCCCCCCCACACATATATCTGTTCCCCCTCTGTTCCCCCTCTGTACCCCACTACACATCTGCCCCCCCCCACACACACACACACATATATCTGTTTCCCCCTCTGTACCCCACTACACATCTGCCCCCCCCCACACACACATATATCTGTTCCCCCTCTGTACCCCCCTGCACGTCTGTTCCCCCCCAACACATATATCTGTTTCCCCTCTGTACCCCCCTACACGTCTGTCCCCCCCCCACACACATATATCTGTTCCGCCTCTGTACCCCCCTACACGTCTGCCCCCCCCCCCACACACACACACACACATATATCTGTTCCCCCTCTGTACCCCCCTACACGTCTGCCCCCCCCCCACACACACACACACACATATATCTGTTCCGCCTCTGTACCCCCCTACACGTCTGCCCCCCCCCCCACACACACACACACACACACACATATATCTGTTCCCCCTCTGTACCCCCCTACACGTCTGCCCCCCCCCCACACACATATATCTGTTCCGCCTCTGTACCCCCCTACACGTCTGCCCCCCCCCACACACACACACATATATCTGTTCCCCCTCTGTACCCCCCTACACGTCTGCCCCCCCCCCACACACACACACATATATCTGTTCCCCCTCTGTACCCCACTACACGTCTGTCCCCCCCCCCCCCCACACATATATCTGTTCCCCCTCTGTACCCCACTACACGTCTGTCCCCCCCCACACACACACATATATCTGTTTCCCCTCTGTACCCCCCTGCACGTCTGCCCCCCCCCCACACATATATCTGTTCCCCCTCTGTACATCTGTCCCCCCCAAACTCACGGATCGGATCGTTGCTCGGATCAGAGTCACGAATCGGATAATTTTTCGGATCAGCAAATAATAATTGAATTTGCAAAAACCTTTTGAAAATTCCACCACCATAAAGCCCCCACTGTAATATCCACGTCATCTCCCCAACTGTAATATTGGCTGAGTATAGCTGGGTACGGCTGGGTATCGCAGAGTATGGCTGGGTATTACCGTGTATTGCGGGGTATGGCGGGGTGTTGCAGAGTATGGCGGGGTATTGCACAGTATTGGCAGGGTGTTGCAGAGTATCGCACAGTATTGGCAGGGTGTTGCAGAGTATCGCACAGTATTGGCAGGGATGGCTGCTGCCATCCGATCTCTCCCCTCCACTGTACAGATCTGTACACAGAGGGGAGACCAGCATGATCTTGACGCCGTCATTTGACGGAGCAATCACATTGTAAACGGCCGACGGGTGCACCAAGATGGCCACCGCTCCGGAGCTAGGCCGAAGCCGCAGCCTTTCCTAAGGCCGAGGCCGCGGACGGCACCGCGATCGCGGCGGGTAATTGCGGTAACGCAAGTAATGGGAACGGCGTTACCGCGAGGGGAAGAGTAATCGGTTAGATTACTCGTTACCCTCTAAAGTAACGGCGTTACGTAATGCCGATTACTTTAGCGGCGTTAGTTACAACACTGCTGGAGAGTGTGTTCCGTCCACTGGACATTGGCCGACAGGGATAGGAAGGGCGGATCTTTTAGCAAGAGATTTTTTTGATTGAAAGCCCGTGGCGTGCAAAACACACTCAAAAACTACCCGGTGCATAAAAAATGTGCACAACATAAAGAGGTGCGACAAAAAAGTGCAACGGGTACACAAGCCCTCTGGAATCAGAGGGCCTTGTCCTGAATCCCCCGGGGCGTTAGGCTCCTGACAGGGACAAGGACACTTAGAAATTGGTCCATCTGGTCGAAACCAGGCGGTCCCCCCTTCTTTGGAAGGTCTGCCGAAACAGACCCACCCAAATACTAGGTGAAGGGAGACCCCCCAACCCTAAGAGAAAGGGCAAACTAAGCCAGAAGGCCATGTCCACTCCCTCCGCAGACGTTCAGGACAGGCCAGAGGACCTGTGATAAATTAATTAACCCCTTCAATCCCCGCCCATAGTCATATGACGCCCACAAGGTGGATCTACCATCCTGGGTGGGCGTCATATGACGTCCTCCCATTCCCGGCCGCCTGGGGGGCGCGCGCGGCCCGCGGCGTCGCTCGGGACCCGGTGCGATTGCCCGTTAAAACAACGGGACCGTGCGGGACCGTGGAGCTGTGTGTGTAATGATGGGGTGTAAACACACAGCTCCACGCCCTGTCAGCGGGAGAGGAGACCGATCATGTGATCCCAGTACGGAGGAACACATGATCGGTCTCCTCCCCTTGTGAGTCCCCTCCCCCCACAGTTAGAATCACTCCTATTAGGGAACACATTAACCCCTGCAGCGCCCCCTAGTGTTAACCCCTTCCCTGCCAGTCACATTTACACAGTAATCAATGCAATTTTATAGCAACGAACGCTGTGTAAATGTGAATGGTCCCAAAAATGTGTCAAAAGTGTCCGAAGTGTCCGCCGCAATGTCGCAGTCACGAAAAAAAAAAAAAAAATCGCAGATCGCCGCCATTACTAGTAAAAAAAAAAAAAAAAAAAAAAAATGCAATAAATCTATCCCCTATTTTGTAGACGCTATAACTTTTGCGCAAACCGATCAATATACGCTTATTGCGATTTTTTTTACCAAAAATATGTAGAAGAATACGTATCGGCCTAAACTGAGAGGAAAAAAATCGTTTTTTTTTTAAAAAATGGGATATTTATTATAGCAAAAAGTAAAAAATATTGTGTTTTTTTTTCAAAATTGTCGCTCTTCTTTTGTTTATAGCGTAAAAAAATAAAAACCGCAGGGGCGATCAAATACCACCAAAAGAAAGCTCTATTTGTGGGGGGAAAAAAGGACGTCAATTTTGTTTGGGTGTAACGTCGCACGAACGCGCAATTGTCAGTTAAAGCGACGCAGTGCCGAATCGCAAAAAGTGCTCTGGTAAGGAAGGGTGAAAAATGGCCCGGTGCTGAAGCGGTGAAATAAAGTGGGGGAAGGGATAGTGGAGAGGAGAGTGAAAAGAAGTGGCCATTGTGTGAAACAACGACCAGGCCCTCCGGCCAGGAATAAAAAAAATTCCTCTGGTCCCAGCCAAAAGGCCCCGCCCAAGAGGCAGGTGCTAAAAAAAAGCGTGCTGTTGGATGGTGCAGTGACCGTGGTGCCATAAATCAATGTGACCCTCACTCACAGTGATTGTACGGCACCCCTGGACTGCCACTCCAGGGGCACATGCTCCATAGGCTTTCAAACCCCGACCCACAGCCCAGACCACAGCAGCCCCCACTCCGGTCATGGAGTTCAGGAAGCATAGGGAGAGCCCGACCCTCAAACCCCAACCCTGACCCACAGCCCAGACCACAGCAGCCCCCACTCCGGTCATGGAGTTCAGGAAGCATAGGGAGAGTCCGACCCTCAAACCCCGACCCTGACCCACAGCCCAGACCACAGCAGCCCCCACTCCGGTCATGGAGTTCAGGAAGCATAGGGAGAGCCCGACCCTCAAACCCCGACCCTGACCCACAGCCCAGACCACAGCAGCCCCCACTCCGGTCATGGAGTTCAGGAAGCATAGGGAGAGTCCGACCCTCAAACCCCGACCCTGACCCACAGCCCAGACCACAGCAGCCCCCACTCCGGTCATGGAGTTCAGGAAGCATAGGGAGAGCCCGACCCTCAGCAAGCTCAACCCCCGCTCCCGTCACTCCTACCTAATTATATTCAGAGATACTAAGCGCTCCTCCCTGCATGCAGGTTGGACCCGGTGTCCTCTTCCCGAAAAAACTGTCCGGAGCTAGAGCTACCCCAATCTAGGCCAGAAGGCCAGGGACCCGACCCTCTGGGTCAGACAACAAGATGAAGCACCCGTCCTCACCAGGGGCACCCTTCCGGGCGGCTCAGACTCAGGCCCCACTGTCACCAGCATGGATGACCAGATGCTGACCCCTACCGAAACCGTCCTTCCAGGTGCAATGACACCATTGGATTTACTTTGGTCCCCCACTCACTTAGGAGTAACCGCAGCGCCTCCTCTGGTAAGAACAGATACTAAACTTGATCTTAGCCAAAAGGCAGCAAGATGATGCCCGGGTAACCCACAACATGTATTCCCATTCCACAACCCACAACACGTATTCCCTAGGAAAGCAGCAGAGCTAGGGCCAGTGCAAGCACATGGTGAAAACTTGGGGGGGCCATGGACAGGCCTAAGGGGGGGGGGGGGGGGGGGGGGCATGGACAGGCCTAAGGGAAGGGTGACAAATCGGTACTGCTGGTCACCCACTACAATATGCACATAATCTTTGTGAAGAGGAAAAAAAAGAGTAAGACATGGGTGCTCAACTTGTGGCCCCCCCTAAGCTGTTGTTGAACTACAAGTCCCATGAGGCATTGCAAGGCTGAAACTTACAAGCATGACTCCCAAAGGCAGAGTTCTACAACAGCTGGAGGGCCACAGGTTGAGCACCCATGGTATAAGAAAGCTACTGAGACCAAAAAATTAAACTGGAAGGAGGGAGGCAATGACCAACCTAGCCGATTCTCTTGAACCCACGGGAACAAATGGAGAGTCTTCCGATCCAGAACTGGCCAAACTCCTGCATATGGCTGCCCCCCCAGTTATATGGTCTCCCCCCCCAGTTGTGCGGTCTCTATTTCCCCCTCACTCATGCGTTCCCTTTCTCCACCCCCACACTCGTGCAGTCTCTGCCCCCCCAGTCGTGTGGTCTGTTTTTCTCTGCAGTCCTGCGGTCTCTTTCCCCCCAGTCATGTGGTCTCTGTTTCCCCCCTCTAGTTCTGCAGTCTCTGCCCCCCCACAAGTCTCTATCCCCCCCCCAGTCCTGTGGTCTCTGTGCTTCCCCCACAGTCCTGTAGTCTTTTCCTCCCAGTCTGGCGGGCATCCAAGTTTGGTTCTCCATCTTAGGGTCTCTGATTTTCCCCAGTCATGCAGTCTCTGTTCCCATTTGTGCCACCTCTGCCCCCCCCCCAAGTCATATGCCCCCCCCCCAGTTGTGCGGTCTCTATTTCCCCCTCACTTGTGCACTCTCTGTCTCCACCCCCACACTTGTGCAGCCTCTGCCCTCCCATTTATGTGGTCTCTGTCCCCCCCAGTCGTGCAATCACTATTCCCATTTGTGCCGTCTCTGCCCCCCCAGTCATATGCCCCCCCCCAGTTGTGCGGTCTCTATTTCCCCCTCACTCGTGCATTCTCTATTTCCACCCCCACACTTGAGCAGTCTCTGCCCCCCCAGTCATATGGTCTCTCCCCCCCCCCAGTTGTGCGGTCTCTATTTCCCCCTCACTCGTGCATTCTACAACAGCTGGAGGGCCACAGGTTGAGCACCCATGGTATAGGAAAGCTACTGAGGCCAAAAAAATTCAACTGGAAGGAGGGAGGCAATGACCGACCTAGGCGATTCTCTTGAACCTGCAGGAATAAATTGATAGTCTTCCGATCCAGAACTGGCCAAACTCCTGCATATGGCTGCCGCCCCCCCCCCCCCCAGTTATATGTTCTCCCTCCTAGTTGTGCGGTCTCTATTTCCCCCTCACTCGTGCGTTCCCTTTCTCCACCCCCACACTCGTGCAGTCTCTGCCCCCCCCCAGTCATGCGGTCTGTTTTTCTCTGCAGTCCTGCGGTCTCTTTCCATGTGGTCTCTGTTTCCCCCCTCTAGTTCTGCAGTCTCTGCCCCCCACAAGTCTCTGTTCCCCCCAGTCGTGCAGTCTCTATCCCCCCCCCCCCCCCCCCCAGTCCTGTGGTCTCTGTGCTTCCCCCACAGTCCTGCAGTCTTTTCCTCCCAGTCTGGCGGGCATCCAAGTTTTGTTCTCCATCTTAGGGTCTCTGATTTTCCCCAGTCATGCAGTCTCTGTTCCCATTTGTGCCACCTCTGCCCCCCCCTCAAGTCATATGGTCCCCCCCCCCCCAGTTGTGCGGTCTCTATTTCCCCCTCACTCGTGCACTCTCTGTCTCCACCCCCACACTTGTGCAGCCTCTGCCCTCCCATTTATGTGGTCTCTGCCCCCCCCAGTCTTGCAATCACTGTTCCCATTTGTGCCGTCTCTGCCCCCCCAGTCATATGGTCCCCCCCCCCCCCAGTTGTGCGGTCTCTATTTCCCCCTCACTCGTGCATTCTACAACAGCTGGAGGGCCACAGGTTGATGCACCCATTGGTATAGGAAAGCTACTGAGGCCAAAACAATTCAACTGGAAGGAGGGAGGCAATGACCGACCTAGGCGATTCTCTTGAACCTGCGGGAACAAATGGAGAGTCTTCAGATCCAGAACTGGCCAAACTCCTGCATATGGCTTGGGAACTGCTCATAGGTTCAAGTAGAAACCCTGAAAGTGCTCCTCGTTCAGAACTGGAGTGATGATGACCTCCTGCGAGAAGAGCTGCTGAACACCAACCAGAAGATCTGCCCGTCTTTGTAGAGAGAGAGGCACATTGGAAGGTTTGTTCAATTTTCTAGCGGGGGGTCAAATCGACACTTGTTTTCTGATAAACGATAAAATCCACAAAAAAAAGGAGCAGGATGGAAAGTTTTTCTTAAATTAAGAAAATTCTAATTGTGGATTTCCTTACGAAAAACCAAAACACATAGTAATGGAAACCCGTTAAAATACGACTGGGCTGGCGGGATTGGATAAAACTCGCTTTCAAATGAAATTGGCCGACTTGGTGATGGCAAGAAAGAAAGTTCTGACGAAGGAACGTCCTACTAACACTCAAAAGAAAATCCAACCCCTTATGGGCAGCTTTAGAACCTCCAGAAGAAGGAGGTAGGTCCTCTCAGAAGGGATGGACTGATGGGTCGAAACTCGTGGGAAAGGCGACACATCTACGAAATGAAGAGAACGTTCCGGCCCCCTAAGTGGGGGAATGTTCTGCCCCTGAAGGGGTTAATCTAGGTTTCCACACTATATATGTGTGTAGCATCATCTGCTGGAGATAAAAGACATCACAGTGACTATGGAGGAAGAGGACGGACATGACGGGGGATTACTGGGTGTAAATAGTAAATAAGATCTTATTACCTCCTCAACTGCCTCTTTCAGCGATGTCTCCTCTCTACTTCCTCCCGACTCACCTCTCACCCGGAACTTCCTGTCTTCATATGACCTCACTTCCTGTTTGTATTCAATCGAGACTCCTTATTTGAGTAGACGTGAGATTGCCACCTTGTGGGTGTCAGAGGAACTGCAGCCCCAATAAACTTTTCAGTGGGTGTATTGAGAAGGGGACTGAATGATCTGTATTGTTTGGATCTGGGCTGTACTCCCCTGCCCTTCCCCTAAGCAATGCGCTTCCTCTGTCTCGCTTCCCAGCCCTGTGATTTCTGTGTTCCTACACCAGTCTCTCTCCCCCCACAGTCCTATGGTCTTTGCGCCCCTCCCCCCAGTCCTACGGTGTTTGCGCCTTTCCCCCTAAGTCCTACTGTCTTTGAGCCCCTACCCTCCAGTCATGTAGTCTTTGCACCCCTCCCCCCAGTCCTGCGGTCTTTGAGCCCCTCCCCTCCAGTCCTATGGTCTTTGCGCCCCTCCCCCACAGTCCTACGGTCTTTGCGCCCTCCCCTCCAGTCCTGTAGTCTTTGCACCCCTCCCCCAAGTCCTGCGGTCTTTGAGCCCCTCCCCTCCAGTCCTATGGTCTTTGTGCCCCTCCCCCACAGTCCTTGCGCCCCTCCCCTCCAGTCCTGTAATCTTTGCACCCCTCCCCCCAGTCCTGCGGTCTTTGCGCCCCTCCCCTTAAGTCCTGCGGTCTTTGCGCCCATTCCCCCAGTCCTACAGTCTCTGCATCCCCCTCAGTCCTGCAGTCTTTTGCTCCCAGTCTGGCGGGGATCTGAGTTTCTTTTCTATCCTTGGGTCTCTGATTTACCCCAGTCATGCAGTCTCTGTTGCCCCCCTCCCCAGTCGTGCAATCTCTGTTTCCATTTGTGCCGTCTTCCCCCCCAGTTGTGCGGTCTCTATTTTCCCCTCACTCGTGCATTTTCTGACTCCACCCCCACACTTGTGCAGTCTCTGCCCCCCCGTCATGCGGTCTCTCCCCCACCCAGTCATGCGGTCTCTGTGTCTCCCCCCCAGTCGTGCTGTCTCTGTTTTCCCCCCAGTCATGTGGTCTCTGTTTCCCCCTCTAGTTCTGCAGTCTCTGCCCCCCCACAAATCTCTGTTCCCCCCAGTCGTGCAGTCTCTAATTCCCCCCCCCCCCAGTCCTGTGGTCTCTGTGCTTCCTCCACAGTCCAGTAGTCTTTGTTCCCACCCTAGTTCTGCAGTCTCTGTTTGCCCTCTCCAGACCTGTGGTCTTTGTTTCCCACCACTAGTCCCGCAGTCTCCACCCCCCACCAATTCCTCTGGTTTCTGCGTCCCCCCCAGTCTTGTGGTCTTTGCTTCCCTCCCAGTCCTGAAAGAATTTGTGTTATCTTCCCAGTCCTGTGGTCTCTCGACCCATCATGTAGGCTCTTAGTTCCCCCACCAGTCCTGGAGTCTCTATCCCCCCGACCCCCACCAGTCTTTCGGTCTTTGTACCCCACCAGTCCTGGGCTATCTGTGCTCCCTAGTCCTGTGGTCTCTGCCCCTTGCCTTGGACTCTCTCTTCCCCACAATCCTGTGGCCTCTGCTTCCCCTTCCAGTTCTGTGTGACCTGTGCTTCCTTCACAATCCTGTGGTCTCTGTTTCCCCCTACTACTGCAGTGTGTCCCCCTACCAGCCCTACAGTCTGTGTCCCCCCACCAGCCCTACAGTCTGTGTTCCCCTACCAGTCCTACAGTCTGTGTCCCCCTACCAGCGCTACATTTTGTGTCCCCCCACCAGCCCTACAGTCTGTGTCCCCCCAACAGCCCTACAGTTTGTGTCCCCCCACCAGCCCTACAGTCTGTGTCCCCCCCACCAGCCCTACAGTCTGTGTCCCCCTACCAGCCCTACAGTCTGTGTCCCCCTACCAGCCCTACAGTCTGTGTCCCCACCAGTCCTTCAGTCTGTGCCCCCCCCCACCAGTCCTTCAGTCTGTGTCCCCTCACCAGTCCTTTAGTCTGTGTTCCCCTACCAGTGAATTGGACCAGTGAAATAATCAATTTATGTCCCCAAAGATTTCCATCTGGGAAGGCTCACTACAGTCCTTAGTGGATTTTTAACTATCTGGTTTGGGTCTCCTGATGAAGGGGGGAGCTTTGGCCCCTGAAATGTGTTGATTTTACGTTTTCTTCTGGTTGTAGGAAGAGTCCATGGACTATTAATTTGTGATTTGGTTCCTTCCATTCACCTAATCGCTTTAAGTAGGGTGGTTCCCACTTCTGTAGGTCTGACCCCTTACTTAGTTCTTATCGAAGAACTGCTCGGGAGTAGGGATGGGCCCGGTGTTCGATTCTAACCCAAGTTCGAATCGAACATCGGCCATTCGTCCGCTCGTCGAGCCCAGAACTATGTGGGCCGTTCGCATCAAATGCAGGATGCCTGTGGCCAATTATAGCTCAGGGGGTTTAGTACACGCCCCACACTATATAAGGCCGCCGCGCCGGCGGCCTCATGTAGTGTGTTCCGGCGTTAGGAACAGTGAGAGACTGTACTGTTCTGTACAGTGTCTGCTTGTGCATTATCTGCTGTTTTGATTCATCTGCATTATCTGCTTGTGATTCATTTACATTATCTGCTTGTGGATTCTGGGGATTAGTGTAGGGAAAGAGGAAAAATAGGCAGGGTAGTTTATTCTTCTCAGTGCTGTTCTCAATCTCTACCAATCCAGCCACCTGCAGGAGTAGTTAGTGTGTGTGCGTGCTGTGTTAATATAGCACTGCAGTAGCACATTAAACCACCTTTACCTGTATCTGCTCTTCTGGCGTGTTTTATCATCTAAGGCAGCCAGCTAGTCAGCCATCTGCAGGAGTGTGTGTGTGTGTGCTCTGTGACTATAGCACAGCACACTAAACCACATTACGCTGTATCTGCTCTTCTGGCGTGTTGTCATCTAAGGCAGGCAGCCAGCTAGCCAGTCAGCCATCTACAGCAGTGTTTGTGTGTGTGTGTGTGCAGTAGCGTGAGCGCAGAGAGAGGGGATGCTCAAGGACAGCAATCTGGCAGTCATGTTCCACCAGCTGCAGCTTACTGCCAGGTTTGCTCCAGTGGTGAAGAGGGAGGGGATGATAAGGTCACTGACTCCACGTGGGTGCCTGAACGGAGAGAGGAGGAGGAGGAGGAAGAGGCGGCACATCTCCAACGAGGCAGGATGCCCTCCGGGGGCCAGCTTGAGGCCAGCACACCAACTGAATCACACCGCAGAGCTCCGCCTGTGCAGGGCGCTGCCTCTGCACTTTATTACAAAAGTTATTTGGTGTGGGCCTTTTTTGAGACGAGTGCATCAGATCGCACCACTGCTATTTGCAACATATGTCTCAAGTGTATCTCGCGTGGCCAAAACATCAGCCGCTTGGGCACCACAAGCATGACCAGACATATGTCGACCTGCCATGCAGCTCGTTGGCAAGCGCACATTAACCACTTCAGCCCCGGACCATTTGGCAGCCAAAGGACCAGAGGTCTTTTTTCAATTTCGCACTGCACTACTTTAACTGGTAATTGCGCGGTCATGCAATTTTGTAACCAAACGAAATTTGCGTCCTTTTCTTCCCACAAATAGAGCTTTCTTTTGATGGTATTTGATTGCCTCTGTGATTTTTATTTTTTGCGATATAAACGGAAAAAGAGCGAAAATTTTGAAAAAAAAAGAGATTTTCTACTTTTTGTTATAAAAAAAATCTAATAAACTCAATTTTAGTCAAACATTTGGGCCAAAATGTATTCAGCCACATGTCTTTAGTAAAAAAAATGCCAATAAGCGTATATTTATTGGTTTGCGCAAAAGTTATAGCGTCTACAAACTAGAGTACATTTTCTGGAATTTACACCGCTTTTAATTTATGACTGCCTATTTCATTTCTTGAGGTGCTAAAATGGCAGAGAAGTACAAAACCCCCCCAAATGACCCCATTTTGGAAAGTAGACACCCCAAGCTATTTGCTGAGAGGCATGTTGAGCCCATTGAATATTTTTTTTTTTAGTCCCAAGTGATTGAATAAAGACAAAAATAAAAAAAAAGATTTTTTTTTTTTTCAAAAAGTTGTCACTAAATGATATATTGCTCACACATGCCATAGTTATATGTGGAATTGCACCCCAAAATACATTTTGCTGCTTCTCCTGAGTATGGGGATACCACATGTGTGGGACTTTTTGGGAGCCTAGCCGCGTACGGGGCCCCGAAACCCAAGCACCGCCTTCAGGATTTCTAAGGGTGCAAATTTTTGATTTCACTCCTCACTACCTATCACCGTTTCGAAGGCCATAAAATGCCAAAATAGCACAAAACCCCCCCCAAATGACCCCATTTTGGAAAGTAGACACCCCAAGCTATTTGTTGAGAGGCATGGTGAGTATTTTACAGCTCTCATTTGTTTTTGAAAATGAAGAAAGTAAAGAAAAAAAAATAATTTTTTTCTTTTTTCAATTTTCAAAACTTTGTGACAAAAAGCGAGATCTGCAAAATACTCACAATACCTCTCAGCAAATAGCTTGGGGTGTCTACTTTCCAAAATGGGGTCATTTTGGGGGGTTTTTATGCCATCTGGGCATTCCATGGCCTCCGAAACTGTGATTGGCAGTGAGAAGTGAAATAAAAAAATTACACCCTTAGAAAGCCTGAAGGCGGTGATTGGTTTTTGGGGTTCCGTACGCAGCTAGGCTCCCAAAAAGTCCCACACATGTGGTATCCCCGTACTCAGGAGAAGCAACAGAATGTATTTTGGGGTGTATTGCCACATATGCCCATGACATGTTTGAGCAATATATCATTTAGTGACAACTTTTTGTAAAAAAAAATATATATATATTTTTTTTTTCATTATTCAATCTCTTGGGACAAAAAAAAAAAATATTTAATGGGCTCAACATTGCTCTCATCAAATAGCTTGGGGTGTCTACTTTCCAAAATGGGGTCATTTGGGGGGGGTTTGAACTGTCCTGGCATTTTATGCACAACATTTAGAAGCCTATGTCACACGTCACCCACTCTTCTAACCACTTGTAGACAAAGCCCTTTCTGACACTTTTTGTTTACATGAAAACATATTTTTTTTTTGCAAGAAAATTACGTTGAACCCCCAAACACTATATATATTGTTAAAGCAAAGGCCCTACAGATTAAAATGGTGGGTGTTGCATTTTTTTTTTTCCACACAGTATTTGCGCAGCGATTTTTCAAACGCATTTTTTGTGGAAAAAATACACTTTTTTTTATTTTAATGCACTAAAACACACTATATTGCTCAAATTTTTGATGAAATAAAAAATATGATCTTAGGCCGAGTATATGGATACCAAACACGACATGCTTTAAAATTGCGCACAAACACGCAGTGGCGA
This sequence comes from Lithobates sylvaticus, assembly GCA_028564925.1. Lineage (NCBI taxonomy): Eukaryota > Metazoa > Chordata > Amphibia > Anura > Ranidae > Lithobates > Lithobates sylvaticus. Next base: position 594,857,428 of record CM053028.1, on the reverse strand, counting down.
CAAACTACATACATTTTTAAAAGCCTTTAAAAGCCTTTACATGATACCACATTAGATTCACGGAGGAGGTCTACTGCTAAAATTACTGCCCTCGATCTGACCTTCGCGGTGATACCTCACATGCATGGTGCAATTGCTGTTTACATATGACGCCAGACCAACGCTTGTGTACGCCTTTGCGCAAGAGAAGGGGGGGCAGGGGTGCTTTTTTTTTTATTTTTTGTTTTTTTTTTTATTTATTTAGCTTTTTTATTTTATTTTTAAACTGTTCCTTCCATTTTTTTTCTTTGTTATGATTTTTATTGTTATCTCAGGGAATGTAAATATCCCCTATGATAGCAATAGGCAGTGACAGGTACTCTTTTTTTGAAAAAATTGGGGTCTATTAGACCCTAGATCTTTCCTCTGCCCTCAAAGCATCTGACCACACCAAGATTGGTGTGATAAAATGCTTTCCCAATTTCCCAATGGCGCGGTTTATATCCGGGAGGGGGGACATTCCCTCCCACTGCTTGTAAAAGCAGTCTAGAGGCTAATTACCCACTAGAATTGCTTTTACATGAAAGCCGATCACTGGCTGAAAAGAATGATACCAAGATGATACCTAAACCTGCAGGCATCATTCTGGTATAACCATTCAAAGTCCAGCAACATACTGGACATATATTGTAATCTTTTTTTTTTCATGCAGCCTCTTGGCTGAACGAAAAAAAGAGATTGATTGGTGGGTATGCCCACCATTAGAATACCTCCCTTCATCCACCCACTTCTAATGATGGGCATACATGCACCATTTATATATGCCGATGCATGGGGGCATCCTCCCGCAAAAGTTATGCCGTGTACACACGGTCGGAATTTCGACCGTATGTACGTGGCATTAGGAGCCAATCGCTCCTCCCCCCCCCTGCTGCCCCCATGCTTCGGCATATATGCTCTTTTTTTTAACTGTGGTGGTGAAATCACCTCCTACAGCGTTGGAGTCGCGGCTTTATGTATCGTGGGAGCAAACGCTGTTGCTGTCAAGATAAATAAATCCGCGTTGCAACTGAATGGCGCACCTGAAAACAAAAAAATGCTCAACACTAAAACACAGTAAACAAAATTACATACCTGAAAAGCAAGCATGATAAAACATAATAAAACATAATAAAACATTGCAGAATAGAATGGAGTAAAAAAAGAGCAACAATAGAGAGAGAATAGAGTGAGAGAGAGAACAATAAAACGACAACTATTTTATTTTTTTTTATTTTTTTGAGATTCACAGGTAAAAAAGCTCCTGACTGAAGCGACTGAATCAAAACGCTACCACAAAAAAACTGTTAGCGATCGCAGGGATCAGGCCTGACTCTGCGAACGCTGCAGTTATGTGTGCTTAGTGTTTTGTAAGTGACAGTGATCGATCGATACTGCACTTGGGTGGGCTGGGCTGGGCGGAGGGGGAAAACGCAGGTGCTAGCAGGTATCTGGGCTGATCCCGCTAACAATGCGTTTTTTTTTGGAACCCTAAACTGCTGGGACGCTAGTATAGATCTGATCAGATCAGATATTGATCTGTTCAGATACTGTGCCACTAAGGGAGGTGTATGCTTTGCGCGTGGGTGTTTGCGGTACTGGCACTAACCTGGGGCGACGCAGACCTTATTTGACCCTAAAACCTAATTGATATCACCCGCCGGGCGATCAGGGGGTTAAACCGTTATTGGGTAATAAATGGCGGGTGCCCTGACAGTATAAAAAACAAGCTAACTAACCAGCGTCACCCGTAACAGTAATACAAAAAAAAAAACTGGTTACCTAGCGACACTAATGCAGCGATCAGAAAAACGATCGCTTAGTGACACTGGCAAAAGGGGGTGAAAGGGTTAACTAGGGGCAATCAGGGGGTTAAAACCTTTATTAGGTAATATATGGGGGTACCTGACGCTATATAAAAACCTGACGGGGAACCTAAATAACGAAATAACTAACTGGCTAACCAGCATCACCAGTGACAGTTATACAGTGATCACTGGTGAAAGGGTTAACTCTAGGGGCAATCAGGGGGTTAAAACCTTTATTTAGGTTGTAATATGGGGGTACCTGACCTATAAACCTATTTATGAACCTATATAAACATGGCGGTTACCTAAAAAAAAAAAATGGTTACCTAGCGACAGCAGTGACACTAATACAGCGATCAGAAAAACGATCGCTTAGTGACACTGGCAAAAGGGGGTGAAAGGGTTAACTAGGGGCAATCAGGGGGTTAAAACCTTTATTAGGTAATATATGGGGGTACCTGACGCTATATAAAAACCTGACGGGGAACCTAAATAACGAAATAACTAACTGGCTAACCAGCGTCACCAGTGACAGTTATACGGTGATTACTGGTGAAAGGGTTAACTCTAGGGGCAATCAAGGGGTTAAAACCTTTATTTAGGTTGTAATATGGGGGTACCTGACCTATAAACCTATTTATGAACCTATATAAACATGGCGGTTACCTAAAAAAAAAAAATGGTTACCTAGCGACAGCAGTGACACTAATACAGCGATCAGAAAAACGATCGCTTAGTGACACTGGCAAAAGGGGGTGAAAGGGTTACCTGGGGGGCAATCAAGGGGTTAAACCTTTATTAGGGGGGGGGGTGGGGGGGTACCTTGGACCTAAAACTAACTGCACTGACAGTTATTACAGTCACACTGACACTAAATGCAGTGATCAGTAAAAAAATGATCACTGCAATTAGTGACACTGTGACTGGGGGGGGGGGGGGGGGGTGATCTGGGGGGTGATCTGGGGGTGACAGGGGGGTGTTTTGTGTGCCTAACTGTACTGGTGTCAGTGTACTGTTGGTGCACTAACCTTTAGACGTTCACAGCTCGGCGTTCCGGTCACATAGACCGGCGCACCGAGCGTGACATCACTTCCTCTGCCTGTGTTTTGATTGACACAGACAGAGGAAGCATCTGATTCGCCAGGAGCGATCGCGAGGGGTGGCCAGAAACCACTGGCCGTCCCCTCATCCCGGATCGCTCCTGAAGCGATCCCGACCGTCCCCGCCGGCCGGGGGGGGTCCGATCGGACCCCCCACCCGCCGGAAGAATGGCACGTACAGGTACGTGGTTCTGCCTGTACGTGCCATTCTGCCGACGTATATATACAGGGGGCGGTCGGCAAGTGGTTAAAGACCCACACCAAAGAACAAAGCGGACCTCTCCTTGCTCCTCGTCAGCTGGGATCTCCAACCCCACTATACCTTCAGTCCTCTCTGAAAGCAGCACTGAGAGGAATGAAGGTGTAGAATTAGGTGTGTCACAGCCAAGTACTTGCGGGCACTCTGCTAGCAGTACACCGACGTCCGATTGTACCAGGCAAATTTCCCTGCCCCAGCTGCTGGACCGTCGAAAGAAGTTTACTCCCAGCCATCCACATGCCCAGCGGTTGAATGCTAGCTTGGCTAAATTGCTAGCACTTCAACTGCTGCCTTTTCAGTTGGTAGACTCGGCCCCCTTCCGTGAGTTTGTTCAATGTGCGGTTCCTCAGTGGCAGGTTCCCAAACGCCACTTTTTTCTCACGGAAGGCGTTTCCGACTCTCTACCGGCATGTGGAAGGCAATGTCCATGCCTCGCTGGACAGGGCGGTCAGGTGCATATTACCGCTGAGTCATGGTCCAGCAGGCATGGACAGGGACGTTACCTGTCTTTCACGGCCCATTGGGTCACTCTATTGGCAGCTGGGAGGGATGCAGGACAAGGTGCAGTAGTGTTGGAGGTTGTTCCGCCACCACGCCTCCAAAATGCTACTACTGGTTGTGACACACCTCTCTCCTCCACCCCCTCCTCCTCTTCTTCCTCCATGGCCTCTTCGAGTGCTCTGTCCACGGAACCAGCGGTGCTCCATAGGCGTCCAAGGGGCTACGCAAGTACGCAGGCAAAAATATGCCATGCCGTGCTTGCGCTGGTGTGTTTGGGGGACAGGAGCCACGCTGGGGCAGAGGTTCTGTCAGCTCTGCAGGGCAGGCCGAGAGGTGGTTGACGCTACGCCAGCTTAAGCCAGGAATGGTGGTTTGTGACAATGGCACCAACCTACTCTCTGCCCTGCGACAGGGACAGCTGACCCATGTGCCCTGTATGGCTCACGTCCTTAACCTGGTGGTGCAGCGGTTCTTGGGCAGGTTCCCAGGCTTACAGGATGTCCTGAGGCAGGCCAGGAAAGTCTGTGTGCATTTCCGCCAATCATATAATGCCAGTGCTCGGCTGGCTAAGCTGCAAAAGGAGTTGAACCTGCCCAAGAACCGCCTTATATGTGACATGCCCACCAGGTGGAACTCAACGTTGGCCATGCTGCAGCGACTGCACACGCAGCAGAGGGCCATCAATGAGTACCTGTGCGACTACGGCACAGGGTCAGGGGAGCTCGGATTTTTTTCCCCACGCCAGTGGAGCATGATCAGTGATGCATGCACTGTCCTGTCACCATTTGAGGAGGCCACGAGGATGGTGAGCAGTGACAGTGCATGCATCAGTGACACTGTCCCTCTTGTCCACTTGTTGAAGCATACGCTGTGTGGAATAATGGACAGGGCACTTGAGGCAGAACAGAGGCAGGAAGAGGAGGACTTTCTTGCCTCTCAAGGCCCCCTTTATCCAGACAGTGTTCCTTCTGTCCCACCCATCACACAGGAAGAGGATGAGAAGGAGGAGGATTGTGTCAGCATGGAGATGGAGCCTGGCACTCAGCATCAGCAGTCTTTTAGGGATGATTTACAGTCCCAAGAAACCAGTGGACTTGTACGTGGCTGGGAGGAGGTGGCTGCGGATCATGTCGTCCTCAGTGACCCAGAAGACTCCGGACCGAATGCCTCAGCTAACCTACGTTGTATGGCCTCCCTGATCCTGCAAAGCCTGGGGAAGGATTTTCGTATTCTTCGGATCAAGGAGAGGGACCATTACTGGCTGGCCACTCTCCTTAATCCACGGTACAAGGGTAAGGTTGCGGACCTTATCTTGTTGTCGCAGAGGATGAGACATCTGCGGGATGCCTTGCAGAAAGGTCTGTGCAGCGCGTTCCCAGAGACTGGGAGGTCACAAACTCCTGGTCCTGGACGACGAGTTGCTGAGGCTTCGGTCAGTAGCAGAAGGAGCGGTGGGGAAGGTGGACGTCTGACCGATGCGTTAAGACAATTTTTTAGTCCGCTGCCCCAAGGTATGATCGGTTCCAGCAACCATCGCCAGCGTCTGATATACATGGTGCAGGAATACCTAGGGGCAAGGTCAGACTTGGACACCTTTCCCACCGAAAATCCTCTGGCTTACTGGGTCCTGAGGATGGATCACTGGCCAGAGCTTGCACAGTATGCAATTGAGCTACTGGCCTGTCCTGCATCCAGCGTTCTTTCGGAACGCACATTCAGTGCTGCTGGAGGCTTTGTCACCGATCACAGGGTGCGCCTGTCCACTGACTCGGTTGATCGACTGACCTTCATAAAAATGAATCAGTCTTGGATCACCACCAGCTACCAGGCACCTGAAGCTGATATAACAGAATAATTTATTTTGAAATGTCACATCCCTTCAAGACTGCCTATGCTGATGCTGAGTGACTGTCCTGTTATGTTGACTGACTATCCTCTTCAATTATCCTGATGATAGCTTGGAAGAACATTTTTGTTTCTGGGTGCCACCACCAGTGGCTAAGGCCCAATTTTTCAGCCCCTGTTTAACAGGGGCGTGTAATTACAATTTTTTATGCAATGCTTTGCAACAGGTCTGATTGCTGTGCTCCAATGCCATGCCATGCCATTTTCTCAAAGATTTTCATCCATATTTCCAGGACAAGACATGACATTAAAGCCGCAAGCAGTTTTAAATGGCTTCTTTTTTTTCCTTTACAAATGTCATTTTGTGCAGGGACAGTTCTAAACACGGGAAACACATGCCACTTCACAGGCATACTTTACACACCCCCCAGGTACCATATTTAAAGGAATATTTCACTTTTTTTTTTTTTCACTTTATGCATCATTAAAATGACTGCTCCCGAAAAAACGTCAGTTTTTAAAACTTATTTTTGTATTGATACATGTCCCCTGGGGCAGGACCCGGGTCCCCAAACCTGTTTTATGACATTTACATGCATATTGGCCGTTATAATTAGCACTTTAGATTTCGAATGTTCACATCCACTGTAACTAATAGGGTTCGAATGTTCGCGCAAACTTTCGGTCCATTCGCAGGTTCTGGTGCGAACCGAACCCGGGGTTGTTCGGCTCATCCCTACTCGGGAGACACAATCAGCTTAAACCTAAGCTCCAAGTCCAGAGCCTTCCCCTCTTCATTACCTCTTCTTAGTGGCCACCAGTGCATAGGAGGAATTCCTTCAGTTCTCCCACATAGAGGAGTTTGGCTCCCATGGTTGAGACGCAGGTTCTTTCATTCTATTACTAGGGTAGGACCCACTAGATCGGGGTACTTTGTCGCAGTAAGTGGGCTTAGCACTATATGACCATATAGTGTGACCAAACCCCCGTATTTTGGAATATGTTCAGGTGTTTTTAACAAGCCTTGCAGGATAAATGTAATTTTTTTTATGTTTTGAAGAGCCTCTACATCTCCTCTTCCGTTATTCCAGTTCTCCGGCACTCCTAACATACCTCCCGACTTTTGAACTTGAGAAAGAGTGACCCCTTGGCATGGAGAAGACACCTGGTGTGCAGAGGGCAAATATAAGTGTGGCCAAATTACACTAAGTATCGGTTGTGGCTACAAGGAGCATGGTTAGTCTAATGCCGCGTACACACGATCGGACTTTGTCCGCCGGACCTAGTCCAGCGGACAAACCGCCGGACTTTCCAGCTGGGCTTCGCCGGACTTGAAAGCGAACGGACTTGACCACACACGATCACTCTAAAAGTCCGGCGGTTCACGCGATGACGTACAGCACGTATGACGGGACTAGAACACTAGACTAGAGTCCGTGACATACTTGCTACTGAGCATGCGTCCTTTTTGGTCCGCCGGACCATACTACAGACGGCCGTATTTTTAATTTTAAAACAAAACTTAAAACCTAGTCCGCTGGACTTTTGGGAAAAAAATTCCGTCGAAGGCCCACACACGATCGGACTGTCCGGTGGACTCGAATCCAGCGGACAATCCCGCGGGAAAGTCCCTTTGTGTGTACGCGGCATAATGCCGCATACACACGAGAGGACTTTTCGACAGCAAAGATCCGACAGAACGAATCAGTCGGACAATTCGATCGTGTGTGGGCTCCATCGGACTTTTGCTGTCGGAAAATACGACAGACTTTAGAAATAGAACATGTCTTAAATTTTCCCACCGGAACTCCGCTGGACCCAGTTCCTATCGAAAAATCAGCTCGTCTGTGTGCTAGTCCGACGGACAAACAACGACGCTAGGGCAGCTATTGGCTACTGGCTACGAACTTCCTTATTCTAGTCCGGTCGTACGTCATCACGTTCGAATCCATCAGAATTTAGTGTGATTGTGTGTGGCCATGTCCGTTCATTCGGAAAGTTCGTCGGAACTCCGCTGGACCCAGTTCCTATCGAAAAATCGGCTTGTCTGTGTGCTAGTCCGACGGACAAACAACGACGCTAGGGCAGCTATTGGCTACGAACTTCCTTATTCTAGTCCGGTCGTACGTCATCACGTTCAAATCCGTCAGAATTTAGTGGGATTGTGCGTGGCCAAGTCCGTTCATTCGAAAAGTACGTCAAAACTCCGTTGAAAGTCCATCGGAAAGACCGTCGGACGTAGTCCGTTGAAAAGTCTGCTCGTGTGTATGCGGCATAAGCCTACATACTGAATACTCAATCCCTGCACCCAACACATGCCCAATGTGCTGGTTAATGGGAGGGAAAAAAATGCCCCACTGTCAGTTGTGGGAATAAAGTACTGTGGTCAGTAGGGATTCCCAGGAATGGGTGGTCCCTGGGAAAAAAATAAGTTTTCTGATTATTGGGAGGAGTTGGTTGTAAAAAGAAAAAAATGCCCACTGTTAGTGTGTGGAAGGAAGAATTCCCTGACGTTGGTGGTCACTGGAGGGAAATAGATGCATTTGGGTCAACAAGACATGGTGGGGGGGGGGGGGGGGCATCGCTGCCCAGTGGGGATGAGAGGGCAACATTGATGTTTAGAGGGAAGAATGGTACCCAGGAGGTAGGTGATGGGGTATGATGGGGCTTAGCAGGGCAAACAATAGTGCCCACTAGGGGGTTGGAGAAGAACAAAAATATCCAGCAAGGGATGGGGGACCATAGTAACAACCAAGGTGGTCCTGAGATGGTTTCTGTCAGCCATCTGAATATTCACAAACTTCCATTTCACAATATGTACAGATTGAACACCCCTTTAACCGCTTCCCGACCGGCGCACGCTGATATACGTCGACAGAATGGCACGGACAGGCATAAGGGCGTACAGGTACGTCCCCTTTAAGATGCCGCCGTGCCATCGGCGCGTGCTCGCGCCGGTCGGGACCCCCGTGAGACTCGATCGCCGCGGGGACACCCGCGATCCTCTCACGGGAAGGCTGAACGGGGAGATGCGGAAATAAACAGCATCTCCCCGTTCTGCCTAGCAACGCCGATCTCTGCTCCCTCTGATTGGAGCAGAGATCAGCATTCACTAGCTGACAGCCACGCCCCCCCCCCACAGTAAAAAAAACACACCTCTAGGCACACTTAACCCCTACACTGCCACCTAGTGGTTAACCCCTTCACTGCCAGTGTCATTTACACGGGAATCAATGCATTTAAATAGCACTGATTGCTGTATAATGACAATGGTCCAAAAAATGTGTCAAAAATGTCCGATGTGTCCGCCATAATGTCGCAGTCACAATAAAAATCGCTGATCGCCGCCATTACTAGTAAAAAAAAATGATTAATAAAAATGCTTTAAAACTATCCCCTATCTTTTAAACGCTATAACTTCTGCGCAAACCGCAATTTTTTTTACCAAAAATATGTAGAAGAGTACGTATCGGCCTAAACTGAGGGAAAAAAAAACTTTTTTTTAATATATTTTTGAGGGATATTTATTATAGCAAAAAAATAAAAAAGAATGCGTTTTTTTCAAAATTGTCGCTCTTTTTGGTTTATAGCGCAAAAAATAAAAACCGCAGGGGCGATCAAATACCACCAAAAGAAACCTCTATTTGTGGGAAAAAAAGGACGTCAATTTTGTTTAGGAGCCACGTCGCACGACCGCGCAATTGTCAGTTAAAGCGACGCAGCGCCGAATCGCAAAAAGGGGCCTGGTCCTTTGGCTTCTCAGCTAACTGTCTCAACATGAGATCCTCCTAACTCATGCGTTCTCACACACATATCTAATACTTTCACAGATTTTCTCAGCATTCCTTCAGCTACTGTAGAGAATAATGAAATATTCTCACATACTTTTTATCTACATTGTTACAAATTCTTTTATTCCTTTAGCTCGTTTAGAACAGAGAACAATGACTGTTTGTTTTGTCTTGACCAGCCTCAACCGTCTTGATATTTACTGCGCATGTCTTATCCTGTGTGACGTGTAATATACTATATGAAGTGCTTTGTGATAACTCAATACAATTAATTCTCAAAAGACAGCATGGTGTGAGTGTCGTTGTATATGGTTCTTTGAGAACTGATTCCAGATATCTGAAATCATACAATACATTGGATCTGAGGTCTGAGAGGTATTGAGGGACTACCCTAGACACAGGATTAACCATTTCAGGTCCAATAGTGTCAATTGTGGTAAAACCCTAGAACAATCCCATGGAATCCACGATGGCCCAGTTCCCCGTGCTCCTTTTTTGACAATACCTTACCTCTTCGCCTTGAAAATGGCCAAAATCTAGTTTCGAGATTTGGTCCCCCAGAGACTTCAATGGGGTTCAATTTTAAGTTTGGAGTTTGAAAGGATTTCTGGACTGACCAGAAAATACATTTCTACATACCCTGTTTCCCCAAAAATAAGACCTAGCGTGATTGTCGGTGATGGCTGCAATATAAGCCCTACCCCCCAAATAAGGCCTACCCTGTTTCCCCCGAAAATAAGCCCTACCCTATAGGGCTTATATTGCAGCCATCACCAACAATCACGCTAGGTCTTATTTTCGGGTAAACAGGGTATACAGATCTTAAGGTGGACTTTTATTAATCAACTTACACAGAATTTCATGATTTTAAGTATAAGCATTTATTTAAATATTCATCCACTAGCAATATTTTACATAGTTGGTGAGGCTGAGTAAAGACCAGTCCATCCAGTTACACCTGTGTCAACGTGTGGGTGTGTGGGTATGCGATTATGTCATTACCAATTCCCATATCCCTATATATTGTGTTTACTAAGATGTACATCCAAAGTTTTTTGAAATTATCAACACTTCCTGCTGACACCACCAACTGTGGAAGGGAGTTCCACATCCTTACCATTCTAGCAGTAGAGAAGACCCTATGCAGTTTAATGTTAAACCACTTCTCATTCAAGTTCATTGAGTGTCCTTGTGTCCTCTTGAGTGACCCAAGACTAAATAGCCCCCCCCCCCTAATGCTAGAATCACCAATTAGATATTTCTATATCATTATCATACTGTATCTCCTCTCATGAGTCTCTTCTCCAGGGAAAATAAGCTTAGTGTGTGTAGCCTTTCCTCATAACTGAGGTACTCCATCCCCATAACTGAGGTCTTCCCATCCTACATCACTGAGGTCTTCCCTCCTACATCACTGAGGTCTTCCCATCCTACATCACTGAGGTCTTCCCTCTTACAACACTGAGGTCTTCCCATCCTACATCACTGAGGTCTTCCCATCCTACATCACTGAGGTCTTCCCATCCTACATCACTGAGGTCTTCCCTCTTACAACACTGAGGTCTTCCCATCCCCATAACTGAGGTCTTCCCATCCTACATCACTGAGGTTTTCCATCCTACATCACTGAGGTCTTCCCATCCTACATCACTGAGGTCTTCCCTCTTACAACACTGAGGTCTTCCCATCCTACATCACTGAGGTCTTCCCATCCTACATCACTGAGGTCTTCCCATCCTACATCACTGAGGTCTTCCCATCCTACATCACTGAGGTCTTCCCTTCCTACATCACTGAGGTCTTCCATCCTACATCACTGAGGTCTTCCCATCCTACATCACTGAGGTCTTCCCATCCTACATCACTGAGGTCTTCCCATCCTACATCACTGAGGTCTTCCCATCCTACATCACTGAGGTCTTCCCTCTTACAACACTGAGGTCTTCCCATCCTACATCACTGAGGTCTTCCCTCTTACAACACTGAGGTCTTCCCATCCTACATCACTGAGGTCTTCCCTCCTACATCATTGAGGTCTTCCCATCCTACATCACTGAGGTCTTCCCATCCTACATCACTGAGGTCTTCCAACCTACATCACTGAGATCTTCCAACCTACATCACTGAGGTCTTCCCATCCTACATCACTGAGGTCTTCCAACCTACATCACTGAGGTCTTCCAACCTACATCACTGAGGTCTTCCCATCCTACAACACTGAGGTCTTCCCATCCTACATCACTGAGGTCTTCCCTCCTACATCATCGAGGTCTTCCCATCCTACATCACTGAGGTCTTCCCATCCTACATCACTGAGGTCTTCCAACCTACATCACTGAGGTCATCCACCCCTTATAACTGAGGCACTCCATTCCACATAACTGAGCTACTGCATTCCCCATAACTGGAGGTCCTCCATCCCTCTTAAACTGAGGTTCTCCAGCCCCCATAACTGAGGTCTTTCATTGTCAATAAATGAGCTCCTCCATGCATCCCATTACTGCGGTCCTCCAGTCCCTCATAACTGAGGTCTTCCAGCCTCAATAACTAAGGCCTTCTATGCTGAATACCAGAGGTCCTCTATACCCCATAACTGAGCTCCCTCATCCTCAATAACGGAGGCCCTCCATCCCCCATAACTGAGGTCTTCTATCCCCCATAACTGAGCTCCTCCATCTTCAATAACTGAGTCCCTCCATTCTCCATAACTGAGGTCTTCCATCTCCCATAACTGAGGTCCTCTATCCTGAATAACAGAGGTTCTCCATTCCCCATAACTGAAATCCTCCAGTCCCCATAACTGAGGTCCTCCAGTCCCCATAACTGAAATCCTCCAGTCCCCATAACTGAGGTCCTCCAGTCCCCATAACTGAGGTATTTCATCCTCAATAACTAAGGTCTTCTATTATTATTATTATTATACAGGATTTATATAGCGCCGACAGTTTGCGCAGCACTTTACAACATGAGGGCAGACAGTACACGTACAATACAAATCAATACAGGAGGGATTAGAGGGCCCTGCTCGTTAGAGCTTACAATCTAGAAGGGAGGGTCAATTGGAACAAAAGGTAATACTGTGGGGGATGAGCTGATGGAGAAAATAAAAATACGGTTGTTGTTAGGTGGGAGTGGGATAGGCATCTCTGAAGAGAAGGGTTTTCAGGGATCGTCTAAAAGCAAGTAAAGTAGGAGATAGGCGGACAGATTGGGGTAAGGCATTCCATAGGATTGGAGAGGCTCTGGAAAAGTCCTGGAGGCGAGCATGGGAGGAGGTGACGAGGGAGCGAGAGAGCAGGAGGTCTTGAGAGGAACGAAGAGAACGAGTAGGTTGGTATTTAGAGACTAGGTCAGTGTAACTGTACGTAGTAGTTAGTATTTTGAATTTAATTCTTTGGCCGAGTGGAAGCCAGTGGAGGGATTGACAGAGAGGAGTGGCAGACACAGAGTGATTGGTAAGGTGGATGAGTCTGGCAGCAGCATTCATGATGGATTGCAGAGGTGATAGACTATGTAGAGGTAAGCCAATGAGAAGGGAGTTGCAGTAGTCGAGGCGAGAGATGACGAGTGAGTGAATTAAGAGCTTTGTTGTGTCATTGGTTAGAAAGAGGCGTATTTTGGCGATGTTGCGGAGGTTGAGGCGGCAGGATTTGGACAGTGATTGGATGTGTTGCTTGAAGGAGAGTTCAGAACCTAGAACCTTGGCATGCGGGGATGGGCTTATGGTTGTGCCATCAATTTTGACAGAGAGATCGGGGGAAGGGGCATATGGAGGTGGAAAAATTATAAGTTCGGTTTTGGGTAGATTGAGTTTGAGGAAGTGGTATGACATCCAGACGGATATATCCGATAGTAGATTAGTGATACGTGAGGAGACTGAGGGAGTGAGCTGAGGGGTAGAGAAATAGAGGCATCCCCCATAACTGAGCTCCTCCATCTTCAATAACTGAGCCCCTCCATTCTCCAAAACTGAGGTCTTCCATCCCCCATAACTGAGGTCTTCCATCCCCCATAACTGAGGCCTTCTATCCCCCCATAACTGAGCTCCTCCATCTTCAATAACTGAGGCCCTCCACCCCCCCATAACTGAGGTCTTCCATCCCCCATAACTGAGGTCTTCTATCCCCCCATAACTGAGCTCCTCCATCTTCAATAACTGAGGCCCTCCATTCCCCATAACTGAGGTCTTCCATCCCTCATAACTGAGGTCTTCTATCCCCCATAACTGAGGTCCTCCATCTTCAATAACTGAGGCCCTCCATTCTCCAAAACTGAGGTCTTCCATCCCCCATAACTGAGGTCTTCTATCCCCCCATAACTGAGCTCCTCCATCTTCAATAACTGAGGCCCTCCATTCCCCATAACTGAGGTCTTCCATCCCTCATAACTGAGGTCTTCTATCCCCCATAACTGGGGTCCTCCATCTTCAATAACTGAGGCCCTCCATTCTCCAAAACTGAGGTCTTCCATCCCCCATAACTGAGGTCTTCTATCCCCCCATAACTGAGCTCCTCCATCTTCAATAACTGAGGCCCTCCATTCCCCATAACTGAGGTCTTCCATCCCTCATAACTGAGGTCTTCTATCCCCCCATAACTGAGCTCCTCCATCTTCAATAACTGAGGCCCTCCATTCCCCATAACTGAGGTCTTCCATCCCTCATAACTGAGGTCTTCTATCCCCCATAACTGGGGTCCTCCATCTTCAATAACTGAGGCCCTCCATTCTCCAAAACTGAGGTCTTCCATCCCCCACAACTGAGGTCTTCTATCCCCCATAACTGAGCTCCTCCATCTTCAATAACTGAGGCCCTCCATTCCCCATAACTGAGGTCTTCCATCCCTCATAACTGAGGTCTTCTATCCCCCATAACTGAGCTCCTCCATCTTCAATAACTGAGGCCCTCCATTCTCCAAAACTGAGGTCTTCCATCCCCCATAACTGAGGTCTTCTATCCCCCATAACTGAGGTCCTCCATCTTCAATAACTGAGGCCCTCCATTCTCCAAAACTGAGGTCTTCCATCCCCCATAACTGAGGTCTTCTATCCCCCATAACTGAGGTCCTCCATCTTCAATAACTGAGGCCCTCCATTCTCCAAAACTGAGGTCTTCTATCCCCCATAACTGAGCTCCTCCATCTTCAATAACTGAGGCCCTCCATTCCCCATAACTGAGGTCTTCCATCCCTCATAACTGAGGTCTTCTATCCCCCATAACTGAGCTCCTCCATCTTCAATAACTGAGGCCTTCCATCCCCCATAACTGAGGTCTTCCATCCCCCATAACTGAGGTCTTCCATCTCCCAAAACTGAGGTCTTCTATCCCCCATAACTGAGCTCCTACATCTTCAATAACTGAGGCCCTCCATTCCCCATAACTGAGGTCTTCCATCCCTCATAACTGAGGTCTTCTATCCCCCATAACTGAGCTCCTCCATCTTCAATAACTGAGGCCCTCCATTCTCCAAAACTGAGGTCTTCCATCCCCCATAACTGAGGTCTTCTATCCCCCCATAACTGAGGTCTTCCATCCCCCATAACTGAGGTCTTCTATCCCCCATAACTGAGCTCCTCCATCTTCAATAACTGAGGCCCTCCACCCCCCCATAACTGAGGTCTTCCATTCCCCATAACTGAGGTCTTCCATCCCTCATAACTGAGGTCTTCTATCCCCCATAACTGAGCTCCTCCATCTTCAATAACTGAGGCCCTCCATTCCCCATAACTGAGGTCCTCCATCTTCAATAACTGAGCTCCTCCATTCTCCAAAACTGAGGTCTTCCATCCCCCATAACTGAGGTCTTCCATCCCCCATAACTGAGGCCTTCTATCCCCCATAACTGAGCTCCTCCATCTTCAATAACTGAGCCCCTCCATTCTCCAAAACTGAGGTCTTCCATCCCCCATAACTGAGGTCTTCCATCCCCCATAACTGAGGCCTTCCATCCCCCATAACTGAGCTCCTCCATCTTCAATAACTGAGCTCCTCCATTCTCCAAAACTGAGGTCTTCCATCCCCCATAACTGAGGTCTTCCATCCCCCATAACTGAGGCCTTCCATCCCCCATAACTGAGCTCCTCCATCTTCAATAACTGTGCTCCTCCATTCTCCAAAACTGAGGTCTCCCATCCCCCATAACTGAGGAAAATGTCCGATCGGACCATGTTGTCGGAAAATCCGCCCATGTGTGGGCTCCATCGGATCCTGCTCTCAAATTTTCCGACCGTGTGTAGAGAATTCCGATGGACAAAGTGCCAAAGTATGCAACACCAGTGTCGGACAAAATCCGTCGGAAAAAATCAGACGGATTTTGTGGTCGGGATTTCCGACCGTGTGTACGGGGGGGCTAAGAAGTCTCAAGAGTAGTGTGGTTTTTCTGATGCTTGGCAAGACTGGACTGTTCTGTAAAACTTTTCCCGCACGTGGGGCAGGAATACGGCTTCTCCCCCGTGTGGCATCTCTGATGTTTAGCGAGATCCGATTTATTCACAAAACCTTTCCCGCACTCGCTGCAGGGGTGCGGCTTTTCCCCCGAGTGAAATTTCTGATGCCTGGCAAGATAGGACTTCTCATAAAAACATTTGCCGCACTCGGGGCAGGAATACGGCTTCTCCCCCGTGTGGGATCTCTGATGTCTGACGAGCGATGATTTCAGCAGATAACACTGCCCGCACGTAGGACAGGGATACGGCTTCTCCCCCGTGTGATATCTCTGATGTGTGGCAAGTTCTGCTTTCCGTGGATAACATTTCCCGCACTCGGGGCAGGAATACGGCTTCTCCCCCGTGTGACATTTTAAATGCGTGACAAGCGTTGATTTCAGAGAATAACATTTCCCGCACTCAGGGCAGGAGAACGGCTTCTCACCCGTGTGAGACCTCCGGTGTGCATCGAGATTTGATTTACCAAAAAAACATTTCCCGCACTCAGAACAGGAATATCGCTTCTCCCCCGTGTGAGATGTCTGATGTGTAGAAAGATAGGACTTCCGTGAAAAACATTTGCCGCACTCAGGGCAGGAATACGGCTTCTCTTCTGTGTGAGACCTCTGATGTCTGACAAGGTCCGATTTCATTGGGAAACATTTTCCACACTCTCGGCAGGAAAATGAAATCTTGTTTGGATGATTCATTTGATGCCTCATCAGTTGGGTATGCCACGCAAAACATTTCCCACACTCTGTGCAGGAATACGGCTTCTCTCCCGTGTGGGATCTTAGATGTCTGACAAGCGCAGATTTCACCGGGAAACATTTCTCACACTCATCACAGGAATACGGCTTGTCCCCCGTGTGGGACGTTAGATGTCTGACCAGTGCCGATTTATATGGGTAACTTTTCCCACATTTAGGACAGGAAAACATTTTGGGAAGGGTGGTACCATCATCCAGATTCTGAGGTTCCTCAGGATAAGAGGAATACGATGGTCCGGCACCGTCCCGCACAGTCTGAGGTTCCTCAGGATAAGAGGAATACGATGGTCCGGCACCGTCCCGCACAGTCTGAGGTTCCTCAGGATAAGAGGAATACGATGGTCCAGCACCGTCCCGCACAGTCTGAGGTTCCTCGGGATAAGAGGAATACGATGGTCCGGCACCGTCCCGCACAGTCTGAGGTTCCTCAGGATAAGAGGAATACGATGGTCCGGCACCGTCCCGCACAGTCTGAGGTTCCTCAGGATAAGAGGAATACGATGGTCCGTCCCGCACAGTCTGAGGCTCCTCGGGATAAGAGGAATACGATGGTCCGACACCGTCCCGCACAGTCTGAGGTTCCTCAGTATAAGAGGAATACGATGGTCCATCTACACTGTGTGGTGCCGGATGGACATTTGAGGTAGTCGGGTTTTCTCCTGGACTATTCCCTGTATGAGATCTCTGATGTCTGTAAAAATTGGACTTATTTGAAAAACATTTACTGCACTTAGGACAGGAATACGGCTTCTCCCCCGTGTGAGACCTCTGATGTTTGACCAGATCTGATTTTTGTACAAAACATTTTCCACACTCAGGACAGGAATACAGCTTCTCTCCTGTGTGAGATCTTTTATGCACATTAAGATTGGATTTAAAACTGAAACACTTCCCGCACTCAGTACAGGGAAACCTCTTATCTGGTGGAAGGACGGCACCATCCCGCACAGTCTGAGGTTTCTCAGGATAAGAGGAATACGATGGTCCGGCACCGTCCCGCACAGTCTGAGGTTCCTCAGGATAAGAGGAATACGATGGTCCGGCACCGTCCCGCACAGTCTGAGGTTCCTCAGGATAAGAGGAATACGATGGTCCATCTACACTGTGTGGTGCCGGATGGACATTTGAGGTAGTCGGGTTTTCTCCTGGACTATACTGTGTGATGTCCTCATCTTCTACTTTACAGTCTGGAGACAAAGTGAGACAATCCTCTGAGGTTTTCCTCATCTCCCGTCCATCTACTAAAATAGAAACACAAAAGTTCTGGTTAGATACGAGTCAGGACAATGTAACATACAACATAGTGTGCATGGGTCAAATATGTGAAAAGTGTTGAAGAGCACGGGTGATAAAGGTGATCCTTGAGGGACTCCATAGGAGACTGCACGAGATTCAGAGGTGAAGGCTCCAAGTTTCACTGTTTGTGACCGATTTCCTAAGAAGGAAGTGAACCATAGTAAGTCTGAATCTGTGACTCCTGCTACTTCTTTGAGGCGGGTGAGTAGAGTATTGTGATCCAGTGTGTCAAATGCTGCACTAAGGTCCAGGAGTACCAGGAGACATGATTCTCCATCATCTGCTGCTTCCAAGGCATCATCCCATATTTTGAGGAGAGCTGTTTCTGTGCCATGGCCCGGGCGGAAGCCGGATTGCAGAGGGTCCAGGAGATTGTGTGTGTCCAGATGGAGTTGTAGCTGTTGTACCACTGCCTTCTCCATAGTCTTGGAGATGGTGTTCAAGCTAGTTATCGGTCTTCGGTGGTTGGGGTTTCTTGGATCCAAGTTGGGTTTCTTTAGGAGGGGTTTGACTATGCCTTGCTTGAGGGAGTTAGGAACAATTCCTTCTTTGAATGACTGATTTATGAGTAGTGCTATAGTAGGTGCCAAGATGTCGGAGCATTCTTTCAGAGACAGAAGGGCGCCAACACCAGTCTCAGAAGCATCAACCTCAAGGATAAAAGGTAACGTAGGATCAGGATGTGCCAACACAGGAGCAGAAACAAAGGCAGCCTTGAGACTCTCAAAGGCCTTAATGGACTCCGGAGACCATCTCTATGGGTTACCGTCTTTTCTGGTCATATCAGTCAGGGGCTTGACCAGAGACGAGAAGTTACGAATAAACTTCTGATAATAGTTGGCAAAGCCAAGAAAACGCTGCAGAGGACATAAACCCACGGGTCGGGGCCACTGTAGGACTGACGGAAGTTTCTCTGGGTCCATCGAAAAACCAGCAGTGAAAATTACATTATCCAGGAATTTAACCTGTTCACGATGGAACTCGCACTTCTCCAGTTTACAATAGAGATTGTTCTCTCTTAGTTTCTGAAGCACACGACAGACATCTGTGTGGTGGCTCTCCGGGGACTTGGAAAATATGAGGATATCGTTGAGATAAACCACCACACATAACTGCAACAAATCTCAGAGGACATCGTTAATAAATTCCTGGAAAACTGCTGGGCGTTACAAAGGCCAAAAGGTATTACGAGGTACTCATAATGGACAGTTGTGGTATTAAACGCATGGCCTTATCCTCCAAGACCGACAAAGAGTAAACCCGGCCACGAGGGGATATGGCAACAGGTTGAAGGTCAATTGCGCAATCATACGGCCGGTATGGAGGCAAACTACCGTCTTGACCTTTGTCAAAGACATTGCTAAAATCGCGGTACTGCTCCGGCTGGGAGGAGAGAGAAGTGCACAGGACCTTGGCTACCTTCTGGAAGCATGTCTTTCTGCATTGTGGTGACCAGGAGAGAACCTCAGCACGGAGCCAATCAAAAGAGGGGTTGTGCCTCTGTAACCAATAACCAGCGGAAACTTAGGTGAGGAAATAACTTGGAATTGGATTATCTCATGGTGAAGAGCCCCTACGGCCATGGACAATGGAACCGTCTCATGAGCCGGCTGTAGAGGTCTCCCTTCAAGAGCCTCAATGGCAACTGGAGTGCGGAATCGCATGCTTCGATACAAAGGCAGCATCAATGAACAGGCCTGCAGCCCCAGAGTCGATTAGAGCCTGTATCTCGACAGACGACTCAGCCCAAAAAAGGGTAACCAAACCCAGGGGCTTATCCTTTTGGATAACTGGGGATGAAACAACGCCACCTAAGGTCTGTCCGTGACAGGACCTCAAGGTTCGGCTGTTCCCTGGATGGGTAGGACAATACTTCAAAAAGGGACCTGCCTGGCCACAATAAAGGCACAATCTCTCCCTCCTCCTAAAGGTTCTCTCATCCGCAGAGAGACGCGCGAAACCCAAGTGCATGGGTTCATCTTTACTGACCGACTTGGTACCAGGAGGCATGGGAGGTGAGGGAGGCAAGGGTGGGAATACAAAGCTCGGAGACAAATATACAGGAGGCTTCCGCAAGCGCTCCTTAAAAGAGAGTCTTTCTCTGAGGCTGGAGTCAATGAGGATGGCAAATGTGATCAACTTCTCCAGCTCAGTGGGTATATCTCGGTCTGCTATCTCATCCTTGATGGTATCCGAGAGACCATGAGAAAAAGCAGCCACGACGGCCTCATTGTTCCAAGCAACCTCTGCTGCCAGAGTACGGAATTCAATGGTGTAGTCGGTAACAGTTCTCGTACCCTGTTTGATGGACATGAGGCACTTGGAAGCAGAAGCGTAACGTCAAATACCCTTTTAAACGAAGCCACAATCTCAGGGTAGCTCAAGACTACAGGCTTTTGCATCTCCTATAGAGGGTTTGCTCAGGGCAAGGCTCTCTCAGAAAGCAAAGATATCACGAAAACCTACTTTGCTTCTGTCCGTGGGAAATGCCTGGGGCAGCATCTAAAAGTATATCTCAACCTGGTTAAGAAACCCTCTGCCTTGGACTAGATTGCCCCCAAATTGCTGGGGAAGAGGAGCGGAACCAGACATACCTCTTATAGAGGTAATACTCAAGGCGGGTGCCTGCACAGAGACTGGAGCAGCAGCAGGGTCGTCCTGCAACATAGGTTGTACCGGAGCGGCCACAGTGGGAGATTCCAGGTGAGCCGTGCGACTCAGGAGCGTTTTTAACGCCATGGAAAACTGATCCATGCGGTGATCCTGCTCATCCAATGTGGAAAAAATATTACCAACAAGTGGTCAGACAAGCCAAAACGTCAGGGAGCCTGAGATGAGCGTAGTAGAACAGCAAGCAGGATCTGGAGCCAGAAGGAATGTCAGCAAAGCAAGTCTTTAAGAGGAACACAGGAGAGCGTCTCTAGAGATGTGACCAAGGCGAAGGCAGAGATCATCTGGGCTGGACAGCTTACGTAGGCAGGACTGACGAGCAGCATATCATCAACAGGTGAGTCACTGTAGAGAGATAAGAGCTGGCAATTAGCCGACAGCTGAGCGGCCAGCCCAGAAGGAAGGGCAGAGCCCAACCCTGACAGTTCCCCAATCAATTACAGAACGTGATTTTACAGCGAGTACGTAAATACTATTTTAGATTCTGTAAAAAGCAAAATAGACAAACAATATTGTGCCAGCAGTATGGTGTGTTAATGACCCACCTGTGCAGATCTTTGTGTCCTCCTCTGTGAATACATCCTCCTCCATAGACTGACGATCATCCCTCACATACGTCTCTTCTTCTTCTTCTTCTTTAACCTCAACTTTTATATCCATCAGATCTTCACCCTAAACCAAGAATAGAAAATAACAACATCTTGTAGGGTCTATAGATCTTCTCCATGAGTCACTTTCAAGTTCTAGATGCACCTACCTGATGATGGTGGGGGATGGTGTGATCTTCCTGTGTAGAATCCCGGGAATACAGAGGACGGGGACATCTCTCTGGTGGGTTTCTGTAGCTGGATGACTCCACCATGGTGTCCTGGTACAGATCTTTGTGTTCTTCCTCCATCACCCCATCCTCATCATCCTCCTCTTTTATCTCTTCTTTCACCTCAACTTTAGGATCTCTCAGGTTTCCACTCTGAATATATAATAAAAATGACATCAATGGTAACAATGCAGATAATGTACAGATCCTAATGATACTATCAGTGATTGTTCCTCATCTACCTGATGATGGTGGGGGATGGTGTCCCGGGAAAAAGTCTTCATCTCTCCATACTCTTCACCCTCCTCTTTATACTCTTCTTTTACAACAATATTATCATCCCCGAGACATCTCTCTGGTGGGTTCCCATTACTGGATCCATCTGTAGGAAACACACACACTGACTGAATACATTGTTTCTATGTGTTTATCAGATGATGGGGGATCTAGGTGGAGCCTCCGTACTGCTCTCTCCTTTACAATAAAGTCTCCTCTTACCCGGTGATGTGAGGGGCGGCTGATTCTCCATCATGACGTCCTTGTAGAGATCCTTGTGTCCTTCTAAATACTCCCACTCCTCCATGGAGAAATAGACAGTGACATCCTGACACCTTATAGGAACCTGACACACACAATGATACAGTCACCATCCAGACACATCCCTTGTCTGTTACTGGATAATGTCCCAGAATTCCCAGAATCCTCCTCACCTCTCCTGTCAGCAGCTCCATCATCTTCTTGGTGACTTCTAGAATCTTCTCCATGTTGTGTCTCTCAGGTTTTAGGGAGTCACATGGAGGCACTGTGATGGTCATATGATCACCTGACTTCACCAGAGGAAATCTCTGTATTGGAGAACCAATAGGAATATCATGTTAGAATCCCAGAATCCTCCTCACCTCTCCGGTCAGGTCTGTGTTTTATTAAGAGAGATAAGAGTGATGTCATGTGACCTCCCAGAATCCTCCCCACCTCTCCGGTCAGGTCTGTGTTTTATTAATAGAGATAAGAATGATGTCATGTGATCTCCCAGAATCCTCCTCACCTCTCCGGTCAGGTCTGTGTATTATTAATAGAGATAAGAGTGATGTCATGTGACCTCCCAGAATCCTCCTCACCTCTCCGGTCAGGTCTGTGTTTTATTAATAGAGATAAGAATGATGTCATGTGACCTCCCAGAATCCTCCTCACCTCTCCGGTCAGGTCTGTGTTTTATATAATAGAGATAAGAGTGATGTCATGTGATCTCCCAGAATCCTCCTCACCTCTCCGGTCAGGTCTGTGTATTATTAATAGAGATAAGAGTGATGTCATGTGACCTCCCAGAATCCTCCTCACCTCTCCGGTCAGGTCTGTGTATTATTAATAGAGATAAGAGTGATGTCATGTGACCTCCCAGAATCCCCCTCACCTCTCCGGTCAGGTCTGTGTTTTATTAATAGAGATAAGAGTGATGTCATGTGACCTCCCAGAATCCTCCTCACCTCTCCGGTCAGGTCTGTGTATTATTAATAGAGATAAGAGTGATGTCATGTGACCTCCCAGAATCCCCCTCACCTCTCCGGTCAGGTCTGTGTTTTATTAATAGAGATAAGAGTGATGTCATGTGACCTCCCAGAATCCTCCTCACCTCTCCGGTCAGCAGGTAGATGATCTCCAGGGTGAGGTTTAGTATCCTCTCAGTCATGTGACTCGGGTCCTCCTCCATCCTCATTGGTCATGTGATCTATAAGGGTTACTGCAGACCAATAATTGATAAGAGAGAATGATCTGGACTGTACTGGTTGTACAATATTAGGATGGGGGTGTAGGGGGGATAATATGAGGGTTTCTATCAGGGAAGAACAGCCCCCCTGGTGGTATTACACTCAGAGGAACATTCAGTTTAGGGTTTGCTATGTTTTTGTGATCCGGGAGCCTCTAACCCTTTGGTTCGATGGATCACAAAGTTCTTTTTCTGTAAAGTCCATTTTGCTTCGTTTTTGATCCACCAGCAAAGAAAACTGATTAAGATCCCCTCTACGTCTTCATAAACCCCCCATCCCCCCCACTAATAAAAGTGGTATAATCCGTTAGTATAGACTGATGAGGTGATTGGTGGGAAAGACTCCAAAATGAAGAGAATGTTCCGGCCCTGTAAGTGGGGGAATGTTCTGCCCCTGAAGGGGTTAATCTAGGTTTCCACACTATATATGTGTGTATCATCATCTGCTGGAGATAAAAGACGTCACAGTGACTATGGAGGAAGAGGACGGACATGACGGGGGGGTTACTGGGTGTAAATAGAAAATAACATCTTATTACCTCCTCTGTTGAACCTTCCAACAATGGCTCCTCTCTACTTCCTCCCGACTCACCTCTCACCCAGAACTTCCTGTCTGTACCTGACATCACTTCCTGTCTTCCATAGAGACTTCCTGTCTCTATGGTAGAAGTGAGATCACCACCTTGTGGAGCTCAGAGGAACTGCAGCCCCAAGAATCATCTCGTAGTGTGAACACGGCCTTGTGCTGTGTGTGTATGTACTGTATATCCTTATAGATGGGGTCATCTCCACTCCCACCAGGGGGGGGGGATATATTACTGCCTAGTCCAGCCTTTCTCAGCCAGGATTCCTCCAAAGGGTTCTAGGGGTTCCCTGAGCAATGAACAATTTCTGTCTCTCACTAACAACTGACATCAATGATCAGTAAGGGGGGCAGTCTTCACTGATGACGGAGAATCGTGTCTTCTGGTACTGCTGGACCTTAGTGCAGCGTTCGACACAGGGGACCACAATACTCTTCTCAGCCGCCTCAAGGAAGTGGCAGAAGTTACAGATGGAGATCTTCCATGGTTCGCTTCCTTCTTAGGAAACCGGTCATAGACAGTGAAACTAGGAGCCTTCACTTCGGAAACCCGGGCAATTTCTTATGGAGTCCCTCAAGGATCACCTTTGTCCCCAGTACTCTTCAACATCTACATCCGGCCACTCTTCAAAATTATCAGCAAATCGGATCTACGCTTCCACTCATACGCTGACGACACTCGACTGTACTTCCGCATCACCGGACAAAAAGACCAATACCAGGAACTAGGAAAATGTCTCACATTGATAGATGACTGGATGACCACCAGCTCCCTCAAACTCAATGGATCGAAAACAGAACTGCTGCTCCTCAACGCAAACCGAAAAAAAACTAAGACCCCCATGGACACCACCAACAATCCTTGGACAGACCATCCTTCCAAGCACCAAAACCAAAAGCCTCGGAGTCATCTTTGATTCAGAGATGACCATGGAGGCACAAATAGGATCAGTAATCAGCGGATCTCCTCCGCCTGCTTCGCAGACTCATCCAATTCATCCCGGAAGAGGAGAAAGCAGTAGTAGTAGGAACTATCATCAATTTGCGACTCGACTACGCAAACTCCCTCTACATAGGATTACCGGATTACCAGATCGCACGCCTACAAGTCGTCCAAAACACAGCAGCGAGACTAGTCACCGGAAAGAAACCCTGGGAATCCATCTCCCCATCCCTGAGGACCCTCCATTGGCTCACGGTAAAAGATAGGATCACATTCAAGACCCTCTGCCTCACCCACAAATGTACACAAGGAAACGCCCCTCAATACCTTTGTGAGAAAATAAAACAATACATACCTAATCGCAGCCTTCGATCAACAAACCAAAACCGCCTTCTCATCCCCAAAGCCGCTACAAATCGAAGGGAGGACGAAGATTCGCAGTACAGGGACCTCGGCTATGGAACGCTCTACCCACCAACATCCGCATGGAAAAAAAACATCGGGCCTTCAGGAAAAAAACTCAAGACCCACCTCTTCTAAATATAGCAGGACGACACAGGACAGACCAAGCGCCTTGAGGCGATGCAGTTCGCATTTGCA